>OX392463.1:94744264-95484498 GCA_947623515.1 Neoascia interrupta
TTAAATTTTATTTTTCGAATAACTCCTTTTTTACGCATTTTTGGAGTTTGTGCTTATACAAACAATTAATCTACGACGCAAGACCTATCCAATGGTGTAGGTTTCATTGCGATTTGAGCGAAAAAATTTTAAATTTTATTTTTCGAAAAACTCCTTTTTTACGCATTTTTGGAGTTTGTGCTCATACAAACAATTAATCTACGACGCAAGACCTATCCAATGGTGTAGGTTTCATTGCGATTTGAGCGAAAAAATTTTAATATTTATTTTTCGAATAACTCCTTTTTTACGCATTTTTGGAGTTTGCGCTCATAAGAGCAATTAATCTACGACGCAAGACCTATCCAATGGTGTAGGTTTCATTGCGATTTGAGCGAAAAAATTTTTAAATTTTATTTTTCGAATAACTCCTTTCTTACGCATTTTTGGAGTTAGTGCTCACACAAACAATTAATCTACGACGCAAGACCTATCCAATGGTGTAGGTTTCATTCCGATTTGAGCGAAAAAATTTTTAAATTTTATTTTTCGAATAACTCCTTTTTTACGCATTTTTGGAGTTTGTGCTCATACAAACAATTAATCTACGACGCAAGACCTATCCAATGGTGTAGGTTTCATTGCGATTTGAGTGAAAAAAATTTTAAATTTTATTTTTCGAATAACTCCTTTTTTACGCATTTTTGGAGTTTGTGCTCATACAAACAATTAATCCACGACGCAAGACCTATTCAATGGTGTAGGTTTCATTCCGATTTGAGCGAAAAAATTTTTAAATTTTATTTTTCGAATAACTCCTTTTTTACGCATTTTTGGACTTTGTGCTCATACAAACAATTAATCTACGAGCGAAAAAATGTTTAAATTTTATTTTTCGAATAACTCCTTTCTTACGCATTTTTGGAGTTTGTGCTCACACAAACAATTAATCTACGACGCAAGACCTATCCAATGGTGTAGGTTTCATTGAGATTTGAGCGAAAAAAATTTTAAGTTTTATTTTTCGAATAACTCCTTTTTTACACATTTTTTGAGTTTGTGCTCATACAATTAATTAATCCGCGACGCAAGACCTATCCAATGGTGTAGGTTTCATTCCGATTTGAGCGAAAAAATTTTTAAATTTTATTTTTCGAATAACTCCTTTTTTACGCATTTTTGGAGTTTGTGCTCATACAAACAATTAATATACGACGCAAGACCTATCCAATGGTGTAGGTTTCATTGCGATTTGAGTGAAAAAATTTTTAAATTTTATTTTTCGAATAACTCTTTTTTTACGCATTTTTGGAGTTTGTGCTCATACAAACAATTAATCTACGACGCAAGACCTATCCAATGGTGTAGGTTTCATTGCGATTTGAGCGAAAAAATTTTAATCTACGACGCAAGACCTATAAAATGGTGTAGGTTTCATTGTGATTTGAGCGAAAAAATTTTTAAATTTTATTTTTCGAATAACTCCTTTTTTACGCATTTTTGGAGTTTGTGCTCATGCAAACAATTAATCTACGACGCAAGACCTATCCAATGGTGTAGGTTTCATTGCGATTTGAGCGAAAAAAAAATTAAATTTTATTTTTCGAATAACTCCTTTTTTACGCATTTTTGGAGTTTGTGCTTATACAAACAATTAATCTACGACGCAAGACCTATCCAATGGTGTAGGTTTCATTGCGATTTGAGCGAAAAAATTTTAATATTTATTTTTCGAATAACTCCTTTTTTACGCATTTTTGGAGTTTGCGCTCATAAGAGCAATTAATCTACGACGCAAGACCTATCCAATGGTGTAGGTTTCATTGCGATTTGAGCGAAAAAATTTTTAAATTTTATTTTTCGAATAACTCCTTTTTTACGCATTTTTGGAGTTTGCGCTCATACAAGCAATTAATCTACGACGCAAGACCTATCCAATGTTGTAGGTTTCATTGCGATTTGAGCGAAAAAATGTTTAAATTTTATTTTTCGAATAACTCCTTTTTTACGCATTTTTAGAGTTTGTGCTCATACAAACAATTAATCCACGACGCAAGACCTATCCAATGGTGTAGGTTTCATTCCGATTTGAGCGAAAAAATTTTTAAATTTTATTTTTCGAATAACTCCTTTTTTACGCATTTTTGGAGTTTGTGCTCATACAAACAATTAATCTACGAGCGAAAAAAATTTTAAATTTTATTTTTCGAAAAACTCCTTTTTTACGCATTTTTGGAGTTTGTGCTCATACAAACAATTAATCTACGACGCAAGACCTATCCAATGGTGTAGGTTTCATTGCGATTTGAGCGAAAAAATTTTAATATTTATTTTTCGAATAACTCCTTTTTTACGCATTTTTGGAGTTTGCGCTCATAAGAGCAATTAATCTACGACGCAAGACCTATCCAATGGTGTAGGTTTCATTGCGATTTGAGCGAAAAAATTTTTAAATTTTATTTTTCGAATAACTCCTTTTTTACGCATTTTTGGAGTTTGCGCTCATACAAGCAATTAATCTACGACGCAAGACCTATCCAATGTTGTAGGTTTCATTGCGATTTGAGCGAAAAAATGTTTAAATTTTATTTTTCGAATAACTCCTTTTTTACGCATTTTTAGAGTTTGTGCTCATACAAACAATTAATCCACGACGCAAGACCTATCCAATGGTGTAGGTTTCATTCCGATTTGAGCGAAAAAATTTTTAAATTTTATTTTTCGAATAACTCCTTTTTTACGCATTTTTGGAGTTTGTGCTCATACAAACAATTAATCTACGAGCGAAAAAATGTTTAAATTTTATTTTTCGAATAACTCCTTTCTTACGCATTTTTGGAGTTTGTGCTCACACAAACAATTAATCTACGACGCAAGACCTATCCAATGGTGTAGGTTTCATTCCGATTTGAGCGAAAAAATTTTTAAATTTTATTTTTCGAATAACTCCTTTTTTACGCATTTTTGGAGTTTGCGCTCATACAAGCAATTAATCTACGACGCAAGACCTATCCAATGTTGTAGGTTTCATTGCGATTTGAGCGAAAAAATGTTTAAATTTTATTTTTCGAATAACTCCTTTTTTACGCATTTTTAGAGTTTGTGCTCATACAAACAATTAATCCACGACGCAAGACCTATCCAATGGTGTAGGTTTCATTCCGATTTGAGCGAAAAAATTTTTAAATTTTATTTTTCGAATAACTCCTTTTTTACGCATTTTTGGAGTTTGTGCTCATACAAACAATTAATCTACGAGCGAAAAAATGTTTAAATTTTATTTTTCGAATAACTCCTTTCTTACGCATTTTTGGAGTTTGTGCTCACACAAACAATTAATCTACGACGCAAGACCTATCCAATGGTGTAGGTTTCATTCCGATTTGAGCGAAAAAATTTTTAAATTTTATTTTTCGAATAACTCCTTTTTTACGCATTTTTGGAGTTTGTGCTCATACAAACAATTAATCTACGACGCAAGACCTATCCAATGGTGTAGGTTTCATTGCGATTTGAGCGAAAAAATTTTAAATTTTATTTTTGGAATAACTCCTTTTTTACGCATTTTTGGAGTTTGTGCTCATACAAACAATTAATCTACGAGCGAAAAAATGTTTAAATTTTATTTTTCGAATAACTCCTTTTTTACGCATTTTTGGAGTTTGTGCTCATACAAACAATTAATCTACGACGCAAGACCTATCCAATGGTGTAGGTTTCATTGCGATTTGAGCGAAAAAATTTTAATATTTATTTTTCGAATAACTCCTTTTTTACGCATTTTTGGAGTTTGCGCTCATAAGAGCAATTAATCTACGACGCAAGACCTATCCAATGGTGTAGGTTTCATTGCGATTTGAGCGAAAAAATTTTTAAATTTTATTTTTCGAATAACTCCTTTTTTACGCATTTTTTGAGTTTGTGCTCATACAAACAATTAATCCACGACGCAAGACCTATCCAATGGTGTAGGTTTCATTGAGATTTGAGCAAAAAAAAATTTTAAGTTTTATTTTTCGAATAACTCCTTTTTTACACATTTTTTGAGTTTGTGCTCATACAATTAATTAATCCGCGACGCAAGACCTATCCAATGGTGTAGGTTTCATTCCGATTTGAGCGAAAAAATTTTTAAATTTTATTTTTCGAATAACTCCTTTCTTACGCATTTTTGGAGTTTGTGCTCACACAAACAATTAATCTACGACGCAAGACCTATCCAATGGTGTAGGTTTCATTGAGATTTGAGCGAAAAAAATTTTAAGTTTTATTTTTCGAATAACTCCTTTTTTACACATTTTTTGAGTTTGTGCTCATACAATTAATTAATCCGCGACGCAAGACCTATCCAATGGTGTAGGTTTCATTCCGATTTGAGCGAAAAAATTTTTAAATTTTATTTTTCGAATAACTCCTTTTTTACGCATTTTTGGAGTTTGTGCTCATACAAACAATTAATCTACGACGCAAGACCTATTAAATGGTGTAGGTTTCATTGCGATTTGAGTGAAAAAATTTTTAAATTTTATTTTTCGAATAACTCCTTTTTTACGCATTTTTGGAGTTTGTGCTCATACAAACAATTAATCTACGACGCAAGACCTATCCAATGGTGTAGGTTTCATTGCGATTTGAGCGAAAAAATTTTAATCTACGACGCAAGACCTATAAAATGGTGTAGGTTTCATTGTGATTTGAGCGAAAAAATTTTTAAATTTTATTTTTCGAATAACTCCTTTTTTACGCATTTTTGGAGTTTGTGCTCATTCAAACAATTAATCTACGACGCAAGACCTATCCAATGGTGTAGGTTTCATTGCGATTTGAGCGAAAAAAAATTAAATTTTATTTTTCGAATAACTCCTTTTTTACGCATTTTTGGAGTTTGTGCTTATACAAACAATTAATCTACGACGCAAGACCTATCCAACGGTGTAGGTTTCATTGCGATTTGAGCGAAAAAATTTTAAATTTTATTTTTCGAAAAACTCCTTTTTTACGCATTTTTGGAGTTTGTGCTCATACAAACAATTAATCTACGACGCAAGACCTATCCAATGGTGTAGGTTTCATTGCGATTTGAGCGAAAAAATTTTAATATTTATTTTTCGAATAACTCCTTTTTTACGCATTTTTGGAGTTTGCGCTCATAAGAGCAATTAATCTACGACGCAAGACCTATCCAATGGTGTAGGTTTCATTGCGATTTGAGCGAAAAAATTTTTAAATTTTATTTTTCGAATAACTCCTTTCTTACGCATTTTTGGAGTTTGTGCTCACACAAACAATTAATCTACGACGCAAGACCTATCCAATGGTGTAGGTTTCATTCCGATTTGAGCGAAAAAATTTTTAAATTTTATTTTTCGAATAACTCCTTTTTTACGCATTTTTGGAGTTTGTGCTCATACAAACAATTAATCTACGACGCAAGACCTATCCAATGGTGTAGGTTTCATTGCGATTTGAGTGAAAAAATTTTTAAATTTTATTTTTCGAATAACTCCTTTTTTACGCATTTTTGGAGTTTGTGCTCATACAAACAATTAATCCACGACGCAAGACCTATTCAATGGTGTAGGTTTCATTCCGATTTGAGCGAAAAAAATTTTAAATTTTATTTTTCGAATAACTCCTTTTTTACGCATTTTTGGAGTTTGTGCTCATACAAACAATTAATCTACGACGAAAGACCTATCCAATGGTGTAGGTTTCATTGCGATTTGAGCGAAAAAATTTTAATCTACGACGCAAGACCTATAAAATGGTGTAGGTTTCATTGTGATTTGAGCGAAAAAATTTTTAAATTTTATTTTTCGAATAACTCCTTTTTTACGCATTTTTGGAGTTTGTGCTCATACAAACAATTAATCTACGACGCAAGACCTATCCAATGGTGTAGGTTTCATTGCGATTTGAGCGAAAAAATTTTAATCTACGACGCAAGACCTATAAAATGGTGTAGGTTTCATTGTGATTTGAGCGAAAAAATTTTTAAATTTTATTTTTCGAATAACTCCTTTTTACGCATTTTTGGAGTTTGTGCTCATGCAAACAATTAATCTGCGACGCAAGACCTATCCAATGGTGTAGGTTTCATTGCGATTTGAGCGAAAAAAAATTAAATTTTATTTTTCGAATAACTCCTTTTTTACGCATTTTTGGAGTTTGTGCTTATACAAACAATTAATCTACGACGCAAGACCTATCCAATGGTGTAGGTTTCATTGCGATTTGAGCGAAAAAATTTTAAATTTTATTTTTCGAATAACTCCTTTTTTACGCATTTTTGGAGTTTGTGCTCATACAAACAATTAGTCTACGACGCAAGACCTATCCAATGGTGTAGGTTTCATTGCGATTTGAGCGAAAAAAATTTTAAAATTTTATTTTTCGAATAACTCCTTTTTTACGCATTTTTGGAGTTTGCGCTCATAAAAGCAATTAATCTACGACGCAAGACCTATCCAATGGTGTAGGTTTCATTGCGATTTGAGCGAAAAAATTTTAATCTACGACGCAAGACCTATAAAATGGTGTAGGTTTCATTGTGATTTGAGCGAAAAAATTTTTAAATTTTATTTTTCGAATAACTCCTTTTTTACGCATTTTTGGAGTTTGTGCTCATACAAACAATTAATCTACGACGCAAGACCTATCCAATGGTGTAGGTTTCATTGCGATTTGAGCGAAAAAATTTTAATCTACGACGCAAGACCTATAAAATGGTGTAGGTTTCATTGTGATTTGAGCGAAAAAAATTTTTAAATTTTATTTTTCGAATAACTCCTTTTTTACGCATTTTTGGAGTTTGTGCTCATACAAACAATTAATCTACGACGAAAGACCTATCCAATGGTGTAGGTTTCATTGCGATTTGAGCGAAAAAATTTTAATCTACGACGCAAGACCTATAAAATGGTGTAGGTTTCATTGTGATTTGAGCGAAAAAATTTTTAAATTTTATTTTTCGAATAACTCCTTTTTTACGCATTTTTGGAGTTTGTGCTCATACAAACAATTAATCTACGACGCAAGACCTATCCAATGGTGTAGGTTTCATTGCGATTTGAGCGAAAAAATTTTAATCTACGACGCAAGACCTATAAAATGGTGTAGGTTTCATTGTGATTTGAGCGAAAAAATTTTTAAATTTTATTTTTCGAATAACTCCTTTTTACGCATTTTTGGAGTTTGTGCTCATGCAAACAATTAATCTGCGACGCAAGACCTATCCAATGGTGTAGGTTTCATTGCGATTTGAGCGAAAAAAAATTAAATTTTATTTTTCGAATAACTCCTTTTTTACGCATTTTTGGAGTTTGTGCTTATACAAACAATTAATCTACGACGCAAGACCTATCCAATGGTGTAGGTTTCATTGCGATTTGAGCGAAAAAATTTTAAATTTTATTTTTCGAATAACTCCTTTTTTACGCATTTTTGGAGTTTGTGCTCATACAAACAATTAGTCTACGACGCAAGACCTATCCAATGGTGTAGGTTTCATTGCGATTTGAGCGAAAAAAATTTTAAAATTTTATTTTTCGAATAACTCCTTTTTTACGCATTTTTGGAGTTTGCGCTCATAAAAGCAATTAATCTACGACGCAAGACCTATCCAATGGTGTAGGTTTCATTGCGATTTGAGCGAAAAAATTTTTAAATTTTATTTTTCGAATAACTCCTTTTTTACGCATTTTTGGAGTTTGTGCTCATACATAATCTACGACGCAAGACCTATCCAATGGTGAAGGTTTCATTGCGATTTGAGCGAAAAAATTTTTAAATTTTATTTTTCGAATAACTCCTTTTTTACGCATTTTTGGAGTTTGTGCTCATACAAACAATTAATCTACGACGCAAGACCTATCCAATGGTGTAGGTTTCATTGCGATTTGAGCGAAAAAATTTTTAAATTTTATTTTTCGAATAACTCCTTTTTTACGCATTTTTGGAGTTTGCGCTCATACAAGCAATTAATCTACGACGCAAGACCTATCCAATGGTGTAGGTTTCATTGCGATTTGAGCGAAAAAATATTTAAATTTTATTTTTCGAATAACTCCTTTTTTACGCATTTTTTGAGTTTGTGCTCATACAAACAATTAATCCACAACGCAAGACCTATCCAATGGTGTAGGTTTCATTCCGATTTGAGCGAAAAAAATTTTTAAATTTTATTTTTCGAATAACTCCTTTTTTACGCATTTTTGGAGTTTGTGCTCATACATAATCTACGACGCAAGACCTATCCAATGGTGAAGGTTTCATTGCGATTTGAGCGAAAAAATTTTTAAATTTTATTTTTCGAATAACTCTTTGTGCTCATACAAACAATTAATCTACGACGCAAGACCTATCCAATGGTGTAGGTTTCATTGCGATTTGAGTGAAAAAATTTTTAAATTTTATTTTTCGAATAACTCCTTTTTTACGCATTTTTGGAGTTTGTGCTCATACAAACAATTAATCCACGACGCAAGACCTATTCAATGGTGTAGGTTTCATTCCGATTTGAGCGAAAAAAATTTTAAATTTTATTTTTCGAATAACTCCTTTTTTACGCATTTTTGGAGTTTGTGCTCATACAAACAATTAATCTACGAGCGAAAAAATGTTTAAATTTTATTTTTCGAATAACTCCTTTTTTACGCATTTTTGGAGTTTGTGCTCATACAAACAATTAATCTACGACGCAAGACCTATCCAATGGTGTAGGTTTCATTGCGATTTGAGCGAAAAAATTTTAATCTACGACGCAAGACCTATAAAATGGTGTAGGTTTCATTGTGATTTGAGCGAAAAAATTTTTAAATTTTATTTTTCGAATAACTCCTTTTTTACGCATTTTTGGAGTTTGTGCTCATGCAAACAATTAATCTACGACGCAAGACCTATCCAATGGTGTAGGTTTCATTGCGATTTGAGCGAAAAAATTTTAATCTACGACGCAAGACCTATAAAATGGTGTAGGTTTCATTGTGATTTGAGCGAAAAAATTTTTAAATTTTATTTTTCGAATAACTCCTTTTTTACGCATTTTTGGAGTTTGTGCTCATACAAACAATTAATCTACGACGCAAGACCTATCCAATGGTGTAGGTTTCATTGCGATTTGAGCGAAAAAATTTTAATCTACGACGCAAGACCTATAAAATGGTGTAGGTTTCATTGTGATTTGAGCGAAAAAATTTTTAAATTTTATTTTTCGAATAACTCCTTTTTTACGCATTTTTGGAGTTTGTGCTCATACAAACAATTAATCTACGACGCAAGACCTATCCAATGGTGTAGGTTTCATTGCGATTTGAGCGAAAAAAATTTTAAAATTTTATTTTTCGAATAACTCCTTTTTTACGCATTTTTGGAGTTTGCGCTCATAAAAGCAATTAATCTACGACGCAAGACCTATCCAATGGTGTAGGTTTCATTGCGATTTGAGCGAAAAAAATTTTAAATTTTATTTTTCGAATAACTCCTTTTTTACGCATTTTTGGAGTTTGTGCTCATACATAATCTACGACGCAAGACCTATCCAATGGTGAAGGTTTCATTGCGATTTGAGCGAAAAAATTTTTAAATTTTATTTTTCGAATAACTCCTTTTTTACGCATTTTTGGAGTTTGTGCTCATACAAACAATTAATCTACGACGCAAGACCTATCCAATGGTGTAGGTTTCATTGCGATTTGAGCGTAAAAATTTTTAAATTTTATTTTTCGAACAACTCCTTTTTTACGCATTTTTAGAGTTTGTGCTCATACAAACAATTAATCTACGACGCAAGACCTATCCAATGGTGTAGGTTTCATTGCGATTTGAGCGAAAAAATTTTTAAATTTTATTTTTCGAATAACTCCTTTTTTACGCATTTTTTTGAGTTTGTGCTCATACAAACAATTAATCTACGACGCAAGACCTATCCAATGGTGTAGGTTTCATTGCGATTTGAGCGAAAAAATTTTTAAATTTTATTTTTCGAATAACTCCTTTTTACGCATTTTTGGAGCTTGTGCTCATACAAGCAATTAATCTACGACGCAAGACCTATCCAATGGTGTAGGTTTCATTGCGATTTGAGCGAAAAAATTTTTAAATTTTATTTTTCGAACAACTCCTTTTTTACGCATTTTTGGAGTTTGTGCTCATACAAGCAATTAATCTACGACGCAAGACCTATCCAATGGTGTAGGTTTTATTGCGATTTGAGCGAAAAAATGTTTAAATTTTATTTTTCGAATAACTCCTTTTTTACGCATTTTTGGAGTTTGTGCTCATACAAACAATTAATCTACGACGCAAGACCTATCCAATGGTGTAGGTTTCATTGCGATTTGAGCGAAAAATTTTTTAAATTTTATTTTGCGAATAACTCCTTTTTTACGCATTTTTGGAGTTTGTGCTCATGCAAGCAATTAATCTACGAGCGAAAAAATGTTTAAATTTTATTTTTCGAATAACTCCTTTCTTACGCATTTTTGGAGTTTGTGCTCAAACAAACAATTAATCTACGACGCAAGACCTATCCAATGGTGTAGGTTTCATTGCGATTTGAGCGAAAAATTTTTTAAATTTTATTTTGCGAATAACTCCTTTTTTACGCATTTTTTGAGTTTGTGCTCATACAAACAATAAATCCACGACGCAAGACCTATCCAATGGTGTAGGTTTCATTGCGATTTGAGTGAAAAAAATTTTAAATTTTATTTTTCGAATAACTCCTTTTTTACGCATTTTTGGAGTTTGTGCTCATACAAACAATTAATCTACGAGGGAAAAAATGTTTAAATTTTATTTTTCGAATAACTCCTTTTTTACGCATTTTTGGAGTTTGTGCTCATACAAACAATTAATCTACGACGCAAGACCTATCCAATGGTGTAGGTTTCATTGCGATTTGAGTGAAAAAATTTTTAAATTTTATTTTTCGAATAACTCCTTTTTTACGCATTTTTGGAGTTTGTGCTCACACAAGCAATTAATCTACGACGCAAGACCTATCCAATGGTGTAGGTTTCATTGCGATTTGAGCGAAAAAATGTTTTCATTTTATTTTTCGAATAACTCCTTTTTTACGCATTTTTGGAGTTTGTGCTCACACAAGCAATTAATCTACGACGCAAGACCTATCCAATGGTGTAGATTTCATTGCGATTTGAGCGAAAAAATTTTTAAATTTAATTTTTCGAACAACTCCTTTTTTACGCATTTTTTGAGTTTGTGCTCATACAAACAATTAATCCACGACGCAAGACCTATCCAATGGTGTAGGTTTCATTCCGATTTGAGCGAAAAAATTTTTAAATTTTATTTTTCGAATAACTCCTTTTTTACGCATTTTTGAAATTTGTGCTCATACAAACAATTAATCTACGAGCGAAAAAATGTTTAAATTTTATTTTTCGAATAACTCCTTTTTTACGCATTTTTGGAGTTTGTGCTCATACAAACAATTAATCTACGACGCAAGACCTATCGAATGGTGTAGGTTTCATTGCGATTTGAGCGAAAAAATGTTTAAATTTTATTTTTCGAATAACTCCTTTTTTACGCATTTTTGGAGTTTGTGCTCATACAAACAATTAATCTACGACGCAAGACCTATCGAATGGTGTAGGTTTCATTGCGATTTGAGTGAAAAAAATTTCAAATTTTATTTTTCGAATAACTCTTTTTTTACGCATTTTTGGAGTTTGTGCTCATACAAACAATTAATCTACGACGCAAGACCTATCCAATGGTGTAGGTTTCATTGCGATTTGAGCGAAAAAATTTTTAAATTTTATTTTTCGAATAACTCCTTTTTTACGCATTTTTGGAGTTTGTGCTCATACAAGATTAATCTACGACGCAAGACCTATCCAATGATGTAGGTTTCATTGCGAGTTGAGCGAAAAAATTTTTAAATTTTATTTTTCGAATAACTCCTTTTTTACGCATTTTTGGAGTTTGTGCTCATACAAGCAGTTAATCTACGACGCAAGCCTATCCAATGGTGTAGGTTTCATTGCGATTTGAGCGAAAAAATTTTTAAATTTTATTTTTCGAATAACTCCTTTTTTACGCATTTTTGGAGTTTGTGCTCATACAAACAATTAATCCACGGCGCAAGACCTATCCAATGGTGTAGGTTTCATTCCGATTTGAGCGAAAAAATTTTTAAATTTTATTTTTCGAATAACTCCTTTTTTACGCATTTTTGGAGTTTGTGCTCATACAAACAATTAATCTACGAGCGAAAAAATTTTTAAATTTTCTCGAATAACTCCTTTTTAACGCATTTTTTGAGTTTGTGCTCATACAAACAATTAATCCACGGCGCAAGACCTATCCAATGGTGTAGGTTTCATTCCGATTTGAGCGAAAAAAATTTTTAAATTTTATTTTTCGAATAACTCCTTTTTTACGCATTTTTGGAGTTTGCGCTCATACAAGCAATTAATCTACGACGCAAGACCTATCCAATGGTGTAGGTTTCATTCCGATTTGAGCGAAAAAAATTTTTAAATTTTATTTTTCGAATAACTCCTTTTTTACGCATTTTTGGAGTTTGTGCTCATACAAACAATTAATCTACGAGCGAAAAAATGTTTAAATTTTATTTTTCGAATAACTCCTTTTTTACGCATTTTTGGAGTTTGTGCTCATACAAACAGTTAATCTACGACGCAAGACCTATCCAATGGTGTAGGTTTCATTGCGATTTGAGTGAAAAAATTTTTAAATTTTATTTTTCGAATAACTCCTTTTTTACGCATTTTTGGAGTTTGTGCTCATACAAACAATTAATATACGACGCAAGACCTATCCAATGGTGTAGGTTTCATTGCGATTTGAGCGAAAAAAATTTTAAATTTTATTTTTCGAATAACTCCTTTTTTACGCATTTTTGGAGTTTGTGCTCATACAAACAATTAATCTACGACGCAAGACCTATCCAATGGTGTAGGTTTCATTGCGATTTGAGCGAAAAAATGTTTAAACTTTATTTTTCGAATAACTCCTTTTTTACGCATTTTTTGAGTTTGTGCTCATACAAACAATTAATCCACGATGCAAGACCTATCCAATGGTGTAGGTTTCATTCCGATTTGAGCGAAAAAAAATTTTAATTTTATTTTTCGAATAACTCCTTTATTACGCATTTTTGGAGTTTGTGCTCATACAAGCAATTAATCTACGAGCGAAAAAATGTTTAAATTTTATTTTTCGAATAACTCCTTTCTTACGCATTTTTGGAGTTTGTGCTCAAACAAACAATTAATCTACGACGCAAGACCTATCCAATGGTGTAGGTTTCATTGCGATTTGAGCGAAAAATTTTTTAAATTTTATTTTGCGAATAACTCCTTTTTTACGCATTTTTTGAGTTTGTGCTCATACAAACAATAAATCCACGACGCAAGACCTATCCAATGGTGTAGGTTTCATTGCGATTTGAGTGAAAAAAATTTTAAATTTTATTTTTCGAATAACTCCTTTTTTACGCATTTTTGGAGTTTGTGCTCATACAAACAATTAATCTACGAGGGAAAAAATGTTTAAATTTTATTTTTCGAATAACTCCTTTTTTACGCATTTTTGGAGTTTGTGCTCATACAAACAATTAATCTACGACGCAAGACCTATCCAATGGTGTAGGTTTCATTGCGATTTGAGTGAAAAAATTTTTAAATTTTATTTTTCGAATAACTCCTTTTTTACGCATTTTTGGAGTTTGTGCTCACACAAGCAATTAATCTACGACGCAAGACCTATCCAATGGTGTAGGTTTCATTGCGATTTGAGCGAAAAAATGTTTTCATTTTATTTTTCGAATAACTTCTTTCTTACGCATTTTTGGAGTTTGTGCTCATACAACCAATTAATCTACGACGCAAGACCTATCCAATGGTGTAGATTTCATTGCGATTTGAGCGAAAAAATTTTTAAATTTTATTTTTCGAACAACTCCTTTTTTACGCATTTTTTGAGTTTGTGCTCATACAAACAATTAATCCACGACGCAAGACCTATCCAATGGTGTAGGTTTCATTCCGATTTGAGCGAAAAAATTTTTAAATTTTATTTTTCGAATAACTCCTTTTTTACGCATTTTTGGAGTTTGTGCTCATACAAACAATTAATCTACGAGCGAAAAAATGTTTAAATTTTATTTTTCGAATAACTCCTTTTTTACGCATTTTTGGAGTTTGTGCTCATACAAACAATTAATCTACGACGCAAGACCTATCGAATGGTGTAGGTTTCATTGCGATTTGAGCGAAAAAATGTTTAAATTTTATTTTTCGAATAACTCCTTTTTTACGCATTTTTGGAGTTTGTGCTCATACAAACAATTAATCTACGACGCAAGACCTATCGAATGGTGTAGGTTTCATTGCGATTTGAGTGAAAAAAATTTCAAATTTTATTTTTCGAATAACTCTTTTTTTACGCATTTTTGGAGTTTGTGCTCATACAAACAATTAATCTACGACGCAAGACCTATCCAATGGTGTAGGTTTCATTGCGATTTGACCGAAAAAAATTTTAAATTTTATTTTTCGAATAACTCCTTTTTTACGCATTTTTGGAGTTTGTGCTCATACAAGATTAATCTACGACGCAAGACCTATCCAATGATGTAGGTTTCATTGCGAGTTGAGCGAAAAAATTTTTAAATTTTATTTTTCGAATAACTCCTTTTTTACGCATTTTTGGAGTTTGTGCTCATACAAGATTAATCTACGACGCAAGACCTATCCAATGATGTAGGTTTCATTGCGAGTTGAGCGAAAAAATTTTTAAATTTTATTTTTCGAATAACTCCTTTTTTACGCATTTTTGGAGTTTGTGCTCATACAAGCAGTTAATCTACGACGCAAGCCTATCCAATGGTGTAGGTTTCATTGCGATTTGAGCGAAAAAATTTTTAAATTTTATTTTTCGAATAACTCCTTTTTTACGCATTTTTGGAGTTTGTGCTCATACAAACAATTAATCCACGGCGCAAGACCTATCCAATGGTGTAGGTTTCATTCCGATTTGAGCGAAAAAATTTTTAAATTTTATTTTTCGAATAACTCCTTTTTTACGCATTTTTGGAGTTTGTGCTCATACAAACAATTAATCTACGAGCGAAAAAATTTTTAAATTTTCTCGAATAACTCCTTTTTAACGCATTTTTTGAGTTTGTGCTCATACAAACAATTAATCCACGACGCAAGACCTATCCAATGGTGTAGGTTTCATTCCGATTTGAGCGAAAAAAATTTTTAAATTTTATTTTTCGAATAACTCCTTTTTTACGCATTTTTGGAGTTTGCGCTCATACAAGCAATTAATCTACGACGCAAGACCTATCCAATGGTGTAGGTTTCATTCCGATTTGAGCGAAAAAAATTTTTAAATTTTATTTTTCGAATAACTCCTTTTTTACGCATTTTTGGAGTTTGTGCTCATACAAACAATTAATCTACGAGCGAAAAAATGTTTAAATTTTATTTTTCGAATAACTCCTTTTTTACGCATTTTTGGAGTTTGTGCTCATACAAACAGTTAATCTACGACGCAAGACCTATCCAATGGTGTAGGTTTCATTGCGATTTGAGTGAAAAAATTTTTAAATTTTATTTTTCGAATAACTCCTTTTTTACGCATTTTTGGAGTTTGTGCTCATACAAACAATTAATCTACGACGCAAGACCTATCCAATGGTGTAGGTTTCATTGCGATTTGAGCGAAAAAAATTTTAAATTTTATTTTTCGAATAACTCCTTTTTTACGCATTTTTGGAGTTTGTGCTCATACAAGCAATTAATCTACGACGCAAGACCTATCCAATGGTGTAGGTTTCATTGCGATTTGAGCGAAAAAATGTTTAAATTTTTATTTTCGAATAACTCCCTTCTTACGCATTTTTGGAGTTTGTGCTCATACAAACAATTAATCTACGACGCAAGACCTATCCAATGGTGTAGGTTTCATTGCGATTCGAGCGAAAAAATTTTTAAATTTTGTTTTTCGAATAACTCCTTTTTAACGCATTTTTTGAGTTTGTGCTCATACAAACAATTAATCCACGACGCAAGACCTATCCAATGGTGTAGGTTTCATTCCGATTTGAGCGAAAAAAATGTTTAAATTTTATTTTTCGAATAACTCCTTTTTTACGCATTTTTGGAGTTTGTGCTCATACAAACAGTTAATCTACGACGCAAGACCTATCCAATGGTGTAGGTTTCATTGCGATTTGAGTGAAAAAATTTTTAAATTTTATTTTTCGAATAACTCCTTTTTTACGCATTTTTGGAGTTTGTGCTCATACAAACAATTAATATACGACGCAAGACCTATCCAATGGTGTAGGTTTCATTGCGATTTGAGCGAAAAAAATTTTAAATTTTATTTTTCGAATAACTCCTTTTTTACGCATTTTTGGAGTTTGTGCTCATACAAACAATTAATCTACGACGCAAGACCTATCCAATGGTGTAGGTTTCATTGCGATTTGAGCGAAAAAATTTTTAAACTTTATTTTTCGAATAACTCCTTTTTTACGCATTTTTTGAGTTTGTGCTCATACAAACAATTAATCCACGATGCAAGACCTATCCAATGGTGTAGGTTTCATTCCGATTTGAGCGAAAAAAATTTTTAAATTTTATTTTTCGAATAACTCCTTTTTTACGCATTTTTGGAGTTTGCGCTCATACAAGCAATTAATCTACGACGCAAGACCTATCCAATGGTGTAGGTTTCATTCCGATTTGAGCGAAAAAAATTTTTAAATTTTATTTTTCGAATAACTCCTTTTTTACGCATTTTTGGAGTTTGTGCTCATACAAACAATTAATCTACGAGCGAAAAAATGTTTAAATTTTATTTTTCGAATAACTCCTTTTTTACGCATTTTTGGAGTTTGTGCTCATACAAACAGTTAATCTACGACGCAAGACCTATCCAATGGTGTAGGTTTCATTGCGATTTGAGTGAAAAAATTTTTAAATTTTATTTTTCGAATAACTCCTTTTTTACGCATTTTTGGAGTTTGTGCTCATACAAACAATTAATCTACGACGCAAGACCTATCCAATGGTGTAGGTTTCATTCCGATTTGAGCGAAAAAAATTTTTAAATTTTATTTTTCGAATAACTCCTTTTTTACGCATTTTTGGAGTTTGTGCTCATACAAACAATTAATCCACGACGCAAGACCTATCCAATGGTGTAGGTTTCATTCCGATTTGAGCGAAAAAAATTTTTAAATTTTATTTTTCGAATAACTCCTTTTTTACGCATTTTTGGAGTTTGTGCTCATACAAACAGTTAATCTACGACGCAAGACCTATCCAATGGTGTAGGTTTCATTGCGATTTGAGTGAAAAAATTTTTAAATTTTATTTTTCGAATAACTCCTTTTTTACGCATTTTTGGAGTTTGTGCTCATACAAACAATTAATCTACGACGCAAGACCTATCCAATGGTGTAGGTTTCATTGCGATTTGAGCGAAAAAAATTTTAAATTTTATTTTTCGAATAACTCCTTTTTTACGCATTTTTGGAGTTTGTGCTCATACAAGCAATTAATCTACGACGCAAGACCTATCCAATGGTGTAGGTTTCATTGCGATTTGAGCGAAAAAATGTTTAAATTTTTATTTTCGAATAACTCCCTTCTTACGCATTTTTGGAGTTTGTGCTCATACAAACAATTAATCTACGACGCAAGACCTATCCAATGGTGTAGGTTTCATTGCGATTCGAGCGAAAAAATTTTTAAATTTTGTTTTTCGAATAACTCCTTTTTAACGCATTTTTTGAGTTTGTGCTCATACAAACAATTAATCCACGACGCAAGACCTATCCAATGGTGTAGGTTTCATTCCGATTTGAGCGAAAAAAATGTTTAAATTTTATTTTTCGAATAACTCCTTTTTTACGCATTTTTGGAGTTTGTGCTCATACAAACAGTTAATCTACGACGCAAGACCTATCCAATGGTGTAGGTTTCATTGCGATTTGAGTGAAAAAATTTTTAAATTTTATTTTTCGAATAACTCCTTTTTTACGCATTTTTGGAGTTTGTGCTCATACAAACAATTAATATACGACGCAAGACCTATCCAATGGTGTAGGTTTCATTGCGATTTGAGCGAAAAAAATTTTAAATTTTATTTTTCGAATAACTCCTTTTTTACGCATTTTTGGAGTTTGTGCTCATACAAACAATTAATCTACGACGCAAGACCTATCCAATGGTGTAGGTTTCATTGCGATTTGAGCGAAAAAATTTTTAAACTTTATTTTTCGAATAACTCCTTTTTTACGCATTTTTTGAGTTTGTGCTCATACAAACAATTAATCCACGATGCAAGACCTATCCAATGGTGTAGGTTTCATTCCGATTTGAGCGAAAAAAAATTTTAATTTTATTTTTCGAATAACTCCTTTATTACGCATTTTTGGAGTTTGTGCTCATACAAGCAATTAATCTACGAGCGAAAAAATGTTTAAATTTTATTTTTCGAATAACTCCTTTCTTACGCATTTTTGGAGTTTGTGCTCAAACAAACAATTAATCTACGACGCAAGACCTATCCAATGGTGTAGGTTTCATTGCGATTTGAGCGAAAAATTTTTTAAATTTTATTTTGCGAATAACTCCTTTTTTACGCATTTTTTGAGTTTGTGCTCATACAAACAATAAATCCACGACGCAAGACCTATCCAATGGTGTAGGTTTCATTGCGATTTGAGTGAAAAAAATTTTAAATTTTATTTTTCGAATAACTCCTTTTTTACGCATTTTTGGAGTTTGTGCTCATACAAACAATTAATCTACGAGGGAAAAAATGATTAAATTTTATTTTTCGAATAACTCCTTTTTTACGCATTTTTGGAGCTTGTGCTCATACAAACAATTAATCTACGACGCAAGACCTATCCAATGGTGTAGGTTTCATTGCGATTTGAGTGAAAAAATTTTTAAATTTTATTTTTCGAATAACTCCTTTTTTACGCATTTTTGGAGTTTGTGCTCACACAAGCAATTAATCTACGACGCAAGACCTATCCAATGGTGTAGGTTTCATTGCGATTTGAGCGAAAAAATGTTTTCATTTTATTTTTCGAATAACTCCTTTCTTACGCATTTTTGGAGTTTGTGCTCATACAACCAATTAATCTACGACGCAAGACCTATCCAATGGTGTAGATTTCATTGCGATTTGAGCGAAAAAATTTTTAAATTTTATTTTTCGAACAACTCCTTTTTTACGCATTTTTTGAGTTTGTGCTCATACAAACAATTAATCCACGACGCAAGACCTATCCAATGGTGTAGGTTTCATTCCGATTTGAGCGAAAAAATTTTTAAATTTTATTTTTCGAATAACTCCTTTTTTACGCATTTTTGGAGTTTGTGCTCATACAAACAATTAATCTACGAGCGAAAAAATGTTTAAATTTTATTTTTCGAATAACTCCTTTTTTACGCATTTTTGGAGTTTGTGCTCATACAAACAATTAATCTACGACGCAAGACCTATCGAATGGTGTAGGTTTCATTGCGATTTGAGCGAAAAAATGTTTAAATTTTATTTTTCGAATAACTCCTTTTTTACGCATTTTTGGAGTTTGTGCTCATACAAACAATTAATCTACGACGCAAGACCTATCGAATGGTGTAGGTTTCATTGCGATTTGAGTGAAAAAAATTTCAAATTTTATTTTTCGAATAACTCTTTTTTTACGCATTTTTGGAGTTTGTGCTCATACAAACAATTAATCCACGACGCAAGACCTATCCAATGGTGTAGGTTTCATTCCGATTTGACCGAAAAAATTTTTAAATTTTATTTTTCGAATAACTCCTTTTTTACGCATTTTTGGAGTTTGTGCTCATACAAACAATTAATCTACGAGCGAAAAAATTTTTAAATTTTCTCGAATAACTCCTTTTTAACGCATTTTTTGAGTTTGTGCTCATACAAACAATTAATCCACGACGCAAGACCTATCCAATGGTGTAGGTTTCATTCCGATTTGAGCGAAAAAAATTTTTAAATTTTATTTTTCGAATAACTCCTTTTTTACGCATTTTTGGAGTTTGCGCTCATACAAGCAATTAATCTACGACGCAAGACCTATCCAATGGTGTAGGTTTCATTCCGATTTGAGCGAAAAAAATTTTTAAATTTTATTTTTCGAATAACTCCTTTTTTACGCATTTTTGGAGTTTGTGCTCATACAAACAATTAATCTACGAGCGAAAAAATGTTTAAATTTTATTTTTCGAATAACTCCTTTTTTACGCATTTTTGGAGTTTGTGCTCATACAAACAGTTAATCTACGACGCAAGACCTATCCAATGGTGTAGGTTTCATTGCGATTTGAGTGAAAAAATTTTTAAATTTTATTTTTCGAATAACTCCTTTTTTACGCATTTTTGGAGTTTGTGCTCATACAAACAATTAATCTACGACGCAAGACCTATCCAATGGTGTAGGTTTCATTGCGATTTGAGCGAAAAAAATTTTAAATTTTATTTTTCGAATAACTCCTTTTTTACGCATTTTTGGAGTTTGTGCTCATACAAGCAATTAATCTACGACGCAAGACCTATCCAATGGTGTAGGTTTCATTGCGATTTGAGCGAAAAAATGTTTAAATTTTTATTTTCGAATAACTCCCTTCTTACGCATTTTTGGAGTTTGTGCTCATACAAACAATTAATCTACGACGCAAGACCTATCCAATGGTGTAGGTTTCATTGCGATTCGAGCGAAAAAATTTTTAAATTTTGTTTTTCGAATAACTCCTTTTTAACGCATTTTTTGAGTTTGTGCTCATACAAACAATTAATCCACGACGCAAGACCTATCCAATGGTGTAGGTTTCATTCCGATTTGAGCGAAAAAAATTTTTAAATTTTATTTTTCGAATAACTCCTTTTTTACGCATTTTTGGAGTTTGTGCTCATACAAACAATTAATCTACGACGCAAGACCTATCCAATGGTGTAGGTTTCATTGCGATTTAAGCGAAAAAATTTTAAATTTTATTTTTCGAATAACTCCTTTTTTACGCATTTTTGGCTCATACAAGCATTTAATCTACGACGCAGGACCTATCCAATGGTGTAGGTTTCATTGCGATTTGAGCGAAAAAATTTTAAAATTTAATTTTAAGAATAACTCGTTTTTTACGCATTTTTGGAGTTTGTGCTCATACAAACAATTAATCTACGACGCAAGACCTATCCAATGGTGTAGGTTTCATTGCGATTTGAGCGAAAAAATTTTAAATTTTATTTTTCGAATAACTCTTTTTTTACGCATTTTTGGAGTTTGTGCTCATACAAACAATTAATCTACGACGCAAGACCTATCCAATGGTGTAGGTTTCATTCCGATTTAAGCGAAAAAAATTTTAAATTTTATTTTTCGAATAACTCCTTTTTTGCGCATTTTTGGAGTTTGTGCTCATACAAACAATTAATCTACGATGCAAGACCTATCCAATGGTGTAGGTTTCATTGCGATTTAAGCGAAAAATTTTTAAATTTTATTTTTCGAATAACTCCTTTTTTACGCATTTTTGGAGTTTATGCTCATACAAGCAATTAATCTACGACGCAAGACCTATCCAATGGTGTAAGTTTCAGTGCGATTTGAGCGAAAAAATTTTAAAATTTAATTTTTCGAATAACTCCTTTTTTACGCATTTTTGGAGTTTGTGCTCATACAAACAATTAATCTACGACGCAAGACCTATCCAATGGTGTAGGTTTCATTGCGATTTGAGTGAAAAAATTTTTAAATTTTATTTTTCGAATAACTCCTTTTTTACGCATTTTTGGAGTTTGTGCTCACACAAGCAATTAATCTACGACGCAAGACCTATCCAATGGTGTAGGTTTCATTGCGATTTGAGCGAAAAATGTTTTAATTTTATTTTTCGAATAACTCCTTTCTTACGCATTTTTGGAGTTTGTGCTCATACAACCAATTAATCTACGACGCAAGACCTATCCAATGGTGTAGGTTTCATTGCGATTTGAGCGAAAAAATTTTTAAATTTTATTTTTCGAACAACTCCTTTTTTACGCATTTTTTGAGTTTGTGCTCATACAAACAATTAATCCACGACGCAAGACCTATCCAATGGTGTAGTTTTCATTCCGATTTGAGCGAAAAAATTTTTAAATTTTATTTTTCGAATAACTCCTTTTTTACGCATTAGCGATTTGAGCGAAAAATTTTTTAAATTTTATTTTTCGAATAACTCCTTTTTTACGCATTTTTGGAGTTTGTGCTCATACAAACAATTAATCTACGACACAAGACCTATCCAATGGTGTAGGTCCATTGCGATTTGAGCGAAAAAATTTTAAAATTTTATTTTTCGAATAACTCCATTTTACGCATTTTTGGAGTTTGTGCTCATACAAACAATTAATCTACGACGCAAGACCTATCCAATGGTGTAGGTTTCATTGCGATTTGAGCGAAAAAAAAATTTAAATTTATTTTTCGAATGACTCCCTTTTTACGCAATTTTGGAGTTTGTGCTCATACAAACAATTAATCTACGACGCAAGACCTATCCAATGGTGTAGGTTTCATTGCGATTTGAGCGAAAAAATGTTTAAATTTTATTTTTCGAATAAATCCTTTTTTACGCATTTTTGGAGTTTGTGCTCGTACAAACAATTAATCTACGACGCAAGACCTATCCAATGGTGTAGGTTTCATTGCGATTTGAGCGAAAAAATTTTTAAATTTATTTTTCGAATAACTCCTTTTTTACGCATTTTTGGAGTTTGTGCTCATACAAGATTAATCTACGACGCAAGACCTATCCAATGATGTAGGTTTTGCGAGTTGAGCGAAAAAATTTTTAAATTTTATTTTTCGAATAACTCCTTTTTTACGCATTTTTGGAGTTTGTGCTCATACAAGCAGTTAATCTACGACGCAAGACCTATCCAATGGTGTAGGTTTCATTGCGATTTGAGCGAAAAAAATTTTAAATTTTATTTTTCGAATAACTCCTTTTTTACGCATTTTTGGAGTTTGTGCTCATACAAACAATTAATCCACGGCGCAAGACCTATCCAATGGTGTAGGTTTCATTCCGATTTGAGCGAAAAAATTTTTAAATTTTATTTTTCGAATAACTCCTTTTTTACGCATTTTTGGAGTTTGTGCGCATACAAACAATTAATCTACGAGCGAAAAATTTTTTAAATTTTCTCGAATAACTCCTTTTTAACGCATTTTTTGAGTTTGTGCTCATACAAACAATTAATCCACGACGCAAGACCTATCCAATGGTGTAGGTTTCATTCCGATTTGAGCGAAAAAAATTTTTAAATTTTATTTTTCGAATAACTCCTTTTTTACGCATTTTTGGAGTTTGCGCTCATACAAGCAATTAATCTACGACGCAAGACCTATCCAATGGTGTAGGTTTCATTCCGATTTGAGCGAAAAAAAATTTTAAATTTTATTTTTCGAATAACTCCTTTTTTACGCATTTTTGGAGTTTGTGCTCATACAAACAATTAATCTACGAGCGAAAAAATGTTTAAATTTTATTTTTCGAATAACTCCTTTTTTACGCATTTTTGGAGTTTGTGCTCATACAAACAATTAATCCACGACGCAAGACCTATCCAATGGTGTAGGTTTCATTCCGATTTGAGCGAAAAAAATTTTTAAATTTTATTTTTCGAATAACTCCTTTTTTACGCATTTTTGGAGTTTGTGCTCATACAAACAATTAATCTACGACGCAAGACCTATCCAATGGTGTAGGTTTCATTGCTATTTGAGCGAAAAAAATTTTAAATTTTATTTTTCGAATAACTCCTTTCTTACGCATTTTTTGAGTTTGTGCTCATATAAACAATTAATCTACGACGCAAGACCTATCCAATGGTGTAGGTTTCATTCCAATTTGAGCGAAAAAAATTTTAAATTTTATTTTTCGAATAACTCCTTTTTTACGCACTTTTGGAGTTTGTGCTCATACAAACAATTAATCTACGACGCAAGACCTATCCAATGGTGTGGGTTTCATTGCGATTTAAGCGAAAAAATTTTAAATTTTATTTTTCGAATAACTCCTTTTTTACGCATTTTTGGCTCATACAAGCATTTAATCTACGACGCAGGACCTATCCAATGGTGTAGGTTTCATTGCGATTTGAGCGAAAAAATTTTAAAATTTAATTTTAAGAATAACTCGTTTTTTACGCATTTTTGGAGTTTGTGCTCATACAAACAATTAATCTACGACGCAAGACCTATCCAATGGTGTAGGTTTCATTGCGATTTGAGCGAAAAAAATTTTAAATTTTATTTTTCGAATAACTCCTTTTTTACGCATTTTTGGAGTTTGTGCTCATACAAACAATTAATCTACGACGCAAGACCTATCCAATGGTGTAGGTTTCATTGCTATTTGAGCGAAAAAAATTTTAAATTTTATTTTTCGAATAACTCCTTTTTTACGCATTTTTGGAGTTTGTGCTCATATAAACAATTAATCTACGACGCAAGACCTATCCAATGGTGTAGGTTTCATTGCGATTTGAGCGAAAAAATATTTTTATTTTCGAATAACTCCCTTCTTACGCATTTTTGGAGTTTGTGCTCATACAAACAATTAATCTACGACGCAAGACCTATCCAATGGTGTAGGTTTCATTGCGATTCGAGCGAAAAAATTTTTAAATTTTGTTTTTCGAATAACTCCTTTTTAACGCATTTTTTGAGTTTGTGCTCATACAAACAATTAATCCACGACGCAAGACCTATCCAATGGTGTAGGTTTCATTCCGATTTGAGCGAAAAAAATTTTTAAATTTTATTTTTCGAATAACTCCTTTTTTACGCATTTTTGGAGTTTGTGCTCATACAAACAATTAATCTACGACGCAAGACCTATCCAATGGTGTAGGTTTCATTGCTATTTGAGCGAAAAAAATTTTAAATTTTATTTTTCGAATAACTCCTTTCTTACGCATTTTTTGAGTTTGTGCTCATATAAACAATTAATCTACGACGCAAGACCTATCCAATGGTGTAGGTTTCATTCCAATTTGAGCGAAAAAAATTTTAAATTTTATTTTTCGAATAACTCCTTTTTTACGCACTTTTGGAGTTTGTGCTCATACAAACAATTAATCTACGACGCAAGACCTATCCAATGGTGTGGGTTTCATTGCGATTTAAGCGAAAAAATTTTAAATTTTATTTTTCGAATAACTCCTTCTTTACGCATTTTTGGCTCATACAAGCATTTAATCTACGACGCAGGACCTATCCAATGGTGTAGGTTTCATTGCGATTTGAGCGAAAAAATTTTAAAATTTAATTTTAAGAATAACTCGTTTTTTACGCATTTTTGGAGTTTGTGCTCATACAAACAATTAATCTACGACGCAAGACCTATCCAATGGTGTAGGTTTCATTGCGATTTGAGCGAAAAAATTTTAAATTTTATTTTTCGAATAACTCCTTTTTTACGCATTTTTGGAGTTTGTGCTCATACAAACAATTAATCTACGACGCAAGACCTATCCAATGGTGTAGGTTTCATTCCGATTTAAGCGAAAAAAATTTTAAATTTTATTTTTCGAATAACTCCTTTTTTGCGCATTTTTGGAGTTTGTGCTCATACAAACAATTAATCTACGATGCAAGACCTATCCAATGGTGTAGGTTTCATTGCGATTTAAGCGAAAAATTTTTAAATTTTATTTTTCGAATAACTCCTTTTTTACGCATTTTTGGAGTTTATGCTCATACAAGCAATTAATCTACGACGCAAGACCTATCCAATGGTGTAAGTTTCAGTGCGAAATTGAGCGAAAAAATTTTAAAATTTAGTTTTTCGAATAACTCCTTTTTTACGCATTTTTGGAGTTTGTGCTCATACAAACAATTAATCTACGACGCAAGACCTATCCAATGGTGTAGGTTTCATTGCGATTTGAGTGAAAAAATTTTTAAATTTTATTTTTCGAATAACTCCTTTTTTACGCATTTTTGGAGTTTGTGCTCACACAAGCAATTAATCTACGACGCAAGACCTATCCAATGGTGTAGGTTTCATTGCGATTTGAGCGAAAAAATGTTTTAATTTTATTTTTCGAATAACTCCTTTCTTACGCATTTTTGGAGTTTGTGCTCATACAACCAATTAATCTACGACGCAAGACCTATCCAATGGTGTAGGTTTCATTGCGATTTGAGCGAAAAAATTTTTAAATTTTATTTTTCGAACAACTCCTTTTTTACGCATTTTTTGAGTTTGTGCTCATACAAACAATTAATCCACGACGCAAGACCTATCCAATGATGTAGTTTTCATTCCGATTTGAGCGAAAAAATTTTTAAATTTTATTTTTCGAATAACTCCTTTTTTACGCATTAGCGATTTGAGCGAAAAATTTTTTAAATTTTATTTTTTGAATAACTCCTTTTTTACGCATTTTTGGAGTTTGTGCTCATACAAACAATTAATCTACGACGCAAGACCTATCCAATGGTGTAGGTCCATTGCGATTTGAGCGAAAAAATTTTAAAATTTTATTTTTCGAATAACTCCATTTTACGCATTTTTGGAGTTTGTGCTCATACAAACAATTAATCTACGACGCAAGACCTATCCAATGGTGTAGGTTTCATTGCGATTTGAGCGAAAAAAAATTTAAATTTATTTTTCGAATGACTCCCTTTTTACGCAATTTTGGAGTTTGTGCTCATACAAACAATTAATCTACGACGCAAGACCTATCCAATGGTGTAGGTTTCATTGCGATTTGAGCGAAAAAATGTTTAAATTTTATTTTTCGAATAAATCCTTTTTTACGCATTTTTGGAGTTTGTGCTCGTACAAACAATTAATCTACGACGCAAGACCTATCCAATGGTGTAGGTTTCATTGCGATTTGAGCGAAAAAATTTTTAAATTTATTTTTCGAATAACTCCTTTTTTACGCATTTTTGGAGTTTGTGCTCATACAAGATTAATCTACGACGCAAGACCTATCCAATGATGTAGGTTTTGCGAGTTGAGCGAAAAAATTTTTAAATTTTATTTTTCGAATAACTCCTTTTTTACGCATTTTTGGAGTTTGTGCTCATACAAGCAGTTAATCTACGACGCAAGACCTATCCAATGGTGTAGGTTTCATTGCGATTTGAGCGAAAAAAATTTTAAATTTTATTTTTCGAATAACTCCTTTTTTACGCATTTTTGGAGTTTGTGCTCATACAAACAATTAATCCACGGCGCAAGACCTATCCAATGGTGTAGGTTTCATTCCGATTTGAGCGAAAAAATTTTTAAATTTTATTTTTCGAATAACTCCTTTTTTACGCATTTTTGGAGTTTGTGCGCATACAAACAATTAATCTACGAGCGAAAAAATTTTTAAATTTTCTCGAATAACTCCTTTTTAACGCATTTTTTGAGTTTGTGCTCATACAAACAATTAATCCACGACGCAAGACCTATCCAATGGTGTAGGTTTCATTCCGATTTGAGCGAAAAAAATTTTTAAATTTTATTTTTCGAATAACTCCTTTTTTACGCATTTTTGGAGTTTGCGCTCATACAAGCAATTAATCTACGACGCAAGACCTATCCAATGGTGTAGGTTTCATTCCGATTTGAGCGAAAAAAATTTTTAAATTTTATTTTTCGAATAACTCCTTTTTTACGCATTTTTGGAGTTTGTGCTCATACAAACAATTAATCTACGAGCGAAAAAATGTTTAAATTTTATTTTTCGAATAACTCCTTTTTTACGCATTTTTGGAGTTTGTGCTCATACAAACAGTTAATCTACGACGCAAGACCTATCCAATGGTGTAGGTTTCATTGCGATTTGAGTGAAAAAATTTTTAAATTTTATTTTTCGAATAACTCCTTTTTTACGCATTTTTGGAGTTTGTGCTCATACAAACAATTAATCTACGACGCAAGACCTATCCAATGGTGTAGGTTTCATTGCGATTTGAGCGAAAAAAATTTTAAATTTTATTTTTCGAATAACTCCTTTTTTACGCATTTTTGGAGTTTGTGCTCATACAAACAATTAATCTACGACGCAAGACCTATCCAATGGTGTAGGTTTCATTGCTATTTGAGCGAAAAAAATTTTAAATTTTATTTTTCGAATAACTCCTTTTTTACGCATTTTTGGAGTTTGTGCTCATATAAACAATTAATCTACGACGCAAGACCTATCCAATGGTGTAGGTTTCATTGCGATTTGAGCGAAAAAATATTTTTATTTTCGAATAACTCCCTTCTTACGCATTTTTGGAGTTTGTGCTCATACAAACAATTAATCTACGACGCAAGACCTATCCAATGGTGTAGGTTTCATTGCGATTCGAGCGAAAAAATTTTTAAATTTTGTTTTTCGAATAACTCCTTTTTAACGCATTTTTTGAGTTTGTGCTCATACAAACAATTAATCCACGACGCAAGACCTATCCAATGGTGTAGGTTTCATTCCGATTTGAGCGAAAAAAATTTTTAAATTTTATTTTTCGAATAACTCCTTTTTTACGCATTTTTGGAGTTTGTGCTCATACAAACAATTAATCTACGACGCAAGACCTATCCAATGGTGTAGGTTTCATTGCTATTTGAGCGAAAAAAATTTTTAATTTTATTTTTCGAATAACTCCTTTTTTACGCATTTTTGGAGTTTGTGCTCATATAAACAATTAATCTACGACGCAAGACCTATCCAATGGTGTAGGTTTCATTCCAATTTGAGCGAAAAAAATTTTAAATTTTATTTTTCGAATAACTCCTTTTTTACGCATTTTTGGAGTTTGTGCTCATACAAACAATTAATCTACGACGCAAGACCTATCCAATGGTGTAGGTTTCATTGCGATTTGAGCGAAAAAATTTTTAAATTTTATTTTTCGAACAACTCCTTTTTTACGCATTTTTTGAGTTTGTGCTCATACAAACGATTAATCCACGACGCAAGACCTATCCAATGGTGTAGGTTTCATTCCGATTTGAGCGAAAAAATTTTTAAATTTTATTTTTCGAATAACTCCTTTTTTACGCATTAGCGATTTGAGCGAAAAATTTTTTAAATTTTATTTTTCGAATAACTCCTTTTTTACGCATTTTTGGAGTTTGTGCTCATACAAACAATTAATCTACGACGCAAGACCTATCCAATGGTGTAGGTCCATTGCGATTTGAGCGAAAAAATTTTAAAATTTTATTTTTCGAATAACTCCATTTTACGCATTTTTGGAGTTTGTGCTCATACAAACAATTAATCTACGACGCAAGACCTATCCAATGGTGTAGGTTTCATTGCGATTTGAGCGAAAAAAAATTTAAATTTATTTTTCGAATGACTCCCTTTTTACGCAATTTTGGAGTTTGTGCTCATACAAACAATTAATCTACGACGCAAGACCTATCCAATGGTGTAGGTTTCATTGCGATTTGAGCGAAAAAATGTTTAAATTTTATTTTTCGAATAAATCCTTTTTTACGCATTTTTGGAGTTTGTGCTCGTACAAACAATTAATCTACGACGCAAGACCTATCCAATGGTGTAGGTTTCATTGCGATTTGAGCGAAAAAATTTTTAAATTTATTTTTCGAATAACTCCTTTTTTACATACAAACAATTAATCTACGACGCAAGACCTATCCAATGGTGTAGGTTTCATTCCGATTTAAGCGAAAAAAATTTTAAATTTTATTTTTCGAATAACTCCTTTTTTGCGCATTTTTGGAGTTTGTGCTCATACAAACAATTAATCTACGACGCAAGACCTATCCAATGGTGTAGGTTTCATTGCGATTTGAGCGAAAAAATTTTTAAATTTTATTTTTCGAATAACTCCTTTTTTACGCATTTTTGGAGTTTGTGCTCATACAAACAATTAATCTACGACGCAAGACCTATCCAATGGTGTAAGTTTCAGTGCGATTTGAGCGAAAAAATTTTAAAATTTAATTTTTCGAATAACTCCGTTTTTTACGCATTTTTGGAGTTTGTGCTCATACAAACAATTAATCTACGATGCAAGACCTATCCAATGGTGTAGGTTTCATTGCGATTTGAGTGAAAAAATTTTTAAATTTTATTTTTCGAATAACTCCTTTTTTACGCATTTTTGGAGTTTGTGCTCACACAAGCAATTAATCTACGACGCAAGACCTATCCAATGGTGTAGGTTTCATTGCGATTTGAGCGAAAAAATGTTTTAATTTTATTTTTCGAATAACTCCTTTCTTACGCATTTTTGGAGTTTGTGCTCATACAACCAATTAATCTACGACGCAAGACCTATCCAATGGTGTAGGTTTCATTGCGATTTGAGCGAAAAAATTTTTAAATTTTATTTTTCGAACAACCCCTTTTTTACGCATTTTTTGAGTTTGTGCTCATACAAACAATTAATCCACGACGCAAGACCTATCCAATGGTGTAGGTTTCATTCCGATTTGAGCGAAAAAATTTTAAAATTTTATTTTTCGAATAACTCCTTTTTTACGCATTAGCGATTTGAGCGAAAAAAATTTTAAATTTTATTTTTCGAATAACTCCTTTTTTACGCATTTTTGGAGTTTGTGCTCATACAAACAATTAATCTACGACGCAAGACCTATCCAATGGTGTAGGTCTCATTGCGATTTGAGCGAAAAAATGTTTAAATTTTATTTTTCGAATAACTCCTTTTTTACGCATTTTTGGAGTTGGTGCTTATACAAACAATTAATCTACGACGCAAGACCTATCCAATGGTGTAGGTTTCATTGCGATTTGAGCGAAAAAATTTTTAAATTTTATTTTTCGAATAACTCCTTTTTTACGCATTTTTGGAGTTTGTGCTCATACAAACAATTAATCTACGACGCAAGACCTATCCAATGGTGTAAGTTTCATTGCGATTTGAGCGAAAAAATTTAAAATTTTATTTTTCGAATAACTCCTTTTTTACATACAAACAATTAATCTACGACGCAAGACCTATCCAATGGTGTAGGTTTCATTGCGATTTGAGCGAAAAAATGTTTAAATTTTATTTTTCGAATAACTCCTTTTTTACGCATTTTTGGAGTTTGTGCTCATACAAACAATTAATCTACGACGCAAGACCTATCCAATGGTGTAGGTTTCATTGCGATTTGAGCGAAAAAAAATTTAAATTTATTTTTCGAATGACTCCCTTTTTACGCAATTTTGGAGTTTGTGCTCATACAAACAATTAATCTACGACGCAAGACCTATCCAATGGTGTAGGTTTCATTGCGATTTGAGCGAAAACATGTTAAAATTTTATTTTTCGAATACTTCCTTTTTTACGCATTTTTGGAGTTTGTGCTCATACAAACAATTAATCTACGACGCAAGACCTATCCAATGGTGAAGGTTTTATTCCGATTTGAGCGAAAAAAATTTAAATTTTATTTTTCGAATAACTCTTTTTTTACACATTTTTGGAGTTTGTGCTCATACAAACAATTAATCTACGACGCAAGACCTATCCAATGGTGTAGGTTTCTTTGCGATTTGAGCGAAAAAAAAATTAAATTTATTTTTCGAATAACTCCTTTTTTACATACAAACAATTCGACGACGCAAGACCTATCCAATGGTGTAGGTTTCATTGCGATTTGAGCGAAAAAATGTTTAAATTTTATTTTTCGAATAACTCCTTTTTTACGCATTTTTGGAGTTTGTGCTCATACAAACAATTAATCTACGACGCAAGACCTATCCAATGGTGTAGGTTTCATTGCGATTTGAGCGAAAAATTTTTTAAATTTTATTTTTCGAATAACTCCTTTTTTACGCATTTTTGGAGTTTGTGCTCATACAAACAATTAACATACAAACAATTATTTTTCGAATAACTTTCGAATAATTTTTCGAATGAGTTCTTCTATAGCCGAAAAAAAACACTTCAAGGCATTACAATATATTCCAAATCTTCGACTCCAAATTTTTTAAATTTTATTTTTCGAATAACTCCTTTTTTACGCATTTTTGGAGTTTGTGCTCATACAAACAATTAATCTACGACGCAAGACCTATCCAATGGTGTAGGTTTCATTGCGATTTGAGCGAATAAATGTTTAAATTTTATTTTTCGAATAACTCCTTTTTTACGCATTTTTGGAGTTTGTGCTCATACAAACAATTAATCTACGACGCAAGACCTATCCAATGGTGTAGGTTTTATTGCGATTTGAGCGAAAAATTTTTTAAATTTTATTTTTCGAATAACTCTTTTTTTAAACATTTTTGGAGTTTGTGCTCATACAAACAATTAATCTACACAGTCTGCACTTAAGACTGCACAGTCTGTAGTTAAGACTGCACAGTCTGCACTTAAGACTGCACAGTCTGTAGTTAAGACTGCACAGTCTGTACTTAAGACTGTACAGTCTGCACTTAAGACTGCACAGTCTGTAGTTAAGACTGCACAGTCTGTACTTAAGACTGCACAGTCTGCACTTAAGACTGCAGCTTAATTTAGGTAGATTAGGAGGTAACGCAAATGCTTCATGTGACAGAACTTCTAAAATTAAAAAAATTGCATGCTTAAATTCTTTTTTTTTTTAATTTAAAAATGTAAATTTAAAATTTGTTTAATTTTGAAGTGCCAGAGCTAAATACAAGGCGACTCATTTTTTACACTTTTTTTGATTATTTTCCTTGGGGCTGTTACGGTTCGATTTCTAAATTTTCAAAATTATTTTACTATAGAAGAAAATATATAATTACAACTATATGTAATACAAAAAAATATTTGGATGTGGATCCCAAAATAATGTTTTTTTGCATTTTAACATTTTTAAAATCGAAATTTTATAAACCAACAAATAGTAAATAAAAAATAAAACCAACATTTACAACCCTATTGTGAGGGAACGGAAGGCACAGATATCTCAAGTAATTTTTTTTATTTTGTATTTTTTTAATCAGATTGCATTCAAATAGAAAGATTTTATTTTGTAGTATCTTAGATATTAATTTTTGAAAAAGTAAAGTGTCTATTCGGCTATTTTTGCCTAAAAAATTCCTTGAACACTCAAGAAAAATGAACAAGGAAAGGTCGAAAAGGTTACACACTTTTGGGCCGCGTTCGTTTCATCATTTTCTTACTTGTACAGACTGGACAGTGGGCACTTACTTGGTTCTTGGTAGGGTAGGTTTAGATCAGGGACGAAGCGTCCATATAATGAGTTGAATGAGTGCTTCTATAGCCGAAAAAAACACTTCAAGGCATTACAATATATTCCAAATCTTCGACTCATTTGGAAAAGCATTCTTGTGTTTAAATCACTCAGGATAACTAACGACACAACCCATACAACTCTTTCTGACAACACTGAATATCTCTCTACGACGGCCCACTCTCCAACTACTATACTAACCCACCAGATAATAACCACAACATCACTCCATTATTTGCTTATACGCGAAGCATTGCCTTCTGGAATGAACGCCATCCATGCATTTTCCAATTTTCAGCTGTCTGTATCTGCCAAAAGGCCAATGAGTCCAATTTCACTAAACGAAGGGGTAAAATATACCCCTTCGTGGCCCTAGCGGCCTTCTTTGGAAGAAGAGGACCCTAAACAAAAAGGCAGTCACCGTCAGTGCAAATAAATTAATTAGGCCCTGAAACATAGAAAGCGGCGGTCAGAAAATGCACTTACAGATGTGACAAGAATATCTTACTCCATTTAGGTTATGTTAGCAAAGAAGATCGATATTTTTGCTCATTTGACTGCCAAATGGGTCCCATAGGCGAGGAGGTGCAGTTTGGCATCTCCTCCGAAGCCACCACCCTCTCTCCAAGTTTTCATGCAGAGTTGAATCTGGGTTGGTAGCATTTGAACTACATTTCATATGAAATCTTTTTCGACTCGACCCTGTGTGCGCGACCATAAATTACTGAATAACTAGATATTCAACTTCGGACATGTAAAAGCTTTGCCCACAAGCTGAAATTGATGAATTTACCCATTCTCCGGCATTTGTTTAAAATGTGAGTAAATTCATGAATTCGTCATTTCCATGCAATTTCGTTTTGCAGCTTCTACATCAGCTGATCGCGTAAGGTAAATTGTTGCTGTATCATCTTACACGTATTCACTGACACGAAAGTTTAAATCTTTAAAAAAGCTTTAAAGGCTTTATAAAAAACGTAAACAAATTGGTATTGGAAGGTAAAAGGGCCGCAAGTTGAATATCTAGTTATTTAGTAATTTGTGGTGCGCGACCGAAAGGGTTGCGTAAATGTCACATTTCTTGGGTTTTTACATTTTGCCCAATATCGGCTTATTGAATAAAGTGTTTGAAAAGTTATGATGATAAACACGTTGCGCGTTGTATAAGGGCACATGTTTTCCATTGCTCTGTTCTCAAAAATCCTTCTTTTTTATTAATACAAAAAGTGTTTGGCACTCTAATCTTGAAAAGTTTTACAGCCACAAAGAAGAAAATCTAACTATTTTTTTATGAAATATAGAAGGATTTTTGAGAACAGAGGAATGGAAAACTACTGCCCTTATGCAAGGCGCAACGTGTTTAACATCATAGCTTAAAAAAACGATATTAAGCACACATGTAACAACCATATCTTAATCGAAAGGTAATTTCAACTTTTGGTCAAATAGCTTTAAAGCTCCTGTTTTGACGTATTTTCTAAAACCAACATAGTGAATGTTTGTCCCCAAAGGGACAAATACGAAGCCATACGGTTTGAGGGGCAAACGATTTGAAACAAAAACAAAAAAAACAGCTATAGAAAACTATATGAATAAAATAATATAGTTTTCAAGCTATATGACGACATGCTTCGCAAGTTCTTAGCAATGAAAGACCCAATTGTTTAAGCCCTTGCACTTCTAGGGTCAAATTTGCAATGTCCAAGGAACAAAGAATGGAAAGCCCTGGAAAGAGCTTGCGAAATATTAAGAGAATTTGACAGCGTGACCACAAGCATTTCAAGTGAAAAGAACGTTATTCTCTCCAGAGGGATACTGCTTGTTAGTGAGCTAAAATCCTTCCACTCTCTGTGATCCAGTAGAAATAAAATCACTCACATCCAGCTTATTAACTGACACTCCACCGCCAAAACCAACAAGTGTTCAACCTGCCAGTACTAGCAATGTTCTTTTAAACATTATGACAAAGATGGAATTCCTGGAGCTGCAGGAATTGTAGAAGTGGGCAAATACTTGCAGGATGAGTATATCCCACAATCATCGGATCCTCTAGATTGGTGGGAGCAAAACAAATCGCGGTATCCGCGTCTTTACATGATAGCTTGGAAAAGACTTTGTGTTGTTGCGACTTCGGTGCCATCCGAGCGAGTGTTTTCAAAAGCTGGCCAACTGCTTTCAGAAAAGCGCAGTCGCATGTCTGCTAAAAAAGTATCGCAACTGGTCTTTTTAAATTTCAACCTAAGTTAAAGTTATTTATTATATCAGTCATTAATCTTTATTAGTCATTCCTATTATATCAGTCATTATATTTAATATAGAATTTTATCCTTTGAAAATATGCTATTGAGTTTTATGCATTTTTTTTTTTAAATAATGAAGTTGTTTTTTTTTTCTATCTGTAAAATGAATTATACAGGTACTAACTAGGGTTTCTTGATTAAATCAAAATAAAGATCAAAAAGGTCTTTACCCTTCACCCTAGATCGAAAAGGTCTTTACCCTTTACCCTAGGGTAAAGACCCTAGGGGTAATGGGTAATGACCTTTTTGATCTTTATTTTGATTTAATCAAGTGTATAACTAGCAATAGTTATTACATGTGTATAAACTAGCAATAGTTATTACATATGGTAGGTATTTTTAACCAATTAACGCCAACCGGTTCCGGTACGTGCTTCGCCTTTCTATACCAACCAGCACTAGATCATTATTAAAATGACACAACAATGAACAAAAAAGTGTCACCCAAATCAAACTTTATTTGTATAACACGTATTGCGCTGCACAGAGGTATTTGTATTTATAGGCTTTTTCACAGAGGCATTTGTATTTATAGGCTTTTTCACTTCGTCTTACAAAATCAACGCAAGGACACGTTTTTCTTGCACAAGGATTTCGACAGATAAACCAACGAAGTCGGTTAGCAACACGGTAACAAGGAAGCTTTGGAATTTGAAAAGTATTTGTAGTGTGTATATTGAGTCTTCACCTCAACCACTTTGCATCAATCCTGCAGCACAGAGTCTATTTCTTCTTGGAGGTGGGCACCTAGATTGTTTTTTTCTTGTTCACAGAGTTCAGCTTTTATACCAATTAATTAAGCACAGACACAGAGGCGAAGCTTAACCAGGCAAAATATGGAATGAATAGGTAGCTAGCGGCCTTCTTTGGAAGAAGAGCACCCTATACAAAAAGGCAGTCACCGTCAGTGCAAATAAATTAATTACGCCCTGAAACATAGAAAGCGGCGGTCAGAAAATGCACTTACAGATGTGACAAGAATATCTTACTCCATTTAGGTTATGTTAGCAAAGAAGATCGATATTTATGCTCATTTGACTGCCAAATGGGTCCCATAGGCGAGGAGGTGCAGTTTGGCATCTCCTCCGAAGCCACCACCCTCTCTCCAAGTTTGGAGAACGGTACGATGGAAAATTCAGGTGGCGGTACCAGCTTTGGATGTATTTTCCAGTGATTTGGTCGTTCACGAAACAGCCGACATTCTGCAGCAGTACGGCACCGGCAATTTTAAGTCAGATTGCGGTTAATCTTGTGTGCTGCTTGCTTGTGCAAAATGTTAAATACGGCAAGCCGGCAACGAAAACACTTTTGAGAAATATTTTTACTTTTTGCTTGTTGTGAGCAATTATAGAAGCGTTTTTGTGGAATTTTAATCATTATTATCTGAGATTATTGGTTTTTTTTCATATGGGTCTACTTTAATCTACAATAATTGAACACTTTTGATCATAATTAATACAAAACAAATTCTTGATTTGTCACCTGACAGCGACAGCTGACACGACACGATCTAACTCCAATTCATTCCACACGTATCATGTTTTCATGCAGAGTTGAATCTGGGTTGGTAGCATTTGAACTACATTTCATATGAAATCTTTTTCGACTCGACTCTGTTTGCGCGACCATAAATTACTGAATAACTAGATATTCAACTTCGGACATGTAAAAGCTTTGCCCACAAGCTGAAATTGATGAATTTACCCATTCTCCGGCATTTGTTTAAAATGTGAGTAAATTCATGAATTCGTCATTTCCATGCAATTTCGTTTTGCAGCTTCTACATCAGCTGATCGCGTAAGGTAAATTGTTGCTGTATCTTCTTACACGTATTCACTATTCTTACACGTTTAAATCTTTAAAAACGCTTTAAAGGCTTTATAAAAAACATAAACAAATTGGTATTGGAAGGTAAGGGGGCCGCAAGTTCAATATCTAGTTATTCAGTAATTTGTGGTGCGCGACCGACAGGGTTGCGTAAATGTCACATTTCTTGGGTTTTTACATTTTGCCCAATATCGGCTTATTGAATAAAGTGTTTGAAAAGTTATGATGGTAAACACGTTGCGCGTTGTATAAGGGCACATGTTTTCCATTGCTCTGTTCTCAAAAATCCTTCTTTTTTATTAATACAAAAAGTGTTTGGCACTCTAATCTTGAAAAGTTTTACAGCCACAAAGAAGAAAATCTAACTATTTTTTTATGAAATATAGAAGGATTTTTGAGAACAGAGGAATGGAAAACTACTGCCCTTATGCAAGGCGCAACGTGTTTAACATCATAGCTTAAAAAAACGATATTAAGCACACATGTAACAACCATATCTTAATCGAAAGGTAATTTCAACTTTTGGTCAAATAGCTTGAAAGCTCCTGTTTTGACGTATTTTCGAAAGCCAACATAGTGAATGTTTGTGCCCAAAGGGACAAATACGAAGCCATACGGTTTGAGGGGCAAACGATTTGAAACAAAAACAAAAAAAAAAAAACAGCTATAAAAAACTATATGAATAAAATAATATAGTTTTCAAGCTATATGACGACATGCTTCGCAGGTTCTTAGCAATGAAAGACCCAATTGTTTAAGGCCTTGCACTTCTAGGGTCAAATTTGCAATGTCCAAGGAACAAAGAATGGAAAGCCCTAAAAAGAGCTTGCGAAATATTAAGAGAATTTGACAGCGTGACCACAAGCATTTCAAGTGAAAAGAACGTTATTCTCTCCAGAGGGATACTGCTTGTTAGTGAGCTAAAATCCTTCAACTCTCTGTGATCCAGTAGAAATAAAATCACTCACATCCTGACACTCCACCGCCAAAACCAACAAGTGTTCAACCTGCCAGTACTAGCAATGTTCTTTTAAACATTATGACAAAGATGGAATTCCTGGAGCTGCAGGAATTGTAGAAGTGGGCAAATACTTGCAGGATGAGTATATCCCACAATCATCGGATCCTCTAGATTGGTGGGAGCAAAACAAATCGCGGTATCCGCGTCTTTACATGATAGCTTGGAAAAGACTTTGTGTTGTTGCGACTTCGGTGCCATCCGAGCGAGTGTTTTCAAAAGCTGGCCAACTGCTTTCAGAAAAGCGCAGTCGCATGTCTGCTAAAAAAGTATCGCAACTGGTCTTTTTAAATTTCAACCTAAGTTAAAGTTATTTATTATATCAGTCATTAATCTTTATTAGTCATTCCTATTATATCAGTCATTATATTTAATATAGAATTTTATCCTTTGAAAATATGCTATTAAGTTTTATGCATTTTTTATTTTTAAATAATGAAGTTGTTTTTTTTTCTCTATCTGTAAAATGAATTATACAGGTACTAACTAGGGTTTCTTGATTAAATCAAAATAAAGATCAAAAAGGTCTTTACCCTTCACCCTAGATCAAAAAGGTCTTTACCCTTTACCCTAGGGTAAAGACCCTAAGGGGTAATGGGTAATGACCTTTTTGATCTTTATTTTGATTTAATCAAGAAACCCTATTAACCACCCATGTGTATAAACTAGCAATAGTTATTACATATGGTAGGTATTTTTAACCAATTAACGCCAACCGGTTCCGGTACGTGCTTCGCCTTTCTATACCAACCAGCACTAGATCATTATTAAAATGACACAACAATGAACAAAAAAGTGTCACCCAAATCAAACTTTATTTGTATAACACGTATTGCGCTGCACAGAGGTATTTGTATTTATAGGCTTTTTCACAGAGGCATTTGTATTTATAGGCTTTTTCACTTCGTCTTACAAAATCAACATTTCTTGCACAAGGATTTCGACAGATAAACCAACGAAGTCGGTTAGCAACACGGTAACAAGGAAGCTTTGGAATTTGAAAAGTATTTGTAGTGTGTATATTGTGTCTTCACCTCAACCACTTTGCATCAATTCCTGCAGCACAGAGTCTATTTCTTCTTGGAGGTGGGCACCTAGATTGGTTTTTCCTTGTTCACAGAGTTCAGCTTTTATACCAAATAATTAAGCACAGACACAGAGGCGAAGCTTAACCAGGCAAAATATGGAATGAATAGGTAGCTAGCGGCCTTCTTTGGAAGAAGAGCACCCTATACAAAAAGGCAGTCACCGTCAGTGCAAATAAATTAATTAGGCCCTGAAACATAGAAAGCGGCGGTCAAAAAATGCACTTACAGATATGACAAGAATATCTTACTCCATTTAGGTTATGTTAGCAAAGAAGATCGATATTTATGCTCATTTGACTGCCAAATGGGTCCCATAGGCAAGGAGGTGCAGTTTGGCATCTCCTCCGAAGCCACCACCCTCTCTCCAAGTTTGGAGAACGGTACGATGGAAAATTCAGGTGGCGGTACCAGCTTTGGATGTATTTTCCAGTGATTTGGTCGTTCACGAAACAGCCGACATTCTGCAGCAGTACGGCACCGGCAATTTTAAGTCAGATTGCGGTTAATCTTGTGTGCTGCTTGCTTGTGCAAAATATTAAATGCGGCAAGCCGGCAACGAAAACACTTTTGAGAAATATTTTTACTTTTTGCTTGTTGTGAGCAATTATAGAAGCGTTTTTGTGGAATTTTAATCATTATTATCTGAGATTATTGGTTTTTTTTCATATGGATCTACTTTAATCTACAATAAATGAACACTTTTGATCATAATTAATACAAAACAAATTCTTGATTTGTCACCTGACAGCGACAGCTGACACGACACGATCTAACTCCAATTCATTCCACACGTATCATGTTTTCATGCAGAGTTGAATCTGGGTTGGTAGCATTTGAACTACATTTCATATAAAATCTTTTTCGACTCGACTCTGTTTGCGCGACCATAAATTACTGAATAACTAGATATTCAACTAAGGACATGTAAAAGCTTTGCCCACAAGCTGAAATTGATGAATTTACCCATTCTCCGGCATTTGTTTAAAATGTGAGTAAATTCATGAATTCGTCATTTCCATGCAATTTCGTTTTGCAGCTTCTACATCAGCTGATCGCGTAAGGTAAATTGTTGTTGTATCATCTTACACGTATTCACTGACACGAAAGTTCAAATCTTTAAAAAAGCTTTAAAGGCTTTATAAAAAACGTAAGCAAGTTTGTATTGGAAGGTAATAGGGCCGCAAGTTGAATATCTAGTTATTCAGTAATTTGTGGTGCGCGACCGACAGGGTTGCGTAAATGTCACATTTCTTGGGTTTTTACATTTTGCCCAATATCGGCTTATTGAATAAAGTGTTTGAAAAGTTATGATGGTAAACACGTTGCGCGTTGTATAAGGGCACATGTTTTCCATTGCTCTGTTCTCAAAAATCCTTCTTTTTTATTAATACAAAAAGTGTTTGGCACTCTAATCTTGAAAAGTTTTACAGCCACAAAGAAGAAAATCTAACTATTTTTTTATGAAATATAGAAGGATTTTTGAGAACAGAGGAATGGAAAACTACTGCCCTTATGCAAGGCGCAACGTGTTTAACATCATAGCTTAAAAAAACGATATTAAGCACACATGTAACAACCATATCTTAATCGAAAGGTAATTTCAACTTTTGGTCAAATAGCTTGAAAGCTCCTGTTTTGACGTATTTTCGAAAGCCAACATAGTGAATGTTTGTGCCCAAAGGGACAAATACGAAGCCATACGGTTTGAGGGGCAAACGATTTGAAACAAAAACAAAAAAAACAGCTATAGAAAACTATATGAATAAAATAATATAGTTTTCAAGCTATATGACGACATGCTTCGCAGGTTCTTAGCAATGAAAGCCCCAATTGTTTAAGCCCTTGCACTTTTAGGGTCAAATTTGCAATGTCCAAGGAACAAAGAATGGAAAGCCCTAGAAAGAGCTTGCGAAATATTAAGAGAATTTGACAGCGTGTCCAGAAGCATTTCAAGTGAAAAGAACGTTATTCTCTCCAGAGGGATACTGCTTGTTAGTGAGCTAAAATCCTTCCACTCTCTGTGATCCAGTAGAAATAAAATCACTCACATCCAGTTTATTAACTGACACTCCACCGCCAAAACCAACAAGTGTTCAACCTGCCAGTACTAGCAATGTTCTTTTAAACATTATGACAAAGATGGAATTCCTGGAGCTGCAGGAATTGTAGAAGTGGGCAAATACTTGCAGGATGAGTATATCCCACAATAATCGGATCCTCTAGATTGGTGGGAGCAAAACAAATCGCGGTATCCGCGTCTTTACATGATAGCGAGGAAAAGACTTTGTGTTGTTGCGACATCGGTGCCATCCGAGCGAGTGTTTTCAAAAGCTGGCCAACTGCTTTCAGAAAAGCGCAGTCGCATGTCTGCTAAAAAAGTATCGCAACTGGTCTTTTTAAATTTCAACCTAAGTTAAAGTTATTTATTATATCAGTCATTAATCTTTATTAGTCATTCCTATTATATCAGTCATTATATTTAATATAGAATTTTATCCTTTGAAAATATGCTATTAAGTTTTATGCATTTTTTATTTTTAAATAATGAAGTTGTTTTTTTTTCTATCTGTAAGATGAATTATACAGGTACTAACTAGGATTTCTTGATTAAATCAAAATAAAGATCAAAAAGGTCTTTACCCTTTACCCTAGGGTAAAGACCCTAAAGGGTAATGGGTAATGACCTTTATTTTGATTTAATCAAGAAACCCTATTAACCACCCATGTGTATAAACTAGCAATAGTTATTACATATGGTAGGTATTTTTAACCAATTAACGCCAACCGGTTCCGGTACGTGCTTCGCCTTTCTATACCAACCAGCACTAGATCATTATTAAAATGACACAACAATGAACAAAAAAGTGTCACCCAAATCAAACTTTATTTGTATAACACGTATTGCGCTGCGCAGAGGTATTTGTATTTATAGGTTTTTTCACAGAGGCATTTGTATTTATAGGCTTTTTCACTTCGACTTACAAAATCAACGCAAGGACACGTTTTTCTTGCACAAGGATTTCGACAGATAAACCAACGAAGTCGGTTAGCAACACGGTAACAAGGAAGCTTTGGAATTTGAAAAGTATTTGTAGTGTGTATATTGAGTCTTCACCTCAACCACTTTGCATCAATTCCTGCAGCACAGAGTCTATTTCATCTTGGAGGTGGGCACATAGATTTGTTTTTTCATGTTCACAGAGTTCAGCTTTTATACTAAATAATTAAACACAGACACAGAGGCGAAGCTTAACCAGGCAAAATATGGAATGAATAGGTAGCTAGCGGCCTTCTTTGGAAGAAGAGCACCCTATACAAAAAGGCAGTCACCGTCAGTGCAATTAAATTAATTAGGCCCTGAAACATAGAAAGCGGCGGTCAGAAAATGAACTTACAGATGTGACAAGAATATCTTATTCCATTTGGGTTATGTTAGCAAAGAAGATCGATATTTATGCTCATTTGACTGCCAAATGGGTCCCATAGGTGAGGAGGTGCAGTTTGGCATCTCCTCCGAAGCCACCACCCTCTCTCCAAGTTTGGAGAACGGTACGAGAGAAAATTCAGGTGGCGGTACCAGCTTTGGATGTATTTTCCAGTGATTTGGTCGTTCACGAAACAACCGACATTCTGCAGCAGTACGGCACCGGCAATTTTAAGTCAGATTGCGGTTAATCTTGTGTGCTGCTTGCTGTGTAAAATGTTAATTGCGGCAAGCCGGCAACGAAAACACTTTTGAGAAATATTTTTACTTTTTGCTTGTTGTGAGCAATTATAGAAGCGTTTTTGTGGAATTTTAATCATTATTATCTGAGATTATTGGTTTTTTTCACATGGATCTACTTTAATCTACAATAATTGAACACTTTTGATTATAATTAATACAAAACAAATTCTTGATTTGTCACCTGACAGCGACAGCTGACACGACACGATCTAACTCCAATTCATTCCACACGTATCATGTTTTCATGCAGAGTTGTATCTGGGTTGGTAGCATTTGAACTACATTTCATATGAAATCTTTTTCGACTCGACTCTGTGTGCGCGACCATAAATTACTGAATAACTAGATATTCAACTTCGGACATGTAAAAGCCCATTCTCCGGCATTTGTTTAAAATGTGAGTAAATTCATGAATTCGTCATTTCCATGCAATTTCGTTTTGCAGCTTCTACATCAGCTGATCGCGTAAGGTAAATTGTTGTTGTATCATCTTACATGTATTCACTGACACGAAAGTTTAAATCTTTAAAAAAGCTTTAAAGGCTTTATAAAAAAACGTAAGCAAATTGGTATTGGAAGGTAATAGGGCCGCAAGTTGAATATCTAGTTATTCAGTAATTTTTGGTGCGCGACCGACAGGGTTGCGTAAATGTCACATTTCGTGGGTTTTTACATTTTGCCCAATATCGGCTTATTGAATAAAGTGTTTGAAAAGTTATGATGATAAACACGTTGCGCGTTGTATAAGGGCACATGTTTTCCATTGCTCTGTTCTCAAAAATCCTTCTTTTTTTTTAATACAAAAAGTGTTTGTTCTAATCTTGAAAAGTTTTTCAGCCACAAAGAAGAAAATCTAACTATTTTTTTATGAAATATAGAAGGATTTTTGAGAACAGAGGAATGGAAAACTACTGCCCTTATGCAAGGCGCAACGTGTTTAACATCATAGCTTAAAAAAACGATATTAAGCACACATGTAACAACCATATCTTAATCGAAAGGTAATTTCAACTTTTTGTAAAATAGCTTTAAAGCTCCTGTTTTGACGTATTTTCGAAAACCAACATAGTGAATGTTTGTCCCGAAAGGGACAAATACGAAGCCATACGGTTTGAGGGGCAAACGATTTGAAACAAAAACAAAGAAAAACAGCTATAGAAAACTATATGAATAAAATAATATAGTGTTCAAGCTATATGACGACATGCTTCGCAGGTTCTTAGCAATGAAAGACCCAATTGTTTAAGCCCTTGCACTTCTAGGGTCAAATTTGCAATGTCCAAGGAACAAAGAATGGAAAGCCCTAGAAAGAGCTTGCGAAATATTAAGAGAATTTGACAGCGTGTCCACAAGCACTTCAAGTGAAAAGAACGTTATTCTCTCCAGAGGGATACTGCTTGTTAGTGAGCTAAAATCCTTCCACTCTCTGTGACCCAGTAGAAATAAAATCACTCACATCCAGTTTATTAACTGACACTCCACCGCCAAAACCAACAAGTGTTCAACCTGCCAGTACTAGCCATGCTCTTTTAAACATTATGACAAAGATGGAATTCCTGGAGCTGCAGGAATTGTAGAAGTGGGCAAATACTTGCAGGATGAGTATATCCCACAATCATCGGATCCTCTAGATTGTGTTGTTGCGACTTCGGTGCCATCCGAGCGAGTGTTTTCAAAAGCTGGCCAACTGCTTTCCGAAAAGCGCAGTCGCATGTCAGCTAAAAAAGTATCGCAACTGGTCTTTTTAAATTTCAACCTAAGTTATTTATTATATCAGTCATTATATTTAATATAGAATTTTTTCTATCTGTAAAATGAATTATACAGGTACTAACTAGGTTTCTTGATTAAATCAAAATAAAGATCAAAAAGGTCTTTACCCTTCACCCTAGATCAAAAAGGTCTTTACCCTAGGGTAAAGACCCTAAAGGGTAATGGGTTATGACCTTTTTGATCTTTATTTTGATTTAATCAAGAAACCCTATTAACCACCCATGTGTATAAAGTAGCAATAGTTATTACATATGGTAGGTATTTTTAACCAATTAACGCCAACCGGTTCCGGTACGTGCTTCGCCTTTCTATACCAACCAGCACTAGATCATTATTAAAATGACACAACAATGAACAAAAAAGTGTCACCCAAATCAAACTTTTTTTGTATAACACGTATTGCGCTGCACAGAGGTATTTGCATTTATAGGCTTTTTCACAGAGGCATTTGTATTTATAGGCTTTTTCACTTCGTCTTACAAAATCAACGCAAGGACACGTTTTTCTTGCACAAGGATTTCGACGGATAAACCAACGAGTCGGTTAGCAACACGGTAACAAGGAAGCTTTGGAATTTGAAAAGTATTTGTAGTGTGTATATTGAGTCTTCACCTCAACCACTTTGCATCAATTCCTGCAGCACAGAGTCTATTTCATCTTGGAGGTGGGCACCTAGATTGGTTTTTTCTTGTTCACAGAGTTCAGCTTTTATACCAAATAATTAAGCACAGACACAGAGGCGAAGCTTAACCAGGCAAAATATGGAATGAATAGGTAGCTAGCGGCCTTCTTTGGAAGAAGAGCACCCTATACAAAAAGGCAGTCACCGTCAGTGCAAATAAATTAATTAGGCCCTGAAACATAGAAAGCGGCGGTCAGAAAATGCACTTACAGATGTGACAAGAATATCTTACTCCATTTAGATTATGTTAGCAAAGAAGATCGATATTTATGCGCGTCTTTACATGATAGCGAGGAAAAGACTTTGTGTTGTTGCGACATCGGTGCCATCCGAGCGAGTGTTTTCAAAAGCTGGCCAACTGCTTTCAGAAAAGCGCAGTCGCATGTCTGCTAAAAAAGTATCGCAACTGGTCTTTTTAAATTTCAACCTAAGTTAAAGTTATTTATTATATCAGTCATTAATCTTTATTAGTCATTCCTATTATATCAGTCATTATATTTAATATAGAATTTTATCCTTTGAAAATATGCTATTAAGTTTTATGCATTTTTTATTTTTAAATAATGAAGTTGTTTTTTTTTCTATCTGTAAGATGAATTATACAGGTACTAACTAGGATTTCTTGATTAAATCAAAATAAAGATCAAAAAGGTCTTTACCCTTTACCCTAGGGTAAAGACCCTAAAGGGTAATGGGTAATGACCTTTATTTTGATTTAATCAAGAAACCCTATTAACCACCCATGTGTATAAACTAGCAATAGTTATTACATATGGTAGGTATTTTTAACCAATTAACGCCAACCGGTTCCGGTACGTGCTTCGCCTTTCTATACCAACCAGCACTAGATCATTATTAAAATGACACAACAATGAACAAAAAAGTGTCACCCAAATCAAACTTTATTTGTATAACACGTATTGCGCTGCGCAGAGGTATTTGTATTTATAGGTTTTTTCACAGAGGCATTTGTATTTATAGGCTTTTTCACTTCGACTTACAAAATCAACGCAAGGACACGTTTTTCTTGCACAAGGATTTCGACAGATAAACCAACGAAGTCGGTTAGCAACACGGTAACAAGGAAGCTTTGGAATTTGAAAAGTATTTGTAGTGTGTATATTGAGTCTTCACCTCAACCACTTTGCATCAATTCCTGCAGCACAGAGTCTATTTCATCTTGGAGGTGGGCACATAGATTTGTTTTTTCATGTTCACAGAGTTCAGCTTTTATACTAAATAATTAAACACAGACACAGAGGCGAAGCTTAACCAGGCAAAATATGGAATGAATAGGTAGCTAGCGGCCTTCTTTGGAAGAAGAGCACCCTATACAAAAAGGCAGTCACCGTCAGTGCAATTAAATTAATTAGGCCCTGAAACATAGAAAGCGGCGGTCAGAAAATGAACTTACAGATGTGACAAGAATATCTTATTCCATTTGGGTTATGTTAGCAAAGAAGATCGATATTTATGCTCATTTGACTGCCAAATGGGTCCCATAGGTGAGGAGGTGCAGTTTGGCATCTCCTCCGAAGCCACCACCCTCTCTCCAAGTTTGGAGAACGGTACGAGGGAAAATTCAGGTGGCGGTACCAGCTTTGGATGTATTTTCCAGTGATTTGGTCGTTCACGAAACAACCGACATTCTGCAGCAGTACGGCACCGGCAATTTTAAGTCAGATTGCGGTTAATCTTGTGTGCTGCTTGCTGTGTAAAATGTTAATTGCGGCAAGCCGGCAACGAAAACACTTTTGAGAAATATTTTTACTTTTTGCTTGTTGTGAGCAATTATAGAAGCGTTTTTGTGGAATTTTAATCATTATTATCTGAGATTATTGGTTTTTTTCACATGGATCTACTTTAATCTACAATAATTGAACACTTTTGATTATAATTAATACAAAACAAATTCTTGATTTGTCACCTGACAGCGACAGCTGACACGACACGATCTAACTCCAATTCATTCCACACGTATCATGTTTTCATGCAGAGTTGTATCTGGGTTGGTAGCATTTGAACTACATTTCATATGAAATCTTTTTCGACTCGACTCTGTGTGCGCGACCATAAATTACTGAATAACTAGATATTCAACTTCGGACATGTAAAAGCCCATTCTCCGGCATTTGTTTAAAATGTGAGTAAATTCATGAATTCGTCATTTCCATGCAATTTCGTTTTGCAGCTTCTACATCAGCTGATCGCGTAAGGTAAATTGTTGTTGTATCATCTTACATGTATTCACTGACACGAAAGTTTAAATCTTTAAAAAAGCTTTAAAGGCTTTATAAAAAAACGTAAGCAAATTGGTATTGGAAGGTAATAGGGCCGCAAGTTGAATATCTAGTTATTCAGTAATTTTTGGTGCGCGACCGACAGGGTTGCGTAAATGTCACATTTCGTGGGTTTTTACATTTTGCCCAATATCGGCTTATTGAATAAAGTGTTTGAAAAGTTATGATGATAAACACGTTGCGCGTTGTATAAGGGCACATGTTTTCCATTGCTCTGTTCTCAAAAATCCTTCTTTTTTTTTAATACAAAAAGTGTTTGTTCTAATCTTGAAAAGTTTTTCAGCCACAAAGAAGAAAATCTAACTATTTTTTTATGAAATATAGAAGGATTTTTGAGAACAGAGGAATGGAAAACTACTGCCCTTATGCAAGGCGCAACGTGTTTAACATCATAGCTTAAAAAAACGATATTAAGCACACATGTAACAACCATATCTTAATCGAAAGGTAATTTCAACTTTTTGTAAAATAGCTTTAAAGCTCCTGTTTTGACGTATTTTCGAAAACCAACATAGTGAATTTTTGTCCCCAAAGGGACAAATACGAAGCCATACGGTTTGAGGGGCAAACGATTTGAAACAAAAACAAAGAAAAACAGCTATAGAAAACTATATGAATAAAATAATATAGTGTTCAAGCTATATGACGACATGCTTCGCAGGTTCTTAGCAATGAAAGACCCAATTGTTTAAGCCCTTGCACTTCTAGGGTCAAATTTGCAATGTCCAAGGAACAAAGAATGGAAAGCCCTAGAAAGAGCTTGCGAAATATTAAGAGAATTTGACAGCGTGTCCACAAGCACTTCAAGTGAAAAGAACGTTATTCTCTCCAGAGGGATACTGCTTGTTAGTGAGCTAAAATCCTTCCACTCTCTGTGACCCAGTAGAAATAAAATCACTCACATCCAGTTTATTAACTGACACTCCACCGCCAAAACCAACAAGTGTTCAACCTGCCAGTACTAGCCATGCTCTTTTAAACATTATGACAAAGATGGAATTCCTGGAGCTGCAGGAATTGTAGAAGTGGGCAAATACTTGCAGGATGAGTATATCCCACAATCATCGGATCCTCTAGATTGTGTTGTTGCGACTTCGGTGCCATCCGAGCGAGTGTTTTCAAAAGCTGGCCAACTGCTTTCCGAAAAGCGCAGTCGCATGTCAGCTAAAAAAGTATCGCAACTGGTCTTTTTAAATTTCAACCTAAGTTATTTATTATATCAGTCATTATATTTAATATAGAATTTTTTCTATCTGTAAAATGAATTATACAGGTACTAACTAGGTTTCTTGATTAAATCAAAATAAAGATCAAAAAGGTCTTTACCCTTCACCCTAGATCAAAAAGGTCTTTACCCTAGGGTAAAGACCCTAAAGGGTAATGGGTTATGACCTTTTTGATCTTTATTTTGATTTAATCAAGAAACCCTATTAACCACCCATGTGTATAAAGTAGCAATAGTTATTACATATGGTAGGTATTTTTAACCAATTAACGCCAACCGGTTCCGGTACGTGCTTCGCCTTTCTATACTAACCAGCACTAGATCATTATTAAAATGACACAACAATGAACAAAAAAGTGTCACCCAAATCAAACTTTTTTTGTATAACACGTATTGCGCTGCACAGAGGTATTTGCATTTATAGGCTTTTTCACAGAGGCATTTGTATTTATAGGCTTTTTCACTTCGTCTTACAAAATCAACGCAAGGACACGTTTTTCTTGCACAAGGATTTCGACGGATAAACCAACGAGTCGGTTAGCAACACGGTAACAAGGAAGCTTTGGAATTTGAAAAGTATTTGTAGTGTGTATATTGAGTCTTCACCTCAACCACTTTGCATCAATTCCTGCAGCACAGAGTCTATTTCATCTTGGAGGTGGGCACCTAGATTGGTTTTTTCTTGTTCACAGAGTTCAGCTTTTATACCAAATAATTAAGCACAGACACAGAGGCGAAGCTTAACCAGGCAAAATATGGAATGAATAGGTAGCTAGCGGCCTTCTTTGGAAGAAGAGCACCCTATACAAAAAGGCAGTCACCGTCAGTGCAAATAAATTAATTAGGCCCTGAAACATAGAAAGCGGCGGTCAGAAAATGCACTTACAGATGTGACAAGAATATCTTACTCCATTTAGATTATGTTAGCAAAGAAGATCGATATTTATGCTCATTTGACTGCCAAATGGGTCCCAAAGGCGAGGAGGTGCAGTTTGGCATCTCCTCCGAAGCCACCACCCTCTCTCCAAGTTTGGAGAACGGTACGATGGAAAATTCAGGTGGCAGTACCAGCTTTGGATGTATTTTCCAGTGATTTGGTCGTTCACGAAACAACCGACATTCTGCAGCAGTACGGCACCGGCAATTTTAAGTCAGATTGCGGTTAATCTTGTGTGCTGCTTGCTGTGTAAAATGTTAAATGCGGCATAAAATGTCAAGCCGGCAACGAAAACACTTTTGAGAAATATTTTTTTATTTTTGCTTCTTGTGAGCAATTATAGAAGCGTTTTTGTGGAATTTTAATCATTATTATCTGAGATTATTGGTTTTTTTTCACATGGATCTACTTTAATCTACAATAATTGAACACTTTTGATTATAATTAATACAAAACAAATTCTTGATTTGTCACCTGACAGCGACAGCTGACACGACACGATCTAACTCCAATTCATTCCACACGTATCATGTTTTCATGCAGAGTTGAATCTGGGTTGGTAGCACTTGAACTACATTTCATATGAAATCTTTTTCGACTCGACTCTGTGTGTGCGACCATAAATTACTGAATAACTAGATATTCAACTTCGGACATGTAAAAGCCCATTCTCCGGCATTTGTTTAAAATGTGAGTAAATTCATGAATTCGTCATTTCCATGCAATTTCGTTTTGCAGCTTCTACATCAGCTGATCGCGTAAGGTAAATTGTTGTTGTATCATCTTACACGTATTCACTGACACGAAAGTTCAAATCTTTAAAAAAGCTTTAAAGGCTTTATAAAAAACGTAAGCAAATTGGTATTGGAAGGTAATAGGGCCGCAAGTTGAATATCTAGTTATTCAGTAATTTGTGGTGCGCGACCGACAGGGTTGCGTAAATGTCACATTTGTTGGGTTTTTACATTTTGCCCAATATCGGCTTATTGAATAAAGTGTTTGAAAAGTTATGATGATAAACACGTTGCGCGTTGTATAAGGGCACATGTTTTCCATTGCTCTGTTCTCAAAAATCCTTCTTTTTTATTAATACAAAAAGTGTTTGGCACTCTAATCTTGAAAAGTTTTACAGCCACAAAGAAGAAAATCTAACTATTTTTTTATGAAATATAGAAGGATTTTTGAGAACAGAGGAATGGAAAACTACTGCCCTTATGCAAGGCGCAACGTGTTTAACATCATAGCTTAAAAAAACGATATTAAGCACACATGTAACAACCATATCTTAATCGAAAGGTAATTTCAACTTTTGGTCAAATAGCTTTAAAGCTCCTGTTTTGACGTATTTTCGAAAACCAACATAGTGAATGTTTGTCCCCAAAGGGACAAATACGAAGCCATACGGTTTGAGGGGCAAACGATTTGAAACAAAAACAAAAAAAAAAACAGCTATAGAAAACTATATGAATTAAATAATATAGTTTTCAAGCTATATGACGACATGCTTCGCAGGTTCTTAGCAATGAAAGACCCAATGGTTTAAGCCCTTGCACTTCTAGGTTCAAATTTGCAATGTCCAAGGAACAAATAATGGAAAGCCCTAGAAAGAGCTTGCGAAATATTAAGAGAATTTGACAGCGTGTCCACAAGCATTTCAAGTGAAAAGAACGTTATTCTCTCCAGAGGGACACTGCTTGTTAGTGAGCTAAAATCTTTCCACTCTCTGTGATCCAGTAGAAATAAAATCACTCACATCCAGTTTATTAACTGACACTCCACCGCCAAAACCAACAAGTGTTCAACCTGCCAGTACTAGCAATGTTCTTTTAAACATTATGACAAAGATGGAATTCCTGGAGCTGCAGGAATTGTAGAAGTGGGCAAATACTTGCAGGATGAGTATATCCCACAATAATCGGATCCTCTAGATTGGTGGGAGCAAAACAAATCGCGGTATCCGCGTCTTTACATGATAGCGAGGAAAAGACTTTGTGTTGTTGCGACATCGGTGCCATCCGAGCGAGTGTTTTCAAAAGCTGGCCAACTGCTTTCAGAAAAGCGCAGTCGCATGTCTGCTAAAAAAGTATCGCAACTGGTCTTTTTAAATTTCAACCTAAGTTAAAGTTATTTATTATATCAGTCATTAATCTTTATTAGTCATTCCTATTATATCAGTCATTATATTTAATATAGAATTTTATCCTTTGAAAATATGCTATTAAGTTTTATGCATTTTTTATTTTTAAATAATGAAGTTGTTTTTTTTTCTATCTGTAAAATGAATTATACAGGTACTAACTAGGATTTCTTGATTAAATCAAAATAAAGATCAAAAAGGTCTTTACCCTTTACCCTAGGGTAAAGACCCTAAAGGGTAATGGGTAATGACCTTTATTTTGATTTAATCAAGAAACCCTATTAACCACCCATGTGTATAAACTAGCAATAGTTACTACATATGGTAGGTATTTTTAACCAATTAACGCCAACCGGTTCCGGTACGTGCTTCGCCTTTCTATACCAACCAGCACTAGATCATTATTAAAATGACACAACAATGAACAAAAAAGTGTCACCCAAATCAAACTTTATTTGTATAACACGTATTGCGCTGCACAGAGGTATTTGTATTTATAGGCTTTTTCACGGAGGCATTTGTATTTATAGGCTTTTTCACTTCGTCTTACAAAATCAACGCAAGGACACGTTTTTCTTGCACAAGGATTTCGACAGATAAACCAACGAAGTCGGTTAGCAACACGGTAACAAGGAAGCTTTGGAATTTGAAAAGTATTTGTAGTGTGTATATTGAGTCTTCACCTCAACCACTTTGCATCAATTCCTGCAGCACAGAGTCTATTTCATCTTGGAGGTGGGCGCCTAGATTGGTTTTTTCTTGTTCACAGAGTTCAGCTTTTATACCAAATAATTAAGCACAGACACAGAGGCGAAGCTTAACCAGGCAAAATATGGAATGAATAGGTAGCTAGCGGCCTTCTTTGGAAGAAGAGCACCCTATACAAAAAGGCAGTCACCGTCAGTGCAAATAAATCAATTAGGCCCTGAAACATAGAAAGCGGCGGTCAAAAAATGCACTTACAGATGTGACAAGAATATCTTACTCCATTTATGTTATGTTAGCAAAGAAGATCGATATTTATGCTCATTTGACTGCCAAATGGGTCCCATAGGCGAAGAGGTGCAGTTTGGCATCTCCTCCGAAGCCACCACCCTCTCTCCAAGTTTGGAGAACGGTACGATGGAAAATTCAGGTGGCGGTACCAGCTTTGGATGTATTTTCCAGTGATTTGGTCGTTCACGAAACAACCGACATTCTGCAGCAGTACGGCACTGGCAATTTTAAGTCAGATTGCGGTTAATCTTGTGTGCTGCTTGCTGTGTAAAATGTTAAATGCGGCATAAAATGTCAAGCCGGCAACGAAAACACTTTTGAGAAATATTTTTACTTTTTGCTTCTTGTGAGCAATTATAGAAGCGTTTTTGTGGAATTTTAATCATTATTATCTGAGATTATTGGTTTTTTTTTCACATGGATCTACTTTAATCTACAATAAGTGAACACTTTTGATTATAATTAATACAAAACAAATTCTTGATTTGTCACCTGACAGCGACAGCTGACACGACACCATGTAACTCCAATTCATTCCACACGTATCATGTTTTCATGCAGAGTTGAATCTGGGTTGGTAGCATTTGAACTACATTTCATATGAAATCTTTTTCGACTCGACTCTGTGTGTGCGACCATAAATTATTGAATAACTAGATATTCAACTTCGGACATGTAAAAGCTTTGCCCACAAGCTGAAATTGATGAATTTACCCATTCTCCGGCATTTGTTTAAAATGTGAGTAAATTCATGAATTCGTCATTTCCATGCAATTTCGTTTTGCAGCTTCTACATCAGCTGATCGCGTAAGGTAAATTGTTGTTGTATCATCTTACACGTATTCACTGACACGAAAGTTCAAATCTTTAAAAAAGCTTTAAAGGCTTTATAAAAAACGTAAGCAAATTTGTATTGGAAGGTAATAGGGCCGCAAGTTGAATATCTAGTTATTCAGTAATTTGTGGTGCGCGACCGACAGGGTTGCGTAAATGTCACATTTCTTGGGTTTTTACATTTTGCCCAATATCGGCTTATTGAATAAAGTGTTTGAAAAGTTATGATGGTAAACACGTTGCGCGTTGTATAAGGGCACATGTTTTCCATTGCTCTGTTCTCAAAAATCCTTCTTTCTTATTAATACAAAAAGTGTTTGGCACTCTAATCTTGAAAAGTTTTACAGCCACAAAGAAGAAAATCTAACTATTTTTTTATGAAATATAGAAGGATTTTTGAGAACAGAGGAATGGAAAACTACTGCCCTTATGCAAGGCGCAACGTGTTTAACATCATAGCTTAAAAAAACGATATTAAGCACACATGTAACAACCATATCTTAATCGAAAGGTAATTTCAACTTTTGGTCAAATAGCTTTAAAGCTCCTGTTTTGACGTATTTTCGAAAACCAACATAGTGAATGTTTGTCCCCAAAGGGACAAATACGAAGCCATACGGTTTGAGGGGCAAACGATTTGAAACAAAAACAAAAAAAACAGCTATAGAAAACTATATGAATAAAATAATATAGTTTTCAAGCTATATGACGACATGCTTCGCAGGTTCTTAGCAATGAAAGCCCCAATTGTTTAAGCCCTTGCACTTCTAGGGTCAAATTTGCAATGTCCAAGGAACAAAGAATGGAAAGCCCTAGAAAGAGCTTGCGAAATATTAAGAGAATTTGACAGCGTGTCCACAAGCATTTCAAGTGAAAAGAACGTTATTCTCTCCAGAGGGATACTGCTTGTTAGTGAGCTAAAATCCTTCCACTCTCTGTGACCCAGTAGAAATAAAATCACTCACATCCAGTTTATTAACTGACTCTCCACCGCCAAAACCAACAAGTGTTCAACCTGCCAGTACTAGCAATGTTCTTTTAAACATTATGACAAAGATGGAATTCCTGGAGCTGCAGGAATTGTAGAAGTGGGCAAATACTTGCAGGATGAGTATATCCCACAATCATCGGATCCTCTAGATTGGTGGGAGCAAAACAAATCGCGGTATCCGCGTCTTTACATGATAGCGAGGAAAAGACTTTGTGTTCTTGCGACTTCGGTGCCATCCGAGCGAGTGTTTTCAAAAGCTGGCCAACTGCTTTCAGAAAAGCGCAGTCGCATGTCTGCTAAAAAAGTATCGCAACTGGTCTTTTTAAATTTCAACCTAAGTTAAAGTTATTTATTATATCAGTCATTAATCTTTATTAGTCATTCCTATTATATCAGTCATTATATTTAATATAGAATTTTATCCTTTGAAAATATGCTATTAAGTTTTATGCATTTTTAACTTTTAAATAATGAAGTTGTTTTTTTTTCTATCTGTAAAATGAATTATACAGGTACTAACTAGGGTTTCTTGATTAAATCAAAATAAAGATCAAAAAGGTCTTTACCCCTCACCCTATATCAAAAAGGTCATTACCCTTTACCCTAGGGTAAAGACCCTAAAGGGTAATGGGTAATGACCTTTTTGATCTCTATTTTGATTTAATCAAGAAACCCTATTAACCACCCATGTGTATAAACTAGCAATAGTTATTACATATGGTAGGTATTTTTAACCAATTAACGCCAACCGGTTCCGGTACGTGCTTCGCCTTTCTATACCAACCAGCACTAGATCATTATTAGAATGACACAACAATGAACAAAAAAGTGTCACCCAAATCAAACTTTATTTGTATAACACGTATTGCGCTGCACATAGGTATTTGTATTTATAGGCTTTTTCACAGGGGCATTTGTATTTATAGGCTTTTTCACTTCGTCTTACAAAATCAACGCAAGGACACGTTTTTCTTGCACAAGGATTTCGACAGATAAAGCAACGAAGTCGGTTAGCAACACGGTAACAAGGAAGCTTTGGAATTTGAAAAGTATTTGTAGTGTGTATATTGAGTCTTCACCTCAACCACTTTGCATCAATTCCTGCAGCACAGAGTCTATTTCATCTTGGAGGTGGGCACCTAGATTGGTTTTTTCTTGTTCACAGAGTTCAGCTTTTATACCAAATAATTAAGCACAGACACAGAGGCGAAGCTTAACCAGGCAAAATATGGAATGAATAGGTAGCTAGCGGCCTTCTTTGGAAGAAGAGCACCCTATACAAAAAGGCAGTCACCGTCAGTGCAAATAAATTAATTAGGCCCTGAAACATAGAAAGCGGCGGTCAGAAAATGCACTTACAGATGCGACAAGAATATCTTACTCCATTTAGGTTATGGTCCCAAATGGGTCCCATAGGCGAGGAGGTGCAGTTTGGCATCTCCTCCGAAGCCACCACCCTCTCTCCAAGTTTGGAGAACGGTACGATGGAAAATTCAGGTGGCGGTACCAGCTTTGGATGTATTTTCCAGTGATTTGGTCGTTCACGAAACAACCGACATTCTGCAGCAGTACGGCACCGGCAATTTTAAGTCAGATTGCGGTTAATCTTGTGTGCTGCTTGCTGTGTAAAATGTTAATTGCGGCAAGCCGGCAACGAAACACTTTTGAGAAATATTTTTACTTTGTGCTTGTTGTGAGCACTTATAGAAGCGTTTTTGTGGAATTTTAATCATTATTATCTGAGATTATTGGTTTTTTTTACATGGATCTACTCTATCCAGGAATTCCTGGAGCTACAGGAATTGTAGAAGTGGGCAAATACTTGCAGGATGAGTATATCCCACAATCATCGGATCCTCTAGATTCTTGGGAGCAAAACAAATCGCGGTATCCGCGTCTTTACATGATAGCGAGGAAAAGACTTTGTGTTCTTTCGACTTCGGTGCCATCCGAGCGAGTGTTTTCAAAAGCTGGCCAACTGCTTTCAGAAAAGCGCAGTCGCATGTCTGCTAAAAAAGTATCGCAACTGGTCTTTTTAAATTTCAACCTAAGTTAAAGTTATTTATTATATCAGTCATTAATCTTTATTAGTCATTCCTATTATATCAGTCATTATATTTAATATAGAATTTTATCCTTTGAAAATATGCTATTAAGTTTTATGCATTTTTAATTTTTAAATTATGAAGTTGTTTTTTTTTTCTATCTGTAAAATGAATTATACAGGTACTAACTAGGGTTTCTTGATTAAATCAAAATAAAGATCAAAAAGGTCTTTACCCTTCACCCTAGATCAAAAAGGTCTTTACCCTTTACCCTAGGGTAAAGACCCTAAAGGGTAATGGGTAATGACCTTTTTGACCTCTATTTTGATTTAATCAAGAAACCCTATTAACCACCCATGTGTATAAACTAGCAATAGTTATTACATATGGTAGGTATTTTTAACCAATTAACGCCAACCGGTTCCGGTACGTGCTTCGCCTTTCTATACCAACCAGCACTAGATCATTATTAAAATGACACAACAATGAACAAAAAAGTGTCACCCAAATCAAACTTTATTTGTATAACACGTATTGCGCTGCACAGAGGTATTTGTATTTATAGGCTTTTTCACAGAGGCATTTGTATTTATAGGCTTTTTCACTTCGTCTTACAAAATCAACGCAAGGACACGTTTTTCTTGCACAAGGATTTCGACAGATAAACCAACGAAGTCGGTTAGCAACACGGTAACAAGGAAGCTTTGGAATTTGAAAAGTATTTGTAGTGTGTATATTGAGTCTTCAGCTCAACCACTTTGCATCAATTCCTGCAGTACAGAGTCTATTTCATCTTGGAGGTGGGCACCTAGATTGGTTTTTTCTTGTTCACAGAGTTCAGCTTTTATACCAAATAATTAAGCACAGACACAGAGGCGAAGCTTAACCAGGCAAAATATGGAATGAATAGATAGCTAGCGGCCTTCTTTGGAAGAAGAGCACCCTATACAAAAAGGAAGTCACCGTCAGTGCAAATAAATTAATTAGGCCCTGAAACATAGAAAGCGGCGGTCAGAAAATGCACTTACAGATGTGACAAGAATATCTTACTCCATTTAGGTTATGGTCCCAAATGGGTCCCATAGGCGAGGAGGTGCAGTTTCGCATCTCCTCCGAAGCCACCACCCTCTCTCCAAGTTTGGAGAACGGTACGATGGAAAATTCAGGTGGCGGTACCAGCTTTGGATGTATTTTCCAGTGATTTGGTCGTTCACGAAACAACCGACATTCTGCAGCAGTACGGCACCGGCAATTTTAAGTCAGATTGCGGTTAATCTTGTGTGCTGCTTGCTGTGTAAAATGTTAATTGCGGCAAGCCGGCAACGAAACACTTTTGAGAAATATTTTTACTTTGTGCTTGTTGTGAGCACTTATAGAAGCGTTTTTGTGGAATTTTAATCATTATTATCTGAGATTATTGGTTTTTTTTTACATGGATCTACTCTATCCAGGAATTCCTGGAGCTACAGGAATTGTAGAAGTGGGCAAATACTTGCAGGATGAGTATATCCCACAATCATCGGATCCTCTAGATTCTTGGGAGCAAAACAAATCGCGGTATCCGCGTCTTTACATGATAGCGAGGAAAAGCGAGTGTTTTCAAAAGCTGGCCAACTGCTTTCAGAAAAGCGCAGTCGCATGTCTGCTAAAAAGGTTTCGCAACTGGTCTTTTTAAATTTCAACGTAAGTTAAAGTTATTTATTATATCAGTCATTAATCTTTATTAGTCATTCCTATTATATCAGTCATTATATTTAATATAGAATTTTATCCTTTGAAAATATGCTATTAAGTTTTATGCATTTTTTATTTTTAAATAATGAAGTTGTTTTTTTTTTTCTATCTGTAAAATGAATTATACAGGAACTAATTAGGGTTTCTTGATTAAATCAAAATAAAGATCAAAAAGGTCTTTACCCTTTACCCTAGGGTAAAGACCCTAAAGGGTAATGGGTAATGACCTTTTTGATCTTTATTTTGATTTAATCAAGAAACCCTATTAACCACCCATGTGTATAAACTAGCAATAGTTATTACATATGGTAGGTATTTTTAACCAATTAACGCCAACCGGTTCCGGTACGTGCTTCGCCTTTCTATACCAACCAGCACTAGATCATTATTAAAATGACACAACAATGAACAAAAAAGTGTCACCCAAATCAAACTTTATTTGTATAACACGTATTGCGCTGCACAGAGGTATTTGTATTTATAGGCTTTTTCACAGAGGCATTTGTATTTATAGGCTTTTTCACTTCGTCTTACAAAATCAACGCAAGGACACGTTTTTTTTGCACAAGGATTTCGACAGATAAACCAACGAAGTTGGTTAGCAACACGGTAACAAGGAAGCTTTGGAATTTGAAAAGTATTTGTAGTGTGTATATTGATTCTTCACCTCAACCACTTTGCATGAATTCCTGCAGCACAGAGTCTATTTCATCTTGGAGGTGGGCACCTAGATTGGTTTTTTCTTGTTCACAGAGTTCAGCTTTTATACCAAATAATTAAGCACAGACACAGAGGCGAAGCTTAACCAGGCAAAATATGGAATGAATAGGTAGCTAGCGGCTTTCTTTGGAAGAAGAGCACCCTATACAAAAAGGCAGTCACCGTCAATGCAAATAAATTAATTAGGCCCTGAAACATAGAAAGCGGCGGTCAGAAAATGCACTTACAGATGTGACAAGAATATCTTACTCCATTTAGGTTATGGTCCCAAATGGGTCCCATAGGCGAGGAGGTGCAGTTTGGCATCTCCTCCGAAGCCACCACCCTCTCTCCAAGTTTGGAGAACGGTACGATGGAAAATTCAGGTGGCGGTACCAGCTTTGGATGTATTTTCCAGTGATTTGGTCGTTCACGAAACAACCGACATTCTGCAGCAGTACGGCACCGGCAATTTTAAGTCAGATTGCGGTTAATCTTGTGTGCTGCTTGCTGTGTAAAATGTTAATTGCGGCAAGCCGGCAACGAAACACTTTTGAGAAATATTTTTACTTTGTGCTTGTTGTGAGCACTTATAGAAGCGTTTTTGTGGAATTTTAATCATTATTATCTGAGATTATTGGTTTTTTTTACATGGATCTACTCTATCCAGGAATTCCTGGAGCTACAGGAATTGTAAAAGTGGGCAAATACTTGCAGGATGAGTATATCCCACAATCATCGGATCCTCTAGATTGTGTTGTTGCGACTTCGGTGCCATCCGAGCGAGTGTTTTCAAAAGCTGGCCAACTGCTTTCCGAAAAGCGCAGTCGCATGTCAGCTAAAAAAGTATCGCAACTGGTCTTTTTAAATTTCAACCTAAGTTATTTATTATATCAGTCATTATATTTAATATAGAATTTTTTCTATCTGTAAAATGAATTATACAGGTACTAACTAGGTTTCTTGATTAAATCAAAATAAAGATCAAAAAGGTCTTTACCCTTCACCCTAGATCAAAAAGGTCTTTACCCTAGGGTAAAGACCCTAAAGGGTAATGGGTTATGACCTTTTTGATCTTTATTTTGATTTAATCAAGAAACCCTATTAACCACCCATGTGTATAAAGTAGCAATAGTTATTACATATGGTAGGTATTTTTAACCAATTAACGCCAACCGGTTCCGGTACGTGCTTCGCCTTTCTATACCAACCAGCACTAGATCATTATTAAAATGACACAACAATGAACAAAAAAGTGTCACCCAATTAAACTTTATTTGTATAACACGTATTGGCCTGCACAGAGGTATTTGTATTTATAGGCTTTTTCACAAAGGCATTTGTATTTATAGGCTTTGTGGAGTCCTGTACTCCAACTGCGAAAACACTTGTTTGAATAAAAACAAATCAAGTAACTTTTCTAAGTCAGTCTTATTGAAACTTATAATTGCTACTTTATAATAGTTATTCAACGTTTGATTTATTTAAGACGTGGATGGAAGGATGTCCGTAGCCGATGGAGGTTACCGAAAAAGGAAATATGGCGAGAACCCAGCTGTCACTTGTGGGCTACTTAACCTCGTGTTTTATCTTTGACACCTGTCAGCTGGGTAGGACCAGCGTTGCCACAGGGCTCCCCCCTAGAACATCATTACCTGTACCTCTCCGGGATGACAACTCGGCGTCCGGATCGCGTCTTTTGTGGTGGCGCTATGGGTGTTTCAGCAGCTGACTCCTTGACCAAAAAGGCAGGTTTCAATCGGTCCACGGATATGTTCTTCGGACGGCCGTCAATGTTGAGCTTAAAAAACTTAGCGTTCTTCTTCAAGATCTCGAACGGGCCATCGTAAGGAGCTTTGAATGGTGTTTTAATTTTATCACATCGTACGAAGGCGTGGCTGCTGCTATGTAGACTTGGGTGCACGAAAACCGCTGGTTTGTCTTTGTGTGTAACCGGAATGGGGCTCAGCTTGGACATTGAGCGTTTCAAATCTTTCAGGAAATCCGATTCGTTTGCACTGGATGGCTTGGGCTGAAAAAACTCGCCGGGCAATTTAAGCTGCTGTCCATAAATCATCTCCGCTGGCGTATGATTGCTTCCGCTTTTCACGGTTGACCGGAGACCTAAAAGGATTATTGGCAGAAAGGAACTCCAGTTGGTGTCACTATAGCACTTGATGGCTGCCTTAAGCGTACGATGCCACCGCTCGATCATCCCATTTGCCTGTGGGTGATAAGGTGTAGTTTTAAGATGTGTTATTGCAAGATACTTAGCCAGCTCCTTAAATATTGTAGCCTCAAATTGGCGCCCCAAATCGCTTGAAACTCGTCTTGGCACACCGAAACGTGCAATCCAGCTGCTTAGAAAATTTTGGGCTATAGTCTCAGCAGTCATGTCTGGAATTGGAACTGCCTCAACCCATCTGGAGAAACGGTCGATCAACGTCAGGCAATACCGATTTCCCTTGGATGGTGGTAGAGGCCCTATGATGTCCATATTGACGTGCTCAAAACGGTGCTCTGGGATTTCGTACTCTCCGTATTCCGTCTTGTTATGCCGCTGTATCTTGCATTTCTGGCAAGGGATGCAAGTTCGCACGAAATTTGTGATCCCCCGTGCCATGTTGGGCCACACGAATCTCTGCTTGATGAGTTTTATCGTTGCTCTTGAACCCGGATGGGAAATTCCATGAAGTTTTTCGATGACCCGTAATCGCCACGACAGAGGAACGAAAGGTCGAATAGTGTCTTGTGACGTATCGCAGTACAACGATTTCTCGGAACTGTGAATTGGAAAGAGTTTGAGTTTAAGTGATGTCTTTGAATCATTACCTTGCTTTAACAATGACTGCAGTTCGGGATCATCAATTTGGTGTTGTGCCATCTCTTCATAATTGATATCTGTCACTGTGACCTGTTGTATTCGTGACAACCAGTCAGCAACCGTGTTTTGTTGACCCGACATGTGGCGAATGTCCGTGCTATACTGCCCAATCAAATCCAGTTGCCGTTGCTGTCGCGGTGATGCTTTTTCCATATTCTGCTTGAAAGCGAATGTGATGGGCTTATGGTCAGTAAATATGTCGAAGCGTCGTCCTTCCAGAAGGTACTTAAAAAACTTGATAGCTTGAAAAATTGCTGTCAGCTCTCGGTCGTATGTGCTGTAGTTAGCCTGTGGTTTCGTCAACTTCTTTGAATAGAAGCCTAATGGCTGGAGCGCGTTGTCCACCACCTGATGTAACACGGCCCCCACTGCAAAGTCGGAAGCGTCGGTGTACAGCACTAGTTCTGCATTTGGCGCGGGATGATAAAGCAAGGTGGCGTCTGCTAGTTCCTGTTTGCATGCGTTGAAAGCTCGTTCCGATTCCTCTGTCCATACGATTGGCGTGGTGTCGATTCTTTTATTGCCGGTGATTAGTTTCTGCAAAATCATTTGATTTTTTATCGCGTGTGGTATGAACGATTTGTAGAAGTTGATGACTCCCAAAAACTTTTTTAACTCCTTGGCGATGGTTGGCTTCTCGTATGTTTGGATGACTTCGATTTTTTCCAAAGTTGGTTGTATACCCTTCTCGTTGACCCGATGTCCCAAAAAATTTACCTCTTTTTGTCCGAACACACATTTGGTGAAATTGATTTTGAGATTGTTTTCGTGTAACTTCTTAAAAACTCGGCGTAAATCTCGTTCGTGATCCTCTCGGTTCGCTGAAGCTATAAGTAGGTCGTCTATATAGGGAAAACAACAATCGGTTTCGTCCTACAGAACGGTGTTGATATGCCGCTGGAATGTCTGCGCCGCACCTTTCAGCCCATAGCCCATATATACAAATTCGATGAGTCCAAATGGCGTCGTGATGGCCGTCTTAGGGATATCGGACTCTTCTACTCGAATCTGATGGTACGCTTTTCGCAGGTCCACGATTGAAAAAATTTTCTTGCCGTGCATGTTATGTTGAAAGTCGCGCAAAAATGGAAGAGGGTATCGATCTGGTAGTGTGTTGGCATTGAGAGCTCGGTAATCCCCGCAGCACCGCCACTCGCCGTTCGCCTTCCTCACCATATGCAAGGGGCTGGCCCAGGGGCTTTTCGATGGCCGGCAAATACCGCTTTCCATCAGGAAACGGAATTCCTCGCGTGCTGCCTGAAGTTTATCGGGTGACAACCGGCGTGGCCGAGCGTAGGTTGATGGACCGGTGGTAACTATGTGGTGTGATATGTCTATCCCTGTAGGCCTCCTTATTGCGTTGAAATTCGTCTAGAATAGATGTGAAAGTATTATTTTTCTGAAACGTATGGATTTGTACTTTGCCTTGTTCCCTTGTGTCCCCCGTTGCAAATAGTTGAGTGCTACCGTCTATAAGTTTTTCTCGTCGTACATCAATTATGAGGTTGAAATTTTTAAGGAAATCAATGCCTATGATCGGAGATTTGACTTTTGCGACGATAAAATTCCATGTGAAAGGCCTTCGTAGTCCCAGGTCCAATGTAAGGCGTCGAATACCGAAGGTTTGTATTGGGCTTCCGTTAGCAGCGTACAGTTTCAACGGATATTCGGATTTGAAAACATCACGTGGTCCAGGTGGAACGATGGACACATCGGCGCCGGAATCGATGAGAAATTTGTTGCTTGTTTTTTTATCGTTGATGAAAAGACGAAAAACTTTTAGGCCGTCACCGTTCGATTCGTCTTTTATTTCGTTGGGTGGCCTTATTGGTTTTTTGGAAAAGAACATGGCTCGCGACACTTACGTGCATCTTCCGCGTACTTTCTGTGGAAAAAACAATATGAGTCGTCTTCGGTGTTGCGACGTGCTGGTGTATGATCACGTATACGGCTTTTGCTGCGGGCACGTGGCAGGCGTTTATTCCCTCGAAGAATCTGCTTAAGCTGACGATCGATTTGTTCAATTCTAGATTCCAGCGAGGTCGTAGAACTTGTCGCCATGTTCACATGATTATTCCCGCTTACCTCCAGAATCTTATCTGCTAGAACTGCTTTGCCCTGCAAATCTTCCTTCGATGCCTGGAGAATCGCTTGCGCCTGTGTTGGTAGCCGACTTAACCACAAATTGTGCAGAAATTCGTCGGTTAAGTGTTAACCGCCCAAGTGACGCATCTCGTTCAGAAGCTAAGACGGCTTTCTGTCCCCCAGCTCGATTTCAGAGAGCAGCCGCTTAATTTTTTGCTGCTCCGAGGCACCAAACCTGTCGAGAAGAACTTTTTTGAAATGTTCGTACTTCCCTGAGTCTGGTGGTTGGAGAACCGCGTCTGTGACTTGCGCCAAAATCCGTGTTTCGATGGCTGCCACGACGGTATTAAATTTGGACGAGTCTGAGTTCACCCCAGCATTCGCAAACTGCGCTTCCACCTGGGCGAACCAAATTTGTGGGTTTTCCTCCCAGAAAGGTGGCACCTTAACGGAAACGCGGTTCACGTTGAGCACTGCCTGCTCCACGTCTCCCTCCGTTTTTTTCCCGCTCTGGCCTTTCGAGTTTGTGGCTGCGTCGTTGTTTGTCATGTCGTTTGGTAACTAGTGCACAGCACAGCGCTGTTTTATTTGACAAAAAAATCCAGTCGTCGGGGTCACCACTGTGGAGTCCTGTACTCCAACTGCGAAAACACTTGTTTGAATAAAAACAAATCAAGTAACTTTTCTAAGTCAGTCTTATTGAAACTTAAAATTGCTACTTTATAATAGTTATTCAACGTTTGATTTATTTAAGACGTGGATGGAAGGATGTCCGTAGCCGATGGAGGTTACCGAAAAAGGAAAGATGGCGAGAACCCAGCTGTCACTTGTGGGCTACTTAACCTCGTGTTTTATCTTTGACACCTGTCAGCTGGGTAGGACCAGCGTTGCCACAGCTTTTTCACTTCGTCTTACAAAATCAACGCAAGAACACGTTTTTCTTGCAGAAGGATTTCGACAGATAAACCAACGAAGTCGGTTAGCAACACGGTAACAAGGAAGCTTTGGAAATTGAAAAGTATTTGTAGTGTGTATATTGAGTCTTCACCTCAACCACTTTGCATCAATTCCTGCAGTACAGAGTCTATTTCTTCTAGGAGGTGGGCACCTAGATTGGTTTTTTCTTGTTCACAGAGTTCAGCTTTTATACCAAATAATTAAGCACAGACACAGAGGCGAAGCTTAACCAGGCAAAATATGGAATGAATAAGTAGCTAGCGGCCTTCTTTGGAAGAAGAGCACCCTATACAAAAAGGCAGTCACCGTCAGTGCAAATAAATTAATTAGGCCCTGAAACATAGAAAGCGGCGGTCAGAAAATGCACTTACAGATGTGACAATAATATCTTACTCCATTTAGGTTATGTTAGCAAAGAAGATCGATATTTATGCTCATTTGACTGCCAAATGGGTCCCATAGGCGAGGAGGTGCAGTTTGGCATCTCCTCCGAAGCCACCACCCTCTCTCCAAGTTTGGAGAACGGTACGATGAAAAATTCAGGTTGCGGTACCAGCTTTGGATGTATTTTCCAGTGATTTGGTTGTTCACGAAACAACCGACATTCTGCAGCAGTACGGCACCGGCAATTTTAAGTCAGATTGCGGTTAATCTTGTGTGCTGCTTGCTGTGTAAAATGTTAATTGCGGCAAGCCGGCAACGAAAACACTTTTGAGAAATATTTTTACTTTGTGCTTGTTGTGAGCAATTATAAAAGCGTTTTTGTGGAATTTTAATCATTATTATCTGAGATTATTGGTTTTTTTTTACATGGATCTACTCTAATATACAATAATTGAACACTTTGATTACAAAACAAAACAAATTCTTGATTTGTCACTTGACAGCGACAGCTGACACGACACGATTTAACTCCAATTCATTCATTCCACACGTATCATGTTTTCATGCAGAGTCGAATCTGGGTTGGTCCCAACAAACAATTGGTTCATGTCCCCAGCAAATTGAGATTTCCTTACCAATTCCATTCCCTTTTTCGCCATTTTAAATTTTTTTTTGGATAGTGTGTGTACAGGCATTTTGCGAGAGAGAGTACAGTAAATGCGAGTAAGCGTGGATTTGTTTGGGAACGTGTTGATGTCCACTGGTCGCGCAGTGCATGGAAGTCCTTGGAGCAGAAAATTCATTGTAAGTATTTATTTTTATTAATGGTTTTATATAAGAAAACAAATCACTTAATCTAGCTGGAGTACCAACAAAATGAAGTTTCTCTTCATTAGCAAACGCCTTCAACAACAAAGAACTCTGTATGATGCGATTTGTTTACCAGAAACAGCAACAAAATTCCTCTCCCACCGACTCCAAGAATATAACGTCTTCGAATATACCAAGTCAATTCTTCAATAAGGAGAATGTTGTACTTAATTAATAAAATGAGAACAAATAAAAGTTGTTTGAAATATTTGAATTTTTTTTTTGCTGGACAAATGGATTCTTTCTTTTTTGCGTAGCAGAATCAAGGGAAAGAATGGAAACCCCGACTCACAAGTGAAATGAAAAGGCCGCGAATCCAGTAAGGATTGGGTACGTAACACGCGCCGATAAATCGTGTGCACGCCACTGCAGCCTTTTCCCTCTTAAATAGCCTACAACTCCGCGTACGCCCGAAAAATTGGACGGAGAGAGTGTCCCCCTTTCCGTTAGCTATGTTTGCTGGGGTAGTATGCTCATATGCCATTTGAACTAAGGTTTATATGAAATCTTTTTCAACTCGACTCTGTGTGCGCGACCATATATTACTGAATAACTAGATATTCAACTTCCGACATGTAAAAGCTTTGCCCACAAGCTGAAATTGATGAATTTACCCATTCTCCGACATTTGTTTACAAATGTGAGTAAATTTGTAAATTACTAAATGAATTCGTCATTTCCATGCAATTTCGTTTTGCAGCTTCTACATCAGCTGATCGCGTAAGGTAATTTGTTGTTGTATCATCTTACACATATTCACTGACACGAAAGTTTAAATCTTTAAAAAAGCTTTAAAGGCTTTATAAAAAACGTAAGCAAATTGGTATTGGAAGGTAAGAGGGCCGCAAGTTGAATATCTAGTTATTCAGTAATTTGTGGTGCGCGAGCGACAGGGTTGCGTAAATGTCACATTTATTGGGTTTTTACATTTTGCCCAATATCGGCTTATTGAATAAAGTGTTTGACAAGTTATGATGATAAACACGTTGCGCGTTGTATAAGGGCACATGTTTTCCATTGCTCTGTTCTCAAAAATCCTTCTTTTTTATTAATACAAAAATTTTGTATTAATAAAAAAGAAGGAGAAATTTTTGAGAATTTGGCACTCTAATCTTGAAAAGTTTTACAGTCACAAAGAAGAAAATCTAACTATTTTTTTATGAAATATAGAAGGATTTTTGAGAACAGAGGAATGGAAAACTACTGCCCTTATGCAAGGCGCAACGTGTTTAACATCATAGCTTAAAAAAACGATATTAAGCACACATGTAACAACCATATCTTAATCGAAAGGTAATTTCAACTTTTGGTCAAATAGCTTTAAAGCTCCTGTTTTGACGTATTTTCGAAAACCAACACAGTGAATGTTTGTCCCCAAAGGGACAAATACGAAGCCATACGGTTTGAGGGGCAAACGATTTGAAACAAAAACAAAAAAAAAAAACAGCTATAGAAAACTATATGAATAAAATAATATAGTTTTCTAGCTATATGACGACATGCTTCGCAGGTTCTTAGCAATGAAAGACCCAATTGTTTAAGCCCTTCCACTTCTAGGGTCAAATTTGCAATGTCCAAGGAACAAAGAATGGAAAGCCGTAGAAAGAACTTGCGAAATATTAAGAGAGTTTGACAGCGTGTCCACAAGCATTTCAAGTGAAAAGAACGTTATTCTCTCCAGAGGGATACTGCTTGTTAGTGAGCTAAAATCCTTCCACTCTCTGTGACCCAGTAGAAATAAAATCACTCACATCCAGTTTATTAACTGACACTCCACCGCCAAAGCCAACAAGTGTTCAACCTGCCAGTACTAGCAATGTTCTTTTAAACATTATGACAAAGATGGAATTCCTGGAGCTGCAGGAATTGTAGAAGTGGGCAAATACTTGCAGGATGAGTATATCCCACAATCATCGGATCCTCTAGATTGGTGGGAGCAAAACAAATCGCGGTATCCGCGTCTTTACATGATAGCGAGGAAAAGACTTTGTGTTGTTGCGACTTCGGTGCCATCCGAGCGAGTGTTTTCAAAAGCTGGCCAACTGGTTTCAGAAAAGCGCAGTCGCATGTCTGCTAAAAAAGTATCGCAACTGGTCTTTTTAAATTTCAACCTTAGTTAAAGTTATTTATTATATCAGTCATTAATCTTTATTAGTCATTCCTATTATATCAGTCATTATATTTAATATAGAATTTTTTCTATCTGTAAAATGAATTATACAGGTACAAACTAGGGTTTCTTGATTAAATCAAAATAAAGATCAAAAAGGTCTTTACCCTTCACCCTAGATCAAAAAGGTCTTTACCCTTTACCCTAGGGTAAAGACCCTAAAGGGTAATGGGTAATGACCTTTTTGATCTTTATTTTGATTTAATCAAGAAACCCTATTAACCACCAGCAATAGTTATTACATATGGTAGGTATTTTTAACCAATTAACGCCAACCGGTTCCGGTACGTGCTTCGCCTTTCTATACCAACCAGCACTAGATCATTATTAAAATGACACAACAATGAACAAAAAAGTGTCACCCAAATCAAACTTTATTTGTATAACACGTATTGCGCTGCACAGAGGTATTTGTATTTATAGGCTTTTTCACGGAGGCATTTGTATTTATAGGCTTTTTCACTTCGTCTTACAAAATCAACGCAAGGACACGTTTTTCTTGCACAAGGATTTCGACAGATAAACCAACGAAGTCGGTTAGCAACACGGTAACAAGGAAGCTTTGGAATTTGAAAAGTATTTGTAGTGTGTATATTGAGTCTTCACCTCAACCACTTTGTATCAATTCCTGCAGCACAGAGTCTATTTCATCTTGGAGGTGGGCGCCTAGATTGGTTTTTTCTTGTTCACAGAGTTCAGCTTTTATACCAAATAATTAAGCACAGACACAGAGGCGAAGCTTAACCAGGCAAAATATGGAATGAATAGGTAGCTAGCGGCCTTCTTTGGAAGAAGAGCACCCTATACAAAAAGGCAGTCACCGTCAGTGCAAATAAATCAATTAGGCCCTGAAACATAGAAAGCGGCGGTCAGAAAATGAACTTACAGATGTGACAAGAATATCTTATTCCATTTGGGTTATGTTAGCAAAGAAGATCGATATTTATGCTCATTTGACTGCCAAATGGGTCCCATAGGTGAGGAGGTGCAGTTTGGCATCTCCTCCGAAGCCACCACCCTCTCTCCAAGTTTGGAGAACGGTACGAGGGAAAATTCAGGTGGCGGTACCAGCTTTGGATGTATTTTCCAGTGATTTGGTCGTTCACGAAACAACCGACATTCTGCAGCAGTACGGCACCGGCAATTTTAAGTCAGATTGCGGTTAATCTTGTGTGCTGCTTGCTGTGTAAAATGTTAATTGCGGCAAGCCGGCAACGAAAACACTTTTGAGAAATATTTTTACTTTGTGCTTGTTGTGAGCAATTATAGAAGCGTTTTTGTGGAATTTTAATCATTATTATCTGAGATTATTGGTTTTTTTTTACATGGATCTACTCTAATATACAATAATTGAACACTTTGATTACAATACAAAACAAATTCTTGATTTGTCACTTGACAGCGACAGCTGACACGACACGATTTAACTCCAATTCATTCATTCCACACGTATCATGTTTTCATGCAGAGTCGAATCTGGGTTGGTCCCAACAAACAATTGGGTCATGTCCCCAGCAAATTGAGATTTCCTTACCAATTCCATCCCCTTTTTCGCCATTTTGAGTTTTTTTTTTTGGATAGTGTGTGTACAGGCATTTTGCGAGAGAGAGTACAATAAATGCGAGTAAGCGTGGATTTGTTTGGGAACGTGTTGATGTCCACTGGTCGCGCAGTCCATGGAAGTCCTTGGAGCGGAAAATTCATCGTAAGTATTTATTTTTATATAAGAAAACAAATCACTTAGTCTAGGTGGAGTACCAACAAAATGAAGTTTCTCTTCATTAGCAAACGCCTTCAACAACAAAGAACTCTGTATAATGCGATTTGTGTACCAAAAACAGCAACAAAATTCTTCCCCCACTGACTCCAAGAATATAACGTCTTCGAATATACCAAGTCAATTCTTCAATAAGGAGAATGTTGTACTTAATTGATAAAATGAGAACAAATAAAAGTTGTTTGAAATATTTGAACTTTTTTTTGCTGGACAAATGGACTCATTCTTTATTGCGTAGCAGAATCAAGGGAAAGAATCGAAGCCCCGACTCACAAGTGAAATGAAAAAGCCGCGAATCCAGTAAGGATTGGGCACGTAAAACGCGCCGATAAATCGTGTGCACTCACTCACGCAAACCATGAGAGAGAAAACCGCGCGGAGTAGTGGTATACTCTACTAACGCCACTGCAGCCTTTTCCCTCTTAAAAAGCCGACAATTCCGCGTACGCCCAACAAATTGGACGGAGAGAGTGTCCCCCTTTCCGTTAGCTATGTTTGCTGGGGTAGTATGCTCATATGCCATTTGAACTAAGGTTTATATGAAATCTTTTTCAACTCGACTCTGTGTGCGCGACCATATATTACTGAATAACTAGATATTCAACTTCCGACATGTGAAAGCTTTGCCCACAAGCTGAAATTGATGAATTTACCCATTCTCCGACATTTGTTTACAAATGTGAGTAAATTTGTAAATTACTAAATGAATTCGTCATTTCCATGCAATTTCGTTTTGCAGCTTCTACATCAGCTGATCGCGTAAGGTAATTTGTTGTTGTATCATCTTACACATATTCACTGACACGAAAGTTTAAATCTTTAAAAAAGCTTTAAAGGCTTTATAAAAAACGTAAGCAAATTGGTATTGGAAGGTAAGAGGGCCGCAAGTTGAATATCTAGTTATTCAGTAATTTGTGGTGCGCGAGCGACAGGGTTGCGTAAATGTCACATTTATTGGGTTTTTACATTTTGCCCAATATCGGCTTATTGAATAAAGTGTTTGACAAGTTATGATGATAAACACGTTGCGCGTTGTATAAGGGCACATGTTTTCCATTGCTCTGTTCTCAAAAATCCTTCTTTTTTATTAATACAAAAATGTTGTATTAATAAAAAAGAAGGAGAAATTTTTGAGAATTTGGCACTCTAATCTTGAAAAGTTTTACAGTCACAAAGAAGAAAATCTAACTATTTTTTTATGAAATATAGAAGGATTTTTGAGAACAGAGGAATGGAAAACTACTGCCCTTATGCAAGGCGCAACGTGTTTAACATCATAGCTTAAAAAAACGATATTAAGCACACATGTAACGACCATATCTTAATCGAAAGGTAATTTCAACTTTTGGTCAAATAGCTTTAAAGCTCCTGTTTTGACGTATTTTCGAAAACCAACACAGTGAATGTTTGTCCCCAAAGGGACAAATACGAAGCCATACGGTTTGAGGGGCGATTTGAACGATTTGAAACAAAAACAAAAAAAAAAAACAGCTATAGAAAACTATATGAATAAAATAATATAGTTTTCTAGCTATATGACGACATGCTTCGCAGGTTCTTAGCAATGAAAGACCCAATTGTTTAAGCCCTTCCACTTCTAGGGTCAAATTTGCAATGTCCAAGGAACAAAGAATGGAAAGCCGTAGAAAGAACTTGCGAAATATTAAGAGAATTTGACAGCGTGTCCACAAGCATTTCAAGTGAAAAGAACGTTATTCTCTCCAGAGGGATACTGCTTGTTAGTGAGCTAAAATCCTTCCACTCTCTGTGACCCAGTAGAAATAAAATCACTCACATCCAGTTTATTAACTGACACTCCACCGCCAAAGCCAACAAGTGTTCAACCTGCCAGTACTAGCAATGTTCTTTTAAACATTATGACAAAGATGGAATTCCTGGAGCTGCAGGAATTGTAGAAGTGGGCAAATACTTGCAGGATGAGTATATCCCACAATCATCGGATCCTCTAGATTGGTGGGAGCAAAACAAATCGCGGTATCCGCGTCTTTACATGATAGCGAGGAAAAGACTTTGTGTTGTTGCGACTTCGGTGCCATCCGAGCGAGTGTTTTCAAAAGCTGGCCAACTGGTTTCAGAAAAGCGCAGTCGCATGTCTGCTAAAAAAGTATCGCAACTGGTCTTTTTAAATTTCAACCTTAGTTAAAGTTATTTATTATATCAGTCATTAATCTTTATTAGTCATTCCTATTATATCAGTCATTATATTTAATATAGAATTTTTTCTATCTGTAAAATGAATTATACAGGTACAAACTAGGGTTTCTTGATTAAATCAAAATAAAGATCAAAAAGGTCTTTACCCTTCACCCTAGATCAAAAAGGTCTTTACCCTTTACCCTAGGGTAAAGACCCTAAAGGGTAATGGGTAATGACCTTTTTGATCTTTATTTTGATTTAATCAAGAAACCCTATTAACCACCAGCAATAGTTATTACATATGGTAGGTATTTTTAACCAATTAACGCCAACCGGTTCCGGTACGTGCTTCGCCTTTCTATACCAACCAGCACTAGATCATTATTAAAATGACACAACAATGAACAAAAAAGTGTCACCCAAATCAAACTTTATTTGTATAACACGTATTGCGCTGCACAGAGGTATTTGTATTTATAGGCTTTTTCACGGAGGCATTTGTATTTATAGGCTTTTTCACTTCGTCTTACAAAATCAACGCAAGGACACGTTTTTCTTGCACAAGGATTTCGACAGATAAACCAACGAAGTCGGTTAGCAACACGGTAACAAGGAAGCTTTGGAATTTGAAAAGTATTTGTAGTGTGTATATTGAGTCTTCACCTCAACCACTTTGTATCAATTCCTGCAGCACAGAGTCTATTTCATCTTGGAGGTGGGCGCCTAGATTGGTTTTTTCTTGTTCACAGAGTTCAGCTTTTATACCAAATAATTAAGCACAGACACAGAGGCGAAGCTTAACCAGGCAAAATATGGAATGAATAGGTAGCTAGCGGCCTTCTTTGGAAGAAGAGCACCCTATACAAAAAGGCAGTCACCGTCAGTGCAAATAAATCAATTAGGCCCTGAAACATAGAAAGCGGCGGTCAAAAAATGCACTTACAGATGTGACAAGAATATCTTACTCCATTTATGTTATGTTAGCAAAGAAGATCGATATTTATGCTCATTTGACTGCCAAATGGGTCCCATAGGCGAAGAGGTGCAGTTTGGCATCTCCTCCGAAGCCACCACCCTCTCTCCAAGTTTGGAGAACGGTACGATGGAAAATTCAGGTGGCGGTACCAGCTTTGGATGTATTTTCCAGTGATTTGGTCGTTCACGAAACAACCGACATTCTGCAGCAGTACGGCACTGGCAATTTTAAGTCAGATTGCGGTTAATCTTGTGTGCTGCTTGCTGTGTAAAATGTTAAATGCGGCAAGCCGGCAACGAAAACACTTTTGAGAAATATTTTTACTTTTTGCTTCTTGTGAGCAATTATAGAAGCGTTTTTGTGGAATTTTAATCATTATTATCTGAGATTATTGGTTTTTTTCACATGGATGTACTTTAATCTACAATAATTGAACACTTTTGATCATAATTAATACAAAACAAATTCTTGATCTGTCACCTGACAGTGACAGCTGACACGACACGATCTAACTCCAATTTATTCCACACGTATCATGTTTTCATGCAGAGTTGAATCTGGGTTGGTAGCAATTGAACTACATTTCATATGAATTTTTTTTCGACTCGACTCTGTGTGTGCGACCATAAATTACTGAATAACTAGATATTCAACTTCGGACATGTAAAAGCTTTGCCCACAAGCTGAAATTGATGAATTTACCCATTCTCCGGCATTTGTTCAAAATGTGAGTAAATTCATGAATTCGTCATTTCCATGCAATTTCGTTTTGCAGCTTCAACATCAGCTGATCGCGTAAGGTAAATTATTGTTGTATCATCTTACACGTATTTACTGACACGAAAGTTTAAATCTTTAAAAAAGCTTTATAAAAAACGTAAGCAAATTGGTATTGGAAGGTAATAGGGCCGCTAGTTGAATATCTAGTTATTCAGTAATTTGTGGTGCGCGACCGACAGGGTTGCATAAATGTCACATTTCTTGGGTTTTTACATTTTGCCCAATATCGGCTCATTGAATAAAGTGTTTGAAAAGTTATGATGATAAACACGTTGCGCGTTGTATAAGGGCACATGTTTTCCATTGGTCTGTTCTCAAAAATCCTTCTTTTTTATCAATACAAAAAGTGTTTGGCACTCTAATCTTGAAAAGTTTTACAGCCACAAAGAAGAAAATCTAACTATTTTTTATGAAATATAGAAGGATTTTTGAGAACAGAGGAATGGAAAACTACTGCCCTTATGGGAGGCGCAACGTGTTTAACATCATAGCTTAAAAAAACGATATTAAGCACACATGTAACAACCATATCTTAATCGAAAGGTAATTTCAACTTTTGGTCAAATAGCTTTAAAGCTCCTGTTTTGACGTATTTTCGAAAACCAACATAGTGAATGTTTGTCCCCAAAGGGACAAATACGAAGCCATACGGTTTGAGGGGCAAACGATTTGAAACAAAAACAAAAAAAAAACAGCTATAAAAACTATATGAATAAAATAACATAGTTTTCAAGCTATATGAAATGAACAAAAAATTGTCACCCAAATCAAACTTTATTTGTATAACACGCAATGGCCTGCACAGAGGTATTTGTATTTATAGGCTTTTTCACAGAGGCATTTGTATTTATAAGCTTTTTCACTTCGTCTTACAAAATCAACGCAAGGACACGTTTTTCTTGCACAAGGATTTCGACAGATAAACCAACGAAGTCGGTTAGCAACACGGTAACAAGGAAGCTTTGGAATTTGAAAAGTATTTGTAGTGTGTATATTGAGTCTTCACCTCAACTACTTTGCATCAATTCCTGCAGCACAGAGTCTATTTCTTCTAGGAGGTGGGCACCTAGATTCGTTTTTTCTTGTTCACAGAGTTCACCTTTTATACCAAATAATTAAGCACAGACACAGAGGCGAAGCTTAACCAGGCAAAATATGGAATGAATAAGTAGCTAGCGGCCTTCTTTGGAAGAAGAGCACCCTATACAAAAAGGCAGTCACCGTCAGTGCAATTAAATTAATTAGGCCCTGAAACATAGAAAGCGGCGGTCAGAAAATGAACTTACAGATGTGACAAGAATATCTTATTCCATTTGGGTTATGTTAGCAAAGAAGATCGATATTTATGCTCATTTGACTGCCAAATGGGTCCCATAGGTGAGGAGGTGCAGTTTGGCATCTCCTCCGAAGCCACCACCCTTTCTCCAAGTTTGGAGAACGGTACGAGGGAAAATTCAGGTGGCGGTACCAGCTTTGGATGTATTTTCCAGTGATTTGGTCGTTCACGAAACAACCGACATTCTGCAGCAGTACGGCACCGGCAATTTTAAGTCAGATTGCGGTTAATCTTGTGTGCTGCTTGCTGTGTAAAATGTTAATTGCGGCAAGCCGGCAACGAAAACACTTTTGAGAAATATTTTTACTTTGTGCTTGTTGTGAGCAATTATAGAAGCGTTTTTGTGGAATTTTAATCATTATTATCTGAGATTATTGGTTTTTTTTTACATGGATCTACTCTAATATACAATAATTGAACACTTTGATTACAATACAAAACAAATTCTTGATTTGTCACTTGACAGCGACAGCTGACACAACACGATTTAACTCCAATTCATTCATTCCACACGTATCATGTTTTCATGCAGAGTCGAATCTGGGTTGGTCCCAACAAACAATTGGGTCATGTCCCCAGCAAATTGAGATTTCCTTACCAATTCCATCCCCTTTTTCGCCATTTTGAGTTTTTTTTTTTGGATAGTGTGTGTACAGGCATTTTGCGAGAGAGAGTACAATAAATGCGAGTAAGCGTGGATTTGTTTGGGAACGTGTTGATGTCCACTGGTCGCGCAGTCCATGGAAGTCCTTGGAGCGGAAAATTCATCGTAAGTATTTATTTTTATATAAGAAAACAAATCACTTAGTCTAGGTGGAGTACCAACAAAATGAAGTTTCTCTTCATTAGCAAACGCCTTCAACAACAAAGAACTCTGTATAATGCGATTTGTGTACCAAAAACAGCAACAAAATTCTTCCCCCACTGACTCCAAGAATATAACGTCTTCGAATATACCAAGTCAATTCTTCAATAAGGAGAATGTTGTACTTAATTGATAAAATGAGAACAAATAAAAGTTGTTTGAAATATTTGAACTTTTTTTTGCTGGACAAATGGACTCATTCTTTATTGCGTAGCAGAATCAAGGGAAAGAATCGAAGCCCCGACTCACAAGTGAAATGAAAAAGCCGCGAATCCAGTAAGGATTGGGCACGTAAAACGCGCCGATAAATCGTGTGCACTCACTCACGCAAACCATGAGAGAGAAAACCGCGCGGAGTAGTGGTATACTCTACTAACGCCACTGCAGCCTTTTCCCTCTTAAAAAGCCGACAATTCCGCGTACGCCCAACAAATTGGACGGAGAGAGTGTCCCCCTTTCCGTTAGTTAGGTTTGCTGGGGTAGTATGCTCATATGCCATTTGAACTAAATTTCATATGAAATCTTTTTCAACTCGACTCTGTGTGCGCGACCATAAATTACTGAATAACTAGATATTCAACTTCGGACATGGAAAAGCTTTGCCCACAAGCTGAAATTGATGAATTTACCCATTCTCCGACATTTGTTTACAAATGTGAGTAAATTTGTAAATTACTAAATGAATTCGTCATTTCCATGCAATTTCGTTTTGCAACTTCTACATCAGCTGATCGCGTAAGGTAAATTGTTGTTGTATCATCTTACACGTATTCACTGACACAAAAGTTTAAATCTTTAAAAAAGATTTAAAGGCTTTATAAAAAACGTAAGCAAATTGGTATTGGAAGGTAAGAGGGCCGCAAGTTGAATAACTAGTTATTCAGTAATTTGTGGTGCGCGACCGACAGGGTTGCGTAAATGTCACATTTCTTGGGTTTTTACATGGTTTTTGCCTAATATCGGCTTATTGAATAAAGTGTTTGAAAAGTTATGATGATAAACACGTTGCGCGTTGTATAAGGGCACATGTTTTCCATTGCTCTGTTCTGAAAAATCCTTCTTTTTTATTAATACAAAAAGTGTTTGGCACTCTAATCTTGAAAAGTTTTACAGCCACAAAGAAGAAAATATAACTATTTTTTTATGAAATATAGAAGGATTTTTAGAACAGAGGAATGGAAAACTACTGCCCTTATGCAAGGCGCAACGTGTTTAGCATCATAGCTTAAAAAAACGATATTAAGCACACATGTAACAACCATATCTTAATCGAAAGGTGATTTCATCTTTTGGTCAAATAGCTTTAAAGCTCCTGTTTTGACGTATTTTCGAAAACCAACATAGTGAATGTTTGTCTCCAAAGGGACAAATACGAAGCCATACGGTTTGAGGGGCAAACGATTTGAAACAAAAACAAAAAAAAAACAGCTATAGAAAACTATATGAATAAAATAATATAGTTTTCAAGCTATATGACGACATGCTTCGCAGGTTCTTAGCAATGAAAGACCCAATTGTTTAAGCCCTTGCACTTCTAGGGTCAAATTTGCAATGTCCAAGAAACAAAGAATGGAAAGCCCTAGAAAGAGCTTGCGAAATATTAAGAGAATTTGACAGCGTGACCACAAGCATTTCAAGTGAAAAGAACGTTATTCTCTCCAGAGGGATACTGCTTGTTAGTGAGCTAAAATCCTTCCACTCTCTGGGACCCAGTAGAAATAAAATCACTCACATCCAGTTTATTAACTGACACTCCACCGCCAAAACCAACAAGTGTTCAACCTGCCAGTACTAGCAATGTGCTTTTAAACATTATGACAAAGATGGAATTCCTGGAGCTGCAGGAATTGTAGAAGTGGGCAAATACTTGCAGGATGAGTATATCCCACACACATCGGATCCTTTAGATTGGTGGGAGCAAAACAAATCGCGGTATCGCGAACAACACAAAGTCTAATCGAGGAAAAGACTTTGTGTTGTTGCGACTTCGGTGCCATCCGAGCGAGTGTTTTCAAAAGCTGGCCAACTGCTTTCAGAAAAGCGCAGTCGCATGTCTGCTAAAAAAGTATCGCAACTGGTCTTTTTAAATTTCAACCTAAGTTAAAGTTATTTATTATATCACTCATTAATCTTTATTAGTCATTCCTATTATATCAGTCATTAAATTTAATATAGAATTTTTTCTATCTGTAAAATGAATTATACAGGTACTAACTAGGGTTTTTTGATTAAATCAAAATAAAGATCAAAAAAATCTTTACCCTTCACCCTAGATCAAAAAGGTCTTTACCATTTACCCTAGGGTAAAGACCCTAAAGGGTAATGGGTAATAACCTTTTTGATCTTTATTTTGATTTAATCAAGAAACTCTATTAACCACCCATGTGTATAAACTAGCAATAGTTATTACATATGGTAGGTATTTTTAACCAATTAACGCCAACCGGTTCCGGTACGTGCTTCGCCTTTCTATACCAACCAGCACTAGATCATTATTAAAATGACACAACAATGAACAAAAAAGTGTCACCCAAATCAAACTTTATTTGTATAACACGTATTGCGCTGCACAGAGGTATTTGTATTTATAGGCTTTTTCACAGAGGCATTTGTATTTATAAGCTTTTTCACTTCGTCTTACAAAATCAACGCAAGGACACGTTTTTCTTGCACAAGGATTTCGACAGATAAACCAACGAAGTCGGTTAGCAACACGGTAACAAGGAAGCTTTGGAATTTGAAAAGTATTTGTAGTGTGTATATTGAGTCTTCACCTCAACCACTTTGCATCAATTCCTGCAGCACAGAGTCTATTTCATCTTGGAGGTGGGCACCTAGATTGGTTTTTTCTTGTTCACAGAGTTCAGCTTTTATACCAAATAATTAAGCACAGACACAGAGGCGAAGCTTAACCAGGCAAAATATGGAATGAATAGGTAGCTAGCGGCCTTCTTTGGAAGAAGAGCACCCTATACAAAAAGGCAGTCACCGTCAGTGCAAATAAATTAATTAGGCCCTGAAACATAGAAAGCGGCGGTCAGAAAATGCACTTACAGATGTGACAAGAATATCTTACTCCATTTAGGTTATGTTAGCAAAGAAGATCGATATTTATGCTCATTTGACTGCCAAATGGGTCCCATAGGCGAGGAGGTGCAGTTTGGCATCTCCTCCGAAGCCACCACCCTCTCTCCAAGTTTAGAGAACGGTACGATGGAAAATTCAGGTGGCGGTACCAGCTTTGGATGTATTTTGCAGTGATTTGGTCGTTCACGAAACCACCGACATTCTGCAGCAGTACGGCACCGGCAATTTTAAGTCAGATTGCGGTTAATCTTGTGTGCTGCTTGCTGTGTAAAATGTTAAATGCGGCAAGCCGGCAACGAAAACACTTTTGAGAAATATTTTTACTTTTTGCTTCTTGTGAGCAATTATAGAAGCGTTTTTGTGGAATTTTAATCATTATTATCTGAGATTATTGGTTTTTTTTCACATGGATCTACTTTAATCTACAATAATTGAACACTTTTGATTATAATTAATACAAAACAAATTCTTGATTTGTCACCTGACAGCGACAGCTGACACGACACGATCTAACTCCAATTCATTCCACACGTATCATGTTTTCATTCAGAGTTGAATCTGGGTTGGTAGCATTTGAACTACATTTCATATGAAATCTTTTTCGACTCGACTCTGTGTGCGCGACCACAAATAACTGAATAACTAGATATTCAACTTCGGACATGTAAAAGCTTTGCCCACAAGCTGAAATTGATGAATTTACCCATTCTCCGGCATTTGTTTAAAATGTGAGTAAATTCATGAATTCGTCATTTCCATGCAATTTCGTTTTGCAGCTTCTACATCAGCTGATCGCGTAAGGTAAATTGTTGTTGTATCATCTTACACGTATTAACTGACACGAAAGTTTAAATCTTTAAAAAAGCTTTAAAGGCTTTATAAAAAACGTAAGCAAATTGCTATTGGAAGGTAATAGGGCCGCAAGTTGAATATCTAGTTATTCAGTAATTTGTGGTGCGCGACCGACAGGGTTGCATAAATGTCACATTTCTTGGGTTTTTACATTTTGCCCAATATCGGCTTATTGAATAAAGTGTTTGAAAAGTTATGATGATAAACACGTTGCGCGTTGTATAAGGGCTCATGTTTTTCATTGCTCTGTTCTCAAAAATCCTTCTTTTTTATTAATACAAAATGTGTTTGGCACTCTAATCTTGAAAAGTTTTACAGCCACAAAGAAGAAAATCTAACTATTTTTTTATGAAATATAGAAGGATTTTTGAGAACAGAGGAATGGAAAACTACTGCCCCTATGCAAGGCGCAACGTGTTTAACATCATAGCTTAAAAAAACGATATTAAGCACACATGTAACAACCATATCTTAATCGAAAGGTAATTTCAACTTTTGGTCAAATAGCTTTAAAGCTCCTGTTTTGACGTATTTTCGAAAACCAACATAGTGAATGTTTGTCCCCAAAGGGACAAATACGAAGCCATACGGTTTGAGGGGCAAACGATTTGAAACAAAAACAAAAAAAAACAGCTATAAAAAACTATATGAATAAAATAATATAGTTTTCAAGCTATATGACGACATGCTTCGCAGGTTCTTAGCAATGAAAGACCCAATTGTTTAAGCCCTTGCACTTCTAGGGTCAAATTTGCAATGTCCAAGGAACAAAGAATGGAAAGCCCTAGAAAGAGCTTGCGAAATATTAAGAGAATTTGACAGCGTGACCACAAGCATTTCAAGTGAAAAGAACGTTATTCTCTCCAGAGGGATACTGCTTGTTAGTGAGCTAAAATCCTTCCACTCTTTGTGACCCAGTAGAAATAAAATCACTCACATCCAGTTTATTAACTGACACTCCAACGCCAAAACCAACAAGTGTTCAACCTGCCAGTACTAGCAATGTTCTTTTAAACATTATGACAAAGATGGAATTCCTGGAGCTGCAGGAATTGTAGAAGTGGGCAAATACTTGCAGGATGAGTATATCCCACAATCATCGGATCCTCTAGATTGGTGGGAGCAAAACAAATCGCGGTATCCGCGTCTTTACATGATAGCGAGGAAAAGACTTTGTGTTGTTGCGACTTCGGTGCCATCCGAGCGAGTGTTTTCAAAAGCTGGCCAACTGCTTTCAGAAAAGCGCAGTCGCATGTCTGCTAAAAAAGTATCGCAACTGGTCTTTTTAAATTTCAACTTAAGTTAAAGTTATTTTTTATATCAGTCATTAATCTTTATTAGTCATTCCTATTATATCAGTCATTATATTTAACATAGAATTTTATCCTTTGAAAATATGCTATTGAGTTTTATGCATTTTTTATTTTTAAATAATGAAGTTGTTTTTTTTCTATCTGTAAAATGAATTATACAGGTACTAACTAGGGTTTCTTGATTAAATCAAAATAAAGATCAAAAAGGTCTTTACCCTTTACCCTAGGGTAAAGACCCTAAAGGGTAATGGGTAATGACCTTTTTGATCTCTATTTTGATTTAATCAAGAAACCCTATTAACCACCCATGTGTATAAACTAGCAATAGTTATTACATATGGTAGGTATTTTTAACCAATTAACGCCAACCGGTTCCGGTACGTGCTTCGCCCTTCTATACCAACCAGCACTAGATCATTATTAAAATGATACAACAATGAACAAAAAAGTGTCACCCAAATCAAACTTTATTTGTATAACACGTATTGCGCGAGGTATTTGTATTTATAGGCTTTTTCACGGAGGCATTTGTATTTATAAGCTTTTTCACTTCGTCTTACAAAATCAACGCAAGGACACGTTTTTCTTGCACAAGGATTTCGACAGATAAACCAACGAAGTCGGTTAGCAACACGGTAACAAGGAAGCTTTGGAATTTGAAAAGTATTTGTAGTGTGTATATTGAGTCTTCACCTCAACCACTTTGCATCAATTCCTGCAGCACAGAGTCTATTTCTTCTTGGAGGTGGGCACCTAGATTGGTTTTTTCTTCTTCACAGAGTTCAGCCTTTATACCAAATAATTAAGCACAGACACAGAGGCGAAGCTTAACCAGGCAAAATATGGAATGAATAGGTAGCTAGCGGCCTTCTTTGGAAGAAGAGCACCCTATACAAAAAGGCAGTCACCGTCAGTGCAAATAAATTAATTAGGCCCTGAAACATAGAAAGCGGCGGTCAGAAAATGCGCTTACAGATGTGACAAGAATATCTTACTCCATTTAGGTTATGTTAGCAAAGAAGATCGATATTTATGCTCATTTGACTGCCAAATGGGTCCCATAGGCGAGGAGGTGCAGTTTGGCATCTCCTCCGAAGCCACCACCCTCTCTCCAAGTTTGGAGAACGGTACGATGGAAAATTCAGGTGGCGGTACCAGCTTTGGATGTATTTTCCAGTGATTTGGTCGTTCACGAAATAACCGACATTCTGCAGCAGTACGGCACCGGCAATTTTAAGTCAGATTGCGGTTAATCTTGTGTGCTGCTTGCTGTGTAAAATGTTAAATGCGGCAAGCCGGCAACGAAAACACTTTTGAGAAATATTTTTACTTTTTGCTTGTTGTGAGCAATTATAGAAGCGTTTTTGTGGAATTTTAATCATTATTATCTGAGATTATTGGTTTTTTTTTTTACATGGATCTACTTTAATCTACAATAATTGAACACTTTTGATTGTAATTAATACAAAACAAATTCTAGATTTGTCACCTGACAGCGACAGCTGACACGACACGATCTAACTCCAATTCATTCCACACGTATCATGTTTTCATGCAGAGTTGAATCTGGGTTGGTAGCATTTGAACTACATTTCATATGAAATCTTTTTCGACTCGACTCTGTGTGCGCGACCATAAATTACTGAATAACTAGATATTCAACTTCGGACATGTAAAAGCTTTGCCCACAAGCTGAAATAAATGAATTTACCCATTCTCCGGCATTTGTTTAAAATGTGAGTAAATTCATGAATTCGTCATTTCCATGCAATTTCGTTTTGCAGCTTCTACATCAGCTGATCGCGTAAGGTAAATTGTTGTTATATCGTCTTACACGTGTACACGAAAGTTTAAATCCTTAAAAAAGCTTTAAAGGCTTTATAAAAAACGTAAGCAAATTGGTATTGGAAGGTAAGACGGCCGCAAGTTGAATATCTAGTTATTCAGTAATTTGTGGTGCGCGACCGACAGGGTTGCGTTAATGTCACATTTCTTGGGTTTCTTACATTTTGCCCAATATCGGCTTATTGAATAAAGTGTTTGAAAAGTTATGATGATAAACACGTTGCGCGTTGCATAAGGGCACATGTTTTCCATTCCTGTGTTCTCAAAAATCCTTCTACATTTTATAAAAAAATAGGTAGATTTTCTTCTTTCTGGCTGTAAAACTTTTCAAGACAAGAGTCCCAAACTCTTTTTGTATTAATAGAAAACCACCTCAATGTGTCATATTAAAGCCCTACAAAATTATATTTAATATTGAAAAGTGAAAAATTACAACAATTAACCATTCTACGAATATTATAATAATGGCTGGAACTTTGGTCATTTGAAAAGCTGCCAGACGAACATCACCAGACACTTTTATTTAAGGTGCTCATTTAATGAAGCTAACATTAGGTTATAACTCTTCCAACGGTTTCCCATAAAAGAACACATACATGAAAAAAAATAAATCAACAGTAGTAAAGACCGGCTAGAAATTTAAGATGCAAGAGAGACAATGACGAAAGCATTTATGAAAAATTATAATACTGCTGTTGTTTTTCGGTCCTTGATCCATATCTCTATCTCTTCAAAACTTACGCCTTTTCAACTGTAATTCCGCCGTTATGTCTGAATAAAAAAATGATCCCGTAAGCGTTCCCATTAAAAAAATTTCGCCAGTTCTAAAACCAAACCATGTAGCAACTACATCACATTTAAATTTATATCGCACAATTTGAAAATAATATAATGCCCCATATGCAATTTGCTTTTTTTCTAATGTTGTTTTAAAAAAACTAATAGCCCGATTTGAGCAAAAACCGGAATATAAGAATAGCTCACCGGTCCCTACTTTATAAATTTTGCCTATGGTTGTTGTTCATTAGGTTTCTGTTTTATTCGCACTCAAACTTCAAACGTTTCAAACGTGTATTCTCAAAACTAAGTTTTTGTCGTTTAGGCCACTCCAATACTGAGGTGACGTAATGGTATATAAAAAGTTATTTAGACCAATTTCGCTTCTGCCGATTATTACTTCAGTCTTCGAGAAACTTGTGTTCAAATGACTGCAACCAATAATTGATGAAAGACGATTGATTCCGGATCACCGATTCGGCTTTAATTGACCAGGTCTATCGAATAACTAATGAATTTGAGAAAGCCTTAGAAGGAAAAATGATAAGCTTTACCGCTTTTCTTGACGTATCTCAAGCCTTTGATAAAATTTAGTACGAAGGTCTATAATATAAGCTACGGAAAGTTTTGCCGGAAAAATATGAACTCTTAGAGTCTTATCTAGACAACAGACTCTTCTGCGAGATTCGGGAGTAAATACACAGAATTTAAAGAAATACACGCCGCCGGTGTTCGACAAGATAGCGTCCTCGGTCTAACCCTGTTTTTAATTTTTACAAGAGGCGTACCTTATGATGAGACAACGACTGTGGCCAAGTTCGCTGACCACACGGCTATCCTTGCGATGGATAAGACAATCGAACTAAAATGGTCTGCTTCATCTGTTAGTACCGAAAAATGGACGGCTTTACCTTTATAAGGGATTCTTTCCGCTCCTGCCCATTTCCTCCAGAATTCCTTGGGTTCATTGGAGTTCCTGCCCTTGTAGTACCGAAATAGTACCAAAAAGTTATATGCTTGCCTCTTTATAAAGCATTCCTCCAGCTCCTGCCCACTTTCTCTAGAATTTTTGGGTTCATTGGAGTTCCTAACCTGGTATGCAGTACCTTATAACACCGAAAAACTAGCTTCTTTCATAAAGGTGAAGCACATAATTTTAAGTTAAAAAGTAAATAAAGGGTCCGCCAAATAACTTTTTTTTCAACTAGTACGTGAAGGATAACACTAAGCTTATGTCTGATTTGACAGATAACATACATTGAAAAGCCGATGCATCCAAAACGAGTCACTGTTTGGTGCGGATTTTGGTCCAGAGGCATAAATGGGCCATTTTTCTTCGAAACTGAACAATAAGTGGCCGTTACAGTCAATGGCGATCGTTATCGGGTCACGTTGAACGAATATTTGTTCACAAAAATTTAAAAGGAGGATATGGGCAGTATTTGGTTTCAACAGGACGGCGCTACGTGCCACACAACCTAAGCTACACTCGATGTTTTGCGCCCTGTTTTTGAAGATCGCATTATCAGCCGCAGAGCTGATGTCGTTTGACCACCTTGGAGCTGCGATTTGACACCGTTGGACTATTATTTGTGGGGTGTCGTAAATGATTAGTGTTACGCCGACAAGCCAGAGACAATTGACACTTTAAAGGGCAACATTCGTGAAGCCATTGGTGAAATACAGCTGCAGACAACCAATAATCTGCTTAAAAATTTGACCGATCGTGTACGCTACTGCATGGCCTGGCCATCCGAATAAATGAAACTATTTTCCATTATTAACCGGAAGGATTGTACTTTCAAATAAAAAAAAAATTTGAGAAAATATTCAGTAGTTTTTTTTATAGCATTTTCAAAATAATTGTGAATTCTGAAGCGATTAAGTCATGTCCGTCCGTCTGTATGTCACATGTTTTTAGGCCTTACATTTTGAGCTATAGTGCTGAAATTTCGTAAGTAAGCTCCACGTCATGCCAAGCAATACAAGTGTAAACAATTTTGAGATCCGCCTAAAGACACAATCGGTCTAAGGCAACTACCTCCAGAGCTTTCAAAACTGTAAGACGTCTTAAAAGGCTGAAATTTGACATTTAGCATCTCCTAATGAATGTAAGACACAAAAAAGAAAAATTTAATAATAATAATAATTTTCTTATCAAATCTTTAAATGCTAATATATCGACTTTTTCGTTTTGTGGCTTATCATGTTGTTGCAATAAGCCCTTCAATTGGTAAACCTCTACCAGTGGTCGTGGCATCTATTTTAAAGGTAAATTTTTAAATGCATTTTACTCAATATTTTTGCTCAAATTGAAAAAAATTAGCTTAATACTCTTGTAGAAATCACTTTGTTCTTTATTTTGTTCATACAAGACTTTGGGTCACGCCCACATTAGGAGGCAGAAAACCGTAATTCCCACTGGCCTTAAGCCTAATTTAGGAACGCATGAAACAAAAAAGTTAGAAGGTAAGGTAAACGAGATTTCATTTCAGATTTCGTTCATACAAAGTTTTTAGGCACGCCATTTTTAGAGGTCGATTTTTCAAAAATATTGAATTTGAACCAAAAATATGCATTTTACGTACATTTAAGCGTAACTTGGAAATATCTGCTAATATTGATAGTTTGTTATAAGGAGCGGTTGAACAACGGTCCGGTTAACGGACTGTAACTTTTGCATACACACGTTGCACTTACTCACTGGTTATTCGATAAATTAGTTTGATATCCAAAAAACTTGCACCATAAAATGTTCAGAGCATGTGCGTATATAAATAAATAAGCTGAAATAAATAAATTTTTGCCACGCCCATTTTGGGGCGTTTTTAAGTATAAACCAAATTTTATATATAAAAACGCTTTCAACACGTGTAAACCACATCTCATAAAATATATGAACACAAAAAGCGATGTTATTGAAAACGGGTTGATGCCATGCCCCTTTTTTTAAGAAGGCAGACTCTTGTTACTGAACTGATAAATTCTAAATACAATTAAGAAGAAACTTAAATTAGTAGAAGAAATTAGGTTAGTAGAAACTAAAATTTAACAACCAAGATCTATGACGCAATTCGGTGCTTGACGGTCATAAATTGGGATGGGGTATCCAACGATTCGCTAAAGCTGATTGTAGCCCTCTTACTAGTTCTTTAAATCGATGTGTGCCGCGTTTTTCCTGTCGTACGATAGGCTTCGTTACTAGTGTGTTAAATAAATTAATTAAAACTGAATTGATTTCAACGAAGAAATAAAAAATGTATAACCGATATAAGTAGTGTGCACCGATATCGCTACAACAATTTAGAACACATTTATTTAGGGCACACACATCATCAAATTATTGCAAACGCGACCGTTGCTACGATACTTTTATGATAAAAGGCTCGGACGACACAGTTGTTTTGAAACTTTGAATAGTGAACATCTTAAGATAAGCAAAAAGTTGTTAAGTTGAAAATAAATTAACTAAATAACCAACGAAATGGTTACCCGTTAGCGAAAGGTTGTGAAAATACTGTGAAATTAAAATACAATTACCTTATCTGATGCGAGAATTCTAAACGAATCGATAACCTGTTCAGCAGTATCCGTATCAGTACTTTCCCTTGTCATAAAATCTAAGAAAGCATCGAAGTGTACGTAACCTGTGGAATTAGGATCAACGATCGCCAAAATCCTCTGGAAGTCCAGATCTCCCTGACGGTCTTTGCCGATTGAATAACCTAGCGATACCAAACAAGATTTATATTCTTCTGGAGTTAAGCGACCTGTACGATTCTTGTCGAAGTGGTTAAAACTCGAACGGAATTCATTTAATTGGTCTTGTGTAATGCCTTTTGAGTCACGTGTCAGTATTTGATTTTCTACTTCGTTTATATTTCTGTTGATAGAAGTAAGTAATTGTTCCCATCCAACTCGAAGCGTTTCCATTGTGTAGTTAGTGTATCGGTTCTCAAAGATCATCGATTCCTGTACAGCTTGATGAATTTTTTCCAGCTCCTCAATGTTTGATTTGTAGGCATAAACAGCTTGTTCATATTCCTTGAGACGATGCAATTGATCTTCCAAAGATCCTTGCAAACCCATGCCAATGGCTGTAACAGCATCCATTTGGCGTTCAATCCAAGGCCCAACGGTGTTGGCTTTTTCGGCAAACTGACGGCGTAACATCTCATTGTTCTGTTGCTTACGTAACTCATTGGCCAGGGTTTGGTCTCTTTGCGGCACAAGTTGACGAACTTCACTCCATTTGCGGTTAAGGTCGTTCGCGGTCAAAGAAGTGTAGGGATTTTCCAAACCACCTGGAATTTGGTGTTGCTTTACGATCGATTCCACCTCACGAACTAAGTTTACAATCAAATTGTATTCCTTATCAGCTTCACCTAAGGTAGCTTTGAATTGATCGTGCGCCTGAATCAAACCTTGAATTTCCTCCATGGTATGGACAATAAACATGTCAACGAGATCTTCGCGGGTACCATCTAACCAATTATTAAAAGGTGCAGCTCGTTTGGCGAATTCCAAGTGCAAAATATCGATTTTTTCTAGAATGCGCTCAGCCTCATCTAGAGCTTGGCGACGGCGTTGAGTTAGGGCACCCAGGCGATCCCACTGGTCGCAGATGCGTTGGCAGCGTGCATTAACGGAGATACAATCGTGATATTCGAGGGTGCTGCAAACATAGAATAAAATGACTAAAAAAATCTAGTAAAGGGCAAAATAATAAATAAATAATAAGTATTATATTTATTTGAATAGAAATATTATACTCATGAAATATGCGGATATATGAATAACTTACCCATCCGGATTTTGATCCATATAATTTTCATTTTTAAAATGTCCGTATACCCCTGTATTTAATAATTATCCGTATAATTGAATCTAAGAGCCCAGAACATAACAAAAAAACTTAAATATCAAGGCTCAATGACATTCAGGCGATATCAAATTGCAGAGTCTTTCTTTTAAGCATGGACAGAAGTATTAGCCTAAGAATAGTACATTTGTTATTGACCGTGTTGACACTTTAGTCATAGGAACTTAAATTTTGGTATTGAGCAATATTGGCCCAATACATTCAACAAGACAAAAATTAGACCGTCCACCATATCGACCATGCCCGCTTTTAGCATGTTAGATCTTTAAAAAACCGATTTCTCGGAAAGTTTACTCCAAACCGAAAAAAAATATAAAACAATTATTAAAGATATTACGATTTGCAAAGTTTGCAAATTAAAACTGTTTTTTTCTAAAATAATTTTCGCCTTTACCGTATTTCCTCATGATTCTAACAAAATTACAATTAATTGATTTTTAGCCCATGTCCACTTTTGGGGGTGGAAGTTTCACATATAATTTATGAATTAGGGCCAAGAAACTTTAAGATTTGGTGGTACACGGTATATAGGGTCGGTGATATAGAAGTTTGTCACAGACGAACTCTTGCACTTACTCACTTGTTCTTTATGGTGGTATTAACTTAAGAATGAGGCATTTGTTATGCAAGGTGTTCACACTTTCAAGTATACTCGAAATAAAGACTCGGGAATCCTCATTTCCTCTTCCAAATTTGCCTATAAATAGCTTAAAAACGCAAAATAAACTCTCTTTAATCATTGTTCAAGTTGGACTTCATATCTTTTATTTAGTCGTGGTTCCTCGTATTTTGCTTATTGCAAAAATTTGCTTATTTTCTCGGTTTTATGGTAAATTAAATCATAAAATTCGAAGTCTAAAAAAACGTGCAAAAATTGTGTCTACCTGTTTTGAAAAAGTAGACTTAAAACAGGTTCGTGTCGATAAAACCAAAGGAAACTAAAGCAGGAAGAAATCCAGGCAAGTATCAGAATCATCACTACATGCGGTCAGAAAAAAATTAATAGCATAGCGATCTTCTGAGGATCAATAAAAAAATTGGTATATAAGTATCATCACCCACACAGGTACTTGAAAATAATTATTGCGATTCAATCGAATGTGCGAAAAACTAACCAGCCCTAAGCAACAAGTAACACAGACCTAAGTGGTGCAAATCAGCTTATTGCAAAAATAAATAACAAAAAGCGCATATTTCATGCATTTACGACGGAATTCCTAACTACCTCCAGAGTTTTCAAAACTGTAAGACGTTCTAAAAGGCTGAAATTTGACACTCAGCATCTCCTAATGAATGTAAGACACAAAAAAGACAAATTTAATTGGTAAACATCCTCCAGTGGGCGTGGCATCTATTTTAAGGGTAAAGTTTCAAATGCAGTTTACTCAATATTTTTGCTCGAAATTGAAAAAAATTTGCTTAATACAAAAGTTCATACAAAACTTTGGGCCACGCCCACATTTGGAGGCAGAATTGAAGAAAAACCTAAAATTTTCCAGAAAAACTTAATTGCGACTGGCCTCGAGCCTAATGTAGGAAAGCATGAAAAAAGTAGCAGGTTATGTAAACAGGTTATGTACCCCTGCAAGGTCGGGGTTAGAATAGCCTTGAGGTAAGGTATGCCTGTCGTAAGAGCCGACTAAAATCCACCGGAAGAAATATTCTTTAATGTTTCAACGGATGCTGTCGATGCTGCTCCATTTGGGGCAACTTTTGGCAGTAAGGTTTTAACTTATAGATGAATCTGAAGGTTAAATTAAAATCCAGAAGCGTCTGTCACACATTGTGCGGCTCACTGGTCGGCGTCTGTCTCCAAAGGGGCGGCTGTATTTAAAAATGAAAATAGAAGTGACTTACCTATTTCTCATAAAAACGACAAGTTAAAAAAAATGGCAATGAACAAAACGAAAGATTTGATTACCCCAGGTGGCAGCCCAGCTATGCTGGAAAATCCACCCTCTTCGGAGGCAGGCTCTACGGATTCTGGGGAGAGCCTTTTATTGCTTGTAAATCCTTTTGAGAAAAGGACAAAACTAAATCGATCACCACCACCTAGATCGAACATATCCGGAAAAAGTCCACCGGTAAACCAGAACTCTGTGAAAATTAAGAGCTTAGAAAAGGAGAATAATAAACTCCGAGCTAAGCTTATTGAAATGGAGCGACTCTTCCAAGATCTAAAAATGGAAGTTGACGCTCTGCGAAAAGAAAACGAGGATATTAAAAATACTCGTTTAACGAAAGACTGTGAGGTAACGAAAGAGTGTGTAACACCGAACCGACCAGCAGTCGAATACTTCACGGACGAGGACGAACTTGCACTTGAGACCGATTCAGTCTTAAGGAAAAGGTCTAGCAAGAAGCGAAAGGCGAATTCCTCTCCCGAAGTAATACAAAAAGAAGATAAGCCCTCTGGGTCAAACAAGGCTAAACCAAAAGCGAAAATTCGTCCACCTCCCGCAATAAACATCGTCGGGATAGCAGACTTTGGGATATTGCGCAACCTTCTTGCAAACACGGTGAGAACAGAAAACTATAAGCTTACCTCGCACCGAAATAACGTGTGGAAAGTAAATGTTGACAACGCCGATTCCTATCGCGCACTGTCTCTTAGACTGAATGCAGAAAGAATCGAGTGGTATACTTATCAAAATAAGTACGAGAAACCACTGCGAGTCATTGTAAGGGGGCTCCACCCATCATGCACAAAAGAAGACGTTGTAAAAGACGTAAAAAATAAAGGCCTTAAAATTATTCATGCCGTCAATATCATTAAAAAGGAAAAGCAACGCACGGAAGAAGAAAGAGACACTGTGATCAGACGCGGCCTTCCAATTTTTATGCTCTCCTTTGAAAGAACTGAGAGCATAAACGATATTTATAAAATAAAAATGATACTTAACATCAGGGTTAAAATCGAACCCATGCCATACCACAGTGTACGCGATGCCAAGAATTCAGGCACACAAGTGCCTACTGCCAAAAAGAACCACGTTGCGTGAAATGTGCCGGAAAACACCTCTCAACAGAGTGCAAAGTTGACATAAAGGCTCCAGCAGTTTGCGCCAATTGCCACGGAAACCACCCCGCGAACTATCGAGGATGCGAAGTAGCCATAGGGCTGCAAAAGGGACGAGAACCTCTTAAGGAAAATACTAGAGGTCAGAATCAAAGCCTAGGACGCCTAAAACCTGCTGAAACTCCTAAGCCAAAGACTCCAAAGACGCCAAAGCCGATCAAAAGTGGAAGATTGGCAAAGGAGGCGTCGACAAAAGGCGTAAAAGCTCCACAAAAGAGCGGCGCCAGTTCAAGTGCAGCGGAGAAACCACCACTGGTCGCACCGAAATCATACGCACTGGTTGCGGCAAACGAAAGCAAGGCAGATCGCCCACAACAGATGCAGTGTCTCAGATCCTCGCTGTAATCTTGGAGAAACTTGAGGATCAGACTAAAATCAACAAAGTTATATTTGACAAACTGAGCAAGCTCGAGTTTAAGCCTCGAAAAAATTATAAGAGAACATGAATATGAAACAGTTATTTAAAATACTTACATGGAATGCAAACGGCCTTCTGAATAAAATAGACGAACTAGAAGTATTTCTACGGAAAAACAATATTGATATTTGCATGATTACGGAAACTCACCTTAAAAACGGGTCTACACCCAAACTTAAAGGTTACAATGACTATCACGCACATCACCCTTCGCAAAATTCGAGAGGAGGATCCTCCCTCTACATTAAGAACTGCATAAAGCACTTCAAGAACACAGAAGTTGAGCTAGACTCTATGCAGATCAGTTCAGTTTCTGTAAAAATTGACTGCTTAGATTATAACATTGCATCTTGTTATTTCCCGCCAGGATATAGACTGGTGGAAGACGATCTTGATCGTATGTATGACTTCATTGGGTCCAATTTTATCATTGGGGGTGACTTTAACGCGAAGCATACTTTTTGGGGCTCACGATGCAATTCAACAAGAGGCAGATTACTGTACAAAAATAGTATGAAGCGTGGGGTGGACTTTTTCTCCACGGGTAAGCCAACATATTGGCCAACCGATAGGAATAAAAAGCCTGACCTTGTCGATTTTTTCATCGCTAAAGGGTACCCCATAAACCTTACGCGAATTGAAGAGTGTTATGATCTTTGCTCAGACCACTCAGGAGTTATCTTGAAGATGGGTGGAAGACTGGCGAAAATAGAAAGAGCTCCTAGATTAGCTAGTAAAAACATGAACTGGGACGCTTTCAGAAAGGACTGTAAGGAGGGTGTTGGCTTGAATGTGCCATTGAAAACTCCTTTCGAGTTAGAAACCGCAGTTGACAAATTCATTGAAGCAATTCAGAGCGTTGCTTGGAACAACAATTCGTCCCAAAAGAACGCAGTTAGCACCGACGGGCATGTACGTAAAACATATCCGCTCGAAATCGAAGAATTGATTCGTGAAAAGAGAAGAGCGCGTAGGAGATGGCAAGGCACGAGGGCCCCCCCAGACAAAACCCTATTGAACCACCTCTCTAACAAACTGAAAGGAATGTTGCAAGATCTTAAAAATCGTGAGACCACTGAATACCTTGAAGGCTTGTCGGCGGATAGGAGCTCAAACTACTCGCTGTGGAAAGCAGTTAAGTATATCATGAAACCTATAATCCACTCGGCACCAATAAAAAAAACTAACGGCGAATGGGCAAGAGAAGACAAAGAGAAAGCGAATTTGTTTGCTGAACATTTAGAAGAAACATTCAAGCCTTTCGACGGTCCGCCGTTGGCTGACGTTCTAAACAACAACGGGAAACCTGGTAGCTTTAGAATGAAAAAAGTTTCGTTAGTTGAACTCCGACAGACAATTAGCAAACTTAAAAATAATAAGGCCCCGGGTTACGACCTGATCACTGGCGAAATATTAAAAGAGCTACCAAAAAAGGCATTAGTCAAGCTACTTTATATGATAAACGCTTCTCTTAGACTTCTATACGTTCCAAGACAATGGGAAATTGCTGAAGTCATTATGGTTCCTAAACCGGGGAAATGCGCAAATGATAAAAAATCTTATAGGCCCATATCGCTTCTGCCGATAATATCGAAAGTATTCGAGAAACTTCTGCTGAAGCGATTACAACCAATAATTGCAGAAAGACGCTTGATCCCGGATCATCAATTCGGTTTCAGATCTAACCATTCCACAATAGATCAAGTCTACAGAATAACGCATGAAATTGAAAAAGCCTTAGAAGGGAAAAAAATATGTTCAAGTGCTTTCCTCGACGTATCGCAAGCCTTCGACAAGGTATGGCACGAGGGCTTGAAATATAAGCTACGGCAAAACTTGCCGGAAGACATGTTTAAAATATTGGAAAATTATCTTGAAAGCAGACTCTTTCGTGTTAGGTGTAGTAGTGAATACTCGAGTTTCAAGCAAATTCGGGCTGGCGTACCCCAGGGAAGCGTCCTCGGTCCGACCCTGTTCCTGCTCTACACAAGAGACATACCTCTAGATGACGAGACAGTCGTGGCCACGTTTGCGGACGATACGGCCATCCTGGCGATCCAGGTGAATCAGTCGAGTCATCAACGAGAAACCTCCAACGAGCATTGGACAGAATTTGTGTCTGGACGAAGACTTGGCGAATCGCTCTTAACGAGAACAAGTCTACGCATGTGAATTTCACTTACAGAAGGGTTAACAATTTGCCTCTGTTCATAAATTCTGTACAAATACCTTATGCAAATGAAGCGAAGTATCTAGGGATGACACTGGACGCTAAACTAAGGTGGAAACCACACGTAAAGAAGAAGCGTGACGAGCTCGAGATTAGGCTCAGGGAAATGTATTGGCTTATCGGAAGATTTTCGAAATTAAGCACATATAACAAACTGCTCTTGTACAGGCAGGTGTTAAAGCCGTCCTGGACATACGGTATACAACTTTGGGGTTGTACCAAGCCGAGCAACATGTCCATGTTGCAGACTTTCCAAAACAAAACACTAAGAGCAATTGTGAATGCTCCATGGTATATTAGGAAAAGTGATATTCACAGAGATTTAGGAATAGCTACCGTGAGCGGAGAAGTAACAAACTTTGCTCGAAAGCTAAATGCTCGCCTTCATGTTCATTGCAACAATGAAATGATCCGTACTCTAAACGAGACTCTTAACGATGTAGGCAACGAGCGACGTAGAGTGAAGCCGCACGAATGAGCGGCTTAGCAGGTGCATTCACTGGAAAGCAACCTATCCAATGCGACTAACACTACGGAAGCTTAAACTACTTGTTAAGTTAACTTAGTTGTAGTCAAGAAGTATTATGAGAGAGTGAAAATTTACTACTATGAAGTGCGTTCTGGCGTTTCATAGTCTCTATGAAATGGGTGGTTTTTAGCACGTGGAAATCGGGCATAACCAATATCGGCTACTTCGGTATTATATACCTGTTATAGTGGGCGTATTGGTATCTTTGAAAGATTTTAAAGTTTTAGCCTCCGTCCACCCTAGTGTTCAAAAAAAAAAAAAAATTAATTTTTTTCGAATTTCTAAATTCAAAAAAAGTTTTTAAAGCCTTAAAAATCATTATGCTTCTTTTTTTGATTCTTTTAACATCAGACCTGTGTTTAATGTATTTTCTCAAAAACTTGGGTCTCAACAGGTACCCTGCAGAATATGGAACTTAAAGATGCGTTTTCTGAAATCTTTAAATTGAGCTTTTTAATTTTAACCATACAACAACAATCAATTCAGTGGAACGATCATTTTCTGCAATCAAAAGAATGAAAACTTAGTCAGGGGCTTAATGCTTTCAGGATTCGATTAGCTCAGGATCAAGATTATACGAGTAAATTATTTAATTTCCATTGAAAAGGCTTTACTGAAGAAAATAACAATCAATATCAGCATCCCTGATAAGTACTTATTTGCGTTAAAAAAAAAGATGTATTGAAGAAATTACACTTGTAATTTCACATTTTTGCATATACTTTTCTAAAAAAAAGGATAATTATCTTCCACGTCCTTGCCGTGCTTCTAGGAAGGTTGGAAATAGACATTGTTCTATATATTTTATGTGTCGAAAAAAAGGTGGAGAACACCCTACTGCAAACGTCACGGCACGTCACTGCTCAGTACAACAAATTTAGTAAGGTTAGAAAGTTGTTGAAATCGTTAAAAAAATGTTCATCAGCTCTCCGACTATAAGAAAGATAGTTAAAAATGTTTTCATCGTTTAGAAAAGGGCATAATAGGATGAGGGCGGCTGGATAGGGAAAGATGGTAGTTGGGAAGAAGGAGATGGCGAGTCAAGATAATCGTAGCGAGGACGATGATCATTGGGAGGGTTGAGGCAACATTTTCGCAGCGTAATAACACCCTGAGGCATAAAGACTGACATGAGTTCTGCTAGAGGCTGGATGGAGTTCAAGAACCCACCCCTCCGACGAGCGAAGGAAGTCTAGAAACATGCTAGAGAAATAATATAAAGCCAAAAAGTTCGCCCCTAACATAATAAGAGAACGTAGTGATCGTACTGTTAAGAGCTCCCTATAAGTGCTGTTTTGACTTTTATTCGCGGATAAAGTATAGTGAGCTATACATATATGCAATTTTGTATGTATAAGAATTAACACTCACTTCAGCTCTTGAGCTATGGCCGCAATTTGCTCTACACGATCTTGGTGAGCAGCCAGATCTGATTCAAAAGCTTCGTGTTTTTTTTTTAAGGCTTTTAGATCATTCAGTTTGCATTGACGGAAGTCCTGCGATTGGAGCATTTCTTCTTTCCCGCGAGTCCAGTCTTCGTGAGTATCAGCCTGTTCATATAAATAGAATTGATTGCTGTCGTTTAGTGGGCTTAACACTTTTATTGAAACTAACCTTGTGCTTAAATTTTTGAGCAAGATGTTCTAAACGTTCCAGACGCATAGTTTCAGCTAAAAGCCAATCTTCGAATGCCTTCTCAGCCAATTCCAAGCCTTTCCATGAGTTTGAAATATCAGCTACAGTTTTTCCTTCTGTTGGTAGATATGCCGGACGGTTTGAAAGGCGTAGCTTAGTTTGCAATGTGTTGAAATTTGTTTCAAGTTTCGCTTTCTGTTCAACACGCGGCGGCTTGTGCTTGCGACGATAAGTGCGATACTCTTCAAGTTTCTTCTGAACGCCCGCCAAGGAGTTGTCAGCTTGGCGGGAGTTAAGCCATGGCATTGTTCGACGGATCCATTCCAACAGCTATGAAATTAGTTTAACTACAAGTTTGAAAATATCATAAGTTTCAATAATCTTACGTCACTAGCGAGCCGTTCATACTCTTCCATCAAACGTTCATTTTCCTGATTGACTTTCAGGACCTTACAAATGCGATTAGCAGCAGTTTCCGCCTATTTGTCAAAAGAAAAATTTTAATTAAAAAACTAATAAGATAAAAATAGAAACCGTGATAGAATCACACAAAAAAAAGGTGCGCACTGCAAATTTACCCATATGTAAATTAAAACAAATATTACAAAAAAACAATAAGTAATGGGAATGTCCATGTCCGTTTAACAATTTAGAAATTTCTTGTTTTATGTATGGCCTTGTAGTATAATACCTAATATATCACAATATTTTTTTTAAAGTTACATTAAATTTCAAATTAGCAAGTTTAAAAGTGAAAGTAGCATAAAAAAACTGAAGAATATGCACTAAGATATTATTGACATTTTGTTTAAACCAATGTTGCGAGATTCCTGTCATGTAGGACAAACTGAAAACTGTTTAAAAGCCATAATTAAATAACTGTCGAGAGAAAGTTCTGCGGCAATTAATTGTGATTGATTGGGGATCGACGAAAAGAGAAGAAACAACTGTGAACTCTACGCGATGTAACTAGACGAACTTAAAAACAACAAACAAATAACATTGTCATTGAAAACTATTACGATTGTGAGCTAGGCAAGCAGACCTCATTGTCATTTCTAGGTGCTACGCCAATAATTCATGGTTAAATTCTTTTTCTGAGCTCAAAAAAGTCACATCGGTAAAATATAGGAGTTTTTGCGTTAAATAATAGAGTACAACTTTTTCTTTAGTTTCCATTATGTGCTTAAGAATATGTAAACTTTATTAATTTGTAGTTATTATTTTTTTGATTCATTGTCTCTATTGGCTCATTGGCTCTATGTCTCTAACTTTTTTCGATTCATATATTCAATTAGTATAATAGCAAAAGGAATGGACATTCCGATTAAGACAAGTTAAAAAATGTTTAAACCGACCTTTTGGGCCCCACTAAAACAATGGTAGTACGACGAAACATAGGTCATTACGGCCCTTTCATCTGGCATCGCAGTATTTTGCAAGTCTATTAGAAAGCAAAGAACAAAGCAAACAAATAAACAATATTTATGTTGTTAGTCATTCAGCCGGCAAGCAAAAAAGAAAACAATTTGTTTAATTATACACACAAAAATTTCTTATGATTGCATCTATTTAGGTAACAAAGTTAAAACTCCACTTAAAGTTTTATATTATGAGATACTCATAATGTGTGAGTTGAGTGTTATATTAAATCCTATAATGTAATTTAATATTAAAAAATATGAAGCATTTGATTTTTATATTTTCAATATGTGATGAGTGCATCATTATACATCCCATACATAATATATAGTTTGATGAGTGTTGAAGTACTTAATGGGACAAATACATGCAATGCAAATCGTCAATTCGCAAAAGAGGTAGACAATGACGAGTTGTGCAGTTAATTATACTCTATGAGCCATTTAGGGCCATTTTAGGACCCTTGAGCCTTAGGGCCGGTTTTTCTGTGCTGAGTTAAGCCCAGCTTAAACCAAGATCGGGTAATCCCGTAACAAAACGAATCTGGAGTTAACCCAGCGAGCAGTTTTTCAGTGATGAGTTAACTCCGCCAACAAAGTTGCCAAGATCTTCGACTCTCAAAATTTTTAACTCTCCCAGCTCTTACTTCACATAAAAAAACACAGGAAGAGAATTTCGGGTTATTCTCAGATGCCATTTTCACAAAAAAAAACGCATATTACCCACATAAAAAAAAAATTCATACTGTTCTCCATGGTTGATCCGAGATAAACTTACCAAATTTGGCGAGTTAAGCCGAGACGAACCCCAGATCTTAGTTCACTGAAAAACTCATTTCTGGGGTTAATCTCTGTTTAACTCGGAAAGTCGGATGATGTCACACTGAAAAACCGGCCCTTAACGGTCTTGATTTTGACTTCTTCACTGCGTGTCATAATAATTAACTAACTCGCTGCAGTGTTTCATTCTTTAATCACCCTTCGAAACCAAAGCGGAACATTTTTCTCCATTAAAGGGGTGAAAGGACAACTAAAAATGACGTGTCAACAAACTCTACTTTAAAAAGCCGCCAAAATGGATAAAACTAGTTGAACTTTTTTACTTATGTCATATGGAGAAAAATTTTAAAAATTATAAGCCATCAAAAACAAATTAAAAAAAATTAAAACACACAAATAACGGACAAACGCCGAAAACACTTAAAGAAACGAAAAATTCAAAGCTGGCGTAACGTTTTCCCATTAGGGACTGTATTGAGCGAATTGACCATATAGCAGATAGAAGATGTAAAGTTCTCCATGTAAGACTTTGAATACCCAAAGCATTTCGTCGAATTTATATGAAATTTATATACTAGGTTTCTATCTTATTTTTACGTCATTTTACGTCCAAGGTAAATTTCACGATTTAAGACAGAGATGAGAAGATTTTTTGATTTCAGCAATGCTTATTTTGTTTGAAAAACAATAACCCTTTTTGTTTTTGGTTCGTCAAACTTCAACTTTAAGAGCCCTAGTACTTACACAAGTATAAAGTAAGGATAGAAATTTAAAGACTTTGTTAAAATCTTTAAAGCCACTCAAAATGAAACCATTTTAATAACACCGGACTTCTAGTTCGCCGTTTTAAATCGGCATAGTTTACTTTGAGCTGTTGCGTAGTTCGATTTTTGTTTTTTTTTTTTATATTTTTTATGACCAATAATTCGCAATAATTACTAAAAAGGTATGATATTGTTGTTGGACATGGCTAAAATCAAACGCCTTAAAAACGGTGTTTTAAAACAACAGTGAAACTGCGATTATTTGACTTATGTCAAAGAAAATCGACTAACTTTTATTTTATAAATCAGGCTTTTCCATAAAAACTGCGCTACCTATGTGCAGAAATAACCATAATTTATTTTTTAGCGATTCCAAGTTACAAAAATAAGCCTTGTTATTAAAAGCACAGGCAACAAACGAAAACAAAAACCCTTAGACTTTCTTGTGAATTCCATCCATAACATGCATTTGTTAATAACAAATTTTTATGTTAAAATATTTTTGAAAGATTATTAAAAAACTAATCTCAGTTATGTACATATAATGTATGTATAAATATTTATAAATTTGTAATATGTGTGGGTGAAGTTTAGTCACATTGTAATTATTCGGGATATTGTAGGTGTATGCTCGTGTGGGTTCTGGTACATGCTTCACATTTCCAACCTGTTGAGCTCCCTGGAAGGCATGGTAATAACAGGATACGTATGTCATGATGGCACGCTCATCCGGCTTGGGTGTGTTGATCAAATCTATATTTATATTTAAGAATTTAATAGACTTAAATAGAAAGCACACTTCAATAGCACTACAAATATTTATGCATATAAAATACGTGATTAATGAATACATAAATACATATTTTTTTGAAAGGATATACCTTAACCTTATATTATGTATATCTATTACATATATAATATATACAGAGTTACTTGTGGTAGGTCGTATTCCCGTAAAGGGGTCATAGATAAGTGCAAAATAAAAAGATTTTGTTATGTACCTTTTTTATATAGTTTTTCAGAAAAACTACGTTTTTGGCCATTTAAAAACACGTAAAAAAATTCTGATCCGATACTGATATTTTTACCACCATCGTCGCTATTCCCAAAAAGTAATAACAATCGAAAATTGTAAGAGTTTTAAAAAAAGAGCTTTCTAAAAAGATTTTTTTTTTACTTTTTCGAAAAGCATTCAATTTTCTTTGAAACATTTCTACAAACTAAATGTGCAAAATTTTGACAAGCATAATGATTAAGCAAATGCAAAAACCTTTTTTTTTATATTTTACATGTAAGTGTTCAATAGATAACTTCGTATGTCAACGTCGCACACGATCGTAATGCAACGGCCAAGGATTTTTTTCATTTTACCCGTTTACTGTTTATTTTTGTAAGCGCGTATATTTTAAGGTTGTTTCTTAGCTATTCATTCCACCATGCAGAAAATCCAAATTATTTTATAACAAGCGGGAAAGTGCAACAGAGCGTATGAAAAAATTCAGTCCGTATGCGACGGATTGCAAAATACCCCACCCTACCAAAAAAGGAAGCTGCCACGCCTCTAATAAGTGGACGGGATATAAAAATATAACTGTTGAATGCTTTATACCATGCCGTTGTTGATTTGTAGAGCTTCCACTTAAGCCCTAATTTTGACTTGGCGCTGTCTTCCTCCGCCCCCCGCAATGGATAGCGGCACCACTGACGGGCTGCTCGTAACTTTTTCGGGTTAAACCCGTTCGGATGCCGAGCAGGACCTTCCGACCACCAAGCGCTCGCATGCTGACACCCCTCAGGCCTAGCTCCAAAGGGGCCCTGGATTACCAGGATCAGCAAATTATATTATACAGGTGCATTTAATACCTAGCTGATAGGTTAAAATTCGGCCGATCCTAACCCGGACAACAGACGCCGACCAGGAAGCCCCTCGTCCCGAAACAGACGCTCCTGGATTTCTGTTATTTGAAGTTCAGCCGTCCCTCTGGAATCAGACGCTGACCAACGAGCCGCACAATATGTAACAGACGCTGCTGGATTTTATTTAAACCTTCGGGTTCATCTTTTTCAGTTATAACTTTACTGCCAAGGGTGGCCCCACAAAGAGTTTATACTCCTGGACAGCATCACTTATGCCTGATTACTTAATCCAGTGGATTTTAGTCGGTTTTAACGACAGGCATACCTTACCTCAAGGCTATTCTTAAACCCGACCTACCTTGCAGGGTGATTACTCCTGCTTTTCGCAGATGATTTGGCCATCCTTGCATCATCCAAAGAGGAACTTTAACGAGCACTGGATAGGTTTGCAGCCGTCTGTGGTGATGCTGGGATGAAAGTAAACGTGAACAAATCGGAAGTGATGGTTGTTTCCCGAATTCCTGTGCAGTGTACCCTGTACGTAATGGAGTTCCATTAAAACAGGTGGAGAAGTTTAAGTATCTCGGGGTCTTTTTCACGAAAGATGGGAGGGGTGATACTGAGTTATCATGTAGAATTAGCCAAGCTGGAGCAATAGGAAAGGAACTGCGCCGGCCGGTCATCAGGGAAGCTGAGTTTGGAGTGAAAGCAAAGATCTCAGTTTTAATTCAGTGTTCGTTCCGACCCTCATCTATGGTCATGAAATTTGGGTAATGACCGAAAGAATTAGATCGCAGGTACAAGCTGCCGAAATGAGATTCCTGAGGTGCGTTGCTTATGTTACTCTACAGTATTTGTGGGAATCTTAATGTTGAGCAGCTACTTCTCCGAGTGGAGCGATCGATTCTTCGATGGTTTGGACACGTTGTTTGCATGCCCCCTGACAGACTTCCTAGACAGGTCATGCCAGCCGAGATGCATGCGTGTAAAAATTAATTGTGCAATCATTTATCATTCACTGATAAACAAGTTGATAGCCCTGCGTCCAATGCATGTAGACTTTACCCCTTGTACAAATTAGTGTAGGAAACATTGCGAGGCGCACGTTTTCTAGTGGTTTTGAAGTTGCTTGTATATTGCAAAGTTCGTCGGTCGGTATCGGTAAAAAACCAAAAGCACGCGGTCTTCCTGAGTTTAAGTCATAGGCACATATTTCTGAAATCCTAATTTCACCACCTCACTTCTCTGTTTGAATAGAACAATTTAAATTCGAAATCGGTAAAAATGAATGAAATTAAGCTAAAACGTGGTCACATACGTGGAGTACTTGGATTATGAGAGCAAGCACTTTATGGCTCAATCTACACTTACGAAAGAAATTCGCGCAAGGGAACGCCTTCAGAATTCCCCCGCAAACGAGTCTGCAATCGACAAATTAGCCAGCCAACTGGCCACGTTTTTAGAAAAGTTTAGCAAACCCAACCCAATTTCATTAGTTTTATTACCAATCTTTTCCGTGCCATGTTTTTCTGGGGATTATAAAGAGTGGCCAAGGTTTAGGGACATATTTCTCGGATCGATTGATACTTAATCGGGAACACAAAAATTTCATTATTTGAAATCTTTCTTGCGTGGCGACGCCGCAGATTTTATTCGACACATAGTTATATCGGACGGCGACCTACATTGATGCCTGGGAAAGATTGGAAAAGCGTTATTTTCGCGCTAATGCGATTATTCAGTCTCACATCCACGCCTTTCTATCGATGCCTAGAATCCTATGCTCTAGCTGATCCTATGTTCAATGTTCCTGGCCACATTGACGTACTAATCGGCACTGAAAAGGTTTTCAGCATAGTCAATGGACCCGCAATTCAAGGGCAGCAAGGATTGCCTGATCTTATACCTACGATTTTTGGTTGGATGGTCTGCGGTAACACGGCTGCTATTACCCCTTCCAATGGTTTAAGTGTTAGCTCACTTTTAATTCAGTGTTCGTTCCGACCCTCATCTATGGTCATGAAATTTGGGTAATGACCGAAGGAATTAGATCGCAGGTACAAGCTGCCGAAATGAGATTCCTGAGGTGCGTTGCTTGTGTTACTCTACAGTATTCGTGGGAATCTTAATGTTAAGCAGCTACTTCTCCGAGTGGAGCGATCGATTCTTCGATGTTTTGGACACGTTGTTCGCATGCCCCCTGACAGACTTCCTAGACAGGTCATGCTAGCCAAGATGCATGCGTGTAAAAATGAATTGTGCAATCATTTATCTTTCATTATGGATCAGTAGGTTTGAGTCTGATCCATATTTTTTTTTTTTTTTTTTTTTTTATAATTGTATAATTATTGTATTGTATAATTATTATAATAATATCTAAAGGACAACTACGTCAAATCTATGCAAAAAGTTCCAGCGAGCGAAGCAAACCTATCGGTAAGCCAACATATTGGCCAACCGATAGGAATAAAAAGCCTGACCTTGTCGATTTTTTCATCGCTAAAGGGTACCCCATATACCTTACGCGAATTGAAGAGTGTTATGATCTTTGCTCAGACCACTCAGGAGTTATCTTGAAGATGGGTGGAAGACTGGCGAAAATAGAAAGAGCTCCTAGATTAGCTAGCAAAAACATGAACTGGGACGCTTTCAGAAAGGACTGTAAGGAGGGTGTTGGCTTGAATGTGCCATTGAAAACTCCTTTCGAGTTAGAAACCGCAGTTGACAAATTCATTGAAGCAATTCAGAGCGCTGCTTGGAACAACAATTCGTCCCAAAAGAACGCAGTTAGCACCGACGGGCATGTACGTAAAACATATCCGCTCGAAATCGAAGAATTGATTCGTGAAAAGAGAAGAGCGCGTAGGAGATGGCAAGGCACGAGGGCCCCCCCAGACAAAACCCTATTGAACCACCTCTCTAACAAACTGAAAGGAATGTTGCAAGATCTTAAAAATCGTGAGACCACTGAATACCTTGAAGGCTTGTCGGCGGATAGGAGCTCAAACTACTCGCTGTGGAAAGCAGTTAAGTATATCATGAAACCTATAATCCACTCGGCACCAATAAAAAAAGCTAACGGCGAATGGGCAAGAGAAGACAAAGAGAAAGCGAATTTGTTTGCTGAACATTTAGAAGAAACATTCAAGCCTTTCGACGGTCCGCCGTTGGCTGACGTTCTAAACAACAACGGGAAACCTGGTAGCTTTAGAATGAAAAAAGTTTCGTTAGTTGAACTCCGACAGACAATTAGCAAACTTAAAAATAATAAGGCCCCGGGTTACGACCTGATCACTGGCGAAATATTAAAAGAGCTACCAAAAAAGGCATTAGTCAAGCTACTTTATATGATAAACGCTTCTCTTAGACTTCTATACGTTCCAAGACAATGGGAAGTTGCTGAAGTCATTATGGTTCCTAAACCGGGGAAATGCGCAAATGATAAAAAATCTTATAGGCCCATATCGCTTCTGCCGATAATATCGAAAGTATTCGAGAAACTTCTGCTGAAGCGATTACAACCAATAATTGCAGAAAGACGCTTGATCCCGGATCATCAATTCGATTTCAGATCTAACCATTCCACAATAGATCAAGTCTACAGAATAACGCATGAAATTGAAAAAGCCTTAGAAGGGAAAAAAATATGTTCAAGTGCTTTCCTCGACGTATCGCAAGCCTTCGACAAGGTATGGCACGAGGGCTTGAAATATAAGCTACGGCAAAACTTGCCGGAAGACATGTTTAAAATATTGGAAAATTATCTTGAAAGCAGACTCTTTCGTGTTAGGTGTAGTAGTGAATACTCGAGTTTCAAGCAAATTCGGGCTGGCGTACCCCAGGGAAGCGTCCTCGGTCCGACCCTGTTCCTGCTCTACACAAGAGACATACCTCTAGATGACGAGACAGTCGTGGCCACGTTTGCGGACGATACGGCCATCCTGGCGATCCAGGTGAATCAGTCGAGTCATCAACGAGAAACCTCCAACGAGCATTGGACAGAATTTGTGTCTGGACGAAGACTTGGCGAATCGCTCTTAACGAGAACAAGTCTACGCATGTGAATTTCACTTACAGAAGGGTTAACAATTTGCCTCTGTTCATAAATTCTGTACAAATACCTTATGCAAATGAAGCGAAGTATCTAGGGATGACACTGGACGCTAAACTAAGGTGGAAACCACACGTAAAGAAGAAGCGTGTAGACTTTACCCCTTGTACAAATTAGTGTAGGAACCATTGCGAGGCGCACGTTTTCTAGTGGATTTGAAGTTGCTTGTATATTGCAAAGTTCGTCGGTCGGTATCGGTAAAAAACCAAAAGCACGCGGTCTTCCTGAGTTTAAGTCATAGGCACATATTTCTGAAATCCTAATTGCACCACCTCACTTCTCTGTTTGAATAGAACACTTTAAATTCGAAATCGGTAAAAATGAATGAAATTAAGCTAAAACGTGGTCACATTAAGGGATCACTTACGAAAGCAGCATCATTTGCTAAAAGCATAGACGAAGGCTTAACGTTAGAGCTTCCAAAGATTCGCTTAAAGAAGCTGGAAGAGGCATGGACAGAGTTTGAGTCGCTTCACATCCAGCAATTAGCGTGCTCGGAAGAACGTGATTTTGTGGATCCTGAACCAGAGTACTGGGATTATGAGAGCAAGTACTTTATGGCTCAATCTACACTTACGAAAGAAATTCGCGCAAGGGAACGCCTTCAGAATTCCCCCGCAAACGAGTCTGCAATCGACAAATTAGCCAGCCAACAGGCCACGTTTTTAGAAAAGTTTAGCAAACCCAACCCAATTTCATTAGTTTTATTACCAATCTTTTCCGTGCCGTGTTTTTCTGGGGATTATAAAGAGTGGCCAGGGTTTAGGGACAAATATCTCGGATCGATTGATACTAAATCGGGAACACAAAAATTTCATTATTTGAAATCTTTCTTGCGTGGCGACGCCGCAGATTTTATTCGACACATAGTTATATCGGATGGCGACCTACATTGATGCCTGGGAAAGATTGGAAAAGCGTTATTTTCGCACTAATGCGATTATTCAGTCTCACATCCACGCTTTTCTATCGATGCCTAGAATCCTATACTCTAGCTGATCCTATGTTCAATGTTCCTGGCCACCCTATGTTGATGTTCCTGGCCACATTGACGTACTAATCGGCGCTGAAAAGGTTTTCAGCATAGTCAATGGACCCGCAATTCAAGGGCAGCAAGGATTGCCTGATCTTATACCTACGATTTTTGTTGGATAGTCTGCGGTAACACGGCTGCTATTACCCCTTCCAATGGTTCAAGTGTTAGCTCCTTTTGCACCCGTCTGGACTTCGAACAGTCATTTGATCTCGAACGGTTTTGGCAGCTTGAAGAAGTTCATTATGAAGCGAGCTTATCAACAGAAGATCAAAGAGCGGAAGATATCTTTGTAAAAACGCATTCAAGCCTACCCTGCGGCAGGTATATGGTTGACCTACCATTTAAATCTGACCAGGAAGTTGATTTTGGGAATAGCTTCAAAGGTGCGTTAAATCGGTTTAGGTCCATGGAACATAGGTTTGGGTCTGATCCATATCCAAAGGAAAACTACGTCAAATTTATGGAAGACTTCTTCCATGTGCCCCAATCAACAATTGGGGCACATGGGAAAAGTTCCAGCGAGCGAAGCAAACCTGCCTACTACGCAATGTTACTATCCACCCCACCATGCTGTACTGAAAAACGACAGCAGCACAACCAAGGTCAGAGTAGTTTTCGACGGTTCTGCCGAAACAAATACAAACCAATCTTTGAACAAGACTCTTCTCGTAGGTCAAAGCTATCAACGTGACCTTTTTTCTATTTCCCTTCGATTTTGTCGGCATCGATACACCATATCCGGGGATATCGAGAAAATGTTCCGGCAGATTCGGATGTCCAAAAAACATTCAGATTTTCAACGCGTTTTATGGAGAAAGGACAAAAGCATGCCTCTAAAAACTTATCGTCTCTCAACCGTTACCTATGGTACTGCGTCAGCTACGTTTCAAGCAATACGAACCCTCCTTCAATTAGCCCTAGATTCAAACGTTTTGTACCCTCGCGCTGCTAAAGTATTGCGTAACGACTTCTACATCGACGACGTTTTGAAAGGTGCAGACTCAATCGAAGAACTAGAATCTCTCCGCCTAGAACTAATAGATTTGCTAAAGTCAGGGGGGTTCCATCTTCGAAAATGGACAACTAACTGTTGGCCGCTTCTAGTTAGCATACCAGAGGATCAGCGCGAGCTCTCACCAAAGGACTTCGAAGAATTTAGTTCTGTGAAATTATTAGGTTTACAGTGGTCTCCAGCTAAAGATACGTTTTCATTTAAAGCTACCTTAAATGAGAACTTGCCATCCACAAAGCGTGAAATTCTCTCCGAATCTTCCAAGATTTTTGATCCTCTAGGGTTTCACACACGGTTATTATCAGCGTTAAAATCCTCTTTCAAGAACTTTGGCGTTGCGAACATAAATGGGATGATATAATTGAACTAGAACACTATAACCAATGGCGTAACATTCGTGAAGGCCTTCCACTGCTTGAATCGTTGAACATTCCCAGAGTCATGTGGGCAGCTAAAGAAAATAAGGAGTTTCATGCGTTCTGCGACGCGTCGTTGGACGACTATGCTGCAGTTGTTTATTGTCGAAGCGTGGATCCAACTGGCAAGGTCGCCATCGTCGCTGCTAAGAGCAGGGTAGCTCCGGTAAAGGTCGTTTCTCCCGCATTTGGAACTGTGTGGAGCTGGTCTTCTAGCAAGGTTAGTCCAAAAACTTAAAACTTCTTTGCAGTGCAAAGAAATGCAAGTTTATGCATGGACCGACTCTGCCATCTTGCTACATTGGCTATCTACGTTGCCAAGAAGATGGTCGGTTTTAATCTCTAATCGCACGTCAGAAATTCTGTCATCAACCTCAAGGAAATCGTGGTCTTATATACGTTCTCAGCATAATCCTGCTGACTGCGCCTCTCGAGGTATTTCACTTCTCATATATTACAAAATGAATTATGGTGGTTTGGGCCCTCATGGTTGAAGGACGACAAATCTCAGTGGCCAAAAAGTAACCATTCGATTCAAAACATCTCCGAGAAAGAACTTGAAGAGCGAAAAAATACTCCGGTCCAAGTGCTCGTGTCAACAAACAAAACGAATAATCTTTCAGAAACAATCGAAACTTTAGTGAAAAATTCCCGTGGGTTTATTAGTCTGATTCGATCTCTTGCATACGTCCTTCGATTCATTTCAAACGCGTGCATGTGTCGTAATCAAACAGTGAATCAAGCCCTTACTTGAAAGAACTGCTAGTAGCACCGTCAAAAATAATCAAAGTTTATCAATCGTTTAGTTTTTTCACCAAAATAAGCGTTATTTCTAAAGGTGAATCTCTGAAACATAACAATAAGCTGTCATCTTTAAATAGACGAACTCGGTATCCTTCGCGTCGACGGTCGTATTCAACAATCAAATGCAACATCCAAACATCCTACATTCTACCAAACATCCTATCATACTCGACAAACAATTTCGGCTCGTGAAACTCATCGTCGAGTTTATTCATCGAAAGAACGCACGCTGGAGTTTATCAAATGTTTGCCCTCCTTCGCGCAGAATACTTTGTGATCGGCTGTCGCAACCTCATACGCACAGTGGTATTTGAATGCGTCACTTGTTTCAGGCACCGAAAGGCTACAACCACACAAATAATGTCTGATCTACCTGGTGACCGTGTGCGATATGCTCGCCCCTTCAGCAAGGTTGGAGTGGACTATGCCGGACCTTTAACCATACGCGTTGCCAGAGGTCGAAACCCTAAATTCGTCAAAGGGTATGGCCATATTCGTGAGTTTCACCACAAAGGCCATTCATTTGGAGTTGGTTGGTGACCTCTCCTCTTCCGCGTTTCTGGCTTCACTTGATCGGTTCGCGTCCCGTTGGGGAAAACCAACTCAAATTTGGAGCGATAATGCAACAAACTTCCACGGGGCGAAAAGAAATCTAAATGAAATGTTTAAACTTCTTCGAAGTCAACAACATAACGCTATTGTTATCGATCACTTGTCTAAAGATCAAATTGAATAGAAGTTCATCCCTCCTTCCACACCCCATTTCGGGTGGTTGTGGGAAGCGGGGGTCAAATCGGTGAAGTTTCATCTCAAAAGAGTGGCTAAGGACCACAGGCTCACGTATGAGGAGATGTACACCCTACTCACTCAAATTGAGGCACTGTTGAAATCCAGACCAATGTGGCCTACATCTGACATTCATCCCGTTGCATTGAGTCCGGCGCACTTCCTCATTGGTGAACCCTACACAGCTGTCCCTCCTGATATATCTTTTAAAAATATTTGTCCTTATACTAATTGGTCCCTCTTACAGGCTGTCAAGCAAGGTTTTTGGAAGCGGTGGCATACCGAGTACCTGACATCTCTCCAACAACGCCCAAAATGGCGAAATGAGCAGGCGGACTTGAAAGTGGGCGACGTTGTTATGCTTAAGGATCCGAATGTGCCTCCATCGAAGTGGATATTGGGACGCATCAAGCAAATCCATCCTGGAAGCGACAAGAAAGTGAGGGTTGCAACCATAACAACGCAGACTGGCAAATACACACGGCCTATAGTAAAACTGGCTCCATTGCCCTTTTCTGAAAAACCCAGTCTTTCAGGGGGGCTGTATGTTCAGAACTAACTTAATTATTTCTTATACATACATAAATTTATATTTTAATTTAATGCCAAACATGTTTTGTAGTACCCTATGTACATTTGCTTATTCGCTTTTCTTATTATCATTGCTGTAAACTCTTATCGTATTTTGCTTTGATGTAACAAGTGCAATGCTAATCTAACGTAACGCATGTATGTACATTATGTATTCATTTTTTTGTTCTTTTCTTTACGCTTTGCCTTGCAAGAAACTTGTGCTGACGTTAAATCGCTCTCTTGCATTTTGGTCGTCAAGCTGTACGGACGTCCTGGTAACACAAAAACATAAATCAAAAGACATTATATTTTCTTTTCCAATTGAATATTTTGAATATTTTCAGACTAATATTCTGACTTTTTAACTAAAAAGATCACTTTTTTTAACGCCACACACTTTTTATACAGGGTGTTTCCTAATTCGATGCCAATACTTTGGGATATGATTTTGCGGTATAATTGAAGAAAATAATCGTTCCAGAGCATAGGCATATCTATAGTTTTGATATCATTTGATATCATCAAAGGATAGCCATGTGCACTCAAGAGGATACAAGCATCCACAGGTTTTCTAAACCAGCCTCTGTCTATCAACTCCTACTCTCACCTCCCTGTGGTGAACACCGGGCGCCTAGTACCTCAACTGGAGATCGGGTTCCAACCCTTTTGGATGATTGTTGGGGGAAGCAGACGAGAGAGGGGGGAGGAGTGTTCCCACAAAGGCACTTCTACTTGCATCCGGGCGAAAGCGGAGGGATTCCCCAGATGGAATGGTGGCGTCCACAGTTCCAGTCAGGACGAACTACTTAGCGAACACCTTATATGGGCTACTACGACGTATTCGGAGTTCAGGCCTATAAGGAGCGGGCTATTCGGCTTTCCGTCCTTAGAGTTTAACAAAAGATCTGGTCCTCCAGGTTGGGGGTCCTGTCGTCGGGGTGACTTTCCGGCCATGGAGAAACACAAATTACGAAGCAGAGACAAGCCTCGGATTCTGCTGGAATCTGGATTGGATTTACTGTTGACGACCAATGCAAACGACAAAAAGACACCGATATCCGGATCTGCACGTGAAACGTTAGGTCCCTTAACAGACCTCGTGCAGCCGAGCAACTAGCGGAGACCCTAAACGACTGTAAGGCAGACATTACTGCCATTCAAAAAAAGTGCGGTGCGACGGGCCGGGCAAAAGAAGGATGAAAAAATGCGACTTGATGATGAAAAATGCGACAACTGAAGCCTGTAAAAACCATCAAGGGAACATCGTTGTAGAATCGCAGTCGGTGCTGAGGAATTGGAAAGACCACTTCTGCAGACTGTCTAACGGCAAAAACGAACCAAATACCGCTGTCAGGCAGAACGAACTATTATACCCGGGCGTAGACGTTACCGACGAAGTATACGAACGATACCGCCCACCCGACCTGGAGGAAGTGAAAAGTAGCTGTGTCTAAGCTCAAGTGCAACAGCCGGAGTAGACGGCCTTGCTGCCGAGTTTCGAAGGCTACGGGAAACGGGATCTGTTTCAACAAGACGACCTAACGCAGAAGCTTCACCAGGAAGAGTTGCGGTTGATGAGAGAATACTGAAAGCTGTTACAAATGATCCAACAAATGAATCAACGTTTCAACACAAAATTTTTTCGTCTCATGCATACGGAAAATTTGTATCCATACCATCATATACACCTGTGCAAGAACTGCCGAATGATTTGGAGCCGAGACTAGAGTTCTGCAACTAAAGAGTCCGCCATCTAAGGTTTCTTTCTTCAACTAGTGGTTATTTCGTGAATGATAACACTAAGCTCATGTTTGATTTGACAGATAATTAGTTTTGTCCTTCCGCTGAACGAATATGGTTGTGTATATGCTTGAACAACGCTGTGAAATATTGTGACATTACTTTGAAAATCATGGTAATGTTGCAGAATGTGTGCGAAAAATTGCGTATGGATTTTGGAAGAAGAGAAACACCGTCAGCTCCGTATGTTCGTTATCTTGTGAAAAAAGTGAAAGAAACTGTCATCCTCATCGATAAACCAAAGCGTGAAAAGCCAAAAACAGTGCGTACACCCGAGAAAATTCCTGCTGTGGCAGAAAGTGTGCCTGAAGCGCCATCAACATCAATTCACCGTCGTCGTTCTCAACAATAATTGAACATTTCGGAGGCATAATTGAGACGAATTTTTCATAAAGACTCTAGTATGACGCCGTACAAAGTTCAAGTGGTTCAGGAGTTGAAGCCAACTGACCATCCAATTAGTTTTCGTTTCGATAAGTGGGCCTGCGATCTACTTAGCGGAGATGCCGATTTTGCCAAAAAAAAAAAAACATATTTTCAGATGAAGCTCATTTTGATCTTAACGGGTAAAATTGTCGTATTTGGGGCACAGAAAACCCGCACGCATACATTGAAAAGCCGATACACCCAAAACGAGTTACTGTTTGGTGCCATACTATAATTAAACTGTTTGGTTTGGTGCCATACCATAATTAGGCCATTTTTTTTCGAAAATGAGCAAGGAGTGGCCTTTATAATCAATGCCGATCGTTATCGGGGCATGTTGAACGAATTTTTGTTCACAGGAGTTGAAGAGAAGGATATTGGCAACATTTGGTTTCAACAGGACGGCGCTACGTGCCACACAGCGGAAGCTACACTCGATGTTTTGCGCCCTGTTTTAGAAGATCGCATTATCAGCCGCAGAGCTGATGTCGTTTGGCCACCTCGGAACTGCGATTTGACACCGTCTATTCAGTAGTTTTTTTTATAGCATTTAAAAAAAAAAAGTTATTTGCCGTACCCTTTAGTTGTTAGAGCGGAACTTAAATGACAACGGTTTTATAAGCAGAATCCTTTGGACTAACGAATCTCAATTCACTAGGGGACGGAGAATCTGAATTCAAACTTTCATAACCCATCATTTCGACACAAATTTAGCGTCAATTTGAGGGCGGGTGTTATTGGAAACATCTTAATCGGTCCCTTCAAACTGCACTGAATTCTACAAACTGTCTGGAGTTTTTGCGTAATGATTTAACAGATCTATTAGAAGATGTTATATCTCGATTAACTTCGTCATATTTTCAACAGCGCAGCGGTTCCCAATCTTTTTCGGTCGCGGAGCACTTTTAAAAGGAGATCTTAACGGCGGAGCACCAACATGTTTTTTTATAAGATACAAAAATATGTATTGTTTCTTCTAAAAAATGCCACATGACAAAAAAATATATATAAAAAGCATTGTAATAATAATAAGGAAGGCAACTCATTTCAGAAGGTATGCAACTTTGGCCCTGGTTCACCTCGAGTGCCACTCTATTTTATCGGCGATGCAATTGTTTAAGTCGGTGCGGTTTGCTGCTGTTGAATTTTATAGCGTATTCTTTTCAACACCGAATCGTGACACTGGTGTGGAATACAGAAAAAAAATGTTCTTTTCTCGTACACCTGAACGAAGTCGTGCTCATGCAAATGTTCTTTTGAACTCCAAATTCGTTCACTGTCGACACCGAACTCGAAATTACGCCACCGTCGTATTTGACTGTTGAGGCTGAGTGTAGCTTTGATTGTGTATGTGAAGTGACGTTTCGACTCAATTTTCATTCGTGATTATTTACAACACGACAGAAATTGTATGAAATCGTTAAAAACTCAAATTTAGAGCTTTCAAAATTAGTTTTCAGTAAAAAGTGCAAAAAAACTGACACCAACAAAATCACGCTACGAAATGAAAAACAAGTAAACAAAATGAAGTCAAAGCAATTCGTCACTTTGTCGTTCTGTACACAATGAAACCGAGTGTACACCACTCTTTGCTGTGTTCTTCTTGCCTTAATGTCCTTATATCAAGTCTTTAAATTTATTTTGCTTCTACGGGATGAGAGACGCAGACCTTTCGACGCAACACTGTACATGTCGGTTTTTGTTATTTCCTGAGGCGACAAGATTAAAACATTTGCATTTTTTAAATTACCTACGAGGGGGGCTAACAATAAAATCCTTAACATAACCTCTCACACAAAACACAGTATTAAACTATAAGAAACGATGTTAGCTCAACCCTTATTGTAAGGCAGCCATCGATTCAAAATTAGACTTTCTTATTTTTTGTTTTTATCATTTGTTTTATAATTTCTTTTACTTATCTGTTGGCGGAACACTTGGTCAACGCTCGAGCTAGACGAAAAGTACGGTGGTCGTTGGATAGGAAGAAATGGACCAGTTCACTGGAGAATGAAAAAACTTGTTTACTCTACTGAAATATCAACTTAAAAACATTTAGAAGTGCGTATTCTCCAAGGCTGGTCATAAGTGAGGCAGAAGTTAGCCTCAATAAACGTTGGCAGCGAAACCAAAAACGAGCTCTAGCATGCATACAAAATGGGGGAGGACACTTCGAGCACCTTTTTTTGTTGTTAAGTGAACTTTATAAAATTAAAAAGAATTATAAACCAAACACAAGCATTTTTATTCAGAACAATGGGAATTGAAAACTTTCAATTGAATCGTTCTTATACTTAGCTGCGACGGCTTTTCCCAAGAATCGTAAAATCTGTAGTTTTGTCAGGTATTTTGTTGAATAAATTTTTGTTAAGTATTGTTTGGTCTACTAGAAAAAGATTTGCCGATACTTAAAAACGCATTTTTTGCAAAAAAGTGACTTGAATTTAAAAAAAAAAATGTCATGGACAGGGAAAAAGGATCCGACTTAAGTTAAAGTTAAAAAAAATCCATCAATTTTTTTAACGCAATTTTATTTTAAAGAAATGCTATTTTTTCTGAAATCTAAATCCAAAATTAAGTACCTGTTGCAATAATAAGCGGAGATATTTGTGTTAGTATCGGTCAAGGTACCTCAAAGAAGGTGTTTTCTTAAATTCCCAATAATTTATATCAAAATTAGAGATAGGCCCAATTATACCCAAGAATGATATTCCAGTATTGACATCGATTTAGGAAACAAACACCCTGTATACGAAGAAGAAAAAAATATGCTAATATCTATAACTTTTGTAATATTATTTTTAGTCAAATTTCATATATACTTATTTATTGAAAAAGTATTTTTAAGAATTAGAGATGGTCGCACATTCAGGCCTGCGCAAAAACATAGTTAATGATCCAGTGTGACAAGGCTATAAAGGAGAATATTTAAAAAATTATGTATGCAGTTATACTGAAGTCTGCCCAAAAACTTTTTTTTCCCAAAAACAAGTTTAGGCTCCAAGTTTTTTCTTACGAAATTCAAATCAGATGTGGTCATAAGTGTTTAAAAAGCACCCGACCGAGGGTGTATCAATTTTAATACATACTTTTAATACATCAATTTTAATACATAGTTTGTAACACAGTGAAATAATCACCGTAGACCCTTAAGACCTTTTAGATCGAGACGGACAGTTGAATCGATTTAGCTATGTCCGTCCGTCTGTATGCGTGAAAGTTTTAGGTCTTCAAAATCAAGCTAAAGAGCTGAAACTTGGTACACGGCTTGGATATTCTGCTGCACAGACAAAGTGTGAAATTTGGCTTAATCCGTCAACGGCCACGCCCACTACTGGCTTCCATGTGAGACAACCTTTATTAAACATTTTCTTTCTAAATGCCTCTTGGTCAAGTAAGAAAAGTCGTAGGAACTTAAATGTTGGTACTAATATTGGCCCAAGACCTTTAACAAGCCAAAAATTGGACCGCCCAAAATATCGACCATGCCCACTTTTAACATGTTAGATCTTTAAAAACCCGATTTCTCGGAAAGTTTACTCCAAAACGAAAAATATATATAGATAACAAATATTTAAGATATATTACTATTTGCAAAGTTTGGTCCATACAAAGTTTTGAGCTCCACCCACTTTTAGGGGGCGATTTTAGGAAAAAAAAAATTTTTTCCGAAATAATTTTCGGTTTTAACGCATTTTGGTGGTCAAAGGATAGACATGTGCACTCAAGAGGATACAAGCATCCACAGGTTTTCTAAACCCACCTCTGTCTATCAACTCCTACTCTCACCTCCCCGTGGTGAACACCGGGTGCCTAGTACCTCAACTGGAGATTGGGTCCCAACCCCTTTGGAAGGTTGTTGGGGGTAGCAGACGAGAGAGGGGGGGAGGAGTGTTCCCACTAAGGCACTTCTCCTTGCATCCGGACGGCAGCGGAGGAATTCCCCAGATGGAATCAACGGTGGCATGATTCCGGATGCAAGGAGAAGTCTGACTGGAAAGTCAGGCCGAACTACTTAGTGAACACCTTATATGGGCTACTACGACGTATTCGGAGCTCAGGCCTATAAGGAGCGGGCTATCCGGCTCTCCGTCCTTAGAGCTAAGCAAAGGATCTGGTCCTCCAGGTTGGGGGTCGTGCCGTCGGGGTGACTTCCCGCCACGTAAAGAAACACCAGTCACGAAGCAGAAACAAGCCTCGGATTCGGACGGATTTACTGTTGACGACCAATGCAAACGAGAAAAGGACAACGAGCTCCGGATCTGCACGTGGAATGTTAGGTCCCTTAACAGACCACGTGCAGCCGAGCAACTAGCGGAGGCCCTTAACGACTGCAAGGCAGACATTACTGCCATCCAAGAAATGCGGTGGGACGGGCCGGGCAAAAGAAGGATGAAAAACTGCGACATCTACTACGGCGACTGCTATCGGCATCAAAGACAGCGCCTATTTGGATGTGGTTTCGTTGTTGGAGGCAGACTTAGGCAAAAAGTCTTGAGCTTCAACCCTGTAAGCGAGCGCCTCGCGACGATCCGCATCAAGGCTAAATTCGCCAACATTAGCCTGATATGCGCACATGCCCCCACAGAGGAGAAAGATGACGAGACCAAAGATATGTTCTACGAACTCCTGGACAAAACTTATGAGCAGTGCCCTAGCTACGACATTAAGATTGTCCTAGGCGATTTTAATGCCAAGCTAGGAAGGGAGGGCATCTTTGGTCGTACTGTCGGAAAGCATAGCCTGCACGACACGACCTCCGATAACGGATTCAGGCTGATCGACTTTGCTGCGGGGCGACACGTTGTGGTAGCTAGTACACAGTTCCCGCATCTCAATATCCACAAAGAGACATGGAGATCTCCCGATCAATCAACCGTCAACCAGATTGACCATATTGCGATCGACACAAGGCACTCCTCCAGTATCATGGATGTCCGAACTTTCCGAGGGGCCAACATTGACTCGGATCATTACCTTGTTGTAGCCAAGGTACGGCTGCGGATATCCCGACCAGCGCCAAGTAATGGAAATACTGTGAGGAAGTTTGACGTCGGCCGACTACAATCGCAAGAGATCGCCAGGTCCTTCTCCAACCGAGTCTCTCAAAACCTTCTACGAAGTCCTATGCAACCAGCATCAAGTATTGATAGCCAGTGGCAACACTGCCAAAATGCCATCAGAGACGCCGCCTCTGAAGTGCTGGGTTTCACACGGCGACCACAACGAAACCCCTGGTTTGACGATGAATGCCGGCAAGCACATGCAGCTAAACAGGAAGCATACAAAGCGGCGCTGCACAGAAGGACTAGAGCTGCTCGCGAGCTCTACGAGCAGAGGAGGAGAGAGGAGCACCGGCTTCTCCAAAGGAAAAAGAGAGAGCACGAGAAGCGCGCGGTTGAAGAGATAGAGAGATCTTACAACAGGAATGAGGTTAGAAAGTTTTACCAAAGGATCAAAAGGTCCTGCCAAGGGTATAAACTTCGAACTGAAGCCTGTAAGGACCATCAAGGGAACATAGTTGTAGAATCGCAGTCGGTGCTGAGGATTTGGAAAGACCACTTCTGCAGACTGTATAACGGCGAGGACGAACCAAATACCGCTGTCAGGCAAAACGAACCATTCAACCCGGGCGAAGACGTTATCGACGAAGCATACGAACGATACCGCCCACCCGACCTGGAGGAGGTGAAAGTAGCTGTGTCTAAGCTCAAGTGCAACAAAGCAGCCGGAGCAGACGGCCTAGCTGCCAAACTTTTTAAATCCGCTGGCGATGAGCTGGTTAGGAGCATGCACCAGCTCATCAGCAAGATAGGTCGGAAGAAAGCATGCCCGACGAATGGAACCTCAGCATTGTTTGCCCGATCCTGAAGAAAGGAGACCCTCTGAGTTGTGCCAACTACAGAGGCATAAGTCTTCTTAACATCGCATACAAGATCTTTTCTGCTGTACTGTGTGAACGCCTGAAGCCGTTTGTCAACAATCTGATAGGCACATATCAGTGTGGCTTTAGGCCAGGAAAGTCCACCATCGATCAAATATTCACACTGCGGCAGATCTTGGAGAAAAACCAGCAATTCCAAATCGATACACACCACCTCTTCATCGATTTCAAGGCCGCGTATGACAGCATCTATAGAGACGAGCTATATAGCGCAATGTCTAGTTTTGGCATCCCTGCCAAACTCGTCAGTCTGTGCAGGATGACGATGGAAAACTCACGCTGTTCCGTCAAGGACGGCAAAGACCTCACCGACCCCTTTGATGTCAAAAAAGGATTTTGACAAGGCGACGCGCTGTCATGCTACTTCTTTAACATCATACTTGAGAGAATTGTGCAGAACTCTCGCGCCAACACCAGAGGTACAATCTTTGAAAAGTCCGTTCAACTACTTGCATACGCAGACGACATTGACATAATCGGTAGAACAAAGCGTGATGTCAGTAAAGCCTTCGTGAGTATTGGGACGGAAGCGGCGAATATGGGCTTAGCAGTCAATGAGGGCAAAGCCAAGTATATGCTGTCATCAAGAAAAGACACCCAACACCGACGTCTTGGACAAAACATCACCATCGACAGCTATAACTTTGAGGTAGTTAGGGACTTTGTCTACCTGGGTTCCGCTATCAATTCAGACAATGACACCAGTGCTGAAATCAAACGAGGAAAAAAGGATAACTCTTGCCAATCGCTGTTTCTTTGGGCTAAGAAGGCAATTGAGTAGCAAAGCCCTCTCTCGAGCAACTAAAGTGTCCATGTATAAGACCCTCATCATCCCAGTCCTGCTTTACGGTGCAGAAGCATGGACCCTGTCAAAGGCGGATGAAAACACTTTAGGCTGCTTCGAGAGGAAAATTCTTCGGACGATTTACGGTCCCGTCTGCATAGACGGAGAGTGGAGGAGGAGATATAACATCGAACTGTACGGGCTTTACAGCGATACCGACCTAGCCAAAAGAGTCGAAACAGAACGTCTACGATGGCTGGGTCATCTAGAGCGGATGGACACCAACGCCCCGGCCCGGAAAATCTTCGAATCCACACCGCAGGGACGACGCGGTAGAGGAGCACCGAGACTCAGGTGGCGCACGCAAGTGGAAGGGGACCTCAGCCAACTTCGCGTGCGAAACTGGAGACGGCTAGCTAGAGACAGAGCTGGCTGGCGAAGCTTGTTGGCTGAGGCCCAGGTCCACCCCGGACTGTAGCGCCACCTTAAGTAAGTAAGTTTAACGCATTTTGTCATGAATCTTACGAAATAGCAATTAATTGATTTTAATTTTTGGGTCAAACCCACTTTTGGGCGTAGCCTTTACAAATTATATATGAATTCGGGACAAAAAATGTTAAGATTTGGTGTTACACGGTATATAGGGTCGGGTGTATAGAAGTTTGTCACATTCTTCTCTTAGGAAAGGCGAACCTATCACACTGAACCAGTGCCCCAAGATGTGAGGTGATATTTATTTACTTTATTTTTAAAAGTTTGCAGTTTATATGTGTTAGAAAATATGTATTCAAGTAGCGAATTCCAAAGAGTGTGTGTTCTATAGAAGGAAGAATTTTTGAAACAGTGTAGTGGGATGTATTTAAAGGTTAACATGGAACTGATGAGCGCTTTATGCTTGCCTTGTAGGTCGAACAAAAGAAGAGTTTTCAGGAATTAAATTTCTTAAATCTTCAGAGCATTTGCCATTATAATATTTATGATAAAGACATAAATCAGCAACACGTCTACGGTGTGTAAGTGATTGGAGATTGGTTGTTAACTCAGGATTATCGATTAAACGAATGGCTCTTTTCTGAATTGAATCAAGAAGGCGGAGAGAATGGTTAGGAGCAGAGCTCCAAATATGAGAGCAGTATTACTGTAAAAGTTATTTGATTTTCTCCGATGAAGAAATACATTTGCGTAGTCAATATAAAGGCCACATTTTTTTTTAAAAATTACATACAATCAGTGTTGCCTTTCATGGGTAAATTGTGTTTAAGGTCTTTTTTCAGATGGTCGCAGGCACAGGCTTGCAGTAGGCGTGTCTGTGAGCGGAATCAAATTATTTGCAAACCTGATTAACTACAAAATTTCAGCTCTAGCACAAAATCAAATTCATATAAGTTGTTTAGGTATACTGATTGACTGACGGGCGAAAATGACTTAATCAGTTCCTATTCTGCCTTGATTAAATCCGCAAAAGGTCTTAGGGTGATTATTTCATTGCATTTAAAACATTATATAAATCTTAATATACCATGGGTTTCGAAAAATTCCAGCTTGGTGTCACTATTTAAAGGACCTTAGTATCACACCGTTTTCACTTTAATAATATAAGAATTGTGTTTGTTCATCCGACACCCACAAACAGGTTTTAACCTAGCTTCATGCTGTAAATATGTAAAAAAAATAATAATAATTTGGGGTATCCACTAAAAATTTATAAAAGAAATTGTTATTATTATAAAGTACCTTTCAGGCAATATAAAATTACGCTAAAATAATGAAAAATAATGCACTAGCGACGTGGCCATCGGCATTATAGAAAGAGAGATAGAATTCTATTAAAATTGCTAATGGAGACAGCAAATAGTATTTTATAAAAAAATTTATTCTTTGATTGCTCAGCTCACTGCTTTATATAGATAGTACATTATATTGTTACGTTGACTTTTGACGTTTCTCACAAAGTACAACAACGCATAGCTTTGCTCGGTAAGATTTCTAAAGCTGAAATAGAATGCTACAAAATGCCCAGCACAAATTTTCTTGCATAGTTAAATATATAAAAAGTGTTCTATAAAATATATAGGTGCCAATATCTCAGCAGTGTATGCTGTGTGTTAATTTCTTGACATACAAGGAACCCACAATTTTTTGCCGAATCCGAACGGCACTTTGAGAAGTTTTCCAATACAAAAGATATTCTCGAGTCCTTTTATTATGGTAGGATTCGAACCCAGATCGCTAGCACGGCGTGGTAAGCAAACACAATAACCTCTACGCCACGGCACCCCTCAATGAAATATTTTTTCAATATCATCAGAAAGAAGTCAATTAAATTTTATAAAAACATCACCAAAGAAAGCAAATAAAACGGAATACGCGCGAACTGTTGATAGTTTTCCGACTTTGCTTGTTTTCCTAAGCCTTCAGGTAGCAATTACAAAGAAACCCACAGAGGGCAGCATTTAATTTGACAAACAGTTTTCAAGATATAAGCATCCCAACTTTATGTACGGTTAACTTTTTTTTATATATGTTGCTTGATAAGAAGAAGCGTAACGAGCTCAAAATAAGACTCATGGCCTTTTCAGTTGGCGATCCCAGATCATGTAACGAATTGCCAAACACGTTTTTCTTGATTTTGAAGTTTGTCTTGCGCTGTATTGTGAAGCAAAAGCTATTCTAGAGGGGACAAATGACATTTATCCAACTTGATATTGAAACATGTATGATTGTGTGCGTCCTTTTTTACATTTGAGCGAGCAACCGCCATCTGTGAGCGGGTCTCGTTCGTTTATGACAAATGAATGACAAACGCCCACAATTCAATTTTCAAATTGTAAGCAATAACTCATTTGAATTGCTTTGTGTGCAAGGAGCGGCAAAGATAATAATATTAAATTATCATCCCACATAATATAAAGTAAATATAATACAAATCTAAAAAGGAAATTAATTAAATTTATATTTTAACCAAGCAACCATGAGCTGTGTATTCGCTCTTTCGTTTTAGGGGATAGATTTTAGAATAATTCCGGGATTTTTTTTGGATCGCCAAGAGAGAGACAATCAAAGGACCGAAGGAAGAAAACTCCTAGCTAAAATCAGCCAAAGATATGGAAAGGTATATGTGCAGCAAAAACCTTGAGGCACGACAGGAAAAATATAATTGTAAAAAGTCGTGCGTAGTGTCCATGCGTTTTGTAATTATTTATGTACATAATAATGATGTGTGCTTGTTGTGAGTGTTCAACGGAAGGGCATCGAAGACCGTGCGTCTGTTGTCGCAAAGATCTGGAAGTGGGAGATTATTTCCTCCTAATTTTGAATACTGAATTTGCGGTGAGAGGGTTTTTCTTAGTTAGGTTCCGATGATGCACTCGCATATTGTGTTATTGATTTGGTTGAAATTTTAGCAACTTTACACAAAATAATGCTAGGTATACTTATGAACACGTTATTTTTTGAACCTTTTGTGATATTTCAAACATCTCCGATGACGTTTATTTGAAAGCTCTCTGTGAGATTATTTTTAGTTCCTGTTTCTGTTTTTTGTTGCAGCACCAGCAACAGAAACAGAAACGGCGCCGTTTTCAGTTCAGTTTTGGTTTCTGTTTCTTGTGACAACGCGGCTTAAGTACTTTATACTTTTAACTAAAAGTATTTAAGAAAAAATAAACAAATATATACGGTTTTTCAATTTTGAGCGAAGAAAAAAACAAAAATTACTTGACTTCATGACACAAAATTGAGCGTACGCTGCCAAATAGTTTAAAATGAGTTAAAATGCTTAGAACTTAGTTTTTTAGTTTGTTAACGAAGAACTTTCTCAAACTTCCTTGACCTTGTTTTCAATCTTAGATTTGATATTACGGTTTCTATTTTTTAGCCGCCTTTTAATCTCTTCCAACAAATTCGCGATTCGACTAACTTCCGGGGACTGTGATGGGGTTTAACCTTTGCTTTATTAGGTTATAGAGTAACCATTCGCGTTCATTATGTGAATCGTACTTTGAATTAGAAGAACTTTGACGACTAATTCAATTTTTCCGCTGATATCAATTTATTCGTTTGAATAGCGGGGTATATATTTTCGTCCATTCTATTTTCGATGAATTCCTAATTTCCAGTACCACTTTCGACTTTCCGGCAGCCATAGAACCCCACAACGTGACGCAACCTCTTTCATGTTTTACTGTCGAACACAAGTATATTTTTTTTAGCTCCGTGTTTGGCTTCCGCTAGACTATTTGCCTACCATTACAGCAAAATAAATTAGTTTTTGTGTCCTCGGTAGATATCCTCGGTTTATTTACTACTGATGTCTATGGTCTTTTCTGAGCAACTTAGGCATTAATATTGTTTTTCGGTAGCGCGCGATGAACGGTTTCTACTGAGATTGATCACTGAGTCAACGATTCATCCTGTGACGCTAACTTTGGAAGACTGATTTGGGATTTGCTTTTCACACAAAAAATCATGCGTCGTGTTCCATCAAAGTGGTTTGTGACTTTACAGTCGCAATGCTAAAAAACCGAATATATCATCTAAACTAGGTGACAGTGCTTTCATCTCTCATATGACTTCTTGTAATGAACACATATCCAATGAAGCTCAACCACTCACCGGTGAAACTCATCGCTTATGCAGACGATCTTGTACTTATAGTACGTGGCAAATTCTTGCCAACACTTGCTGATTTAATGCAAGATACACTAAACGGACTTAGCCGATAGACCGGATCATGCGGTCTTAGCGTTAACCCGTCTAAAACGGAGCTTGTGCTCTTTACAAACAAGAGCTCAATCCCGGATGTAGAGCTACCAATACTCAAAGGCGCGGCGCATGGGGTTAGAAACCATCCTTAATGTAAGCGCAATAAGACTTCAAGGGCCAGGCAATTGGACAATTGTACAAAAACTATCCAATTATACAACAACCATAGAACACAGTTCAATCATACACAGACTGGGCTGCTGTGTAGCTACAACGGTCTGGTGCATACATAACACCTTATCTTGACTTTAATCAAGACTGCACAATTCACATTCCTAGCAGAGAGGACTGGAGACTGGATAACGTTGTGACCCACTCCGGGATAGCAATCTACACAGATAGAGCACCTGATACTGGAGCAGGTGTATGCTCTGACAAACTCGGTATCTTAACAAGCAGAAGATTGCTGAACTCCTGCGGTATCATCCAAGCAATACTTATTCTTATTCTAGCAAGGGCCAGAGTATTGGAACTATCATCTCATATAATCACGTGTAGTAGGACTCTGTCGCTCAGAACTTAGGGCTCTAAGCAGACAGGATAATGGCCGCATTGTTTGAGTACCTAAGCCATAGTGACTTCATCGGAAAAGAGAAAGCTATGGCTCGTCAGCGAAACAACTCTCACATCTATGTATGTACCACTGCAGCGGATAAAAGGGCTCATCCTCCACTCCCTTTTGAGACAACAAAATGTCTTCGACTATTCAAAATATAACCCAAAATAGGTAGGAAAATCTGCAGAGTTGTGTGCATTATGGCCATCCATAAGCAGTAAAAAGTAAAAAAGCTTATAGCACTAAAAAGGCCATCACTGGCCATAGCCACAAATCTATTACAGGCCACAACCTGTAAGGATCCAACCAAGGAAGGATTCCTTGTTTGAATCACCAGTTTGAGTTTGATTCTTTTTGCATTTTTTGTATATTAGACCTAGAACTAGTTTTATTTTTATTGCCATCCCATTTAACCATCTTCATCTTTCCTAGGGTGAGTACATCATTCGAGGGGTCCATTCAGCTTGTGCCCAGGATTCCCAGTTTTACGATCGGGTCGGGCGTTACAGATTGCGGTGTTGGAGAGGGGAGTGAGGTGGCTGCATGGGTGATTGGAGGGTCGGACGTCTTATTTCTTATTTCGACATCTGCCTGAGAAGGGGCAGAACTGACAGACAGAGAAGAGAGCGATAGCAAATCAGCATCAGATACACGAAGTTTTTGCAGTGTCGAAGTTGGGAAAACACTCAACAAAATCTAGAATCACTAACACCAAAAATATTTGCAGGGGCTGTCTCGATCCTCTGCCAATGTGCAAGTAGCAGCAGGCAACGTTTTAAACTTCTAGGCAAATTCTTCTTTGAGAAGCTGGAAGAGCTTGCAAGATTACCGGTGGCATGTATGGTGAAGTTGAGCAGGGAATCTGGCTGGGTCAAGTTTCTCTTCGAAGCTTAGGATACTTCAACTAACTAAGTATCACATACATACATATATACTTACATTTCTATTCTTACAGGTTGTCCCTATAGGGTGACGCTAGAGGCCCCCGTAGGCCTATGCGAGCTGGTGGCTTTGGCTGCTAGCAACCTAACCTGACCTAACCTACCAATCAACACAGATATTGTTATGTTTATCACACATTTTCATATGTCTGATGATCTCTTAAACGAGAGAGAACATTGTAAATTAATGATGTGACACGCACGAGTGACAGTTAATGACTGATGCTTTATTCAAGTTCACTTACAAACTAACTCAAGTATACCACTTTCTGTAACATCTCCCTATTCAATATAACATTACAGTTTAAAAATAAATTTAATTTTCTCCAGATTACTTAAAAGTAACTTAATTGAAATTTACAGAATTCGATCTTAAAATTAAACAAATAATTAAGGCATTAGGTACCCCAGGCGCAAATGTCAATCAACACTCATAAATATATCTTTTGACTGGTTTAATTTCCCTTCCAGCTCTAGTTGTATTAAGCTGGCTTTTGAAAGAAACCAACTTATTACGCTCCTTCTCATTCTCGCATACAGGACTCCGAGGGGAACCATCGCTTGTAGGGCTAGATTGTTCCGGCACAGATTCAAAGCTCGACAACGTTTTCTTCGTAGGTAGTTTCATTACATGTTGCCTATTTCGCCTATACACTTGTTGGTTCGTACCCTGTATTAAGTACGATCTCGGTTCTAAACATTTCCCTACAACTACACCAGGATACCATGTTGATTTGGGAAAGTTTTGGTAATGAACTTTTTCTCCTTTTTCTAGATCTTTTAATGTCCTTGTAGATCGATTATAATATTTTGCCATATTTCTACAATTGTCACCCAAAGCACGCTTAACTTTTCTTTCATTTATTACCAAAGGCTTTAAGTTTTCAAAACAAGTCGGTATTTTGGTTCTTAACTTTCTGTTCATTAAGAGTTCAGCGGGAGAGTATGTGCTCCGATTTGGAGTTGCCCTGTAATTTAGGAGTGCAATATACGGATCAGATTTGCCGTCAAAACCCTTTTTAAGAATCTTCTTAATAGTTTGGACCGTCCTCTCAGCAAGACCGTTTGATCTTGGTGTATAATGACTTGTTAAAATACGCTGAATATTCCAATCTTTGCAAAACTGACCGAAGTCTGCTAATGAAAATGGCGGGCCATTATCGCTGACTAGAATTTTTGGAATACCATGTCTGGCAAAAATGGATTTAAGCTCTGCTACCAGTTTTTTGCTAGTATGTCCATTGCTTAAGACAGAAATTTCCACATATTTAGAATAGTAATCTACAACAATCAAATAAATTTTCTTATCAATTTTCTTATCAAGCTCAAAGAGATCCAATCCTAACTTAAACCAAGGTAATGGATAAACCTCATGGGACTTTAAGGGCTCCTTAGCATTAGAAGATCTATGTTTTAAGCAAATTTCACACTTATTAACCAGGTCCCTAATATCGGAGTTCATATTGGGCCAGTAAACCAACGAGTTTGCTAAACTTATACTTTTTTCTGATCCCATGTGACCCTCATGTATTAATCTAAGCACCTCACGACGCATCGACTTAGGAATGAATATCCTTTTATTCATAAAAACAATGTTATTTACTTTATGCAATTCATTTCTATTCTTGTAAAACGGCATTGCTATCAAATCCACATCTTTCTTATTACTAGGCCAGCCACTTTTACAATACTGTATAAGCTTTACTAGAGTTTGATCGGTCAGGGACTCCTTACGCATTTGCTCTAATTTAAGATCACTTACAGGCAACGTTGATGTTACCAGATTACAATGTAATTCAATTTCCTTATCAAATTCTATCAAAGCTTCCTCTGACAAGGGCGCCCTGGATAAAGCGTCAGCAACAATCATTTCTTTCCCTGGCTTGAAAATCACTTTCAAGTTGCACGTCTGTAACTTTAGCATAAGCCTTTGAAGTCGCATAGGAACTTGATATAAAGGCTTGTCGAACAGTGGTATCAATGGTTTATGGTCTGTTTCGACCAAAACTTTCTTTCCAAAAACAAACTTATGGAAGCGGGAACAACCAAAAAGAATGGCAAAGAGTTCCTTCTCAATTTGCGCATAATTTCTTTGGCTAAGTGTTAGAGTAGCTGAAGCATAAGCAATCGGTTTGCTATCATGCTGTAAAACTGCTCCAACAGCTGGTTGAGAAGCATCAACTGATAATTTTATTGGCTTGTTACTATCAAAATATGTTAAGATGGGAGCATTTGAAATAAGTGATTTAAGATTTTGAAACTCATTTTCGTGCTTTTCATCCCAATGCCACTCGACTTCTTTACGCAATAATTGTCTAAGGTTTTCGTTTTGAATAGCCAAACCTTTAATAAAAGATCCTAGATAATTTACCATACCCAAAAAGCGTTGAAGGTCCTTGACACAACTAGGTCGCGGCATTTTCTTAATAGCCTCAATTTTACTTTCATCCGGGCGAATTCCTGAACCATTGAATATGTGACCAATGTATTTTATCTCCTCAACACAAATAACCGATTTACTATTATTAAACTTAAGACCTATCTCTTGAGCTTTCTGTAGGACCATCTCTAAATACTTGTCATGTTCTTCTTTCGTTTCGGCATAAATCAGAAAATCATCAATATAGATGATTACATTACGTATGTGAGCGAAATTGTTTACCATCTCAGCGTGAAAGATTTCAGGAGCTGCGCTCACCCCATATGGAAGCCTTAAGAACCGACGCCTCCCAAAACACGTGTTAAAAGTGCAAAGTTTAGATGACTCTTCATCTAATTGTATAGTCCAAAAAGCACTGTTGGCATCTAATACAGAAAAATATTTAGCACCCGTCAACCGGGACTTCACTTCATCAATATCTGGAAGTGGGTGATGAGGACGCATGAGTGCCTTATTCAAATGCCTAGGATCAAGGCACAACCTCAACTTTCCATTGGATTTTCTAACCAAAACAATAGAATTGACCCAAGGCGTTGGCTCATTTTCCGATACAATAAACCCTAATTTTTCCATCCGCTCTAATTCAACCCGGAGCTCCTCTTGCAAATGAAATGGTATTTTCCTCGGCGGTTCTACAACTGGTGAAACATTTGGTTTAAGCACTAAACGACATTTACCCCTGAGACATCCCAAGCCATTAAAAACCTCCTTGTATTTTTCAATTATTGTATTTGACACACTCTTTTCATTATTAACAAAAGTAATATTTTTAATAGAAATAAGTTTAAGCTTTAGGGAAGAGTCTAATCCAATGACTGTCTTGCAGTCCATATTAACAATATAAATCCAATAAAAAATGTTTCTTGTCATACATACAGTTAAGTAAGCATTTCCCAATTACTTCGAGTTTTTCTCCAGAGAATGTTAATAAACTAGCACGTGTTTCTCTTATTGCAACTTTTTGTAATTTTAACATTTTAAATTTTCGATATGACATTATGTTACCCTCTGCACCCGTATCCACTTGAGCTGCTAATGCTGTTCCATTTATTTCTATTTGCACGTTCCATGTCTTAACTGCTGATTTGCTTATATTTCCAATGCTTAAGTTCTCCGCGCCAACTCTCTCCTCTGATGACTGTGATGGTGCTGCTTCTGTGTTGTTAACTGTTACATTTCCAATGAATAATTCTTCCTCAAAATTTTCCCCTTCTGATGACTGTGTTGCTGTTTCTATGTTATTTCTTGTTTCTACGTTGTGGACTCTCATCCGCGATTTGCACATCTTGGCGTAGTGGTTTTTTCCCTTGCATTGATGACAGATCACTCCCCATGCTGGACAGTGGTTTATAATGTGCCGTTGTCCGCATCTACTGCACTTTATTTGATGTGTTTGTCTTTCGCTGTGATCGTGACGATTTTGACTATAACTGTTTTCTCCCCTTTTCTGTGTGCGCCACTGCATTTGTCTCTTTCTTTCTCGAATACCGCCAATAAATTCCACTGGATGGTTCTTGTCACCCTCGCCATCATTGCCGCCATCATGAACGTCGAACTCCTTCGAGTGAACTTTTGCAAGCTCTAAAGATTTTGCAATTTGGATAACTTCGTCCAGAGACTTCTTTGATTCCTTAAGCAGTTTTTCCCGAACAAAATTATGGTTTCTATTCAAACCGCATATAAATATGTCTCTGACTAATTCGTTTTTTAACGCATTGAACTCACACGATTTGTCAAGGTTTTTAAGCGCCGTTAGGAATTCATCCATTGTCTCCGACTGACTCTGACGCCGTGAAAAAAAATTAAACCGTTCCACTATTATATTCGATTTCGGCAAAAAGTATTCCTCAAATTTTTTAACTAGTTCTGTATGTTTTATAGTTTCCTCATTCACATCAAATGAATCAAATATTTCAAAGCACTCCGCTCCTAAATGATGAAGTAAGAGTGAATTCTTTCTTACGTCTGTCGCTTGCATTAAATCACTCGCGGCCAAAAAAATCTTAAATTGTTTGTACCACATTTTCCAAGCTGTGGATAGATTTGAGGATTTTAAATCAATTGCACGTAAATTTCCACTATCTACTGCAATTTGATTATAATTAAACACTTTAACATCGTTTTCTGTATCCGGCATTTTGAGTTTGAGTTCACTTCTGACACCATGTAAATTAATGATGTGACACGCACGAGTGACAGTTAATGACTGATGCTTTATTCAAGTTTACTTACAAACTAACTCAAGTATACCACTTTCTGTAACAAACATAACAGTACAGTGATTGGCAAACTGTTCAGTACACTGATCAGCAAACTGTTTAGTTAGTTTTACCATGGGAGTAAACAGTGGATCTATAAATGGGTTTGGTTAAGAACGATAATTCGGTTGTGGTGACTGAATTGAGGGGGGCGATGGATGGTGCAAGATGGGGGCCCAGAATATGCGAACGAATGAAGTTAGGGTAGTACGAAGTAGATGATGGGGTATGGGTTGTTGCTAAAGAGGAAGAATGCGTCAGATTGAAAGATACTAGGGTTGGGTAGGACAGAAAGAATTGCAGAAGTTGTTGGAGTGTTGGAGCACGAAGATACATCAGATACACGAAGTTTTTGCCGTGTCAAAGTGTTGCAGAGAGGTTTCGTGCACGTGCTAAATTCATGAACAGGCTGACAGGATGTGGTTCTTAGCTCATCTGCTACATCACCAATTTTGATTCGCATTGCATCATTTTTTGTTGAAAATAAATGGATCAATAGAATTGGAAGAACACTTAGAGGTACTTTGGTGTTGCATTTCAAGAAAAACAAGGATAGATTTTAATTAACTCGTCGATTACGGCTTTGGATGTGTTGGCTGCATTGAGAGAAGAAACGAAGCTCTTAAGCTCATCTTTTAATCCATTACTAATGTTTTGGTAAAGGTCATCCAGATCAGGCTTTGAAACTGGTTTCGTAGATGAAATTGAGCTGTCGATGTTTTGGAATTTAGATCTGAACAGCTTTCTTAAGGAATCAATGGCAGTGTTTAGTTCATCAAATCTTTTAACGAACGCATCTATAGTTGTGTTATGTTCCACTTTTTTAATGCAGTGCGATAGCAAAGCAAACTGTGATGACGACATCAATCACCACGTAAGCGTGGGGTGGATGAAGTGGCGAGAAAACTCCGCAATCTAAGGGAGCCCCTTAAGCTAAGGGAAGTTTCTACACCGCAGTTGTGCGTCCGGCGCTTACATATGGCTCACAATGTTGGACAGCGTATAAGAAATATGAGAGCAAATTAACGGCAGCTGAGATGAAGATGCTTCACATGACATCAGGAATGAGAAAGCTAGATAGAATAAGAAGTACGAAGATCCGAAGAAGCCTCGATGTAAAGAACCTATCTATAGAAAAATGGAGCACGGTCGGCTCAGTTGGTATTGCCACGTTCAAAGGAGACATCCTACGAACAGCGACAGACACAGACAGACATTGTGCCCGGCTTGTTAATGGCATGGGACAGCGATATTTGGTTGAATTCGCTACAAAATAATTGGAAAAAGCTTTGGTAGCGGTATCCATTAAGGTAAGCCAGAGAACATTTATTCAGACCAATACAGGTTGGGTGGAATGATTTGCCACATAGTCCAGTACAAGTCACCCAAGCAGGTTGCGAAGTTAGCCCTGGTTCACCTCGAGTTTTGCGCCAATGGTTTTTATTAAATACCGCATTTTAAATAATTAAAAACTTAGTTTTTCGAAGTCCATTGAAAAAAACTAAGTAAAGGAAAAGGTTGTTTTGCAGTTTTCTAAAATCTTGTAGATACTTAAAAAAATCTAAATATTCGTCTTATGTAATCAAAATAAAAAATGGTTTAAAAGTTTAAAATAACGGTAATAAGGGGGCGGACTATACCTATTTTTAGTCCCAAAATTGTCGGTGTAAACACACAATACGAGGACTAAATTATTTAGATCAGTCCTAAAACTAAGGTGGCCTGAACTAAAAAAAAGGAGAATTTCAAACCTTTTATTTTTTTTTACAAATTATACGATCAGTATTAGTATACCATGTTCATATATACCATGTTTGCAAATATACTTACCGTCTGGATCTAACATTCGTGGAATATCTAGATACTTTTCAGCAACATCGAAGGCGGTGTTTAGATTCTCAAGTGGATTATCTTTCGAAAGTTTGCCGTAATCAATCAGATCTGGTCTATGTCGGTGAATCAAGGCACAGAATGCTAAGCCGTCCTACAGTAAAAGAATTTTAATTACTTTCTAGCACAATATTCTTGGACTTATACCTTGAAAGACAAATGGAAGTTTTGAACATTAACGTTTTTGTACGGTGCAGTTTTGCGTTGACACCATAGCAGCAAGCCTTCTTTTGCAGTCATTTCTTCGACAGATATATCTTGAATGGCAAAGCGCAGGATAATCGTCCAGATCATACCCAAAGTCATTTTTAAGTTTCCATCTACGATTTCTTCGGCACCAATCGATACCAATCTAACGCCTTTCGATGCGATAAAGTCAAGAGCTTTATTCACATTGGCAATTTTATGAAATCTCATTTTGCCCCTGTCTGGTTTGGGCAGTGTTTCACCGGAGATGACCTCCAAAAGAAGCATCAATTTAAGACCGTTTCGGAAATCTTCATCGATATTGTCTATAGCTGTGCCAGCTTTGCGCAAATGACTGTTGCACCAGGCGGTAAATGTCTGGAACAAAAAATAAAAGCATTTATATAAAGTGGAAATACATATAGTTAAATGCAATAGGCGGATTTATATGGGGTAAGTCAGTTGGGTACACGGGTATTTCAGAAACTGGTTTATTGGCTCATGATAAGAACAAAGCTTATAGAAGTGTAGCCACTAAGGTCTTTAACAAAAATTAAAAATAGCAACATTAATGCCAAAGCAAGGTACACAACTACCGTATAATAGAAAGCCTTTGTCAGCCGACAACCATGCGAGATAGAAACCAAAAGAAAGACACGGCTGTTTTAGTTTTTAGCGGTCCGTCCTAAAATGGAAAAAGGACCTCGTATTGAAGGACCACCAGTAACTTCTGAACGTAGAGACAGAGTTACTTCTGGGTCGTAGAGACATTAAATGGCCATGCCCAAAAAGTGTGCCTTTTTTTTGATGGCACACTAACGCGACCTAGTTGGATGTGTAGAGCACTTCTATAAAAAAAATAATTACTATGACAGCTCAGCTCTGAAGTACATCCGTGTGGAGCTATGCGCTCTAATTTATTATACTTTACGTGTTGCTAACGTGTTATAGTTTAGGGCGCGTTTATCTTAAGACGGATGTACTTTAGAGCGAAGCTGTCATAGTAATTTTTGTTTGTATAGAAGCAGTCTATACATCCAATTAGGTCGCGTTAGTGTGCCACCAAAAAACAAAAAAGGTACTAGTTGCCTATACATTTCCGGCAAAGCCCTTTAGCACACTTACATATAAATCCCATAAAAAAAATAGATCGCATATATGGGCAAATTTTCAATACAACATAACGGTTTAAATATAGTTTAAAAATTTGATGGTAAAAGAGACAAAAAGTTTTTTGGCACCTATCTTGAAAGGTTTTTCAGCAAGAAAAAAGAAAATCGGAACATACACTAAACAAAAATTGAATCTATCTATATATCTTGCATAAGTTTAATGTAGGGCCAAGTGGAATTTGTTGCATTTTTTCATACTAAAATATGGATTTGGTGTCCTGATTCCGAATATGCTATTAAAAATTGTCGGTCTCGATTATTGTAAAAGTTATAGGTAAAAAAAGTTCAAAAAGGGTTATGGCCACAGGCGCCTGCCAGACAACTGGCAGCTACCCTAAACGGAGCGACGAAGTCGCGTGAGCGGCTAAACCCTGCGAAAAGAGAGTCGAAGCGGGCAACGAAGCGAGCAATATTTTTCCAGAGAAACTTGTCAAATTTGCATTGCATATTCTTAGGCAGAAATTTTTACAAGTGGGAAAGTGCAACAGTGGGTATGCAAAAGCTTCAATCCATCTACGACGGATTGCAAAATACCCGACCATACCAAAAAGAAAACTGCCACGCCTCCAAAAAGTGGACGGGATATAAAAATATAACTGTTGAACTGAACCAAGCTATACTAGGTGGTTGCATACATTTCGGCCTAAAACTCCGCCTTTTTAGCTAAAAAAACACTTTTTTTAACGCCACGCCCATAAAAGTGGGCGGAAGCACATACAATATGTACATAAAAGTTAGAAAATGCTAGTATCTACAACTTTTGTATTTATTGAAAAACAGTCATTTTAAGCTAAAATCCCTTAAAAAGTGGGCTCGGTCATGCTCAATTTTTTGGCTACCTTAAAGACAATCATAAAGCAATGTTACGTACCAAAAATTAATGCGCTAGCGCCATTGTAACATAGCTAAAATTTGCAAAATGTATTTTTTTTAAATTAGAGATGGTCGCACAGGTCTATAGTGTATAGGGGGTGTCGGAGGGCGGATTCAGCTTATTTTCAAACTTGATCTGAAGGACTGAACTTCCAACCAACCCACAAAATTTCAGCTCTCTGCCTTAAAATTTAAGGCCTTAAAATTGTTTACATACGGACGGACGGACGGACGGACATGGCTTAATCGATTCTCCTGTCGGTCCCATTCATATCTCTAAAAGGTCATAGGGGTCTACGGAGATTATTTCACTGCGTTACAAACTATTCATCAAATTTAATATACCCTGGGTCGGGTATAAAAATTGAAACTTTGAAAAGCTATAGCTTTTTGAATTAAATGAGACCGTCAATTTCTATTAACATATTCGCAATAAGGACACGCAAATACATAAGGACACGCATACATACAAAAAAATTCCACTTGGTCCTAAGGTAAACTTGTTCCATATATCGTCACCTTGGAGTGACCTAAACGACAAAAACCTAGTTTTGAGAAAACAACGTTTGAAGTTTGAATGCGAATGAAACAGAAACCTTATGAACAACAACCATAGGCAAAATTTATTTAAGTAGGGGCCGGTGAGCTATGCTTATATTCCGGTTTTTGTTAAAATCGGGCTAAGGGCATTATATTTTTTTCAAATTGTGCGGATTTGTATGGTATGTGGCACTTTTAGATCAACCTATGTGTCATTTAAATACTGAAAGCGATTGCATATAATGGATACATTTGCGTTATATTTTCATACAAAAGTATAACAAAATCAATTTTTGAAACAGGTGTTTTTTTCCACATTGTTTTCTTCTTCTTCAACTTCATTTTTTTGTTAGCAATAAAGGTGGGCTAATATTTAACAGGAAAATTTCTAAAAAAAATTAACCCGTTTGTTGATAACTTGGATTTAAAATTCCATTTTTTTAGTTTTTTTTGTCCATCCGTCTGTCCGTATTCGAGATTTTTTAAGTCTTTAAAATCAAGATAAAGGACTGAAATTTGAAACATAGCTTGGCTTTTCACTTTTTTCAGAAAAAATATGAAAATTGATAAGATTTGCCGCTAGATTTGATACGCTAGCAATTAACTTGAATGTAAGAAAACCTATAATTTGTACTTTATTTCAAAATGTCTTTTACGTAAGCTAGACAAGGCGTATGAACTAAAACTTTGGTGTGCATTGAAGTCAGCCATTAGTTTTTAACCAGACGAAAATGGGACCGCTTACGCAGTCGACCAAGCCCACTTTTATCATGTTAGATCTTTAAAAACTTGATTTTACAAAGATTCCTCCGAAAAATTACTTCGGAACCGAAAAATTTTAATGGACAATTTTGCAAATACATACATATTACCTTTAAAACACTATCAGATCTGTGTTGTAGAGCGCTTAGATCAATTATTATCAACAAGCAGAGGTTGCCAAGCAAAAATATGCTTACACAGGCTCATCACAAAGTGCTGGTGTTAGAGGTTAGTAAAAAACACCGAAACACATGCACCAGAAATTAAATAAAAAGTTACACTAAGCAGAGCGAAAAATAATGATAAAAGAATGAGAGACTAAACCACTAAGAGTACATCAGAGAGAGAAAAAAAAAGAGTGGAGGCTATGAAGCACAAAGCAACACGGCTAATATAAATAATGCGGAGTAAACATGCAAAAAATAACACAGTTTAAATTTGTCTAAGCAGCTTTTTTAATTTAGCTTTGTCAATATTAAAATCAAGTAAATTACTATTTGAGTTATATAGAGAACACAATCGGGTTATCGGCTCATGCATGCCATAGTTGGTTGGTTATGACTGGGAATATTCAGAAGAGGAATAGTTCGCAGATAATGTGAACCGCAGCGAAATTTAAAATTAGATAAATAGAGAATGTCAGGAGCATCTATGAGACCGAGAAGTAATTGTTGAATAAAGATAAGATCATTATTGGATCGTCTTTGGGAAAGACTTTGCAGGTTCAGTAGCTTAAGTCGCTGAGCGTACGGAGGAAGGATTATTGGATCCTCCCAGGAGAGACCTCTAAGAGCAAAGCAGATGAATCTTCGCTAAACTGCTTCAATCCTATTTACATGACAAGTATGAGAAGGTGTCCATATATGCGAGGCATATTCAAGATGTGGACGAACGAAGCTGTTGTGGAGTGAAAGAGTTATATATAAAATTGATCGTTAAATTCTTTGGACCACCTTTTGACAAAGCCTAACATGCAGTTTGCTTTATTAACGATGTTGTTAATATGCTCGGAAAAATTTAGGTCGAAACTAAAGAAAACTCCGAGATCTTTGATTCGAAAAACACGACTAAGTATGTGGTTATGTATTGAATAAGAGAAAACTGAAGGTATCCGTTTTTTAGAAAATGTCATAGTTTGGTATTTGTCAGGATTCAGCATGAGCCCGTTCTTATTACACCATGTACTGAACCTATCGATATCTTCCTGTAAAAGAAAGTTATTCAAAGATGATTCAATAGTTTTAGATATTTTCATGTCATCGGCATAAGCGAGAATATCACTGTGGATGATACTAGTGGAAATGTCATTAATTGCAAGTATAAAAAGAAGTGGACCAAGGTGACTGCCCTGAGGAACGCCTGAGAGGGCCGAAAATTTATTTGAAAGTAGGCCTCTAAAATTGACTTGGTACGTTCTAGAATGGAGGTAGGATGAAATCCAAGAAATAAAATTAGATGGAAAGCCAAGCGATACCAGTTTAAATATAATAATTTCATGAGAAATCTGATCAAACGCCTTCGAGAAGTCAGTATAAATGCAGTCTACCTCAAAGCCACTTTCTTAAGCCTTGGTACATTTGCTTGAAAAAGACAAAAGACTCGTGACAGTGGACCTGTTTTTTACGAAACCATGCTGTTCTTTACAAATGACATTGCGACAGAAAAATAAAAGGCTGTCACATACAAGTTGTTCAAAAAGGTTAGGTATAGCGGAAAGTTTAGCAATCGGTCTATAAATGGAAACGTTACACTTGTCACCCTTTTTAAAAATTAGGGTGGTAAAGGAGAGCTTCCAAACCAGCGGGAAAACGCCGGAAGAAAGCGAGTTTTAATAATTGTAGAAGAGGAAGAGTAAGGGTTTCCTTACACTTTACCTCACACACTTTACCTCATACTGTTTCTCGAGTCATTCATAACTCGAGCTGGCGATACCTTGCTGATGAACAATTCGACAGAGCAAAATAAGCTAGTCTTAGTTTGTTTTTTGTTCTTAGTCTTGCGGAATAGCAAAGCTTATAACCTTGGCTCCAGTAGCAGTTGCACATATTTCAAAGAACCCTAACAAAAAATGCAACAATAACACAATATCTAAATTTTATTACATATTGTATTGGTTTTTAAATAAATGTTGCAAAAATTACACGTTGACGTCTTATTATGAAATGCAGTTCTGATTCAAAATAAGTTTTTTTCGTGTCTCGCTGTTGTCTCTTATTTTATACTCAAAACCTAATGTAACAAAGTTTTAGTTAGGTTGAACGTATATTTCGAAATCTGCAGGTGGCTCTTCTCCATTTTAGACAACTGACATGTCTGTAATATCGCAAATGCTACAACGGATTCTTGCACCAAAGGTACTTAAACAGGAAATCGTTCATCAAGCATCTTTTTAGTCTTTACCATATCTCGTGATCTCATTTGAGATTCGTTGAACAAAATTTTCTTAATTTTTTTTTTTTGACTTAAAAATAAATAGACTGGCGCAACAGCTCGAGGTGAACCAGGGCAAACCTCTCAACAATGAATGCTGGTGTGTTAATTTCTTTTACATACAAAGGGACCTACAATTTTTTTCCGAATCCGAACGGCACTTTGAGAAGTTTTTCAAGATAAATGATACTCTCGGAGGGCTTGTCAGACCCTCGCGAAGGTGGGGACCGTGAAAAAGAACAAGTCTTTTTTTTTCGGGTGACGATGGCGAGGATTCGAACCCGGGCCTCCGGCCTCCGTGTGTGTGCTCACTAGCCACTACGCCACGGCACCCCAATTTTGGATTTAAGGAATTTATTAAAAAAAAATTATCTTCAACCGACATCGTTATCCAGAAAATCAAGGAAATACAATTGTTCAAGCACGAAAATCAAATTCAAATGACTAAAAAAAATAACAATTTTCGACTAAACGGAGTCCTATTCTGAGAATATCGTTTTATCTACATCATAAGCCGGCAGATAGTTTATTTCGTCAGATAGGCATTTCATCTATTGAAAATGACTTATTTGCGTTATATAGGAAATTAACCTTATTTGAAAAGGACCTTATTGAAAGGACTATTGAAAAATAGGCTCTTAAACTAATATTTCTGTGCCCTCATTCTATGTGAGTGATCACTCTAAAGAGGAGTGAAGATTATTTCATACGACTTTTCGCACTCCACTCGGAGAACATCGCACACTCGCACTCGCCCTCAGAACACTACACTCCACTTCACTTCACTCATTTTATTAATATGACCCAATGTAGATATTCGACCGATCTACAAAAATTCAGGCATTCGACGTTAACAGTTCCTTTGTTGAAGCGAAAGGTTATATGTGTTAAGGTGTTTTCAAATGGGTAGGTACTTTTGTTGAGTTTATGGGGGCCAGAAAAAATTATTATTATTTTTTCTCTGATTCATAAAAAACCATTTCGCAAGAAGTTTGTACTTGATGCATACAAAACAATGTCAAAAATTAAATTTCGGGAACCAAAGGGCTTCAATTGAGTGACCTACGTCCGCACAAATCTGTTAGCAAAAGGATTGGCTATTTTTTCAATTATTCAAATCAATCAATCAAATCAATCAATCAATCAATCAAATATAAAGGATTATTATTTTTTTAATCTTCCTTAAGGTTGGATAAAAAAAGATCAACAGTTTCTAAGTGGACTGATATACTGGTAAAATTGACCTTTGTGGAATGATTTAAGTAATCGAAAAATTCCGTGGCAATATGAAACGGTGCATCTCTGAACGACTTAGAAAACGAATCGGCAAAAAAATGCAAGTGATGGCAGGGTCGTTAGAGCAGCTATTATTATACTTTAAATTGGCTGGGTAGCCACCGGACATTCTTTTCGAATTGACAAATTTCCAAAATTCCTTGGGCTTCGTTACAAAAGAAGAAACTATTTCGAAGACATACCTATTGTATAAGCTCGCCGAAAGGGTTTAATATTCATTAAAAACTAAACCGAAGAGGTTAATATCTACAGGACTCAAGCTCTTGATATATATTTTCCAAACTTTTTTTCGTTTGTTACGCAAAGATTTAAGTTCCTTAGTGTACCATGGACGATCACAAATAACATTTTTTCTAAGCTTTGTCGGTACAGTGTTACGTATAGACGTATTAAGTAAAAAGTAGAAATTCTCTACACAGTGGTCAATGTCTGACGAATTGGCTATATTAGTAATACCTAACCTAGTCAACTCTTCAGAGAGAACTCGAAAGTCAGCCTTTCGAAAATCAAAACTATATGAACTGTCATACGAGTTAACATTCTCATAAATGAGACCGTTCAAGTCAAGAAAGACATCCAGTGGCGGGAAATATAAAAAATTGCTTTGAAGAAAATAAATTGTATGCATGTGTCACTTTAACACTGAATAACAAACAATTCAAGTACAATTGTTTTCATTTTTTGAAAACCATTGTACTTGAATTGTAATTGAAATCATTTTAATGCTTGAAACTTCAACTCACAATTTTTTTGATATGATGCATTTCAATACTGAAAAATAATCATGCATATGAAGCATGTTGTATAGGGCATTGTATGTATAGAGCATCTCAGCACTGAATTATGTGTTGTACTAAAAATAAGTTGAGCGAAAGCCACTTCTCCATCGTGGCCTAAGGCGGGGCGGGGGCTCAAAGTCGTCGAGTTTCCATGTCATTATATATGCAGTACAATATTGCTCAGATTTCCATGTAAAGAGTGGGGCCAAGAGTCCAGGATTCGATCAAAGATCTTTTGCTATATGCTTACAACAAAGCGTCGTTCAGTAAATTCCAGAACATAACTGGCAATTTGAAAAACCACCACAATCCAGTTGCAACACCAATTAATAAATCTAAATATATCAACCAATTATTATATTAATCTGTTAATAATTAGTTTAATTAATCTGCTTCAACTGAAAAATATGGTGGGAGTCAATAATCAAATTTAAGAAATACAATTACAGTGGGAAGTGTTTGGTAAAATATTGGCCAAATCAATGATTAAATAAAAATAAAAGTGTAGTAGAAATTCGTAAATTCATATCCTGCGACGACCATTCCAATTCCCATATGTCACTTAGATGGATCAATATTTAAAACAGGTTAATTTGTGCTGTCAAAATTTGTAGAGAAATGTGTTAAAAGCAGAGCTGCAATATCTACAGGCAGTTACCTAATTTACGTAATCTTTCTCTTTCACTGTGTACAGGATTGGCCAAAATCGTTCGTTAATGTGTCAAAGAAAATTCTTCATTATTAATGGCAAACAACAAAGCCCGCGTAATAAATGGCTTGACATGGATAAGCCTCGTAAACGAATAAAACATGTTGACTTTATCTCACGAACACTTTGTTTTACATTAATTTAAAGATAGGAAGTGCCTAATGGAAGCCTTGTATAAGGCATTCTGCCGCGGTCTTAGCCACCTTGTTTTTGTCTGCCATTTTGAATAATGCTTTCTTATTGCATGTTTGTAATGTGCAAATAGTTTTTAGCCATGTTCCTCATGAATTTTTTTTTGTAGATTGCCGCCTCTTTGGCGCCGTGTGCCGGCAGTTTCGGCCCTGGAAAACTGTTTGCCAACATATTTTATTGTCTTCCCCCGCCTTAAGCCACGGTGGAGAAGTGGCAGACGGGCATATTTATTAATCGCTCAACTTACTTGTTATCTTAAGAAAGATTTCAATCGTGTACCTTATGATCACTTTTTTGCAGCCAGCTCTTAGACTATTACGGCCAATCTCGTAATGTACGCGCGTGTTTATATCCGATATATGTTGCACATACAAACAACATCGGTTTAACTGAGATTCTACTGAGATATAAGCATAGCAAACAGAAAATTTGTTGTCAAGTAATAATAAAACAGTAGTGTCCGCTTATAACGAACCGGCCAAATTGGTGACACGTCAACTTCTCAAGGGCGTATAGTGTCATAGCTGTCCCAGTAAGAAACTTAACTGATTTGTGTTGCATTAGTTTATTAACATATAATATAATTATAACCCGGTAAGTGCAACATTTTGACGTTTGTCCATTTTAGAATACAACACAGCTATTCAGTTCTCGGTAAGCTAGCTGGTGCAAAAAAAATTAAACCAAAGTTTTTATTATTATATAAAATTAAATACAAGAATACAATCTGGTGCCACCCGCGACTTCGTCCGCGTTAAATTTGTGTGACCTATTTTAATTTAATTTGTGACCTTTTTTCCATCATGATCAATTTAAAGATGGGCGCAGGGGAAACGCTTACCTACCAGATATGGTAGGGGTGGTTAACGGGACAGAAATTATTTGGAGCGGGCGGACCAAAAGAACTGGCAGCTATTTCCTGACGTGGTGTACTTGTTAAGACACCTGTTTTAAATATAGTCCTTAAATCAGGATATGCAGGATAACAAAGTTCGGAATTTGTTCGTCTTAATAAATAATAGGTATTTAATAACTTTTAAATTACTCAATTCAAAAAGCCGATATTGGGCAAATATACATGGGGACCGCAGCTTAATCAAAGTCTAAAATCAACTTTTTTGTTACTTTGTTTACTTAAAGTGGCGCTACAGTCCGTCTCCAGTTTCGCACGCGAAGTTGGCTGAGGTCTCCTTCCACTTGCGTGCGCCTGAGTTTGGGTGCTCCTCTACTGCACCGTCCCTGCGGGGTGGATTCGAAGATTTTTCGGCCCCGGGCGTTGGTGTCCCTCCGCTCTAGATATCCCAGTCATCGTCGACGTTGTTTTTTGACTCCTCCGGCTAGGTCGGTGTCGCTGTGCAGGCCGTACAGTTCGATGTTATATCTCCTCCTCCACTCTCCGTCTATGTAGACGGGACCGTAAATCCTCCGAAGAATTTTCCTCTCGAAGCAGCCTAAAGTGTTTTCAACCGCGCCGTTGACAGGGTCCATGCTTTTGCACCGTAAAGCAGGACTGGGATGATGAGGGTCTTATACATGGACACTTTAGTTGCTCGAGAGAGAGCTTTGCTACTCAATTGCCTTCTTAGCCCAAAGAAACGTCGATTGGCAAGAGTTATCCTTCGTTTGATTTCAGCGGCTGTGTCATTGTCCGAATTGATAGCGGAACCCAAGTAGACGAAGTCCCTAACTACCTCAAAGTTATAGCTGTCGATGGTGATGTTTTGTCCAAAACGTCGGTATTGTCTTTTCTTGCTGACAGCATATACTTGGTTTTGCCCTCGTTGACTGCTAAACCCATATTCACCGCTTCCGTCCCAAAACTCACGAAGTCTTCACTGATATCACGCTTTGTTCTTCCGGTTATGTCAATGTTGGCAGCGTATGCTTGTAATTGAACGGACTTTAGAAAGATTGTGCATCTGGTGTTGGCGCGGGAGTTCTGCACAATTCTCTTAAATATGATGTTAAGGGAGTCACATGAAAACGCACCTTGTCTTAATCCCTTTTGACATCAAAGGAGTCGGTGAGGTCTTAAACGACCTTGACGGAACAGCGTGAATTTTCCATCGTCATCCTGCACAGACTGACGAGTTTGCCAAGGATGCCAAAACTAGACATTATATAGCTCGTCTCTATAGATGCTGTCATACGCGGACTTGAAATCAATGAAAAGGTGGTGTGCATGGATTGAAAAAAAGATTGCGCGATTTCAAGGTATGGTGGCCTCGAATCGACCAAGATGTTGAAATACCCCTCATTGGGTTACTAACAAGCCACAAGCAGAGCGACTTGGTTTGACTTAGTGTTTTTTCGGGCGACTATTACGAGAAAAGCTACCTGAAATCAATCAAGGAATACATCGTCAAGACGAGGAATGGTTTGAAAGGGATCAGTAGCAAAAGGCAAAAGATATCACGAAGAACGTAACCGAGCAAAGGCATGTGATCTTCGGGAAGGTGACCACGTTTTGCTTAAAAACCCAATAAAAACAAGCAAGCTGGACTCAACTTACGGAACCACACCTCATACTGTTTTAACTCAAACTGGCGATACCTTGCTGATGAACAATTCGACAGAGCAAAATAAGCTAGTCTTAGTTTGTTTTTTGTTCTTAGTCTTGCGGAATAGCAAAGCTTATAACCTTGGCTCCAGTAGCAGTTGCACATATTTCAAAGAACCCTAACAAAATATGCAACAATAACACAATATCTAAATTTTATTACATATTGGTTTTCAATAAATGTTGCAAAAATTACACGTTGACGTCTTATTATGAAATGCAGTTCTGATTCAAAATAAGTTTTTTTCGTGTCTCGCTGTTGTCTCTTATTTTATACTCAAAACCTAATGTAACAAAGTTTTAGTTAGGTTGAACGTATATTTCGAAATCTGCAGGTGGCTCTTCTCCATTTTAGACAACTGACATGTCTGTAATATCGCAAATGCTACAACGGATTCTTGCACCAAAGGTACTTAGACAGGAAATCGTTTTTTCAAGACACCAAAGCATCTTTTTAGTCCTTACCATATCTCGTGATCTCATTTGAGATTCGTTGAACAAAATTTTCTTAATTTTTTTTTTTTTGACTTAAAAATAAATAAATAGACTGGCGCAACAGCTCGAGGTGAACCAGATCAAACTTCTCAACAATGAATGCTGGTGTGTTAATTTCTTTTACATACAAAGGGACCTACAATTTTTTTCCGAATCCGAACGGCACTTTGAGAAGTTTTTCAAGATAAATGATACTCTCGGAGGGCTTGTGCATATGCAACAATATAAATATGCAACAATAACACAATATCTAAATTTTATTACATATTGGTTTTTCAATAAATGTTGCAAAAATTACACGTTGACGTCTTATTATGAAATGCAGTTCTGATTCAAAATAAGTTTTTTTCGTGTCTCGCTGTTGTCTCTTATTTTATACTCAAAACCTAATGTAACAAAGTTTTAGTTAGGTTGAACGTATATTTCGAAATCTGCAGGTGGCTCTTCTCCATTTTAGACAACTGACATGTCTGTAATATCGCAAATGCTACAACGGATTCTTGCACCAAAGGTACTTAGACAGGAAATCGTTTTTTCAAGACACCAAAGCATCTTTTTAGTCCTTACCATATCTCGTGATCTCATTTGAGATTCGTTGAACAAAATTTTCTTAATTTTTTTTTTTTTGACTTAAAAATAAATAAATAGACTGGCGCAACAGCTCGAGGTGAACCAGGGCAAACTTCTCAACAATGAATGCTGGTGTGTTAATTTCTTTTACATACAAAGGGACCTACAATTTTTTTCCGAATCCGAACGGCACTTTGAGAAGTTTTTCAAGATAAATGATACTCTCGGAGGGCTTGTCAGACCCTCGCGACGGTGGGGACCGTGAAAAAGAACAGGTCTTTTTTTTCGGGTGACGATGGTAGGATTCGATCCCAGGCCTCCGGCCTCCGTGTGTGTGCTCACTAACCACTACGCCACGGCACCCCAATTTTGGGTTTAAGGAATTTATTAAAAAAAAATTATCTTCAACCGACATCGTCATCCAGAAAATCAAGGAAATACAATTGTTCAAGCACGAAAATCAAATTCAAATGACTAAAAAAAATAACAATTTTCGACTAAACGGAGTCCTATTCTGAGAATATCGTTTTATCTACATCATAAGCCGGCAGATAGTTTATTTCGTCAGATAGCCATTTCATCTGTTGAATAGATGCTATCTGGCTATTGAAAATGACTTATTTGCGTTATATAGGAAATTAACCTTATTTGAAAAGGACCTTATTGAAAGGACTATTGAAAAATAGGCTCTTAAACTAATATTTCTATAACAAACAATTTATGAAAATTGAGTGCCCTCATTCTATGTAAGTGATCGCTCAAAAGAGGAGTGAAGATTATTTCATACGACTTTTCGCACTCCACTCGGAGAACATCGCACACTCGCACTCGCCCTCAGAACACTACACTCCACTTCACTTCACTCATTTTATTAATATGACCCAATGTAGATATTCGACAGATCTACAAAATTTCAGGCATTCGACGTTAACAGTTCCTTTGTTGAAGCGAAAGGTTATATGTGTTAAGGTGTTTTCCAAATGGGTAGGTACCTTTGTTGAGTTTATGAGGGCCAGAAAAAATTATTATTATTTTTTCTCTGATTCATAAAAAACCATTTCGGAAGAAATTTGTACTTGATGCATACAAAACAATTTCAAAAATTATATATCGGGAACCAAAGGGCTTCAATTGAGTGACCTACGTCCGCACAAATCTGTTAGATTTCGAACAGCAAGAGGGTTGGCTATTTTTTCAATTATGAGGGTCATAAACACATTTTTTTCTTTTGCTTTGTACCACTGATTCATATAACAGACCATACAGGTTCAAGTGAGAGCACACACAAATCATAGACGAAATATTATTGTAGTGGCTTTCCCTAACTCCCAGTGGCAATTTCTCTCAGTTGACTAGTTTGGCCGCCAAACCAAGAATTTTTACAGCTTCAAGTGTCGAAACATAAAAAGCATTAAAATGTACATTTACCCGCAGAATACCAATCTCACTTCACAAACTTCACTACAGAAATCAGTTTAAATTTAATTCTCGCGCTATATTAGACTCTCAAGCGAGAGATTCCGCTGATATTTTTTTTAGATATGCTCATATTTCATCGCCAACAAATTTCATACAAACCGAGTAACACTGACATCCTATTATTCGGAAGGATGTGTGAAAAATTTTACAGGAAAAGCTACACAAAGCTGGCTCTTTTAAAAGCGCACATGATACACAATTTCGTGTAAGAAGGTGTCATGACACACGATACACAGATATATATTTCTCTCTATACTGTATGAAACTTAATATACTCCCCCCATTCCTGTGGAATAGGGTAGAAAACACAAACGATCTTGCTGAGGCAGCTTTGGCACCGCACAAATATCTCTTCTGCTATGCTGTTGGACGTCTAAAGCCATTTGTTTGTCGGCAAAATCAAGTTAATGTGTTAGTCTCAGAAGACACACCATTTTAAATCGACATACACAATTGGATCGGGGGGTGCCGTGGCGTAGTGGTTAGTGTGTAGGCGGCATATACACACATCAAAATCTTATTAAGCATACGAGAGTGTGTTTGTAAATTTGTTTTAGTCCTACCATCGTCACCTGAAAAAGCGACTCGTTCTTCCTCACGGTCCCCACCTCCGCGAGGGTCCGAGAAGCACTCTGAGAGTATCATTCGTCTTGAAAAAATTCTCGAAATGCCGTTCGGATTCGCTCCCTTTAGTGGGTTATAAGTCCATAAACTAATTTTGAACTTATGATGGTCTTATAACTACATCTTTAACACAGTAAATTATGTGTGAGGGGGCGGGCCGGCCCCCTGCAACCCCCCTGCCTGTTGCTTTTTTTAACTTTGCTTTGCTGCAAAAATAGTAAGTTCCCTTCCAAAACGATTCTGGACTTATGGCCCATTTCCTTTAAAAGATTGTGGATTTATGACCACAGATCTTGTGGACCTCTGTCCCACACGGGTGGGTCATAAGTTCACAATTGTTTTCTGAACTTATAACCCACCCAAGTGGGTCATAAGTCCATTATGGGCTTTCGGCCCATGGACTTATGACCCTTCGCCTATTATGTCACCTTGTTGTATGTTAAAATGACTCCGAATAGAAATAAGAAAATAAACAAAACAAAAGTTAATCCTTAAAAGATTAATTCTGCTGCAAGGTGAATCTTCTTAGAAAAAAGTTGTTGTCGCTACTTTTTTTTCCTTAAAAAGTAAAAGACGAAAAAATTTACTTCAATTTTTTTCTAAAATTTTTGGGTTTAAAAACTAATTTTTCAAAAACTGTACACTAAAACAGCCTTATTAAACAAAATAAAAAGAGGGATTTCTGGCTATAAAAAAAGGTATATCTTGAAAATGTCAGTGTTACCATTGATTTTATACCCCATCCCATGGAATAGGAGGTATATTAAGTTTGATTCATATTTTATAACATAGAGAAATAATCACCGTAGACCCCCAAGACCTTAAGGGCATATGATCGAGACCGAATTGTTAGTCGAATGAGCCATGTCCGTCCGTCCGTCCGTCTGTCGGTAGTTTTTAGGTCTTAAATTTTGAGCTAGCAACTTGATATCTGTCTTTCTAGGTCCCGAAGCAGTACAAGTGCAATTTTTTTTTAAATCCGCCCACTGGCACGCCCACTTTACTTATTAGCATAAAAATTCAAAGTTTTCGTAGGAAGCTGAATAGGAGGTATATTAAGTTTGATTCATATTTTATAACATAGAGAAATAATCACCGTAGACCCCCAAGACCTTAAGGGCATATGATCGAGACTGAATTGTAAGTCGAATGAGCCATGTCCGTCCGTCCGCCCGTCTGTCGGTAGTTTTTAGGTCTTAAATTTTGAGCTAGCAACTTGAGACTTGATATCTGTCTTTCTAGGTCCCGAAGCAGTACAAGTGTAATTTTTTTTTTTAAATCCGCCCACTGGCCCACTTTACTTATTAGCATGAAAAATCAAAGTTGTCGTAGGAAGCTGAAATTTGGTATGCAATATCCTCGCTTAACGGCTCTTATTTGATATATTTGCTTTAAATCCAAAAAACTTGCACTATAAAATGTTCAGATATGTGTGTAAGCTATCAACTCAAATGAATAAATTTTTGCCAAGCCCACCTTTGGGGGCGTTTTTAAGTAAAAAATCAAATTTTTAATATAGAACTGCGATCAACGCGTGTATATTGCATCTGATAAAAAATATGATAAGAGAAATTATGTTATTGAAAAGGGGTTGATGCCACGCCCCTTTTTTAAGAAAAGAGATTCTTAACTGACAAATTCTTTACACAATTAAAGGTAACAGAAACCGAAATTTAACAACCAAGAATTTTGACGCATTTTCAAGCTTGACAGTGGTCAATCTGAATGGGGTATCCAACGATTCGCCTAGGCGCATTGTAACCCTCCCACTAGTTTAATATATTTTTTCTGTTTTTAGTCATATTTTTAGAAAATCGCCCTTCCCGGCTAAACAGGGGGGAATAGACCCCCCCCCCCCCTCCTGTTCAATTTTTCTCTTATCCCGACCCAACCTATACGCCCTAGCTTTTTGTCACACCTTAACTGAAACACCATGTATAAAACAAAACAAGTGAGTAAGTGCAAGAGTTCGTCTGTGACAAACTTCTATATACCCGACCTTATATACAGTGTAATACCAAATCTTTAAGCCTTTTTGTCCCGTATTCATATATTATATGTATAGACCACGCACACAAAAATGGGCCTGGGCCAAAAATTAAAGTCAATTTATAGTAACTTCGCGTAACAAAACGCGTTAAAACCGAAAGTTATTTCGGGAAATAGTTTTTTTTTCCTAAAAACGCTTTGTATGAAAAAAGCTTAGCAAATAGTAATATCTATAGTAGTTGTCATATAATTTTTTTTTCAGTACAAGTGTAATTTTTTTTTTTAAATCCGCCCACTGACACGCCCACTTTACTTATGAGCATGAGAAATCAAAGTTGTCGTAGGAAGCTGAATAGGAGATATATTAAGTTTGATTCATATTTTATAACATAGAGAAACAATCACCGCAGACCCCCAAGACCTTAAGGGCATATGATCGAGACCGAATTGTAAGTCGAATGAGCCATGTCCGTCCGTCTGTCGGTAGTTTTTAGGTCTTAAATTTTGAGCTAGCAACTTGATATCTGTCTTTCTAGGTCCCGAAGCAGTACAAGTGTAATTTTTTTTAAATCCGCCCACTGGCACGCCCACTTTACTTATTAGCATGAAAAATGAAAGTTGTCGTAGGAAGCTGAAATTTGGTATGCAATATCCTCGCTTAACGGCTTTTATTTGATATATTTGCTTTGAATCCAAAAAACGTGCACTATAAAATGTTCAGATATGTGCGTAAGCTATCAACTCAAATGAATAAATTTTTGCCAAGCCCACCTTTGGGGGCGTTTTTAAGTAAAAAATCAAATTTTTAATATAGAACTGCGATCAGCACGAGTATATTGCATCTGATAAAAAATATGATAAGAGAAATTATGTTATTGAAAAGGGGTTGATGCCACGCCCCTTTTTTAAGAAAGGAGATTCTTAACTGACAAATTCTTTACACAATAAAGGTAATAGAAACTGAAATTTAACAACCAAGAATTTTGACGCATTTTCAAGCTTGACAGTGGTCAATATGAATGGGGTATCCAACGATTCGCCTAGGCGCATTGTAACCCTCCCACTAGTTTAATATATTTTTTCTGTTTTAAGTCATATTTTTAGAAAATCGCCCTTCCCGGCTAAATCCCCCCCTCCTGTTCAATTTTTCTCTTATCCCGACCCAACCTATACGCCCTAGCTTTTTGTCACACCTTAACTGAAACACCATGTATAAAACAAAACAAGTGAGTAAGTGCAAGAGTTCGTCTGTGTCAAACTTCTATATACCCGACCCTATATACAGTGTAATACCAAATCTTTAAGTCTTTTTGTCCCGTATTCATATATTATATGTATAGGCCACGCCCACAAAAATGGGCCTGGGCTAAAAATTAAAGTCAATTTATAATAACTTCGCGTAACAAAACGCGTTAAAACCGAAAGTTATTTCGGGAAATAGTTTTTTTTTTCCTAAAAACGCTTTGTATGAAAAAAGCTTAGCAAATAGTAATATCTATAATAGTTGTCATATAATTTTTTTTTCGGTTTGGAGTAAAATTTCCGAGAAATCTGGTATTTAAAGATCCAACATGTTAAAAGTGGGCATGGTCGATATTGTGGGCGGTCCAGTTTTTGTCAACTTAAAGGTTTTGTGCCATTATGCTCTATACCAAAATTTGAGCTCCTACGCCTTGTCTTACTTCATTTGATCAAGGCATATCAAAGAAAGGCGTTTTAAAAGAAATTTTGATATAGAGGTTGTCTTACATTGAATCCAGTAGTAGGCGTGGCCGTTCGCAGATTTAACCAATTTAAACACTTTGTCGGTACAAAATAAGAACCAAGATACACTCCAAATTTGAGCGCCTAGCTCAATTTTAAAGACCTAACAACTTGAGACTTACGGATAGACGGACGGGCGGACATGGCTCCACCGATGCAACTGTAAGTCTAGATCATATTTCTTTTTCCCCGTGGGTAGGAAAAACCTTCATAGGCACTACGAAGACCAACCGCGCGTGCTCATGGTAGTGTCCGTCAGACTTCGACTAAGCTTCCTTAACAAGTAGTCCAAGCTTGTGTAGTTATCGCGTGTGGCAGGCTGCCTTCCAATTAAGGCACCGTCAATTTATGCGGTTTCATCTTATGCTGCTAGATCCAACGGTCAATTTCGTTGTAGTCGGCGCGTAAGATTTACCTGATCCAAAGTTCGGATAATATCATTGTTGCAATGTCCGCGAAGTTGAGTACTAAGTTTGCGAGCAAAGTTTGTTACCTCGTCAGACACGGTTGCGATTCCTAGATCTCGAAGTAGATCGCTATTTCTTGTGTACCATGGAGCATTAACGATTGCTCTGAGTGTCTTATTTTGAATAGTTTCTAAAATAGATATATTGCTTGGTTAAGTACAACCCCACAATTGTATACCGTACGTTCAAGATGGTTTCAGCACTTGCTTATACAAAAGCAGTTTGTTATTATATGATTAGTTTCGAAAATCTTCCGATAAGCCAATATATTTCTCTTAACTTGATTTCGAGCTCGTCGCGTTTCTTTTTAACGTGCGGCTTCCATTTAAGTTTTGCGTCTAGAGTCATTCCTAGATATTTCGCTTCATTTGAGTACGGGATTTGTACCGAGTTAATGAATAAAGGTTTGTTGTTTATCTTTTTATAAGTAAAGTTAACATGCGTTGACTTAGTCTCGTTAAGGACGACTCGCCAGCTCTTCGTCCAGTCGCATATTTTGTCTAAAGCGCGCTGGAGTTTCCCTGTTGATAATTCAACTGTCGTATCAATAGTGAGCATAGCAGTGTCGTCTGCGAACGTAGATAAAATTGTTTTCTCATCGTGGGGTATGTCTCTTGTATAAAGCAAAAATAATATTGGGCCGAGAACGCTTCCTTGCGGGACACCGGCATTTATCTCTTTGAATTTCGAGTACTCATTTTCGTGAAAGATTCTGTCTTCAAGGTAAGACTCTAAGATTCTATAGAGTTTTTCTGGTTTTACAAGCTAAGCCTTAACTTGGTTTCAGGCCTTCGTGCCATACCTTGTCCAAGGTTTACGATACGTCGAGAAAAGCGCTTGTATATACATAGTCGTTTGTTATTCGATAGACCAGGTCGATTGTTGAATGCTTTTTCCTAAACCAGAATTGGTGATCCGGAACCAATCGTCTTTCTTCAATGATTGGTTGCAGCCTTTTAAGCAACAGTTTCTCGAATACCTTAGATGTTATCGGCAGTAGCGAAATAGGTCTGTATGATTTTTTTTTTCGTTCGGACATTTTCCTGGGTTCGGAACCATTATGACCACGGCCATTTTTCATTGCCCTAATGATATAGAGTTGCTTGACCAGAGCTTTTTTCGGTAGCTCCTTTAGAATCTCGCTAGTAATTAAGTCGTAGCCAGGGGCTTTGTTGTTCTTCAGATTATTTATCGTTGGATGAAGTTCAGCTAATGACACTGTTTTTATTCTATAATTATCTGGTACCGCATTGGGATTGAGCTCAAACGGTTTGAATGTTGCTTCAAGGTTATCACTTTTCACTTTCTTCACTTTTTTTTTGTCTTCTCTTGCCCATTCGCTGTTGGCTTTTCTTAATGGCGCAGAGTGTACTGTAGGCTTCTTAATTGACTTCACTCAAGTCAAGCTTTGGAGGTAAGCAGCAGTGCTGTCGAAAGGGATACTATAGTATCTTTTGGATACTATATCACAACTAGGGGTACGGGGATACCCAAACCTCAAAAAGGCTACCCTGTTAATTGGTCTTGTTTATCAGGAACATAAAACCTAATTCATCAGTTTTTTTTTTTTTTTTGTAAAAAACTTGTTTGTATACAAGCATTTATAATTATTCTATTGTGTTTCTGGATTTTATTTAGGCTTTCAAGCTAGAAAGCGAGCCCCAAAAAGTATTTTTCGCGTTAAACTCCCCGCCGAAGATAAAGCTTGACCCAAAATAGTCAAAGAGCGGAGCAAGATCGTTAACTGCCAGCCGATACTGCGGAGGAAAATAGCTCGTCGCGCTGTTATAATCTAGGTGTCTTAATTTTACTGAGACTGAGGTTATTTGCATAGAGTCAAGTTCTATTTTTTCGTTTTTGGAGTACTTAATGCAGTCTGTAATGTAGAGAGAGCATCCGCCTCTCGAATTTTCTGAAGTATGATGCGCGTGATAGTGGATGTAACCTTTTATTTTAGTTGCCGAACCCTTTTTACAGTGGGTTTCCGAAATCAGGCATATGTCTACATTATTCTTCCGTAGGTATAATTCTAGTTCGCCAATTTTTTGCAATAGAAGAAGATACCCGACCGAGGGTATATTAATTTTAATGCATAGTTTGTAACACAGTGAAATAATCACCGTAGCCCCTAGACCTTTTATATGATCGAGACCGACGGGTAAGTCGATTAAGCCATGTCCGTCCGTCCGTCCGTACGTCTGTCCGTATGTATGCAGTCTTGAAGTCATTCAAATTGAACTAGGAAACTAAAACTTCCAGCGTTGCTTTGTCATCATTTTGTACAGACACAGTATGAAAATTGAGAAGATCCGCCCACAGCCACGCCCACAATTGGCTTGAATGTCAGACAACTTGAAATTTCCATTTTATTTCAAAATGCCTTTTGGTCAAGATAGACAAAACGTATGAACGCAAATTTTGGTGGAGAGCAATATCGACCAGAAGCCTTTAATTAGACAAAAATTGGACCGCCCACTCTATTGACCATGCCCACTTTTAACATCTGAAATCTTTTAAAACCTGAATATTACCAAACCAAAAATATTACATGACAAATATTAAAGATATTACCATTTGCTAATTTGTTGCATGCAAAGCATTGAGCTCCGCCCACTTTTAGGGGGCGTTTTTGGGAAAAACCGGTTTTCTAAGTATGAATATTCGCTTTTAACGCATTTTCTCGTGATTCCAACGAAATAAGAGTTAACTGATTTTGATTTTCAACCTATGCCCTTTCTTAGGGGCGTGGCCAATACGAATAATTGACGTTAAGTATATGAAACAGACCAAAAAATTTTAAATTTGGTGTTAATAGGTAAAGAGGGTCGGGTATTTAGAAGTTCGTTACAGACGAACTCTTGCACTTACTTAATTGTTTCTTATACGTTTTTCGAGGTTTAAACCGATCTCGCTGAATTTCTTAAATATTATTTGATTAAGTTTCTTAGTGAGACTGTCCTCAACTCCGAAACATTTTGTTTGTGAAGAACAATTAAAATGAAACGCATCGCTGCCTCCGCCATGACTTATCAATGAGCAGGCAGTTGCTCAGAGTTTAAAAGCGTATTCTTTTCAACGCCGAATCGTGAAACTGGTGTGGAATACAGAAATAAATTGTTCTTTTCATGTACACCTGAACGGAATCGTGCTCATGTAAATGTTCTTTTGAACTCCGAATTAGTTCGGTGTCCACACCGAACTCCAAATTTTGCCACCGTCGTATTTGTAACGTCGAAGTAACGTTTCGACTCAAATTTCATTCGTGATTTCTTACAACACGACTGAAATTGTATGAAACCGATCAAAAATACCTAGCTAAATATCAAACTCAAGGCTATCAAAATTAATTTTAAGTAAAAAGTTAAAAAAACCGAGGGCAACAAAATCACTCTGCGAAATGAAAAACAGTAAACAAAATGAAGTGAACAGTTTGAGACGTTACGTGATGATTGCACGGGTGCAGTATTTGCCGTTCTATACACAATGAAACCGAGTGTACACCACGCTGGAATTGTCGCAAACACTGAGTTTTTTTTGACAGCTCGGTGTGGCAGTTCGGTGTTCAAAAGAATACGCCATAAGTTTCGTCTGTTGCTCAAGTTTGTCTAAAATCATGCCTAGAATCTTAGAGACCAAATCTGACTCGGCCGAGTGTGGCTTTCTTTCACGTAACGTGACTTGAGCGTACGATCTTGGACCAACAAGTGTGGATTATCCCTTCGGACTCCGGTGGGAATTTGGACCATCGACGTTTTCTTGCGCATTTTGAATTTCGCCTTTAATCAGTCCCGTACTTTTGGATTATAAACTTTAGAAGGTTAGGCTGGGGCCCTTTGAAGATTCATGTCGCTTTTGAAATTCAATGGCGATTTTGCAACCTCGGTAGCTCGCTGGGTGACTTCCCGTGGAATTGGCGACAACCGCGGGGGCCTAACTGCTGACATTTCAATCCGTCGAGAGATGTTCGCCGGCGCATTTCAACTATCGCGGTTTTTTCTGGCAGTACGCTTGCGTGTGTCGGAAACCTTGGCATCGCTTACATTGGGGTACTAGTCTGTTGTCCGTCCGCTAGGGCTCGATTTTTACATTGATGTAAAGGATTGCTTTAACTTTGTAGATTTCGTTAATATTCTCAGTTCTATCAAAAGAGAGCATACAAATTTGCAGGCCGCGTCAGATAATAGCGAAATCTATGCCTTCGTCCGTACGTTGCTTATCTTTCTTTATTATGTTCACGGCGTCAAGAATTTTAAAGCCTGGGCTTGAACGTCTTGTATTATTTCGTCCTTGGTACAGGATGTGGTACAGGTGTAGTCCCCTCGCGATAACCCGCAGCGGCTTTTCGAGGTGATTTTTATACGTAAACCATTGTATTTTCTCTGTATTCAACTTTTGTGACAAAGACCGATTAGGCGTCAAAGTCATCAACGTTAACTTTCCATCATATCTCTAAAAGGTCTAATTGGTCTACGGTGATTATTTCACTGTGTTGCAAACTATGCATAAAAGTTAATATACCCTGGGTCGGGTATAAAAAGACCGCCAAGTATGAAGACGCGGAGCGGTCCGTCGTTTATTTTTGTAGATGAGGCTTACCTTTATTGTATACTTTTTTGTATTGGAGTCTACTGTTCTTATATTGGGTGATTTTTTAGTTTTGTCACTTAAAAAATGGTAGCATTAAACTTTTTCTTTAATTTTTTATATATTTTTAATAAAACAACACTAAAGCTCATGCGTCAAATTTGGTTGATGTGAAAAAAGTGGCCCAGAAGTAACGATAGATATAATTTAGATATATTTTAGTCAACTAAAGTGTTTTCAAGCACATTTAGGAAAACATAAACTATTTCAAAAATGCTTCAGTTTTTGTTTTAATTGAAAAGATGGACAACGTTCGGTAATCTTATCTTCGGTCCTATAAAAGGACCTCTTATGGTATCACACCCTTGTCCGTTCGTCCGACCGCACCTGTAACTTTAAAACAGTGAGCCGTAGAATGATGAATTTTGCTACACTTATACCTAAAGTCCATGAAAAGAATGAGAATGCATACAAGGGTAATTTTTTATATACACATACATATAACGGTTTAATTACAGTTTGAATATTGATAGTAAGATAGACAAAAAGTGTTTTTGCCTTATCTTAAAAAGTTTTTCAGCCAGAAAGAAGAAAATTGAAACATGCACTAAAAAAATATTGGATTTACGTAGTAAAATCAAACTTTTGCAAAATATTGAAAAGTTTCTGAGAAATAAGAAATAAAAAATAGATACCTATTTTCAACGTGTTTAAGGTCTTAACTCTTTTATCACTTTATTTAAAAAGCCGATACTGGGCTATCAAATAAAGCGGCCGCAGGCTAAAAAGGCTAAAAAAGACTTAAGGCTAAAATCAAATTTTGGTTAGACGGTTATATAACTGCAGTTTTGGCGTATTTTCGAAAAAAAAAAATGTGAGAAATTTTGTCCCTACCACTATCTCCGATTCAAATGACCCAGTCGTTAACGGAGTATCCGGATACCTGGCGCCCTTCGGATTACTTACCCTTATCTATATACTGCGGATCTCTGTTTAGATGGACATCATTCTCCGCTTCTCGTGGGGCGATAATGAACAAACAGGGCAATATCTCTGCCCCCAGAACGTCTCGAGTTGAAAGACCGTGGCCACGCGCTTCAACAAGAGAGTTTATAAGAACATGCGTGAAGCTACCCGGACTCTGAAAGTCTTTGGAGATATTCTGGAGATGGACAGAACATAGCATCGCAAGGTGACGCTCATAAGCGACAGAGGCCGGAGGAAGATACCGATTCGGTATCTAAGCATCTTAAGTTGAAGAGCACCATCACCGCCCTAAGACGTCTTCCGTCACACCTCATAAGTCCTTCAGCGAAGTTCTTAAAGACCGTATTGTCGTTGCTGTGATTGATCTTAGCGACCTGGACGGATCAATCACTCCCGAAGGCTGGAATATGGTCAAATTGAAGCTTTCTAGCAATTTTTTGACGTTCATGCGGGAACACTTCGGACCACCTCCGATCACCTTCGATGGCGGTTGGCATCAGGGCAATGTAAAACTTATCGCGTGCGAGGATATGAGAGCTCGTAATAAACAGTTTGGCCGAGGTTGGCCGGGTGCAAAGCTCGAGGTCGTTGCTAAGGAGAATTTCTCTAGCCGGCCGAGAACGCGCACTTGGATCCCTATCGAACCGCCCTCCGCACAAGAGATCCTTGAAGTCATAAGAATTTGCAATCCGACACTTCCAACTCACGATTGGAACGTCGCTAAGCTGGAGGAGCAAAGGGGTTCCTATAGATCTGCTATTATAGTAATCAACCAGGATTCTCTTGCTCATCAAGCTGAGACCAAAGGCATGATAAGATTTGGTTGGGATTAGACCACCCTACGAGTTTACAAAAGGGACGAGTTGGAGACTGGCAAGTTGCCTCCTCACCCCCCGAAAAAGGACGAGTGAGAGACTGGCAACTTGCCTCCTCACCCTCTAGTACCGGTGTCTGTATTACCGCACGCCGGAACTGCAGTCACCTTTCCAAATTTGGACGACGTCGCCGCTACGGCTCCTACTCAGTCCGAAGCCTCTGTTTCTGACACTTCATCAGACAAGGGACGGAAGAATGGCTAAATACGGTCCTTCTGAGCGAAGACCAACTTCTGGATTCGTTGTTCGACTCGGAAGACCTAAACAACACTGTAGCGACCATGCTCCCGTTAGTTCAGATTAACCTCCATCACTCCAAAATCGCCTCGGCCTCCCTTCTTCTCCGTCTGGCTCAAGATCGAGAAGATACTGCCTTGATCCAAGAACCGTGGGTTGTTGACAACAGGGTTTGCGGACTCAGGACTCCTGATTACTACGTTCTGTATTTAACAGGCAAAGGTAAGCCTAAGTCTTGCATGCTAGTGAAATGTAGTCTTATTGTATTTTTACTCCCTAACTTCAGCGATCAAGACATCACCGTAGCGAGGCTTGAGACGGCGAAGGGCACCTACTGCCTGGCCTCTGCGCTCTGCCTACCTTGCCCACGATACGGTGGAAACTCCTCCTGGATACACCTTGGAGAGTGCCATCAAGGTAGCTGAGCTGCACAAAACTGACTTCATCATTGGGTGCGACGCTAATGCTCATCACGCAGTATGGGGCAGTTCCGACATCAACGATATATGTCGATATATAAACCGTTAAATATATATAATGTCGATATATAAACCAACCTCATTGCATGTAATACGGGTAGCGAACCTATCTTCATAACCAAATGTCGACAAGAGGTCCTTGATATTACCCTAGTCTCTGACTCCATTGCTGAACTGATTGTCAATTGGAAAGTCTTGTCTTAACATTCTTTCTCAGACCATAGATACACTGAATTCAGTTTAAATTATGTTTCTCCCCGCCAATCAACCTTCAGGGACTACAGGACGACAAACTGGCTTTTATACAGAGATTCACTGAATCGTTCGTTGAACTCTTTTCTCCTTAGTCCTCCTTGTGACATCAATGAGCTTGATCACAAGATTAATGAACTTACTCTGGCCCTATCTTCCTCCTGTCCCCTTATACTTCCAAGAGGCAAGAGGCATGAGGACCTCCGAACTTGGCCTTTTCAGAAAAGAATGCAGGAAGCTACTAATCCAACGATGCCCGGCAGCCTAAAAACTCAGATGGCTCCTGGACTTCCTCTAGCGCAGAATCGCTGAACCTGCTACTGGACACCCACTTTCCGGGTAGCTCCAATATTATTAACCTTAACCGGTCAATGCCACAAATAACCAATAAGTATGACCTGATAACTAGGGATAGGTTGCTATGGGCACTTAAAAGATTCAAACCCTACAAATCGGCAGGACCAGGCGGCATAATACCAGCCGAACTACAAAACACATCGGATATTATCCTCCCTGCACTGGAGATAATTCTGAGAGGTTGCGTAGAGATGGTCCACATTCCGCTGTTATGAAGAGAAGTGTAAGTGGTATTTATACCCAAAGTCGGCAAATATTCCCATGTTACTCCAAAGGATCTCAGACCCATCAGTCTATCATCATTTCTCTTAAAAACACTAGAAAGATTGATTGAAATCCACCTACGTTCTAGCATTGATATAAGACTGCTTTCTACAGCTCAGCACGCTTACTGTAAGGGCAGATCTGTGGAAACAGCTTTGCATACGCTAGTGCGTTACATTGAATATTCCCTTCACCACAAGGAGTACACAATGGTAGCCTTCCTCGATATAGCAGGGCCTTTAACAATGTCAACACATTTGCCATCTTGGCTGCACTGTCGGCTCTGAAGGTTGATGACACACTTAGCGATTTAATAAATCAACTTTTAACGAGTAGGATCATTAACTCAAAGCTAGCCAGAAGATCTGTCAGCAGAGGAACCCCATCCCCACTCCTTTGGAATCTAGCGGTGAACGAACTGCCGCAGAGTGATCGCTTATGAAGACTACGTTGCCATTGCCGTTTCGGGGAAGCCTAAACACCCTTAAAGAACTCATACAGAACGCTCTAAACAAGCTTTCCGGATGGACTGACAGTTGTGGACTGGGTGTCAACCCCCACAAAACTGAACTTGTCCTCTTCAACAGGAAATACAAAATCCCTCATATCGACCCTCTCTCAATCAAGGGCACTAGCTTATATTTCTCCGAAGAAGCCAAATATCTGAGTCTCATCCTCGATAGAAATCTCAGCTGGAAATCTAATATACAAGAAATGGTCCGGAAAGCTACGATAGCACTCTTTTCCTGTAAAAAAGCCATCGGCCATAAGTGGGGACTTCAACCCCGAACCACCCACTGGCCAAAACAGAATTGGCCTAAGCTAGATCTTAAACGCTTTAGGAGTTTGATAGCTCTTAATAGATCGCACATGAGAACTACAATCGGTGTTATTTAAGGACACTTTCTGAAAGGCAAGCATGCGACAAGGCTTGGTGTATTTTCTAACAATTTTCGCAGGAGCTGGACGGACGAGGAGGAAGAAGAGACCACTATCCACCTTCTCTGCACAAGCGCCGCTCTCTCTAAGAACCGAAATCTTCACCTTGGAGCTTTCTTCTATAATGATCTCAGTGATCTTAGCAAGACTGATCCAAAACGTCTCTTACGCTTCATAAGTAGCTCAAAATGGTTCAACGAGTAAGCAATTTTCCCAGATCCACGTGGTATCACAATGGATAGATAGGTCTAAGTGAGTTGCCAGCCACTTCAACCTACAGTCCTACAGCCACTTCAACCTAACTTAACCTAACTATCTCCGATATAGCATCGGCCAAATGATTGAAAAAAAAAATCATTCACACCAAAAATTATTTGTAATTTTTGGGAAAGCTATAGAAATTTTTGAACATTTAGCAGATTCTGAGATTTAAATCGAAAACTTCAAAAACATTACAACAATTATTTTTCAAAATATTCTGGTTCTTAACGGTGGTACCGCTTTTTATGAAGTTTGGTTTGTATATAAAAGTATGAAGTGAATTCTATAATTTTTAAGATCTTTCAAAAATGGCGTTTCTTAAATCAAATTTTCTGAAACGGTTTAAAAAGTAACTTAAAAAACTCGCTTTAACAACCTATAACTTAAAAACTTGTGCTCTTACTATTTGGTAAAACTAACTTACTTTGCTAGCGCAAAGTATAGGAAATTCAAAAAAAATTATAACGGTTTTTAACAAAAGGTTCCGAATAGACGTTTTATCGATTTTAAATCTAAAAAATCGTACGGTTTCGAAAAAAAATATTAGACAGAAATTTTTTGAGGTTCGAAAGAAAAATATAGAGGGGCTGATATACTGCGTACTTTTTGAGATACGCTTAAAATCATTTAAGTTGATTTAATAAAATGGTAGGCTTAAAAATGCCTACTTCTAACTTGTTTCTATCTTATAAACTAAATTTTACGCAAGCACAAACCACCGAAGTAGAAAGCAACATATATAAAAAGTTTTGAAAACGAAACTTCGTTTGTCTTTTGTTTTACGAAAAAAAATCAAATAAAATAATTATTGCGTTTCAATAAAAATTTCAGTACCTTAATTTAGATTCGGCTAAAATAAGTACATACTTGTTAAAAAAAATATGGACGGTACTTTAAGCAAAATTAATAAAAATATATCTACTTTAAGAATTTGAAACCCGAATACAGGGCAACAGTCAAAAATCCCCTTTATTTACTACACTGCAACGGCAGCTTTTAAAAATTCGTATAACACAGATATTATGCATATATCTTCTTAATATTTCACTCGAAATATTCTAAAGGGTCCGCCAAATAACTTTTTTTTAAATGCTGTAAAAAAACTACTGAATATTTTCTCAAATTTCTTTTTTTATTTGAAAATTAATAATGGAAAATAATTTCATTCAAATGGCTGCCTCGGCTGCCATGCAGTAGCCTACACGATCGGTCCGATTTTAAAGCACATTGTTAAAGCTGCATTTCACCAATGGCTTCACGAATACTGTCCTTTGAAGCGTCAATTGTCTCTGGCTTTTCGGCGTAACACTAATCTTTTACGGCACCCCACAAATAATAGTCCTCCAACGGTGTCAAATCGCAGCTCCGAGGTGGCCAAACGACATCAGCTCTGCGGCTGATAATGCGATCTTCAAAAACAGGACGCATAACATCAAGTGTAGCTTCGGCTGTGTGGCACGTAGCGCCGACTTGTTGAAAGCAAATGTTGCCAAAATCTTCCTCTTTAAGTTTTGTGAAAAAAAATTGTTCAACATGGCCCGATAACGATCGCCATTGACTGTAACGGCCACTCCTTGCTCATTTTCGAAGAAAAACGGCCCAATTATGCCTCTGGACCAAAATCCGCACCAAACAGTGACTCGTTTTGGGTGTATCGGCTTTTCAATGGATGCGTGCGGGTTTTCTGCGCCCCAAATGCCAATTTTGCTTGTTTACATACCCGCCAAGATTAAAATGAGCTTCATCTGAAAAGTTTTGAGTTTTTTTGGCAAAATCGGCATCTTCTCTAATTCGAGTCGCCCACTTAGCGAAGCGAAAATGCATTGGAAATAAGCATATACACAACAATATTCGTTCAGCGGAAGGATAAAACTAATTATCTGTCAAATCAGACATGAGCTAAGTGTTACCATTCACGAAATAAGCACTAGTTGAAAAAAACGTTAAGGTAGACCCTTTATAAATATTAATAAGCAAAACAAATGAGTTATCGAGAGCATTTGAAAATTTTCCATAAAGTCCGAAATCATCATTAAAAGAAAAGAAACAAAGTCAAGAAATTAAGCAATAATTGTACGCTAAGCTTTCAAAAAAAAGCCCGACGGACCTCTCCGTGTATGACGTTCTAATTTTTTTTATAAATGCGATTGTCAAATCGGCTTGTCATTTCAAAGGATAACGTAAAAATTAATCTCGTTTTTAGCGGTCCATCCAAAAATGGAAAAAGGACCTCTAATGGTAACACTACGTTGTCCGTCCGTCCGGACACGTATAAAGCAACTCAAAGTGCTTAGGTCATATTTTTCAAAAACAGTTTGAGTACTGCAGTTTTGACGCATTCTCGAAAAAAATCGCAACAATGCATGAAAAAACTTGTGTGTGTTTTTAGTATCTCTCCCTTTTCTCCGGTGCTATTTGGTGGAATTCTTTGAAAAAAATCACACGTATCAGAAATTATTCAAAATTTTAAGGAAAATTATAGCGGATTTTGAAATTTCAAAACCTTCTGAGATTTAACTCAAAAACATAAAAGCATTTTCAAAAACAATTTTTTTAAGTCTTCGGTAGAAGCGATCTTTTTCAGATTCGGTTAGTGTACAAAGCTTACAAAAAGAAGGAGGGCTGCGTTAAAATGTTTTTAAATTGTCGTTTTTAACCCAAGTTTTTAGAAGTCTATTTAAAAAACAAAATAAAAAGTCTATTTAAAAAACAAAATAAAAAAGAAGCTTGTTTTACCGTTTACGCATAAGCCGGTGGCCATAGAATTCAAGAAAAACATCGAAGGCTAGCGATGGTGATTGTGCTATTGGAAAAAAGTATAACGGGATCTAGAAAAAAACTAAAAATATTTGTTTTATGGATTTGAAATTTAAAAAATTATAAAAACGGTCAAAAGAACGCATTTCTCCCCCTCTATTTCCCAAACGGTATAAAGTAAAGTTTTTAAATAAATACCGGGACTATATACTATGGACTATGTCCATCTACTTAAATTTTATACAAAACTATAGCAAACTTCGAATATTTGACTCAAAAACGTGAAAACATTTTCGAAAACGATTTTTTAAAGATTTCTAGTTCCCTAACGGTTATGACGACCTTGTTTAAATTTGGCTGAAGTATGTAATGTTTAAAAGGCAAGCGAATCGCATTAAAAATGTTTCAAAATTTCCGTTTCCGACCCCAAGCTTTTAAGCCCATTCAAACAAGCTAAATAAAAAACAGCATATTTTTACCGTTTTCTCACAAATCCATTTCCGCAGAATTTGAGAGGTTGTTGAAAGGTGGTTGTTTTGAGACGGTTGAGAAATTGATTGATTGAACCACATCTCAAATTGATTTAACAACCAATTTGAGAGGTAACAATCAATTTTTATTGATTTAACAATCAATAAGACTAACGGTAATTAAAAATAATCGAAATTGCTGTTTTATGCATTTTAAATTATAAAAATTCTAAAAAAGACCAAGAAAACGTTTGTCCTTCCCTCTATTTTCGAGTAATGAAGCCCAATATAAAATCACCCAATATATATAGATTATTATGTTTTGTGATGATTATAAAGAAACACCCAATATAAGAACAGTAGCAGAACTACGAAAAAAGTATTACACGCTGTAAAATATATTCAGAAATAATTTTAATAAATAAATAGAATGTTACACAAACTGCGCAATATAGATGACCATAACCTTCAACAAAAGCCGACGTACTGCTCCGCGTATGTCTTCATTTACTTGAAGGTCTTTTTTTTAGCCCCGAAGAAAGCTATTTTCTTGGTCTTATTTAATTTTCACCCGATTTCATTTGAATTTGCTTGAGACCCGCACAATTTATAAAAAAAAAATTTCAAACACTTTTATTATTCCAGTATAATGTATTAGATTGTGCTTTTGTTTAAAGAACTATGAATTTTGTTTAGTAGTTTTTTTTATTGTTGCCACTGATGCTTTTAAGTTTTTGGCAACACTGATGCTGTCCTTATGCAGGACTTATTATTTCTTCCCTTTCTTCCCTAGACTTATTTTTTTAACATTAAAAAAAAGACTACTCATTGTCCGTTTACTAATTATTTAATATCCACAACCTTCTTGAACATAGACTTGACCTACTTTTATTTTTTTGCCAAATGAACAACTTTCTTTATGAGATTCATAGAAAATTTGTATTTTTTTACCTTAAATGACACACCGAATAACATTTGAGGACTATGATGTGTGCAATGTGATAACGAAAGTATCAAATCGTTCACTATTTGGCACTTTCCACAGGAATCGTTTCAACAACGAACAATAGTTCAACAATGCTACAGATGGTAAGACTCCAGATATTATCTCACCTCTTCATATATAGGTACAAATGATGAAGACTTTTTTTTGTGTTGTATATCGAAACATAAAGCTTCGACGCCGCATACAGAATTGATATAATCATTGTTTTAAAAAAACTATTTTCGATAATGTTTAGGAAAGAGGCCAACGAATGTGTGTAGATGCTATATTTAGAAATTTTGATTGCATATGTATGCAACTCTATATATATCTAGTGACAAATAGTACCAAGAGTTTTTTTGTCAATCCTGCGCATAGAGTACATGGCCTTAATATGTAAAAGTCTATGTTCGCTATTGGCTTGCGCAGTGTGCAATGTCACTACGCACGAATGCGTGGGTGACGAAATTTTCGATCGTCTAAAATTGTGCCACGAGTTAAGATGTATTTGTTATCTCTTCAGCGGATCTTCTATGTGTAAAACCTAGGAAAATACTTTGTACACTTAAGTTGTAGAATATACTCAACTTTCAAGCAGGAAAAAAAAGATAGACAAACAAAATATTGCAATTATACGTTATATTTTCTATTTTTAGATTGCTTTAAGAGAAAATTGAGTCGAACTAAGTCTGGCTAAAAGGAGAATGTATGCATAAGAGATTCAAAATAAAAAAGTTGAAAATTAAAAACTTTCCAAATCATGCCACATTTAATATTGATATAACATGTGAGGAAGTTCTAGTGTGTAAATAATTACATTATCACCTACCGAAATATTTTTACAATATATATAAAAAAAATTAAACAAGTTTAGCAACATGTGATGCAATACAAATTGTTCCACCACAATTTGTATTGCAATTAGTTTTCATTTTGAACATCAAATAAATGTTCAACATGAATATGTTGAACTCAACCATAAATATGTCAATATTTATGGTTGAGATATGAGCAAACATGCACGATATTTTATCAATCATTGTTAGTTATCTATTGTCTGCATTCATTTTAGGGAAATATCAACAATAGTTAATATATAACACAATTAAGTTATAAATATGTTAATAAATTTTTGTGCGCAAGCCAAAGAGCATTTTAAGACTGATTCTACGAAAATTACAAGGTTACCCGCCGGCCGGCCGCACGCCAGATTTACAATTTTATTTACAATTAAAAAGCTTTCACTCCGCTTTTGTATAATTATTATGACCATTTAAATTTTTAATGAAGTCGAGAAAATTACATCGGCAAAGTGACGGCCGGTTTATCGTAAAATATTGAATTTTGCACTATAATCTAGAAGAGCAAAATAGACACATTTATTATAACTCACTTCTTGTCTGATGATTAAAGTTGGAAACGTTAGTCAAGAAGTAAACTTTTAGGTCTTGCATTTAAAGTTGGGATGGAAGCGGCTAAGGTGATCTGTGATTTTCACATTTTGTGACAGTCGATGTGATAAAAAAAAGATCTGTCTGCGTAAGGTGATCACAAAAACATTGTTTCGAATCGTTGTTTTATTCGAGCTTGTGATGCAAGAACATTTTTTTTTAACCATGCAGAAAGCCTAGGTAGGCAGGTATGTAGGTAAGTGGGTTTAAGGTGCACTGAGGCCAAAGTAGGCCCATTGTACTGTGGCGTGAATTTTATGACAGCCAGCCAGTCTTGTCAGCGAATTTTATTTAGTTCCTTTTTTACCGGTGTTCCACTGAGGTAACTAAACCAATTCAAATAGTTACCAAAAATTTAGCGATGAAATGCGCAGGAAAAAATATTTTACTTACTTCTTTCATAAAAATGTCACTACTGGAATTAGCTTTTATACTGAGTTATTTTCTCGAGTTCATCCTCGAGTACATGCTCTGGGAATAAGCCTGTTAAACTGAAGGTTTCATTACACCATTCAACTAAAGGTAAAGTTACATCTACAGCTAAATTGAGAAAAATTAAACAAAAATATGTGGGAAAGTGCAACAGTGCGTAAAAATTTGATTCCGTCTATGATGGATTAAAAAATACCCTTAAAAAGAACCTACCACGCCTCCAGGAAATGGGTAGGAGGTAAAAATATAACTTTTGAATGCCTTTTGCTAATTGGTTCCTTACATTTTGGACTAAAACCACGCCTTTTTAACTAAAAAATCAATCAAATAGTGCTAATATGTACAATGTTTGTGTTATATTTTTTTGTCCAATTTCATAAATAATTATTGAATATTTTGTTGTTGATATTCAATATCTTATTATTGAAATATTAAAAAGTTATTGAAATATTAAAAGTTATATCTCCCTTAAAAGTAGGCATGGTAAACGCTTACAATCCGCGTACCAGACTCCGACTTTTGTAACATAGCAAAAGTCGTAATAAAGCATATTTTTAATTAGAGATGTTCGCACATAATGGCCCGTAGGTTGTGTGACTGTGGGCAGATTCGACTAATTTTCACCATCTGCTTTTCTCCTTTCGGTCTCAATCGTAACTCATAAAGGTCTTAGAGGTCTACGGTGATTATTTCAATGTGTTGCAAATTATACATTAAATTTAATATACCTTTGGGTACAAAAAGCGCAGCGGTACACAAACGTGGATTGGAGGCACCAGCAGTGGACAAGAATATGAAACATATTTAAATCATTAGAAAGATCTGTACCCGAAATAAAAAAAAGGTACCGTACCACAGGTGGTACATTCTTTTCGGAATTAGGGCTTCGAAGTTTTTTTTGGGAAGTATGAAGGTGAACTATAATCCAGGTTCATGGAAGTGAGATGCTGCCCGTTTAGAATATTGGCATGTCCATAGGTGTAATCACACCATTGGGAACATGCCTTAAGTCGAATTGCGCAGTAGGTCGCTATTTGCTTACTTAAGATATCTAAGGGGATGAGGTTCAATAGAATTTAAAGCGCATCAGTAGAAGTTGTTCTCAGGGCACCACTGATGCAGATGCATACTTGCCTTTGTACCTTTCTTAAAACGTTGAGATGTATGTCGACGCTGAGTATAGGCCACCATATTGCTACGCCCCTATATAATGATTATTCTAATGACGCTGTGAAAAGCCAATGTGCTGTAAGGCTTCAGACTCCATTTATGCCCAATGGCTTTTTTTGCTGAAAAAGCGCCGTGATGGCGTCCTTGCTCTTTCAGCTGTATTGATCTTCCAGTTAACTGCCCAGAGCGGTAGTCAGTGCCATTTATGGTGGGAGGGACAAAGTGGGGGATTTTGTATTTCTTATAGTGGAGTCAAAATGATAATGGAGTCCAAAAATAAGTTGTATATGGATGTAACTCATAGTGCAAAATTAACTCTTTTTTGTGTTTGGTACGATAAGACATTGCTCAAAAATAAAAATTCTTTTTCTAATATCTCGAGTTATAATAGCGCTCAGATAAAAAAAGGAAAAAGGGGTTGCTATGGAATAAAATTAGCTAGAAGACTGACTGATAGAGACTCTTTAAAAGTGAATCCTAACCTCGAAAATTCTAAATTTCTTATTGATAAGATATTTTCACTAAAATCGCCATAAATCGAGGAAACATTGTCTGACTTTTATGAAAATCGAAGAAAAGTTGTATACTGAAGCATTTGAAGGTTTTCAAAAAAAAATTGATTTTTCTGCTTGCTTGTCAAGCCATAGAACCCGTGTGAACAGATGTTGGTCAAACTTTCTTTGTGTTTGTCACTCGGAAAAAATTTTCGTGTGGTGAAGATGGCGGCAATATCAGGGCTCCTTTAGATGTAAACTTTTCATCAATGTTGTACAACATGTTGTACCTTGTGAACCTCCCTATTCGCATAAGCAATCGTTTTGAAGCCCGCCTCTTCTAGTATTTTTAACCGCTATGTAAAGCTACGTAAAAAGAGTTTATTCAGCGCTATGTAAAAAAGTTTATTTTGCACTCTGAGGCAAAGGCGACATCATCCACATGAGCAATCGTTTTGCAACGTGCCTCTTCTTGTATTAGTATGAGTTTATTCACCGCTACGTTAGAAAAGAGGGGATAGCCTATGTGTAGGCAAAAAAAAAAAAACAAATAACCAGAACGTTTGAAAACTGGGGACCAGCTGATTATGACGATGATTGAACATGAGCTGTTAGAAAATTGTAATGCTAACAGTCCACGCAGACGAATTTTTGGCAAAACAATAACCAACCAGATCAGAAAGTTTGAAAATTGATCGTGAGTTGTCATAATTTTTGTTATTTGTGACATCAATTATCACAGATCACCTAAGCCGATTCCCTGATTTTTATTTAACATCAAATTAGGTTGTTCGTGAGGTTGTTTGCGATAAAGAAATTGTTTGTAGAAACCTAATTGCATTATACGATGGTTGACTTCGCCCAGCAAAAAAATTACAGGCAAAGAGGACTGATCGCATTGTAATATTAATATGGTAGGTTTACGAGGTATGTGTAATGGCGGATGTTAAATTTTTCTAAATTTCAATGCTTTTATTAAAAATTAAAAACTACATGCTCATATGGTTTGACTTTTTTAGAAAGTTTAAAATAACGACAACCACTTTTAAAAAAAAAACCGTTTCTTAAATAAATTCTTAGCCGATTGAGATTAAACTAGAAAAGTCAGCTATTTTCGCCTTGATAATTTTAAGCAAATTTAGTATTTGCATAGTAAATTAAGATTGATCTCATAGAAATGAGAGAAAGCGAAAAACGCAGGGACAGCAAGTAGATTGTTGGTTATTTTTTATGGAGACTGGAGGGAGATGGAAATATGCTTAACCTTAAATAATAGTCTAAGTTTAAATAAGAGTCTAAGAGTCTAAAGCAAAACAGGTATATATTCACCAAGCGCTAAAGGGCAAACGGTTAGCCAGAGGCAAAAACTTCAATGGTAAAGTGCTATAATTTTAAGTACCCATATTTTGCACAAAAAATTTACGAGCTATCACACATAAAAATGTTAGTGCTCGGTGCTAGAAATTTCCCATGCCTTATGCTTGTTTTATAGCAAAAAGCCCGATAGTGCGATTTTCGTTATTGATTGTTAGACGAGGTGCTGAAAAACACGCATCAATTGCTCAAAGCCTAAGCTAGCTTACATTGCAATACTTACTATAAAAAGAACAAATTAAACTAAGAAAATTTGATTTGTTGAAAAACTTAAACTTAAAGCTGCTTTAAAATAAAAACAAAGATAAGACTTAACCTTGCTAAGCTTAACTTTACAAAAAGCGCAATAAGTACGCACTTTCTATTCGGTGCTGTTTTTTTATGTTTTTTTTTTTGCTTTTTTTGTGTTTTATTGCAAATAAATAAAAATTTAAGGTGAAAAACTTTAACCTAGCCACCTAAGAACTATGCTGCCGTGCTAAGGAAAAAAGGGCACATCTCCACGGAAGTAGTTTTGAGATAAATGCGTTTTACTGTTTATAATCTCCGCGCATTGATATTTAATATTTTTGGAAATTTTAAAAAAGCCTTTCCAAAAAAATTATTGTTTTATTTTATTGTGCACTGACATTTCAGTATTTTTTTGCGATTGCGTAGAGAAAATGGACTTGTGCCCTTTTTGCTTAGTATGGACGTGCAGAAAAATTGCTTAAAGTGTTTATAAAACAGAATTATGGAAATAATTTTTTAAGATTTTCACTGTTTTGGCGTACGCCTACATTAGGTAACTCTTTGAAATCGTGGTATCAGTTTTCTTCCATAAAAAAGTTGGGAAACAAAAAAGGCACATTAACCAAAACCATTGTAAGATACTAAGCAAAAGAGGCATATAACACAAAAAAAAAAATTAAGCAACTGCGCCTTTTTAGCTTAGTCCGTGGCACATGTGGCGGTAGGCGGTGATCGCACCGATAAGGCTATCGCGTGTTATAGGTGAATGAACGCAAACAGGAGAGTAGATAATATTCAACCGTATATTATCTACTCTCCTCTAAAAATTGAAACTGTTCTGCTAGAAAATTTAGCAGGTCAACTGGATTTCATTGCTCCCAAGCCAAAAAGTCTACTTTTAATTCTGTACAGATTAGTAAAACGCAAAGCAATGGCGCAAAAAATTTAGCAACCGAAGTAAAATATCTTAGCATTAAACAGCGTACACAATTTTGAAACTTAATATGTAAAATTATAATTTTTATTGCTGTCAGTGCTGGAAAAAATTTATTAACACTATGGCACATAGTGATGATAAATTTAGTACCTAATTAGAGTAGTAAACTTTATGTCATTTGCAGTAACTCAATTTTTTTTTGTGCGTATATGCAAAACAACTGCATTAAACTGATTTTTTACCTATTTTTGCATTTGTTTCAATTTTGCGTCACGAAATTTTGTTGGAAAAGGTCAGATTCAGCAGCCCATAATCCATAAATATGGAACAAAAGCAGAATTACCCCAAAACTTTTCAAGGAAAGTATTAATAAAACTGAATGATTTTCAAGTTTTTCTGGAATGAAATTTAGTCTCGTAAACTGAATTTTTAACACTGGAGACCGAGTTAAAAGATTTCCGAGTTTAACAGTTTTTTAAAAATTTCGCATTTTCAGACAAAGCAAAATTTCTTGCAAATCTTATGTGCTATAATTTTTAGTTCATACAAAAAATTGATAGTTTAAGAGTTATTCGCAAAAGACCGCAATGAGATGCACTTTTTCGTATCTTACTCGGTCCGTCCAAAAATGGAAAAAGTAGTCTTATGGAATCACTCCGTTGTCCGTCCGTCCGTTCGTCCGCACCTGTAACTTCTTAACGGCGAGTCATAGAAAGATTAAATTAAGTAGACACACTTATAAGGTTCGTGAAAAGAATGAAAACGCATACAGGGGAATTTTTTTATATACCTTTTGATGCCTTTGATGGTATACCTTGAATGCCTTTTGATGGTAGAAAAGGCAAAAAGTGTTTTGGCGCTTGTCTTGAAAAGTTTTAAAAGCAGAGAGAAGAAAATTGAAACATACACTAAAAAAATAATGAATTTTTCATAATAAAATCGATTTTTTGGAATATATTGAAAAGTTTTTGAGAAATAAGGAATTTGAAATATGTGCCCGTTTTCCACGTGTTTAAGGTCATAACTTTTTAATTACTATGTTCACAAAGCTAATTGGTCAAACATATAAAACAACCGCAGCTTGAGCAAAGGCTGAAATCAAATTTTGGTTCAACCTTTTTAAAGCTGGGGTATTTTCGAAAAAAAAAGAAATTGTGAAAAAAATGTCCCTACCACTATCTCCGATGCTATAAGGCCAAATGATTTTAAAAACATCCCACACTTACTTACTTAATCAAGGTGACGCTACAGTCCGGGGTGGTCATGAGCCTCAGCCAACAAGTTTTGCCAGCCAGCTCTGTCTCTAGCTAGCCGTCCACAGTTTCGCAACATCACACACATCAAGAATTATTTGCAATTTTCGGGAAAGCTATAGATCTGCTAAAATCTTAAGAATCTGCTTTTAACTGTTTCTCAAAATATTCTGGTATCTTAATTCTGGTACCGATTTTAATGAAATTTGATTTGTATACAATCGTATAAAGAGAATTCTGAAATTTTTATGATCTTTCAAAAACTCCGTTTCTTACTTACAATTTTCTGAAACGGCTTTTAAAACGAATTAAAAATCCCGCATTTTTAACAAGTAACTAAAAAACCTGTGGCCAGAGTATAACAGTGTTCAAAAAATACTTTGAATAGTCATTTTATAAATTTTAAATCAAAAATATGCAAAAAAAAGCTAAAAAAAACCGCGTGCCGCCCCCTACTATCTCAGTAATGGTAATATATAGATACCATTTTGAAAAAAATTTCATACATAGACAATTTTTTGGGGTTCAAAAGAAAAATTTAGCGGGGCTGAAATATTGTATGGTTTTTTAGATACGCTTAATATAGTTGACTCACTAAAATGGTAGTGCTGAAATACTTGTCATTTCTGGATGTTTCGATCTTATCAATTAAATTCAAAGCAAGCACAAGCCACTTGAGAAGTAAGCCAAAATATGTACAAAAAATAAAGAAATGAAAACAAAAACTCGTTTGTAATTTTTTTTTTCAGTTAAAGCTTAACTTAATTTAATTCAAAGTTAATTTTTTTTTCTTAGCCAATAGTCCGAGCTCCCGAGAAACAAATAATATTTTATACATTTCTGAAAAGACTAAAATATACTTTATCAAACTTCACTTTGAAGTTCACGCGGAAAATGTTTAAGAAATTATAAACAGTATGCGAATCAAAACACCTGTATTTTTCTTTTTTGGTAGGACAGCTACCAATTCAATTTGACAAACAAATGTTTATGTTCTCGACGTTAGACTTAGTTAAGTTGCGTCACCACTTCATTTTTCATCCTTCAAAATATCCTTGTCCGTGACCGTGACAAGACACCTTCATGTGGGTGTGTCTACTAATCCTTTAGTATGGCAAAATTCATCTTAAGATAAAACGGTTAGATAAAACGGTGACTTTTTATGCATTAAAATGAGGTCGGTCATAAAATTTAAAGGCATTGCTTGTTAAGGGGTGCATATAAAAATAAAATACAACCTCTGTTAGTTCTGCAAGTCTTTGTTAAGAAAAATTTGTGCCCAAAAAATTCTTTCTGTTCGTCACTTACATATATTGCTTTAAAGTATTAACTGAATTACTAATGAAGTCGGACAATCTTAATTTTCGTTTAATTTCTAATTATAATCTTTATGGTAATCTTTTTATCTGTTTTCAACTTCCGTACTACTGCTTTCCGTAATTTTTATTCTGTTCCGACATTTTAATCAACTACCTTGGTCAATCAATCATAACTTCGATCATGTTGCGATAGAAATTCTTATTCCTAATGTTTTGATCTAATTTATTTTGGATCAATTTATAGTTTTCCTATTTTAGTGTGCTTTGAGATTTTGAGGGGCACCTCACCCTTACTTAAAATCATTATTGTATTTTTAATCACAATTTAGCTGGCGTTGAATTCTATTTTATATATAATATATGTAAATATATACAAAATAGAATTGAACTATATTAATTTTTCTTACCTTTATATTAAATTGTGTAAGTCTTCTGACTGTTTTTACATATGTTAATTTAGATAAGAAATAATAAATTCAATTCAATTCAATTTTTTTATGCAGAAAAGTTCATAAGCGGTATCCACCGAGAAAATTGCATACGGACGATGTACTTTCGATAATCCGCTTAAGAGTCCAGTCGCAAGTACAGTTGTGAAGTGCCATTTTGATAGTTATTCGCATGTTTTCATGCTCCGTACAGCAACTAAGCTTGGGTAAAATAATTTCATTTTTGAAATAAAAACCACATATGCACAAAAATTTCGATGGGGTGCCGTGGCGTAGTGGTTAGTGTGTGTGCTTACTACGCCGGAGGTCTGCATTCGAATACTGCCATCGTCACCTGAAAAAAAAGACTTGTTCTTTTTCACGATCCCCACCTCCGCGAGGGTTTCACAAGCCCTTCGACATAATTGAAAAACTTCTCAAAGTGCCGTTCGGATTCGGCAAAAAATTGTAGGTCGACTTGTATGTAAAGAAATTAACACACCAGTATACATTGCTGAGAAGTTGGTCCTGGTTCACCTCGAGCTGTTGCGCCACTCTATTTATTTATTTTATGCACAAAAATTTATTTGTCTGTCGTCTTCATTTTTTTTCTTTCATGTTTTGCTACCTTTTCTTCCTATTCAAAAATAAAGGTGTTCTGTGACGTATTTTTCAGTGGTATTGGAGCTCGGACTATAAGTAATTCTAAGTCTTACCCCCTGCAAGGTATGGGTTTATTATCATTATCATACATTATCAAGGCACATCATCCTTTGGAAAACTCGAGAGGAGAATCCTCTTTCTACATCAAAAACTGGATAAAGTACTTCAAGAACACAGAATTTGAGGTAGACTCTATGTAGATTAGTTTAGTTTCTGTAAAAATTGACTGTTTAGATTAAAACATTGCATCTTGTTATTTCCCGCCGGGATATAGACTGGTGGAAGACGATCTTGATCGTATGTATAAATTAATTAGGGCGAATTTTATCACTGGAGGCAACTTTAAATCTTAAATCTTAATTTTTGGGGTCCAAGATGCAAATCTAAAAGAGGGAGATGACTGTACAAAAACAGTATGAAACGTGGTTGGCTCCACCGGAAAGCCAACGTATTGGCCGACTGACAGGAATAAAAAGCCTGACCTTGTCGATTTTTTCACCGTTAAAGGCTACTCTAATACCTAACGCGTGTCGAAGAATGTTATTATAACCTTTGCTCAAACTACTCAGGAGATGGGTGGAAGATTGGCGAAAATAAAAAGAGTTCCTTACTAGCCGGAATACTTATTTATAATATTGAAAAACTATCTCAAAATCAGACTTTTTCGTGTTAGGTGTGGTACTGACAGGGCGAACGTAAGGGCTTTTGGGAGTTGAAGCCTGCAACTAGCATTCAAGTATACAAATAAATAGTTTTTTTTAACAAAAAAATTTATTTGCCACCCTGCGTTTCGATAAAAAATTTAGTACCTTTACTTAAAATTCGAACAATAAAGGGTTCGCCATCTAACTTTTTTTCAACTAGTGCTTATTTTATGGTATACTTGCTTATGTCTGATTTGACAGATAATTAGTTTTATCCTTTCGCTAAACGAATATGGTTGTGTATACGCTTGAACAACGCTGGGAAATATTGCGAATGGGAATATTGCGCTGGGATAATTGCTCGAAAATGAGCAAGGAGTGGCCGTTACAGTCAATGGCGATCGTTATCGGGCCATGTTGAACGAACTTTAGTTCACAAAAATTGAAGAGGAGGATATTGGCAGTATTTGGTTCCAACAGGACGGCGCTACGTGCCACACAGCCGAAGCTACACTTGATGTTTTGCGCCCTGGTTTTGACCGCATTATCAGCCGCAGAGTCGATGTCGTTTGGCCACCTCGGAGCTGCGATTTGACACCGTTGGACTATTATTTGTGGGGTGCCGTAAAAGATAAGTGTTACGCCGACAAGCCAGAGACAATTGACGCTTTAAAGGACAATATTCGTGAAGCCATTGGTGAAATACAGCTGCACACAATCGATAATGTGCTTAAAAATTGAACCGATCGTGTAGGCTACTGCATGGCCAGCCGAGGCAGCCATTTGAATAAAATTATTTTCCATTATTAACCGGAAAGATTGTACTTTCAAATAAAAAAAAAGAAATTTGAGAAAATATTCAGTAGTTTTTTTATAGTTAAAAAAAAAGTTATTTGGCGGACACTTTATAAGCAAAACCAATGGATTAAAAAAATGTCATTGATTCCGAGATTGTCATTAAAAGAAAATAAAATCATAAAGTCGCAAATATACTAAGCAACATAATTTTAAAGGTTTTGGGATTAAGTGTAACTTAAGCGAAACGTTCGGGGTGAGTACGGTTTGCACTCATACTTTATTTAAACGCGGTATATCCCAAAACCTTTAAAATTATGTCTAAAAACCGCCAAAGCCTTAAAAGTTATATACTAAGCAACATTTTATATGCAAATTAAGCAATAATTGTACGCTAAGCCTTCAAAAAAGCCGACGGACCGAAATTTTGTTGGGAAATTTCATCAGATTCGGATTCAGCATCGTAAAATCCATAAGGATATTAAAACAAATGAGAATTACCCCAAAACTTTCCAGGTCAAATGTTAATTTGATACTGGATTAATCCAATTTCATCATTATTTTTCATTTCAACGCATGAAAATCGACCTGTAACCTTTTTTCATTACGGACACGGCGCCGGTGCGTCCACCTATGGAGCCAAAACAATAAAACCCAAATTTTTATTGCTGAAATACAAAATCAATGCCACCTTAACAAAAGGCAAAATACCTGCAAAAAATAACTCTGATAATAATAATTTTTAACAAACCAGAGAACAATAAATTGATCTAAAAATTTTTATATGTAAATTGATTTACTTTTAATTGATCAGCTTAATCAAATTAAACAAAAGATTTTAAATTCACAAATTTTGTGAATTTGTTTTGTTTTGATTACAGTTTGACAGATTTTTGATTCGGTTAGTTCAGTCCAGTGGTTGAGTTCAGGAAAATTTGCAAGAGGTGGAAATCTATGGGGAGTATTTGAATTTTTGCCCATTTTCCTAAAGGCTAGTATGAATGGTGATCGCTAAAAAGTTTTACTGCCATACAAAAATCTCTACGTACCATAAATTTTACAACGCCGTACGCAGCTGGCGTATAGAATACTAACGTTATTAAAGACGAATGAACGAAAGTCTCCACACAATTTTGCACGCAAAATAATTGTCTCGCATATTTTTTCTCGTGCATTTTTTTCTTTTTAGGCTGAAATGTGAGTTTAAGATGTCCGGAAAGTTTAAAAAAATGTGAAAATATCAGAATTTTCAGCCAAATAGAAATTTCTATTCGCGTGTGTAGCTTGAGTTATTTTTTTGCAGGCATTTTGCACGGTGTAGAGAAAATAAGTGGCTACTGCTGCTGCAAACATTTTTCGCGATCACCATACTAGCCTTAAAAATAAAAAGTTTTTCTATTAGATTATGTGCACAAATTTCAAAAATATATGCGTTCTCTGCGAAAGTACTGAATTGCGACTTTTTAACAATTTTTATCAAACTTAAGTGAGGTAATGATGTGATGTCTAGCACATAATTTAAAAACAATTTTTAATTGGAATACTAGTGCATGCTCGTACAGTTCGTAATGAAGAAAATATTGCTGCTGTTCGCGAAAGTGTGGCTGAAGAGCCGTCCACCTCAATCGTCGTCGTGTCCAACAATTGCACCTCTCACGCTTGTCGTTAATGAACATTGTGCATAAGGACTTGCATTTGCACCCTTACAAGGTGCAATTGACTCAAGAACTAAAGCCTCTTGACCATTTCAAGCGTTAATAGTTTGAGCGTCGTCGAAAATTTTGACGATCGGATGGAGGTGTGCCGCCGAGATCTCGCCGTCTTTCTGGCCGATATTCTGTTCCATACATAATTCAACCATACCAATATTTTTATAAATAATTTTTCATAAATAATTATGAAATTATAACAATTATATACAATAATAATTATAACAATAATTTTCATAAATAATTTTTTTTATTCAAAATCAACATCGGCCCTTAATATTTAACCACCCTTTATTTAATATAAGGAGCATCAAACAAAATAAATTTAAGCCTCAAGACGACAAGAATCTAAGAACAAACGAAGGGTTGTATCTTTAATTACATGAGAAAAATATACCAACCAAAACTATGAATTGGAGGATAACAAGATATTCAACCTATGCCCACATGTATTTACCGAGATGTATTTAGAAAACGTTATTTATGCACCACAGGCCTTATATATATATATTTTTAATACTAGGGTGGACGGAGGCTAAAACTCCAAAATCTTTCAAAGATACCAATACGCCCACTTTAGCAGGTATATAATACAGAAGTAGCCGATATTTATTTATTTTATTTATATGCCATCTTTTACAATAAGCTTTAAGCCGATAAGAGTAAAAGTTATTTAATTTACATAATTCATTTTATAAGCAAATTCAAACATTATTATTTTACAACTTACAATTAACGTTAAGCAAAAAAAATACAAAAGGTAATTTATAACTCAAAAAGTTTCAAAACTATGAACTATGGACCATATACCTAAAAGTAACCCTATCAAATTGGTTTGTGCCTCGCAGTCTTCGAATGTTAATGGGAAGTGAGTTATACTGCTTGATGGCATAAACAAGAAACTGACTTTCAGTATTACATGTGAGCGAGATGAAGCAGAAAATCTGAGTTTTTCATAGAGGTATGATGGATTTTTATTCATTATTATTTTATTTAACATTTTAAGGGAACAAAACTTTAAATAGGACATCAGGCTACATCCTAGTATAATTTTATTGTGACCCGAAACATGGTCGAAGCGTTTTAGGTTATACACATATCTCACGACATTATTGAAAGCTACATTTAGTCTTCGTTGTGTCTGCACTGATAACACAACTTATTTCGCAACTGTATGATATAATCGGCATTATTAAGGCTTTGGTCAACTGCAATTTTATAGGTTTAGGTGTATATTTTTTTGACAACGACAAACTGCGCAGGGAAGCATACATCTTGGCAATGACAGTTTGAACATGGAAGTCCCAACTAAGCATGGAATTAAACCAAATTCCTAGGTTCTTAGCGGTTTCAACATATTCGACAATGTCGTCACCTAAGTATAAACTTGGGAAATAGCTTTTGTCTAAGTGCCTTCTGTAAATAACAATGCATTTGGTTTTTTTTTGGGTTTATAAAAAGGTTATTGCTTTTGAATATATAAGAATATGGTCATTCTTATATTTTCAAGATCCCTATTTAACCTCCAAGCCCCATCCTCGATCATCCCAAGCTTGCAGCTTAGGTAAATTTGAAAATCATCAACATAAAGATGTTTTGATGAGTTTTTTACAACATTTGGCAGATCGTTTATAAACATAATAAACAGAAGAGGGCCTAGTATGGATCCTTGCGGTACACCCGATTTAAGATCAAAGAAGCGCGACACATCTTTTCCTGCAACAACTGCCTGGGTCCTACCGGTGAGGTAGGCAAATATTAATTTGGCGGCAGCGTCAGAAAAATAAAAATATGTTTTTAATTTGTGGATAAGAATTGCGTGATCGACTGTATCAAAGACTTTTGAAAAGTCTAGGAGACAGAGGAATGATACTAAGTCATCATCCATAGAGTTTCGAAGGTCACCCGAAACTTTCAAAAGAGCTGAGATACAGCCGTGCTTTGCTCTGAATCCTGACTGATGGTCACACAAAAGTTTCTTCCTATTCAAAAAATGCAGTACTAATCTGTGCATAAGCTTTTCCAGCACCTTGGCCAAAAACGGCAGAATAAAAATGGGTCTATACTCTGCTTGCGAGTGACGGGTGGCAGGCTTTTTGAGAATGGGCATCACTTTTGCGGTTTCCCTTACCAAGGGAAAAGAGTTTGTCAAGATTATCGTATTAAAAAGATGAGTAATAACTGGTAGTATATGTGGCAAAATCATTTTCACGAATTTTGGCTGCACCTCATCAAATCCCATTGCATTCGAACGAATATCAAGAACAGCTTTTACAACATCCAGTTCGTCAACTCTTTGAAAATTGAACTTTTCAGTTTCATTTACCTGAGATGAGGAAGTTGAGCATAAGTCCTGGGCCGGAGGTTGGCTTTGGGTGCGAGCGAAGTCCGCATTAAGTGCATTTAGATCTACATCCGCAACGCATTCAATTCTTTGCCTTCCAACACCAAGCTCGCGAATATTGTTCCAGAGTTTTTTAGCTGGCAAATTAGGATCAAGTCGGTGACAATAAACTTGGCTTTTAGCTTTGCGAATCATCACACGAACTTTAGTCCTAAGTGCACGAAAAATAATGTAGAAAGCCTCAAGCTTAAATCTCCTCCACCGCTTATAGGCCTTATCTCGCTCGCTTATAGCTTCACAGATCTCGCGCGTGAACCATGAATCTCTTTGACAGCGAGTGACTTTTGACTTAAGGGGAACATGGGTGTTCATCAGGTTAGACACAGCATCCTGCAAGAACTTCACCTGCTCATTCACAGAAGCCATAAAATACACCTCTTGCCAGTTGACACGATAAATATCTTCTTCCAAACAACCCACATTAATAGATATGAAATCCCTGTACTCATAAGAGTATAGTGTGCTGCTTACTTTGATATCAAACGTTGCAAATATTAAGTCGTGTTTAGAAAAAGCGGGGGCCGATAGTTGGGAATAGAGAAGAGTATTTTTAGGATTGTTAACTAAAAAAAGATCAAGCAAGGTAGCAGAAAACTCAGTAAAAAAATGCGTTGGATCCTTATTATTAACGGATACTAAGCCAATTGTTTTTGTTTTATCGACAAACATTTGTGTTAGGCGATCATTGCACAGAAGATCACTATTAAAATCGCCACACAGAATGATCTCCGAGTAAAATGGCGAATATTTTCAGAAGAAAAAGAATAATAATACCAAATCAAAAAAAAGATAAAAATTAACAAGTTCATAAGTTCTGTTAAAATGAGCATCTTAAACATCTTACTTATCATTTTCATTTTGATCGCTATTCGCTGTCGTGTTGGCAATTGAGTTCAAGCTTTGAAGCGTTGTAATCAAAAGCGTCTTTCCTCGTTCTGCCAGAACGCACTTCATAGTAGTAAATTTTCGCTCTCTCATAATACTTCTTCACTACAACTAAGTTAACTTAACAAGTAGTTTACGCTTCCGTAGTGTTTATCGCATTGGGTAGGTTTCTATCCAGTAAATGCACCTACTAAGCCGTTCATTCGTACGGCTTCACCCTACGTTGCTAGATCGAAGGGTCTTGTTCTTTGTAGTCGTCGCTCGTTGTTTACATCGTTAAGAGTATCGTGGAGAGTACGGATCATCGCATTGTTGCAATGAACATAAAGGCGAGCATTTAGCTTTCGAGCAAAGTTTGTTACTTCTTCGCTCACGGTAGCTTTTCCTAAATCTCTGTGAATATTACTATTCCTAATATACCATGGAGCATTTACCATTGCTCTTAGCGTCTTGTTTTGGAAAGGAAACGTGGACATGTTGCTCGGCTTGGTACAAGCCCAAAAGTGTATACCGTATGTCTAGGACGGCTTTAACACCTGCCTGTACAAGAGCAGTTTGTTATATATGCTTCATTTCGAAAATCTTCCGATAAGCCAATACAATTCCCCGAGCCTAATCTCGAGCTCGTCACGCTTCTTCTTTACGTGTGGTTTCCGCCTTAGTTTCCTAGATATTTCGCTTCATTTGCATAAGGTATTTGTGCAGAATTTATGAACAGAGGTAAATTGTTAACCCTTCTGTAAGTGAAATTCACATGCGTAGACTTGTTCTCGTTAAGAGCCTTATATAAAATCCTTATATATAAAAAAAATGTTGGAGGGCAAGAGAGAACAGGTTCAATATGCAGTTGTTCAGTAATTTATGGCAATACCCTCCCACAAAAAAAAAACTTTGGGATTTAATTTGCATTTAGAAAAAATTCATTTGGTTTGCTTTTTAAAGAACTTTGTTACACTATGTCTCCACCGGCTCGCTTTGACACGAGCACGGGTGATGTCATTTCAAAGGAACAAAAAAAAATCCGTTGTAGAAACGACAATAGAAAACATATTTGTGACAGATCTGTCTTACAGGAACAGTTTCAGATTACTTTTTTTGATTTTCAAACTGTTACCAAAGTGCATAAAAATGGTTTGTGAATTGGGTATTTTAATCGCTATTTAATCGATTTAATTTTAATCGCTTGCCGAGATTCAAATTTGTATGGTAAATCACTTGATTTGTAGAGGATTTAATGAAGATTTATATTAATCGCGGAATAGTGTCCGGGTGGAGAAATGGTAATAATGGCAATTTATTTTAATAAATTAATAAATTAAAACATTCAATCTAGTACATTCGATTATGTTCGGCATTATTTTCCATCTTTGAAAATTAAGGTAGCCTGCTTGCTGGACTTTCCGTTATAATTACTGGCTATTTTGATTGCTGGGTATGTCAAACGGATCTTATTTTTCTAGGCGGGAACTTAAAAGCGTTAAAGTTATGGGTGTTCTTTGTGTAGCATAGTACCATATCAATAGCAACTGATACGGTTTCGATAATGTCAATGTTCCTTCTAAAAATGTAATGTATTCTGTGTAAAATCATGACGGAGCGAGTTTTGTGTAAGATTCTTATCTTTAATATTACAATCGAAGCGCAATCGTTTTTGCAATAAATTTTTTTTCAAACGCCACTCAAAGGCATCACTTAAAGAAACTGATGCGGTTACAAAATTCTTCCTTTTTTGTTTTGTTAAAAAATCTTGTTTTTCTGAATTTAGTAAGACTCAATGTTAAGGGGGGTTTCTACGCAAACATTAACTAACCGCTACATCATTGTTAAAAAAATAAAATTCATCTAAGGCTGCACTTGAATGAAGTTTGCGAACAATGCAACTTTAAAATAAATATGCAAGGAAAAGTCCACGAAAATCGGAAAAATACACTTTCTTGCACGGAACTCTGATTAAAAACTCCGAGTGAGAGCCCACCAATTAACCGCATGTGATACTCGATATCATCGCCTAAGACGCACTCAGAATCCAAAATGAGTGGCACTCAGAATCCAAAATGAGCTGCACCAACCGCACTTTTTTTGGCTAAGGACGCACAAATCTTGCTCAGACCAGGGGTGACTGTATTAGGTAATTTTTTTTGCGCCCGTAAAAATAGCGTGCAAGCTGCTAATCACACTCAGTCTGAAGAGCCTTGCCTGAGAGAGCCGAAAGCCCAACTTAAGGGCAAAAAGAGGCACCCCAGCGGAGATGCCTGTCTTCAATATGACTTCTTCCTTGTAACTGGGTAATAATTTTTATCTTTTATTCCTTTTTCGTTATTTACTCGACTTTTTATATTCGACAAATTTTGTATTTTAGAAATAAAAATGACGGATTTAATGTACGACAACGCGCGAGTAACATAAGCAAGTGCATCGACCAACCAACCAACAATTGCAACATCAGCAATAACAACATACAACAATCAACTGATGACAACACCAATAGGTCAGGTAATTGAACCAACAACAGCAACATCAGCAATAACAACGTACGACAGACAACTGACACAAGTAGGTCAGGTAATCGAACCCAAATTGGCAACATCAGCAGAAAGAGCCTATATAGGAAGGGCACCGCTAAACGATCGGCGCCCAGTAATACGATATTAGTCGAAAAGTAACTGCAGCGATGCTTAAGACGACGGGTTACTCTAGATTAACATTTGTAATTAATTTAAAGTGTATAATAAAGTACTACTGGCCTGTGGCTACCAGTAACTGAAAACGTGTTTTTTTAGTTCGGTTAATGCCATAAAATATAAGTGGCGCAGTCGGTTGTCTTCTAAGTAAATTCGGGAGGATAGTGAAACGAAACGATAGTTTAAAATAATTTGATAAGAAAATAAAGCCTAACAATCCATCAACCAATTGTGATTGTAATAAAGTGCATTTTAAATATAAATCAAAATAAAAATTTGGAAATTGTGATTTGATTATAATAAAGTGTCCGTTTTTTTAGACACTAATAATCTCAAGTCAATCAAAAAAAAAAAAAAAACAATTTAACAAATTTTGTTAAAAATGGCACAACCAACAGTGGAACAGTGTCTAGTGACTCTAACGGAAATTTTAAGCCGTCAGAGTGGTGCTCAAAGCATAAGAACATTGATAGAAAGAAGAGTAAAACATTTGAAATCATTTTCGGGAGAACAAGGCACTTTACCATCGTTCATCGCGACCGTGGAACAAAATTTGACGAGTATGGAATCATAAATCAAGAAGCGGTATATAGTGTTATTTATAACGAAAAAATCGAAGGAGCTGCGAAGAACTACATGGCTGTGGAAGCACCAGCGTCGTGGGAGCAATGCAAGCAAAAGCTCAAGTTACATTTCCGCCCAACGAAGGACATAGGGTCAATCATAAGAATCATCAATAATCTAAAGGTGAATAGTATTAATCAATTATTAGATAAAATTCAAACTATAATAAACTACATAACAGAATGTGCAACTTATAGTGAAAATGCCTTAGAAAAAGCAAATTGCCTTAATAGTGCGTTAATTTTAAAAATAAAAGAACTAACAGCAAGGGCATTAGGAGCAGAAATCTATAATATGTACAGTATATCAAACATTAGAACAACCTTGTTTAAATACTTAGGTCAGGATGAATTTAATTTAAAATCAGAAAAATCATTTACCCATCAACAAAGAAGTCAAAATAATAGAAACAATATTTATTTATTTTATAACCAACCTAATCAACTTAATAGACAAAACCATCCGAACCAAAAACAATTTGATAAAAACAATCAGGTACAACCCTACCAATTTAATTGAAACAACTATTCTAACCAGAATCAACCTCATAGAATCAATTATTCAGGGCAAGTTAGAAACAACAACTTATCAGGACAAGCTAGATATTCATGGACTAATGGACAATTCCAATATAGACCCCAAAATAATGAAAACGCAGGTCAATTCAGATCAAGACAACATATATTAGAACCCATGGAGGTAGACGTTATAAGCAATGGAGACGAAACTAACCAAATAGAAAATCACGAGTTTTTTATCAACTAGCCTCGGACAGAAGGAAAATTTGCATTCAGTTAACCTTTGAAAATACAGATTATATCGCATTAATTGACACAGGTTAAACCATTAGCCTTTTAAACTCAACTAGAGTTCCATCAAGCTTTTATGAAAATATAAATGATATCCCAATTCAAATAAATACTATTCACGGTACCGTCACCAAAACGGCACAGGTAAAAACAAAATGTCCAACATAATTTGATCAACCTTGCAATGGCAGAATCAAATGGACAAAAATAGCTTTAAATAAACCATACGATTTCCTTATAGGAATGGATTGGATAAGAAATAATGCTAAAACTATAGATATGAAAAAAGAAGAAATTGTTTTAACGAATGATAAGCATCTTCCATTCTTAACCATATTACTTGAAGAAGTTAATGTGTTGGAAATAAGCAAAGTTTGCAACATTCAAACAAATCATCTCAATGACATAGAAAAAGAGTCGATTGAAAAACTTTTAAATAAATACAAAAAATTGATTTTCAAAGAAGGAGATCAATTAATAAACACAAGTACAGTAGTTCATGCAATAAAAACCATAACCAACGAACAAATTAACTCTAAATTATATAGGTACCCACCAAAACACGAAGTCGAAGTACGGAGGCAAATGGAAGAAATGGAGAAACAAGGAATCATTAGGAAAAGTAATAGTCGTTATAGTTCACCAATAATAGTTATTCCGAAAAAATTGGACAGTTCAGGAAAACAGAAATACAGGATAGTCGTTGACTATAGAAAGTTGAACCAAGTAACAGTAGATGATAAGTACCCAATACCAAATATCGACAGTATATTGGATAAATTGGGGAAATCTCAGTACTTCAGTACCCTAGATCTTGCAAAAGGCTATCATCAGATCTTAGTAGCAGAACAGGATATTGAAAAAAAAGCTTTTGTGACTCCATCAGGTTTATATGAATACGTCAGGATGCCTTTCGGATTAAAGAATGCACCTGCAACGTTTCAGAGACTAATGAACGATATATTACGGGACTATATAAACAAAATATGCGTAGTCTACTTAGATGATATATTAATATTCTCCACATCCTTAGAAGAGCATATACATTCACTAGAAAAAATATTTAGAGAACTAGAAAATCATAATCTTAAAATACAAGCAGATAAGTGTAATAATGGAATAAACCAAATCCAAATAAAGTAAAAGAAATTGATAACTTAGAGATACCAAAAACAGACAACTTAAAGGTTTCCTAGGGATGACAGGGTATTATAGAAAGTTCGCAAAAGATTATGCTAAGATTGCTTACCCAACGGCAAGATACTTAAAGAAAGATGAAAAAATTAACATTAAAGACCCCCAATATATTTCAGCATTTGAAAATCTTAAAGCTCTAATTACTTCACATCCAATATTAAAATATCCTGAACATGATAAACCTTTCGTACTGACTACAGATGCAAGTAACTATGCCATAGGTGCTGTTCTTTCTCAAAATGGGCACCCAGTATGCTTTGTATCCAGAACCCTTAATAAGCATGAACAAAAATATAGTGTAACCGACAAAGAGTTCCTTGCAATAGTGTATTCGGTCAATTATTTTCGACCATATTTATATGGAAATCATTTTAAAATTATACCTGACCATATTCCTATTAAATATCTTAATAGCACATACAAAGGGAAAGAATTCTCCCAACGAAATCAAAGATGGCTCTTGAAACTTCAAGAATATAATTTTGAAATTGAATACCTGAAAGGCAAGGAAAACAAAGTAGCAGATTTTCTTAGCAGGTTAGAATTAACGAAGATAACAACTCAGAATCTAATATGGACCTCACAGAAACAGCTCATTCAGTTGAGGAACAACATTTAGATCATATAGGTATCAAAGACGAAATTGTAAACAAGTATAAAACACAATTAATTTTAACCTACAGTGTTATAACAAATGAAATAGAAATATCCCACAAACGCAGAATTATTCATCTAAATCCTCTTAATGAAATAGAAAGTATAAAAAATATATGAATTAGATTCATGAAAAAAGGAACAACAGGGATATATTCTGAGGTAGAAGACCATGACTATAATAAACAATAACGAATTCAAATCAGAACATATTATACATTTTCTGAATGAAAACGATATTGAAGTACACTTTACGAAGCCAAATAGTCACACGGGAAATTCCGACATTGAAAGATTGCATTCAACAATTTTAGAAAAAATAACAGGGATCGAGGAAAAAGATTTATCAGTAGAAATGAAATTACCGATAGTTTTAAATAACTACAATAACAGATATCATTCAACCATACAAACTACCCCTACAAAAGCTTAAGAAGAAATTGGCGAAAAAGTATTCCACGAAATAGCACAACAGGCTAAGCAAAAGAAAATTAACAAACTTAATGAAAAACGAGAGGAATACACAGAAAATAGACAAATAGGACCAATTAAGAATTATAAAAATGTTAGACACAAAGAAGAAACTAGATATAAAATTAAAAACCTCGATAATGTACACTTAACTAACATTAAAAGACCTTACAAATTTTCAGGCAACATTTATTAACATAATCTGAAACTCCTGATAACACCAACGATACATACAACACTTCCAACAACACAAATTAACGAAAACACATGTTACATGAAAATTAAAATTAAAAATGTTCAAATCACTAATCAAACTAACACTATTTTACACATAATAAATCCACAAAGATACTTTACACAGTTTCATTTATACAAACTAACATAAAACATTTAAACATTGAAGATAAAGCCATGATAATGAAAGAAATAGAAACACTTGTAGCAAAAATTAAATCAATCATGCCTAGAGACCAAACAAGATCAAAAAGAGGATTAATAAATATAGTAGGAAGTCTAGAAAGATGGCTCTTCGGAACCATGGACAATAAAGATAGAGAAGAAATTTCGAATTATTTAAATATAGCAGTAGAAAATAGACATAGTTCAATAGAAGGAATAAATCAGCAAATTAAAATCAATAAACTTTTTAATGAATCCATAGAAACACTAAATATAATAATTAAAAATGATAGGAAAACAATATTGAATACATACAATAAAATAGAAAATTCGATTACAAATCTTGTACAACAACAGTTATTTCTAGACCAAATCACAAAGTTAAGATTTATAGAAAACAAAATTAACCAAATTCAGGACAATATTGTATCAATAGAGTGGCGCTCGATGTGAACCAGGCAGCATACATTGTTGAGAAGTTGTATGCTGTGTGTGTTAATTTCTTCACATACAATATTGTATCAGCAAAATATAATATAATTAACCCAAGTATTTTAACATAAGAAGAACTTAACGAATATAAAATTGATCTATATAAACTGAAATTAATGAAAATGGGTGTTCTAGAATATAAAAATGAATTTCTAATAATTGCTATTAAAATCCCAAAAAACTATTTATATCAATTGAAACAAAATTAATAACTCCAATACCAAATGAAAATAAGTTTGAAATAGATTCTGATAGTCAGTATATAGTAAAAATAAATAATAAGACTTATGAATATCAGAATGATGTAACATTACGAGAACTGAAATTAAGTAAGCATTGTGTTGTAACAAAAAGCTGTAAACTAAGATATAATAATAAAACACAAATAAAATAATAGATGATTAAACTTTTTTTATTAAAAATGCTTATAAAGAAGAATTGAAACAAAATTGCGATAACCGAAAAATCGTACTCAATGGTAATTATCTAATTAACTTTTTTAATTGTCAATTGTATCTGTTTAACGAAACTTTTTATAATAATAAAAAAAATGTTCAAGAAAAATTTGTTTAATCTAACAAAGCATATAATGTAAAAGAAATGAATGGCAAATGTCAGGAGACATTTTTTTCAAACCGAGGAGGAGTAACATATGCAAGTGCATCGACCAACCAACCAACAATTGCAACATCAGCAATAACAACATACAACAATCAACTGATGACAACACCAATAGGTCAGGTAATTGAACCAAAAACGGCAACATCAGCAATAACAACGTACGACAAACAACTGACACAAGTAGGTCAGGTAATCGAACCCAAATTGGCAACATCAGCAGAAAGAGCCTATATAGGAAGGGCACCGCTAAACGATCGGCGCCCAGTAATACGATATTAGTCGAAAAGTAACTGCAGCGACGCTGAAGACGGCGGGTTACTCTAGATTAAGATTTGTAATTAATTAAAGTGTATAATAAAGTACTACTGGCCTGTGGCTACCAGTAAATGAAAACGTGTTTTTTTTAGTTCGGTGAATGCCATAAAATATAAGTCGCACGGTAGTCGTTGCACTGTATATGTGTAGCAGCAGTGTCCCTATAAGACGATACACATCGGGTGATCCTTTTAAAATTTAACCTTTCAACAATATAATACCAAATTCCAAGCCTGAATAAGAATGAATCGGAACATGTACTGTACCGAGCAAAAAATAATGCAAACGTGTGTATCAACAGGAATAATATCGTTTTATTTCTTTTAACGATAACAAATCGGTTTTTTCCTTTTGGGGCTGTATGTTCTCATCACATATACGTATGATTTTGGGCAAAAGTTTACAAATATTCTTCAGCTTATGTTCAGAATTTAGCAAAAAGTGAAAAATTTATCAATTTTGTACGAGCAATAAAAAAAGGCAAACGGAGTGTAAGGCTGCTAAGCCAAGCAAACAAAATTATTAGTTTTTGCTAAAACAGAGTACGGACTATTTTTCGCTAAATTTAGAGTACCCACAGTTTAGTAGCAATTATCGGATGAATCCAAGAAAGCAATAATTACGTCTTATAACAACGGAAGACTCATGAAGGATATTGCTGTCGATTTCAGACTTGCAACATCAACAATTTCGCGAATTTCCCCGCTCGATATCGGCAACGAGGGAATGTAAATCGCAAAACTACCTCCGGCCAGGATCGAAAAATGGCCTTGCAAGTGAAGGCCGATCCATTGAAGACTGCAAAGGATGTTATAAATTTTAAGAATAACTTAGGAATAGGCGTAGGAGTTCACACTGTAAGGCGAAGATTACGGGAGTTCAAACTTTTTACCAGAAGCCCAGCAAAAAAATAACAGCAAAAAAACACTACATCTTCATTGGACAAGGGAGCAATGGGCTCAGATTTTATGGAGTGATGAGAGCAAAGGAGACTTGGCACGGTCCATTAAAAAATTACCCATGCCCGGTGCGAATAAAACTTATCTCATAATTTACTTTATATTTTATGAGTAAATTATTGATAAAAACAGATATTTCATTATTTTTACAGATATTGCATGGTGAATACACACTTACCGGCAAAACTAACCGCCCAAACTATTCAAATAAAAAATCAAAAACGCTTCAGAATCACCTTCGTCCTGTTACGATACAACAGCCATATCACCAAATATATAGGCAAATCAATTTTATTTTAAATAAAGCCACAGTTGTATCTTGTATCGTTACCTAGGATTGAATTTTAGAAACTATATTTATCGTTCCACTCTGAGCAGCTGCTTCTCCGAGTGGAACGATAAATTCTTCGATGGTTTGGACACGTTGTTCGCATGCCCCTCGTCAGACTTCCTAGACATGTTATGTTAGCCGAGATGCAAGCGCATCGCCCGCCTTGTAGGAGAAGAAACAGGTGGTGGGATCAATTCAATTCAATTCAATTCAATTCAATTTTTCAATTTTCTTTATTCTCACTTAAAAAATAAAAGGAATTTTACAAAATTCATAACTTAAATTATAATCTACTAAACTGAAAATAGCTAGTGGCATCTTTTAGCAAAGTTTTGCTTGAGATGATACCACATTAAGGTGAAAATACATTTGTGGGATGAATACGAGGGTGGAAGGAGGCTAATGTATAAGTAAAAAAATAAAAAAAACTATGGATGTGAGATAATATCGTAATTGTAATAATTATAAAAGAAACTGTTAAAAGAATAGATACTTTAGAGCAAAAAAAATAAAAAGAATAGAATAACAAATTAATTCATACGCTACACAAACTAAAAGGTATAATTACTTAAATTCAAGAGAAAGCAAGTTTAAATTTTTTTTAGATAGGTGCACAGATTTCTTATGCACCGAAATTCTACTGGGAGTGAATTATAGAGACGATGGTATAAAAGTTTCTATAGCTTGTTGTGTTAAATGAAGGAATATTCACAAGGAAGGTGGAGTTACTTCGAAGGTTCCTAGCATTAGAGATAGGGCTCTGCAAATAAGCACCTCTTGTGAAGAAAACTTTTAAGACTTTGAAATAGTATAAATGACGCAGTGGAAGAATTTTTAAGTTTCTAAAAAGTTCAGTTAAATGAACAAATATATTAGTCTTACACACATTTTTGATCACGGATTTTTGGATTCTTGACAGTGGTTGGAGCCTGTTTAAATTAGCACCACCCCAGCACCACCCCGAAGTCCGTACTGCATCTTCGATTGAAAGATGCCATAATATACCGTCATTAACAAATTTTTAGAGCAGTACTTTTGAAGCTTGTAAAAGCAACGAAAAGTGGAGAGCAGATACTGTTTCAGCGTTTAAAATATGCTCGGACCATTTCAGATTTCTGTCTAAAGTAACACCGAGGTATTTAAACTCATTAACACATTGAATCTTGAAACTGTTATCACTGCAGACTAATAAAGGATTGAACTCTGCTTGTTTTGCATTGAGTATTAATAAGAATAAACCTCTTACAATCACACGAATGAAATATTATATCCAAATCAGGATTTTCAGCACCCGCTAGATTAAAAAACATTAATTTAGTCTTGGAGCTTACGAATAGTTCATGTTTCGAAAACCAACATCGTAGCAATTGAACATCATGATTTAACTCTGCAATAAGATTCAATTTACTTTCAAAACTATAGGCAATCCCAAGGTCATTTGCAAATGCCTTAATCCTACCGAAAAGGGGAAGCGAAAACAAAGAGTTGATATACAGATCCACCTATATTATTTGTTTATACCCGACCCAGGGTATATTAAGTTTGAAATGTGAAATAATCACCGTAGACCCCTAAGACCTTTTAGAGATATGAATGGGACCGACTGGAGAATCGATTAAGCCATGTCCGTCCGTCCGTCCGTATGTAAACAATTAGGCCTTAAATTTTAAGGCAGAGAGCTGAAATTTCGTGGGTTGGTTGGAAGTCCAGTCTTTCAGATCAAGTTCGAAAATAAGCTGAATCCGCCCACTACAGGCATGTATGTGCGACCATCTCTAATTTAAAAAAATACATTTTGCAAATTTTAGCTATGTTACAATGGCGCTAGCGCATCCATTTTTGGTACGTAACATTGCCTTATAATTGTCTTTAAGGTAGCCAAAAAATGTTAGCTTTTTTATTGGCCACGCCCACTTTTTAAGGGATTTTAGCTTAAAATGACTGTTTTTCAATAAATATATGTATATGAAATTTGACAAAAAATTATATGACAGAAGATGTAGATATTAACATTTTCTAACTTTTATGTATATATTGTATGTACGCCACGCCCACAAAAGTGTTTTACATACAATTGTTTTACATACAATTTAAAAAAAGTGATTTCTTTAGTTAAAAAGGCGGAGTTTTAGGCCGAAATGTATGCAACCACCTAGTATAAAGCATTCAACAGTTATATTATTATATCCCGCCCACTTTTTGGAGGCGTGGCAGTTTTCTTTTTGGTATGGTCGCGTATTTTGCAATCCGTCGTAGATGAATTGAAGCTTTTGCATACCCACTGTTGCACTTACCCATTTGTTTTGAACTACTAACACAGTTACCAACCTTATCGTACTGAGTCCTGTTTTAAAGGTAAGATTCAAACCATTTGCACATGAATCCTCTAAAGCCCACTTTATGCAAAGACTCCAAAAGAATTTTGTGAGAAACCATGTCAAAGGCTTTCGTTATGTCAACAAATAAGCCAGCACAAAAGTTTTTGTTATCTAGACCTTTATGCAGATGGCAACAAAAATCCAACAATGCGTCTTCGGTTGAAAGACCAGTTCTAAAGCCAAATTGCAAGAGACCAAAAAAATTTATTTTATTTAAATATGTAAGCATTCTTGTTTTAATGAGTTTTTCAAAGACTTTGGAAATTGATGACAACAATGAAATTGGCCTGTTATTTGAAATGTTAGACTTATTTCCTTTTTTGTGCAATGAGATAATCAAGGCACACTTCAATTCATCAGGAAAAGTTCCAGATAAAATACTTGAATTGACGGAAAAGCCAACTGACGTGGGACCAATACGTTTGAGCAATGCGTTGGATATGCCATCAAGTCCTTTAGAATTTGTATTAATAAGGGAGTTGACGGTTTTCAGCAATTCAAGGCCCGCATTGGTTCAAAAAAAGAAGCTGTTTCTACAGTTTGCTTGAATACATGTTGCACTAGGACGATTACAATTATGTTTACTAAAACTATGATGCTGTCCAATGGATGCAAAATAGCTGCTTAATTTAATGTCTACTACTTCGGGATCTGAAGTAATCGAACTTCCATCTTTTGAGGTGATTAGGCCTATACTGGATGCTTTTCTGCGACTCAGAATACTATTTATCACATTCCACTCTTTTCTTAGATTTCCGAAGTAAGTAAAATCGAGAAGTAAAATCTATCCTTAATGCTTACTTTTTTGAGAAACTAACGAAACGGTTTATTAAATTGATGTTTTCTGGATGTATCCGACACTTTTTGCTTAGTTTATGTTTCAACCTAATTCTTTTTACTAACGCACCAGTAATCCATGGATTAAGGTTTCTTTCAGATTTTTTTTAACTACATACTGACTAGATGCTAATATATATTTCTTAAGAAAAGTCATAAATCTGAAATACGAAGAAGAACTTCTTGTCTCAGTATAAACACTTATCCAGTTTTCTAAACACAGTTTACTGACCAGAAGGCGATAATTTATTTTGATTTAATTGATTTAAACATTTTTACTTGCTTCACTACACATTACATTTTCAAAAAATAGACCCGTCATGCAGTGATCTGATATTTGTATATCAAGATTAATTTCTGCAACCACATCTAAAGAGATATTACCCAATCTAGCAAAGACATGATCAAGACAGGTACCTGCACTTGGTCTAGTAGGCTCAGCCACAAGGGTGTAAAAACCTTTTTCTGCCATTAGAGCTAGATATCGATCAGCGCTAGAACTAGTACTATCTTAAGTATCAACATTGAAGTCTCCTAAAAGAACGAGGTTTTTTGAATGACCATTAACTAAAAAAGTTGAAAGCTCATCCATAAACACATTGGCGGAAGTAGAATGAAGTCTATACAGACAAATAAACGTAAAATTTTTATTTAAATTTTATTTTAGGATTTGTGATTTAGAAATTTTTGGTGCACTTTTATACTGTTTTTTTTTGTCAACCCACTGCGAGCGTGAGTGCAGAGGATTGACTTGATGTTGATGCAACGATGAACGGCGCAAAATTAAACACTTTGTTAAAAATTAAACACTCTAATTACGCTTTTGCAAATCGGGCATTTTATTTTTTATTTTTTTTGTTCGAGAGTAGGCAAAGAGAAATTTGAAGCGAACTGTGATAAGAATTTGTACGCACCCCACTACAATTAAAAAAAAACACTCCGCTCTTGACTTGCTTTCATAGCACTTTCTGATATATCATCAGTCTGGGGATCGTGCCTGTGTCTCTTGAGTTGGTGGCGGAGGATCGGGAACGATAGAGGGACCGTTAAGCCGCCCTCGCTCCGCGACCTTCTAAGGATAAGCGGTCACCGAAAATGATGATGATGATCCACGCCTCACCAAATTTATTTGCCCTTCCGCAACAAAAATGTTTTTTTAGTAATATTAAAAATAGTGGAGGATATGTAAAAGGTAAATCTTTACTCCCGTTACATGAAAATTATGAAAAATAACTTCATTAGCAGCATAAGCAGTTAATCTTGAAAAACACCGTTTCAATATTTTTACACACTTAAAACTAAAAGAAATTAAAATATTATAATAGTCTTTGTTTTTATTTCGCATCTTATGCGCTTCTTTTATAGTTAAGAATGACAAATTACCCTGTTAATAAGATTCTTTTGTTGGTAACTGAACTATTTGCACAGGCGTCAAGCCTATACGTTAAATTGAACACGGTGAGAATGAATGTCTGTATACTTATTGTGAGCGTGCATTATCCGCCGTTGATGTAAAAGTAGTAGTAGTGGTAGTGTTTTCTTTGTAGTTTGTATTGAAAAAAAAAATGAAACAAACATCTAACGCAAAGAAGGCCCCGTTGTCTAGCTACTGTTAAGGAGTTTTGTACCCATAAAGAAACCCATAAAAAACTCAGGTAAAATAAGTTAAAAAACAAATTATTCCTAACTAGAAACAAACAGTTATATTCCCATTATAACCCCTGATTAAATGAATAAATTTCACACATTATATTAAAAAACATAATATACAATATTTCGTTGCGCCGGGCCTGGGTCACATTTGACGAGTCTCCTTTAATTTGTTTTCGTCAGATCGGATCCGTTATGCCCGAAGGCCTCCGAGACTAGGTATCAAGTTCCCGTAATAAAACATGGCGGAGGGTGAGTTATGTTGTGGGGTATGCAGTCCAAATGTTTATTCAATTCAATTCGTAACTTTACCCTTCCCAAGGTTCATTCTCGCGCTATGGGGTCGGCGAACTGTGTAAAATAAGCGGTCGTATGGATGGGAAAATATACCAAATATTGGAAAATTACCTGATTTAAGATCCAATATGCCAGAGAGAAGCTTATTTCAACACAATTCAACACAACGACACAAAACACACCAGCCGATTGGTCTCAAACTTTTTGGAAAGTAAAAATGTAGAAGTTTGGGAGTAGCCGCCACAGTCTCCTGCCGCACCAATCTCAACCCCAGAAAATTTATGGGACCTTGAAGATCAGGAGATAAGAAAGAAAAAACCACAACAGAGACTTTGCAACTGAATATAAGGTTTTGTTTCTTGAAGTTTAAACAAGTAAGTAATAAAATAAACAATATAATATATGAAAATAAGTGAATAAATATTTTAGTTTAATATTTTTTAAACATTTGCAATTTTTTTGCTCGGCTTAGAAGGTGCTTTTTCAAACAATTCTAATTTTTAATAAATATTGTCGAACTACTGATCAATGAAATACGCTTTCTTTAAAAAAAAAAAAAAAAAACAATAGATACCCAAGTTGTTTGTGCAAATTATCAAGACTTTACTGTGTAAGAATGAAAAAATATTATTATATTAGGACGGCACTTCTGCAATTGCAATAACTCGAAATATTTCGAATTATAAAATTCCTTCCTTTCTGCCGTAATTATTCACTGTGTTTCGCTCTGTCCAGCACGCTCTGTTATGCAAAAAAAACCACTTTTCTTCGACTTATTTGGTGAATTATGTGAGAACTTCGTTGGGTATTCACTGTGTTTCGCTCTGTCCAGCACGCTCTCTTATGCAAAAAACCACTTTTCTTCGACTTATTTGGTGAATTATGTGAGAACTTCGTTGGGTAATGGGATAGGTTTGGGAAGGTTTGTATTGAAAAAGCATGACGACAATACGCTTTTCTTCGTATTATTTGGTGAGTTTTGTAGGTACGTTACATGTATGAGTTAATGTATAATCAGATCAGGTATCGAGCGGGGAAGATTTTAATTGATTGTGTACATAAAACAAGTGAGTAAGTGCAAGAGTTCGTCTGGACAAACCCAACACTATATACGTATAATAACGTGTAAAACCAAATCTTAAAAATTTCTTTCCCGGTTTTATATATTATTTGTATAGGCCACACCCCCAAAACTGGGCATGGGCTAAAAATTTAAATCAATTGCATAATTATAATTTCGTTAGGAAATATGGTAAAAGCGAAATTATTTCAGAAAAAAACCGTTTTTCCTAAAAAACGCCCCTTAAAAGTGGGTGGAGCTCGGAAACTTTGTGTGGAACCAACTTAGTGATATCTATCTAAAATAGTGATGTCTTTAATATTTGTCACATATTTTTTTTCGATTTGGAGCGAACTTTCCCAGGAATCGGGTTTTTAACGATTTAACATATTAAAAGGGGACATGGTCGATATTATGGGCGCCCAATTTTTGTCTTGTTAAAGGTCATAGGCCGAAACAGGTCGATTTTCATGTGTTATAAAGGAAAAATAACGGTATACCAGGAAAAAATTCAATTTTTAGTCACTTTATTGTATGCTAAATAGAAAGTAAGAAAATAATTTTTATTTTCATTTTGGCGCGAGGTCATTATTATTATTACCTTCCCACTCCTAATGAATTCCAAATGGTCCGCTTGTAGGGTACGCTGATTGAACCTCAGAATATACCGGCTAGCCGCCGGGTTGGCTTGAGCTCGGATTACTGAGTCCAATCAAATGCTGCTTTCGTTGCATTTGTGCGATCCGGGAATCTTTAGGCCTTTCTCTGTTTCGCGACTCTCTTTGAATGTTAATTTTCGTTGCCTTTTTGATAGGGTTCATACGAGTTCTTCTTTGAACATGGCAATACAAACTGAGCTGGTCGTGCTTCATTTTCCTGGAGATAGGCTCTTTTACGAGGAGGGATCCTCGGGTCATGTATTTCTTTAAATTAATTTTTACACCTGTACTGCTTCGGGACTTAGAAATTACAGATTTGAAGTTTCAAATTCTTTCAAATTAAGGCCTAAAAACTACCGACAGACAGGTGGACATGGCTTATTCACGTTACAAATTATGAATCAAACTTTATACCTCCTATGCTATGGGGTGAGGTAGAAAATACAAAATCGCATAAGCATGTTTAGCGATCTATTCAAAAATTTAAAAAGGATCTCTTTTAGTATCACTGCATTGTCCGTTCATCCAAAATGTCAGATGTGGTTTACACGTGTTGACTGCATTTTCATATTAAAAATTTGGTTTATACTTTAAAACGCCCCCAAAAGTGTGCGTGGCATATATTTATTCATTTCAGTTCATAGCTTTCACACATATCTGAACATTTTATAGTGCAAGCTTTTTGGATTTAAAGAAAATATATCGAATAAAAACCGTTTATTAGAATGCAAATTATATATGACCACGCCCACATGGGGCGGTTTGTGCCTTTTTTTTGAAATGCCAATCACAAAACACTTGTGGGGTGCCGTGGCGTAGTGGTTAGTGTGCGTGCTTACTACGCCGGAGGTCTGCGTTCGAATCCTGCCATCGTCACCTGAAAAAAAAGACTTGTCCTTTTTCACGGTCCCCACCTCCGCGAGGGTTTGACAAGCCCTCCGAGAGTATCAATTGTCTTGAAAAACTTCGGATTAGGCAAAAAATTGTAGGTCTCCTTGTATGCGAAGAAATCAACACACACAGCATACATTGTTGAGAAGTTGGCCCTGGTTCACCTCGAGCAGTTGCGCCACTCTATTTATTTATTTATTAATCACAAAACACTTAAGCGAGGATAACGCATACCAAATTTCAGCTTCTTACGACAACTTTGGTTTTTCATGCTAATAAGTAAAGTGCAGTCAGTAGGCGGATTTCAAACATTTTTACACTCAGGGTTGGCCAGGTAATTTGCCTTACATTTTCTACACGATTAACTACGCGTAGTTTATACGTTTTTTACATGGTCTCATTTGTTACGTTTGCTACATGACGTAGCAGACGTAGTTTACTATTAAAAAACTAATGCTGGACTCCAGCGGAGGCTGAAGCACTTAACCTCATAGTCACACGTTCCCCAACTCCCTTACTGTTTCAGAATTACCTACCTGTACCAGTACAATATCTCTATATAAAAGCTATTCTGACAGTTGAATTTAAAAGTGTGTGACATCTGACTGACAGTAAAGTAACGTTTAAAACACTAGTGCACTACAATTAACTATGTTGACCACATATGTTACGTATGCTACTTAGAAGACGTAACAAGTAGTTTTGCTTGTGTTTGTGACATTCGGCCAACCCTGCTCGTACTGCATCGAAACCTAGAAATTAAGTTTCAATTTCCTAGCTCAAAATTTAAGGCCTAAAGACTACCGACACTCGGACGGACGGACGAACGGACATGGCTCATTCAATTAACAATGCGGTCTCGATCATATGCCCTAAAGGTCTTGGGGGTCTACGGTGATTATTCCTCTATGTTACAAACTATGAATCAAACTTAACATACTCCTATCCTATGGGATTTTTTACATCCCCTAAATTCTTTTTGCTTTTTTTATATTTGTTTCAAATAAACATTGAGCTCCACCCACTTTTAGGGGGCGTTTTCAGGAAAAGGCTGCTTTTTAAGCTTAAATATTCGCTTTTAACGCATTTTTTCATGATTCTAATGAAAGTTGAATTAATTGATTTTAATTTTCAGCCCTTTCTCATTTTTGGGGCCTTGGCCACTACAAACAATTAACTTACAGTAGATGGAATCAAGCCAAAAAACTTTTTAATTTTATGTCACAGGGTATAGAAGAAGGTCGACTATTTAGAAGTTCGTTATAGACCAACTCTTGCACTTACTTTCTTATTTTTAGATCATTTTTATGATTTAACAGTGCGAAAAGTAGTGCTTTGCTAAATTGCTCGACTGATTCATTTGATTCTTTTTGTTTTTGGCTAAGAAGAAACAGGTATCACAGGAAAAAGTCCTTTCTGCAATCTCGGCGCTATCTAGTCTCAAACTCAAAATCACTGACTCATTGAACAGCCCTTGTATATAGAAAAAAATTAGAGGCATTTTTTAAGAGTTTTTAGAGTTACGAAACTTAGAATCACCCAATATAAGAACAGTAGACTTCAAACTTTGAAAAAAGACACCTTTAACAAAAGCCGAAGGGCCGCTCCGTGTATGTCTTCTTACTTAACGATCTTTTTTTACCTTATTCGACAGAAATAGAGTATCTTAAGTTTTATGCAGGCTAAAATATAACATAGAGAAATGATATTGATAGACACCTAGGACCTTAAGGTCATATGAACGAGACCGAATTCTGTGTTGAGTGAGCCATGTCCGGGTAAAATTTTTTTAAATTCGCTCACATACACGCCCACAATCGGTCTAAATGTCCAACTACTACCAGTGCTTTCAAAACTGTAACACGTCTTGAAAAGCTGAAACTTGACATTTAGCATCGCCTAATGATTATAAGACATAAAAAGTAAAAACAAAATCGGCAGATCACCCCTAGTGGGCGTGGCATCGATTTAAAGAGTAGACCTTCAAGTGCACTTTATTCAATGTTTTTGGACCAAATCAGAAAACTTTTCCCTAATATGTAGCAAATACTTGGTATACTACTGGTTCATACAAAGTTTTGGGCCACGTCCACATTTAAAGGCAGAAATCAAGAAAAACCTATATATGTATTTCCATTGTGACTGCGTTTTAGCTTTACTAAGAATAGAATGAGAAATTGAAATTTAGCACATAAAGTACACTGGACACTATTTTAGATTTCATTTATACAAAGTTTTTAGCCACGGCCACCTTAAGAGGTCAATTTGACAAAATTATTGAGTTCGCACCTGTCAATTGCGTTTTTGCGTAAATTTTAGGCACAAACTTGCATATTTCTATGCTAGTATTGATTTTTGGCTAAAGGGGTTGGACATGCCACGCCCCTTTTTCTTTTTAAAATTATGTATGAATGGTAACGGGACGGGGATGAAAACCAAGAAAATATACGAATGAAATGGAGATATGAACGGAAAGGAGTATAGGTATGGATAAGAAAATTGGAATAGGGTATACCGTGGTCCATTACAGACGGGCCCAAGCTAAACTGTAACGTAGATATTACATTCCGATAAACGGACCGTTGAATACCCAATCCTATCCCACATTATAAACTACTGCTTATTGTTATTTTTTCATGATTTTTGGTTATTGCAACTTTGAAAAGGGGCGTGGTCAATAAGCATAGCTTCATATCTCCAAGATACGCTTGAATGCACTCAAAAACAGGGTAAGAAAACGACCGTGCAATACCTAACGCGCATTAAAAATACACACACACTCGTCATTAATGTAAGTCATTTGTGGTTTGTGATTTTTATTTCTGCTAGGTTCCACGGTGGTCAAAGGACAGATTGGGTTCCAACCCCTTTGAAATGTTTTTGGGGGTAGCAGACGAGAGAGGGGGGAGGAATCCCACTAAAGCACTTCTCCTTGCATTCGGACGGCAGCGGAGGAATTGCCCAGATGGAATCAACGGTGGCGTCCACAGTTCCAGTCAGGCCGAACTACTTAGTGAACAAATTATATGGGCTACGACGACGTATTCGGAGTTCAGGTCTATAAGGAGCAGGCTATCCGGCTCTCCGTCCTTCAAGCTAAAAGAGTCAAAGAGCCAAAAGAGTCAAAAGTCTACGATGGCTGAGCCATCTGCAGCGGATGGACACTAACGCCCCGACAGAGAAAATCTTCGAATTCACCCCGCAGAGACAGCGCAGTAGAGAGCACCGAGACTCAGGTGGCGCACGCAAGTGGAAGCGGACCTCAGCCAAATTCGCGTGCGAAACTGGAGACGGGTAGCTAGAGACAGAGCTGCTGGCGAAGCTTGTTGGTTCTCCACCGTGTGCGATTTTCTTCACTCGGTTTTTTTCTCGCGGATAACGAGAACTCACGGTGCGGTGCCCCATCACCGTGGGTTCTCGTTATCCGCGAGAAAAAAACCACATTTTCTGCTCGCGTGCGCTGCTCACGCATGATAAAAAATGCGAAACCTAAATTTCGCATGAACTATTTTTGTCTCGTTTTGTGTGTAATGCAGCAACATCAACATACTTCGTGTCTGAATCCTTAGAGGTGTGTAATGAACAATGAGTAGGTAATTCTACTCCAAACGCAAATTAATGGCTTTATCAATTAAACAATAAATTATTGAAGAAAAAAATTGAAAAAAAAAATCGACACAAGAATTTAACACACAGTTTTAAATTTAAATTTATTTAAATTCAATGTCATCTTAATTAACGTTGAACGCACATTTGCCCTTTAATAATAACCTAAAAAAAGATTAACTCGATAACTCCTTTTTTGAACAAAACAAATCTTAACGCACATTCGAATGTACACATAATTCAATTCCGTCCCATTTACTAATGCGCGCATGTGGTGATGTGCTTTTCTCACGTGCGCATACGAAAATCTCACTCGTGTGCGCGTGCGATAAAAACAAAATACTCACGCTCGCATGTATAAGACTTTGAAAAGGACGCTTGATAAGCTCACTTGTGAGCAAGGGCGGTATTGACAGCGGGCGTGAGCAGCTTATGACCGTACCCTGCTCAAAATTCCAAATTCGACTCTTAAAAGGATGTTTGGCTAAGAAATTTCAAAAAACAAAATCAAGAATAGAGTCTCGTGTCCCTTATGTGCTAATTTTCATTTCTTATTCTTTCCCAAATTGGGCCGGTCGAAATAACGTTTTTCTAGAAAATGCAAGGGGTTTCTTCAATTATGCTTCTACAATTTTCAACAAAATGGAACAAAGTGTTTTCTACATAATACAATTTTTGTGCAATACAATTTTGTAATTGTAAGTAAACAATTATGGATTTGGAGCAAAAATATTGAATAAAATGCATTTTAAAATTCACTCTTAAAATCGATGCCCGATCCCACTGGAGGAAGTCAATCGATTTAATTTTTCTTTTTTCTTTTAATTAAAAAATAATAAAAAGTGAAAAAAGTAGTTTTGAAGTATTATTATTTAACAATAAACTAACTTCAGCGATCGAAATATTATGGCAGCCATATATCTTCAGGCAGTTTAATTTGTAAGTGAACATTTAAACTCAGTGTAGGGCGGTTCCGGCAGAAGTTAGCAACTTGGATACCAACGAGATTGGCAATCCGTTCGAGTTTCAAACCCAAAGATAGTATTTCTCTATAACCAGAAGTGAAGAAGAGTTCTTCCCGTATCGTCTTTTATTCCATCCCCATCAAATGTATTGATAATTGGAAAGCTTCGTCTGAGCAACCTTACTTAGATTTAAGATACATTCAACTAAGTTCAAATCATGACCAATCTAGCAAATCGAAAAACTAAAAATTTGGCACTCATAGTTCAGAAGAGCCCTCGCCTGACCTCTCACAACCATGTATGCTAGGGCCTCGTACAAACTAACCACTTCACCACGGTACGACGCCGAAACCTCAAAGAAAATGCGTGACAGAAGAAGAGCTTGCAAGTGAAACTATTCCGCACCTTCAGAAAAGATCGACCGAAAAACAAAAAAACGGGTCTTCACCAGAAGTTGAGGCAGTACATACACAAGATGAAACCCCTTAAAAGGGGGCGTGGCTTAAAATTTTGTATGAACGAAACGCTGACGACAAGGCTATCTTGGCTACGGATAAGCCGTCTAGCCGAAATAAATCATGATGTCCACTTATTAAGATGTTGGTTTGCCGAACATGAGCTTCTTTTGAATAGCAAAACTAAAATAATGTTTTTCAGCTTATTAAGCAATACGAATCCAGGCGTAGATATTATATAGCACTCACCTAACTGCGAAAATACTATTCTTTCAATTAATAGTAATAATAGTAATAGTAATAATAGTAATAATAATAGTAATTCAATTAATAAAATGCGGAGTACAGCCCGCTTAATCCTTCAATAGATTTCGAAACTGCTCCGCCAACTGTTTCAATATTGAATTTGTCGACGAGTTTAAATACCTTGATGTTACTATTGACCAAAATCTGAAATGGAACAAACATATCTGAAACCTAAAACAATATCTTCTTTTAACTTCGCGTTATTTTTACAAGCTTAAGAAATATTGTTCGTTTAAGATATTGAAAACTGTTTATTACGGTATTTTTCAATCGAAGCTACAGTGTGGACTTTGTTGTTGGGGTGGAGCTAACCTAAAAAAACTTCAACAGATTTTGGTAATCCGAAAATCGGTTATAAGAAAAGTGTGTAACATTAATAGATATGCACACACAGCGGACCTATTTAAAAACCTTAAAATTTTACCAGTTCGGCACTTGTATTATTTTAAAGTCTTAAAAGTATTCTTTTTAAGAGGATGATATTTGCAGTCATATTTTTAATCCCAGGAGTCTACATAGTAACACCATGTTTATTGTTAATATTTCTTCTTTCCAAACAACAAGTTATCGAAACTCCTACTCCATGGTTTCTAGTAAACTTTTTAATTTACTTCCAATTGAAATCCGGCGAATAAGAAACCTGCACATCTTTCTAAAAAAAAATCAAACTTTGGCTCCTTTTCCTTGATCACCGTCAAATTGAAAATCTAGTTTTATGTTCGGTTTAAATCATTAAAAAAGAATTAAAATTATTTATTTATTTTATCTTTGAAAAGTGAATAAAATGTTTTGTTTCTTGAAAATAAGTATTTAAAATAAGTATTTAAATTAAGTTTTGAAGAGAGGAAATATCTATGCATGACCCCAGACGCAAACCTAAAGTGGAGTCTGCACGTTAAATAAGAAACGTGACGAAATCGAAATCAGGCTACGAGAAATTAATTGGCATATCGGACGATATTCAAAACTAAGCGTCCAAAACAAACAGCTTTTGTATAAGCAAGTGCTCAAACAATCTCGGACGTAACAACTTTTAGGTTTTACTAAACCAAGCAATATATCTATATTAGAAACCTTTCAAAATAAGACACTCAGAGCAATAGGTTATGCTCCATGGTGGATAAGAAATAGCGATATACACCGAGATCATTGATCAGGTATAATGAGATAGTTATCTTCGCAGGGGTGCCTCTTTTTGCCCCCAAGCTCGATTTTCGGCTCTCTAGGGAAAATGCTGCCAGCTATCATGATTGTGTTAGTGGGTTGCAATGCTACTTTATGGGGTGCAAAAAAAAAATTCACTAATACAGTCAACCAAGCTGGAAGCAAGATTTGTGCCTCCAAGGCCAAAATGAGTGCGCTTGGTGCAGCTAATTTTAGGTTTTGAGTGCGTTTCAGGCTACACATTTTAGATATCGACTGCGTTTCAGGTCATCATATCGAGGATCGATTCGTGGCAATCGTTCGGAGTTTTTATTCAGATTTCCGAGCAGACAAGTTGACTTTTCCGAATCTCGTGCAAGAAAGTTTGATTTTTCCTTTCAAATAAGAGTTTTTTTATTATTTTTTTAATGCTGCATTGTTCGCTTTCATGGAAAAGAAAGAAATGAATAAATTGATTGTGAAAAACGATGAAATCTTTGTTTGTGCAAGCAATATTAAATATTAGAATGATACACAAATCACGCTCGTTCAGCATATAAAACAGAAATGCTACCTTTATTATTTGCCTAATATAAATTGGTAAATTGATAAATAGTTTGCACAAGATAAATTGGCCTTTATTAAACCTACAACTAACTGTATATGCTAACAGCATGTGTACATTCTTTCAAAAGAAATGAAATACTTCGCCGGGTTCGTCCAATGAATGCCGATGACAACTAAAGGGCACAGCATATAAAATACTGCTGTCTAGAATGGGAACTGGTCTTTGGGTGAATATTACTCTTGTTTAAAAGATAACCTTTTCTGGTGGTAAGATCTGTTTTACTCTGTATTGCTCTAAAATTCTAGTGACTTTGTCAGTGACGCCTTAAATATACTGGTAAAAAATTTACAGTCTTTTAAATTCGTGTAAAAGATATATTTAAATAAAGACCTAGGATCATCTGAGAGAAATACAGAAGAACGGAGAGCTCGTCTGTTGATAAGAAAGAGCTCGTCTGTTGATAAGCTTGAATACACTTTGAACCAATGAGATAAAATTAAACGCTTCGTAAATCCGTGTTGTCACAAGGAACAGAACGGGGAAAAAAAGATTTTCATACATTAGCAACGCAAAAAGGATTCAGCGAATTGAGGTTTCAGTTGCTGATGTATGAGATTCTGTTTCTGTTCCTTGTGACAACGCAGCTTTACTGTGCTACTTTTACTTTACACCAGCACTGCAGTCATATCCACTGTATAGTTATATAATTGCATTCATCGAAACAAAAATAGCTAGTAACCGCAGTCCAGTAAACCGACTTCTTCAATTTCCAGATGATGTCAAAGAAATCAAATATAATTAAATAGATGTCAAAATTTCAAACTATTGGAAGAGCTTATAATATACAAAATCTCTTGCTTTTAAATTTTCTTTTGTAAAGTTTAAGAGCTTTTTTAAATTTGTACCTTCTGAAGTTATTTGAATTTCAATGAAATAAAAATACATTTTCAAATAAATCATTTGACTTGATTTCAATCATGCCATCAATTTTATTTGCAATAATTCGCAAATAGCTAAATAAAAATTTTATTTGAATAACATTTTATTAACAAACAATCCCTGCTATTCAAATAAAAATTATTCATGTGTCATGGAAATTTTTATTAAAAATCAAACTGAAGTACATTTTTCTCAATTTTGTGTGCAATCGCGAAAAATTTCTTTTTTTGTGATGGGATCTGTAATTTGTTTCAAGTGAATAAAAACGTTATCCGTGTCTAGACCCTACGTTTGTTCCTTTTATTTCTTGTCGACTTGAGACGTCAATTTATTTATTTGGATTACTATTTCATTGGATAAATGAACTAGTAATAATTAAAACGAACTATTGAAACTATTCATGAAATCATTCGAAAACAAAAAAAATTGAGGGAAAAAGCTCCTTATTCTAAACATTGACCTAAAAGTCAACAGAGTATTGTTTAAATATGCCTATTCATTTATAAAAAAAACTGTTTTCAAAATGTGTTTCGGACTACTGGAAAATTTATCAAATTCTTTTTGCAACTAATTTTTATAAGAAGTTTAGACCAGAAAGTCTCACGTAATTTTTTTATAAAAAAACGCATTAATTAATAAAATTTATGCACACAATCAAATAGCTTGATTGTTTATTTTAAAGAAAAATTAGCAAAAAGGAAAAAAAATCTCAATAGCAAAGATTTCCACCTCCTATTTCCACCTCAATTGTGCTGAACTCTACCTATGGACTGAACTCAGCAAACCAGAATCAGATGTCTTTTGACATTTGTGTAGTGTAATCAAAACAAATTCGATTTTCAGTTGACCCGTTGTGCATGGCAAAAATTTATTCCTAATGGGCACTCGCTTGGGCGGCAGATTTTTCCTTTACTAAGAAGATAATAATTATTTGTAAAACAAAATAAACCAAAAAGAATGGAGGCTGTTTATTTTGTTTATATTTTTTGAATGACTGAGACGGCAAATTATCTCAGCTTCCGCCATTTTTAAATGGATTCACTGAACACTTCCATTGCTCACTTCACATGCATTCACAGACAGGGTCAAGAGAGAGATCCCGTTACTTTTTTTGCGGGTGTTTCAGGCAAGGGGATTGCAAGTCGCCTATCTCATTATAACTATCTGATCAGTGGTAGCAGCCGGGCAATGCATCCTAGAACGTAGCAGAACTAACTAATGCGAAAGCCCAAGACCAACATGGAAGGACAAGAACATAGAGATATTACTCCAGGTGAAACGCACACTAGTGCAAATCCACTCGCTTCTTCGGAAGCGGCAGGGTCACGGATTTTGGAGGACCCAACTTTCATGGAAGATCACACTGTTAATCAGGGCTGTGAAGGCAGAGAGTTACCTGATGATAAAAGAGATGATAAGCCTTATAGACAAAGGGCAACCAGCGAAGCGACAGAAGTCACCGCTCAGTCGGAGAGTCCCCTGTTAGACATGACCGCACTGGGGGAAGCCATTTCTTCTCAGTCCAGTAACGTCTCGACAATAGGCTCCGAGACAGAGGAAAGACTTCTGGAGGACACGCTGGTCCCTAAGTCTAAAAAGAAAACAGCCGAGCAAAAAGCTAGATCAGGCTATAAGAGCTCTGGCAAATTCTTGGCAAAAATGATACACCTACGCTGACGGGCAGGGATAAGCACGTCATGAAAAAGCACGCCAAAGTAGTCAAGGTTTATAAGAGACGTTTTGGAAACAAAACAATTCTCAACACTAAGACTACAAAGGCAGCCATCCCATCCAATAAGAAAACTGAGAAGGGAAAGGCTAACGATGTCGCGAAAGACAAGATGCTCTCGAAAGAGATTACGTGTGCCTCTACATCAATAGAGTTTCTACCATAGTAGAAACGATACCTGCCTCGGCTCTTCCACTGCGCATACAAGTGCATGTATGGATACCTCCTCCGGCTCCGGGAGAAACAGCCATACTAAAGATTGTAGATATGCAGAACGAGGGTCTCAGCACAAAGGGCTGGCAGGTTCTTTCAAAGACACCGAGGGAAAAAGGTGGAGGCGTGGACATGAAGATAGTGGTGGACACCAAATCTGCCAGCTATCTAAAAACAGTAGCAGGGGTGGTCAAATTCGGGCTAGGGCAGCTAAAGTTTAGCTTCCTACATGAAAAAGACCAGCGTCGGAAAGCTGAGGGTGGTGCAGATTAACCTGCATCACTCTCAAGGTTCCACCGACGACCTGCTGCTGTTCATGGCCGAGGAGAATATTGATGTGGCCCTAATCCAGGAACCGTGGCTTTCCAAAGACAAGATCCAGGGATTAGGGTCCAAAATATACTCACTCCTCCACACCAAAAAGAAAGGTAAACTGAGAAGTTGCATATTGGCTAAGAAAGCACTCAACTTTAATCTTTCCTGTCATTTCAGCAACAGCGACTTAGCAGTGGCGGTGTGCGACCGCAGGAATGAGGTACAACTTATTCTTGCATCCGCATACTTGCCATACGAAGAGGACAATCCACCATCGACAGCATTATGGGACTTGGAACTCCACGCAAGGAACACCAAGGCTAACCTTGTCATCGCGGTGGATGCCAATGCCCATCACACTCACTGGGGCAGCAAAGATATAAACAAGAGGGGTCAGTCTGTTTTAGAATTTATTTTGACATCCAATCTAAAAATTTGTCACAGGGGTAGTCATCCTACTTTCCACAACAAAATTAGGGAGGAGGTCATTGATCTAACTCTAGCTCACTGTACCGGGAATTTTGAAGTTAATGACTGGATGGTATCCACCAAATGCTCCTTCTCGGACCATTACAGGATAACCTTCAATATTAATTGTAGAATAGATAAAGAATTACCTTTTAGAAACCCTGCTAAGACCGACTGGAGCAAATTCTCCAAACTCGCCTTATCAAACAGGCAGCATCTCGAATGTGACACAGTTAGAGGAATCCGTCAACCTTTTCGCTCAGACACTATTAGCCTCGTTCAAAAAATCCTGTCCTATAAGTCGGCCCCCCAAAAGAACCCATGAAACATGGTGGACCGCGGAACTTCGACTTCTCAGGACAAAAACAAGGAAACTTTTCAACAAGGCTAAGCTGACCAAGAATGATGCTGATTGGGACACTTATCGCAACAGCTTCAACGAATACAAAGGGAAAACTAGAGCAGCGAAAAGAGCATCATGGACCAACTACTGTACCAACATGGAGACCTCAATGGAAGCGGCAAGATTGCGCAAAATCCTAGCCAAAAACCAAAGCATACCAGGAAACTTATGCAAAGAGGACAACTCTTGGACGGTAAACAACCATGAAACCTTCTGAGCAGGAACTTCTGCTGAATGCACACTTCCCTGGGTGCAAAGACATAACAAGCGAACAAACACTTGATACAACAGACTCCCACCCTTCATTATCCAACGAAGAACAGGCAGTTATCGCTAAGGGTATTCGCAAGGATAAGCTAACCTGGGCAATAAAATCCTTCCAACCCCTCAAATCAGCGGGACCGCATGGTATAATACCTGCCATGGTTCAGAAAACGAGTGATGCACTCACTCCTTGGCTCAAGGACATCTTCATAGGGTGTATAACTCTAAGGCATATTCCAAAGAACTTGCAAGATGTGCGTGTGGTCTTTATTCCTAAAGGGGGAAAACGCGACCACTGCAAAGCAAATGATTACAGACCTATGAGTCTTTCATCTTTACTTAAGATACTGGAAAGGCTGATAGATCTGCGGCTAAGGAATTACCTCGAAACAAATAAGCACCTCAGCAATGCACAACACGCCTATACTAAGGAAAAATCCATGGAAACAGCGCTGCATGAGGTAACGAGTACAATCGAGAGGTCCTTATACAACAAAGAATTTACATTGGCAACCTTTCTAGACCTAGAAGAAGCGTTCAATAATCTAAGAACAGAAACCATTATCTCATCCCTGGAGGAATATGGCATCGATTCCCACTTGACGAATTGGGTAAAGATGATGCTTAAAAGCAGAGTCATCAACTCTAATATGGGAGACTAATCTTTTAAGAAAACGGTTGATAGGGGAACCCCACAAGGAGGGGTGCTTTCACCCCTTCTATGGGACATCTCACTCAACAAAATTCTCAATTCTCTCGTTAAAAGAGGAATAAAAGTAGTCGCTTACGCAGATGACATAGTTATACTGATAACAGGAAAATTTCTTCCAACAATCAGTGAACTAATGGAATCTGTGTTAACAGATTTATCAAGATGGGCAGAGAACAGTGGACTTAAAGTCAACCCGTACAAGACAGATATGGTCCTGTTTACAAGGAAGCGCAAATTGCAGGGGTGGATAACTCCTAAATTAAATGGGACCAAACCTAAACTCTTCCTGGAAGCCAAATATCTTGGCGTTTTGTTTGACTCCAAACTAAATTGGAAAAGGAACACGGAGGGGAGAATGAAGAAAGGTCTCATTGCTCTTTACACATGTCAACCCAAAATAACATACCGGCTTTATACAGCGGTTGTTAGACCTGGTATGGTGGGAGGCGTGTAAAACGAAATCTTACCTCAATAATCTGAAGAAGGTACAAAGATTAGCTTGCTTAAGTATCACAGGTGCATTAAGATCCACGCCTCATACAGGTCTGGAAACAATGCTGCATTTCAAACCTCTGGAGCTTTTCACAAGAAATGTGGCGGTAAAGGCAGCTCTCAGACTAAGAGAGAACAACCACTGGAACTCACAATGTCTAGGACACTCGAACATTCTGAACATCTTAAATCAAAATGGGTCTGTAACCCGTACGGATTATAAGAAACCTCAATTTGACTTCGATAAAAGATTCAAAGTCATTATACCAAGTAGGCATGACTGGGTAGAGACTAAAGTTGACATCAAAGGTATAGCTATCTATACCGATGGTTCGAAAACAGAGAATGGAACAGGTTCTGGAGTCTTCTCGGAAACACTGCAAATCAACCAGTCATATCGACTAAATGACTACTGCAGTGTTTTTCAAGCTGAGATTTATGCGGTGAAGAGAGCTGCACACACAATTCAATCTATGGATCTTCCAGCAACGGAAATCACCATATGTGTTGATAGTCAAGCAGCACTTAAAGCCCTGGACTCCAACCTCGTATACTCTAAGTGTGTCAAGGACTGCCTCATGGCCTTAAAGGATATAAGCTTCCACACAGTTCTACTCTGCTGCGTTCCTGGGCACGTTGGCGTGGCCGGAAATGAATTCGCGGACGAACTGGCAAGGAAAGGTTCTGATATGGACATAACGATGGCTGACCGACGGGTTTATCTCCCTTTCAACACAGCCAAAAGTCTTATAGATCAATACACGATCAAACTAGCCGGTGAACGTTGGCAACAGTCTAAAGATTGTATCATAACTCACAGCTTATGGCCAGTACTCGACCCTTCTATCTTTCAGTAGAAATTTCATAAGAACACTCGTTGGTGTAGTCACGGGACACTGCACCATTGGTGTCATGGCTACACGAATGGGAATCTTTGCCAACGACTTCTGCAGAAGCTGTAGGGATGAAGAAGAAATAGAGTCTATAGAAGACTTTCTCTGCCACTGCCCAGCTCTCCAAGAACGAAGACAAACCTTTTTAGAAGTCAGGTTCTTTGATAGCCTGGACGACCTGGCAGGCATATCACTACTTGACCTAATAAGATTCATCAAAAGATCAGGCTAGTTCAGTTAATAAGACATATTTCCAACCATGTTTGTCTACCTCACAAGGGTAATCACAATGGGCCAATCTGGCCACCGAGTGAACTTGCACCAGTTGCAAACAACCCTTTCCAACCTAACCTAACCTAGTACTCGACTTCGCGGACCTTATAACCACGAAATAGTCCGGATCAGAAATCTACACGTCGACTACAACGAACGGATCTAGCGTCCTAAGACGAAACCGCATTTAATGTATCGTAGCTTTGCTTGGAAGGCAGCCTAGCAAACGCGATTACTGCAGAAGCTTGAACTACTTGTGAAGGAAACTACTATGAGCACGCGCGGCAGGTCCTCATAGTGCCTATTAAGGTTTTTACCTACCCACGGGGGACAAAAAACATATCGCCACAGTTCTAACGAAATATGATTAAAATATGTTCTTCTTAGTCTATGCCCATTCACATAAGGCACTTCCTGTGAATAAATTCAGGATTCGAGATTTGGTGTTGATGAGTAAATAGGGTCGAGTATTTAGAAGCTCCTTACAGACGAACTCTTGCAATTACTCACTTATTATAAAATCAAAACGATAAAATCAGGGATAAAATCGAACCCATGCATAAGTGTTATACTGACTTATACCGCAGGGTAAACGATGCCTAGCATTCAGGCACACAAGCGAAACTGAAACTTCTAAGCCAAACACTCCGAAGATGCCAAAGTCGAACAAAGTCCGAGATTGATAAGGGAGGTGACGACAAAAGGAGCGTCGCCACGCCAGCTCAAGTGCAGCGCAGAAGCCGCCATTCGCTGGACCAAAGTCTTACGCACATGTTGCGTAGAGCACAAGCCAAGATCGCAAACAAAATGTATACTGCTACACCATACACCATCCTCGCGTCAGACTAAAATTCACTAGTTCAGACTAAAATTCCCAACTAACGTTTGAAAAACTGAGCAAGCTCGAGTTGAGGACTCGAAAATATTACAACAGAACATGAATAGGATAACAAGGATACAAGGAATGCAAACGGCCTTCTGAATAAAATGGACGAACTCGAAGTATTTCTACGGAAAAAATATTGATATTTTCCTGATTACCGAAAATAACCTTACACAGGGGTAGACCTAAAATAAAAGCTTACAATGACTATAGCGCACATCATCCTTCGCTTAATTCGACAGGAGGATTCTCCCTCTATATCAAAAACTGTAAAAATAAAACATTTCTAGAGCGCAGAAATTGAGCTAGACTCTATGCGGATAAGTTCAGTGTCTGTGGAAGCTGTTTAGATTACAACATTGCATCTTGTTATTTCTCGTCTGGATATACAGGGTGCTTCCTAATTCGATGCCAATACTTTGGGATATGATTCTTGGTTATAATTGAAGAAAAAAATTGTTGCACAGTATTGGCCATCTCTAATTTTGATATCATTTATTGGGAATTTAAGAAAACACTTGCATTGAGGTACCTTGACCCATAGTAACACAAATATCTCTGCTAATACTTACAACAGGTACTTAATTTAGGATTTAAAATTTAGAAAAACAGTGCTTCCTTTAACTGCGTTAAAATAAATTTGATGGCTTTTTTAACTTTAAAAATATTTCCTCTTAAGTCGGACCTTATTTCCCTGCCCATAACATGTTTTTGACTTTCAAGAAACTTTTTTGCAAAAATTGCGTTATAAACACCATTCACCTGTGCAAGAACTGCTTCCGAGTGATTTGAAGCCGAGACTTGAGTTTTGCAACTCGTTGTTAGAGCGGAGCTTGAATGACAACGGTTTTATTAGCAGATTCCTTTGGACAGACGAATCTCAATTCACAAGGGGTGGGATCACAAAGGAGACTCGCCACGGTCCCCACAAAATTTACCCAGCGGGCCTGGCGCGAATAAAACTAGTCTCATAATTTAAATTATGTTATGCTAGTAAGTTTTTGCTGTGGGCGCCGCAATCGAATCCCGACAAATTAAAGTTTTTTTCGCCGTAAAGGCCCCTCTATTTTTACGTTTGGTCGTAGAGTAGAGCGGACGGAAATGTCGAAAGAAGTATCGTACCCTGCCGGTGAGCCACACACGCTTTTTTCTTTCGACATTTCCGTCCGCCAACATTTCAACTCCACTCTACGACTAAACTTAAAAATAAAGGGGCCTGTACGGGTCAGTTGTCATCATAATTGTTATAATTTACTTAACAAGAAATGTTGGCAATAAATAAAAAACAAAAAAATGATTGGTTGGACCTGGATTCGAACCGAGGACTTCCCAATTGTCGGTCATAGGTGCTACCATCTGCACCACAGCCCACTTCCATCTCGGGTGTCCAAATAGCCTACATGATCTCTCTGCATAGATAATGCACATAAAACAACAAAAATGCTTTTTCTCACAAAGCAAGGCGAAATAAGCCCTAAGCCATTGGAAGCAAGATCTTTTAGTAATATTTAAAGAGTAGAGAATATGTTAAAGGTAAATCTTTACTCCCTTTTTATGAGAAATATGGAAAATGACTATATTAGCAGCATCCGCAAGGCGAGAATGAATAATTATTTTTAAGCATCGTTTGATACTCCTTTGCCCAGTTAAATGATATACAAAACTGCCTTAAGTCCAGACGTGATAAATTCTGGACCTTCAATGGGGAGGTAACTGATGGTCCTACTTCTATCTGCAATAATTTTGGTTCATTCTTTCAATCTGTGGGCTCTTTTATTATTCCGATCTTCAAATCTGTTAGGAAGAACAAAGTTGAAAACTATGGGGACATTTGTAAGCAATCCTGTGTTCCTAAGTTATTTGACATGCTTGTCACTGAAAGACTATATTTTAATCGCAAATCCCTTATCTGTAACAACCAACATGGCTTTGTCAAAAAAAGTTCTACGGTCACAAATCGCCTAATATTCTCTAGCTTCGTCATCACTGACATTGGAAAAGGCAATCAAGTTGACGCCATTCACATTACACTGACTTTAGCAAAGCATTTGATCGAGTAGATCACAAGTTGTTGTTGTATAAACTTGTAAGAATGGGATTCCCAAAATCTTTCATTCAATGACATTCTTCGTTCCTAACCGGTAGATAACAGTTTGTAAAATTTCGCAGCATACTCTCTAACAAAATTTTGGTTTACTCTGGCGTGCATTATAGTCATTATAGATCCTATCTTGCTTATATTGTTTGTCAATGATTTAGCTAAATTTCTTCCTGGTCTTAGGCCTAGTGTTGAAATTCGCCAATGATTTTAAACTATTTTATGTCAGGTAATGATCTTCACTGCTTTAATCTCTTAAATCTGCATTTACAAAAATTTTATCTGTGGTGCAAGAAAAGCTACCTCTCTCTTAATGTAAGCAAATGCTCTGCAATTACCTTTTTCCGTTGTAGATCACCTATTATGTTTAATTATTCCTTTGATATTGTTATTATCCCTCGTGTTTCTAAAGTCAAGGATCTTGGCGTAATATTAGACACTAAGCTTTCCTACACCGATCATATTGACTTTATTTGTAATAAGGCCAACGAAGCCTGGGGAATGATTCGAAGGTATGCACGAGAGTTTTCCGATCTATTAATCTATCTATTAATCGATCTATTAATAAGACTACTTTAACCTATCTATTCCAGCTTTAAAAAGAAATTTATTGACGGCCTCTCGTGAATAAACAATTCTGATTGTTGGCTCCATTTATTTGTTTTTATTTTCTTTTTTTATGATATAATATGAATTATTTTTTTCCCCCTTTTCTCCATTCATTGTAACTTATGTCTAAGGAATTATTTTATTTTTTTTTGTTGCAAATATAGAAATAAATAAATTAATAAATATATGGCATTTTATGCGCTGCTTTTATAGTTTATAATGACGAATCACCCTGTTAATAAGATTCTGTTGTTGGTTACTGTACTATTTTGGTATTATTCAAGATAATATTGATTAACCTACGTTTTTTATGACCATTATGTTTGCGTTTGTCCAGGCGTTAAGCCTATACGTTTAATATAATACTGTGAGAATTCATTCCTTTATACATTTTGCGACGACTGTACATGAGTGAACATTATTCGCCGTTGTTGTAGAAGTAGTTGTAGTGGTAGTGTTTTCTTTGTAGTTTTTATTCTAAAAAACTGAACAAAAACTTAACGCAGAGGAGGCTCCGGTTGTCTGGTTACTGTTTTGTACCAATAAAAACTGAGGTAAAATAAGACAACAACATATTATTTCGAACTAGAAACAAACTGATATTTCGATGATAGCCACTGATAATAAAAAAATATTTATATGACTTAATTTTACACATTATAATAAAAAATATAAAATACAATTTCTTTGCGACGGGCCTGGGTCACATTGACCAGTATCCTTTTCACAATCCACACACATAGGCTGAGGAAAACCCACACACAAGGAGAGAGTTATCATTTCAACACAAATTTAGCGTCAATTTGTGGGCAGGTGTTATTGGAAACAACTTAATCGGTCCCTTCAAACTGCAACCCACACTGAATTATACAAACTATCTGGAGTTTTGTGCTATGATTAAGATCTATTGCAGGATGTTCCGCTAACTCAACGAACGTCGTCATATTTTCATCAGGATGGAGCCCCAGCCCACTACGGTCGCATAGTCAATAATTGGCTAGAAGAAAAATGCAGTGTTCGTTGGATAGGAAGAAATAGACCAGTTCACTGGACTGCAAGATCTCCGGACCTTACTATTATGAATTTTTATGTATGGGGGAGAGTGAAAGAACTTGCTTACTCTATTCAAATATCAACTTTAAATGATTTAGAAGAGCGTATTCTACAAGACTCGTTACGAGTGGGGCAGCAGTTAGCCTCAATAAACGTTGACAGCGCAATCCAAAACGGGCTCTAGCATACAAAATGGAGGAGGACACTTTGAGCACCTTGCTTGATTGTTAAGTCAACTTAATAAAATACAAAATATTATACCAAATTTGAACATTAAAAATAAGCACCAAATACAAGCATTTTTGTTCAGAATAATGGGAATTGAAAATTATTAATCGGAACTTTCTTAATCTTTGCTGCTACGGCTTTTCCCTAGTCAAGTATAGTAAAATTTGTAGGTTTTTTAGGTAACTTGTTACACCAATTTTTGTTAAGTATTGTTAGGTTTGCTAGAAAAATATTTGCCGACATCATAATAACGTATTATTTGCAAAAAAAAATTACCTGAAGGTAAAAAAAAATTTCATGGCCAGGGAAAAGTGGTGCAACTTAAGAGCGAATATCTTGAAAGTTAAAAAAGTCATCAATTTTATTTTAACGCAGTTAAAAGAAGTATTATTTATTCTAAAAGTAAAATCCTAAATAAGGCCCTATTGTAAGTATTAGTGGAGATATTTGTGTTAGTATGGGTCAAGGTACAAGTAGGCGTTTTTTTCAATCCCCAATAAATGATATCAAAATTAGAGATGTGCCCAACTATACAACCCATTTCCCAAAGTATTGGCATCGAATTAGGAAACACCATGTAGACTGGTGCAACACGATATTGAGACAGACTACTGTAAGTAAGCACTATGAAACGTGGTGTGGACTTAAGGTCAACGGGAAAACCAACAGGCTTTTTATTCTTGGCTTCTGACAAGAATAAAAAGCCTGATCTTGTCCACTTCTGCATCGCTTAAGGGTACCCCAAATACCTTACACGAGGCGAAGATAGTTATGGTTATGATCTTTGCTCAGACTACTCAGGGTTAATCTTGAATATGGACGGAAGTCTAGTGAAAATAGAAAAAGCTCCGAGATTAGCTAACAAAAATACGTACTGGGACGCTTTCAGAATTTGCCATTGAGAACTCTATTGGAGTTAGAAGACGCAGTTGATAAATTCATTGAAGAAATTCAGAAAGCTGCCTGGAGCAACACTTCTATCAAAAGGACTGAAGTAAGCACTAACGGGAATGTAACCATAAAATATCCCCTCGAAATTGAAGAATTGATTCAAGATTGACAGCAAGATTATAAAAATTGTGAGACTACTGAATAACTTGAAGCGGGGACCACAAAGCAGCCTCAGGCTTTGGCTTCGCCCCGTTACGATGAATGGGCTTTGAACTGGCTTTGCAATGACATTTCGCTCATGGAGAGAGAGAGCTTTTATTATGCAGTCACTACGTTCTCCAAGCACGCCACGATAAATTTAACAATACGCACACACAGCCGAAAGCTCTGGTAGCTAGTGCTGTGTGCATATAATTATGTGCAGCTAATACGCAATTAGGACCAAAATGTAGACACGCTCAGATATTCTGCGTCATAATTATACAAATATAGCCAAAGGTTGACTGATTGACTTCGTGTATGCGATCGAAATCAACCCCCATTTGCTTCACACGAAGCATAAGTTGAGCACATCTCAACTCGTGCTGCAAACAACGTTTTGAAGCCGAGCTTCATTGTGTTAGGAAACACTGAAATCGTATGGCTGAGCTTGTAAACGTCAAGCCGAGGCCAAGCCCAGGCTGCTTTGTGGTTCCCGCATGAAGGGTTGTCGGCGGAAAGAAACTCGAATTCATCGCTGTGGAAAGCAGTTATCCCGTCAATCAAGAAATCATTCATGCACTCGACACCAATAAAGAGAGCCAACGGGAATGGGAAAAATAAGAAAGAGAGGTAGCGAATTTGTTTGGGAGACTCTTACAAGAAACATTCAAGCCGTTAGAAGCACGGTATGCCGTTAACTGACGTACAAAATAACAACGCGGAGCCTGAAAGCTTTAGAACGAAAAAAATATCGTTAGCTGAATCTGACTATCGTTATCGACAGACAATAGGCAAGTTTAAAAAACAAGGCCCCGGGATATGAACTAATCACTGGCGAAATCCTGAAAGAACTACTGAGTTCTAGTCAAACTACTTTATATGATAAACGCTTCTCTTAAACTTTTTGACGTTCCACGGCAATGGAAAGTGGCTGAAGTCGTTATGGTTCTAAAACCGGGGCAATGCCCATATGACAAAAATTCTTATAGACCCATATCGATTCTGCCGGTAATATCGAGAATCTTCTTCTGAAGGGTTTACAACCAATAATTGCAGTAAAACACTTGATCCCAGATCATCAATTCGGTTTCAGGACTTACGATTCAGACAATAGATCAAGTCTATAGAATAACTAAATCTACAGGAAATTAAAAAAGCCTTAGAAGGAAATATAATATGCTCTAGAGCAGGCATGGGAAACACTCGGCCTACGGGTCACATGTGGCCTACATCGACTAACATTGCGACCCACCGTTTTTGAAATTTAGAAGTTTAAATTTAGCATTTTCAGTTTTGAGGTCTCACATTTATTAGTTTGTTTCCCGATTTCCCAAGGACAAATCCAGAAATTAAAGTCAAAAGAAGGTAGAATTTATTTTTTACAATTGAAAACATTTGTCATGAAAGGGAGCGTTGCTTTTCGCCACGATGCTTTTCGCCACGATGCTTTTCGGCACGATGCTTTTCGCCATGTTGCTTTTTGCCATATTGTTTTTCGCCACGGTGCTTTTCGCGACGGTGAATTTGAACTCAAGAAACATTAGAGTTCAAGTACGTTAACGGGCACGAACAAATGGTACCTAGCAACCAATTACTCGTCGCATATTATGCATACTGTTTGCATGAATATTTATTATTTCGTTCATTTACCTTTTAAATACAGATACACTACAGCTCAACTGAATAAGTAATAAAAATATTATGTGAAAGGTGGTTCTCAATGCGCGACAATTATTTGTACAATAAAATAAAACAAAGTCTTTTACTATGGTTCGTATCGGTTTTAAGTATAAATTGCTTAATTGACAAGTATTAACATATGTTAGTTGTAGGATTAGCGAAAGTGGAAAGATAGACTAAAGATATTAAGGATGTAGCGCACACTTAAGGCGGTTTTATAGCCTGTAGTATTAGAAATGGGTTTGATATGCAATAGTAAGGCATTCCAAAGCCTAACAGAATGAATAAGGAAAAGCTGCCAAGAGTTTAAATAATTTAAGCGTTCAGAGTTGATGTTAAATTCTTCATTAACGTAATTTGTGCTGATTCCGAGAAGGAATAAAACATTTTTCAAATCAAAATATTGGTTCAGACTGCTTCCAAGGAACCTTTGTGAAAACTCGGAGAGTCTGTCGTGTCGACATCGTACGTAAACAAGTCTTACATAAATGTGCAAGGCTACCTGCAGCTTGCGGAAAGACAATAAGTCTATGTTACATTAGACAACATCTGCATACGAATTTATAGTCAGCCAATGTATTAACAATTCTTCGAGGGCTTTTCAACAAGTATAACGCCAATAACGACAACATTTGTTTTATGTATATTTTTCCCCCGTTTTCATAAAAACTTATTGAAGAAACGTAATTTTTTGCTAAAATTGATTAAAAAGTGGGCGTGGCTGAATTTTGGGTGAATTTTCTTTCTATTACAGCCAATGACAAGGCCTTACTTCGTACTAAAATTTAGAGCACTAACGCAACAGGAACATACATAGGTCTAATAAGATTTAAGTTGATTTAAGTTAGATTTAAGTTGTTTTAAGAAACAGAGGTGTTCGCACATGCAGGCCTGTATGGGCGGATTTCAATAATTTTTTAACTCAAAATTTAAGGTATTGAAATTGTTTTCATGCGGACGCATTGCGCTACAAACTTTATATACCCTGGGTAGGATAATAAAAAGGATTATGCGTTCATTCTTTACACCAAATATTTTTCGTATAAGCAAGCAACATTTTGACTTGCTTATTTTGAAGAAAAACTGACCGACACACATGTAAAACGAAAGAAACAAACTCGTTCCAATTTCGGATTTTCTGAACGCTACAATAGTTAAAAGTTGGCCAACTCTTATTACCGCTACAGGAAGCGACGAGCTACAGCCACAGCTGCACATTGTGCGAGTAGGTAATATGCTATATGCAATAGAGCGTAAGATAGAAGCCACAAAGCAGAACTTATTTTTTTAACCTGTTTAATTGAATGGCAGTGTAAGAATGGATGTGCAGGTTTCTTATTCGCCGGATTTTAATTGGACGTAAATTAAAAAGTTTACGAGAATCGATGGAGTAGGAGTTTCGATAACTTGTTGTTTGGAAAGAAGGAATATTAACAATAAACATGGTGTTACTACGTAGACTCCTGGGATTAAAAATAGGACTCTGCAATTATCCTCTTGTTAAAAAGAATACTTTTAAGGCTTTAAAATAATACAAGTGCCGAACTGGTAAAATTTTAAGGTTTTGAAATAAGTCCGCTGTATGTGCATATATATTAGTGTTACACACTTTTCTTATTACCGATTTTTGGATTACCAAAATCTGTTGAAGTTTTTTTAGGTTAGCTCCACCCCAACAACAAAGTCCATACTGTAGCTTCGATTGAAAAATACCGTAAGAAACAGTTTTCAATATCTTAAACGAACAATATTTCTTTAGCTTGTAAAAATAACGCGAAGTTAAAAGAAGATATTGTTTAAGGTTTCAAATATGTTTGTTCCATTTCAGATTTTGGTCAATAGTAACACCAAGGTATTTAAACTCGTCGACAAATTCAATATTGAAACAGTTGGCGGAGCAGTTTCGAAATCTATTGAAGTATTGAGCGGGCTGTACTCCGCATTTATTAATTGAAAGAATAGTATTTTCGCAGTTAGGTGAGTGCTATATAATATCCACGCCTGGATTCGTATTGCTTATTAAGCTGAAAAACATTATTTTAGTTTTGCTACTCAAAAGAAGCTCATGTTCGGCAAACCAACATCTAAATAAGTGGACATCATGATTTATTTCGGCTAGAAGATTATAGTCATAAGCACGTTGTTTAGTTAAAAGCACGTTGGAGTTTTCTCGTTGAAAGTTCGACTGTCTTATCCGTAGCCAAGATAGCCTTGTCGTCAGCGTTTCGTTCATACAAAATTTTATGCCACGCCCCCTTTTAAGGGGTTTCATCTTGTGTATGTACTGCCTTAACTTCTGGTGAAGACCCGTTTTTTCGTTTTTAGGTCGATCTTTTCTGAAGGTCCGGAATAGTTTCGCTTGCAAGCTCTTCTTCTCCTGTCACGCATTTCCTTTGAGGTTTCGGCGTGGTACCGTGGTGCAGTGGTTAGTGTGTACGAGGCCCCAGGCATACATGGTTGTGAGAGGTCAGGCGAGGGCTCTTCTGAACTATGAGTGCCAAATTTTTAGTTTTTCGATTTGCTAGATTGGTCATGATTTGAACTTAGTTCAATGTATCTTAAATCTAAGTAAGATTGCTCAGACGATCTTTTTTCTTTTCTTCTTTCCAATTATCAATACATTTGATGGGGATGGAATAAAAGACGATAAACTCTTCTTCACTTCTGGTTATAAAGAAATACTATCTTTGGGTTTGAAACTCGAACGGATTACCAATCTCGTTGGTATCCAAGTTGCTAACATCTGCCGGAACCGCCCTACACTGAGTTTAAATGTTCACCCACAAATTAATCTACCTGAAGATATATGGATGCCATAATATTTCGGTCCCGGAAGTTAGTTTATTGTTAAATAATAATACATCAAAACTACTTTTTTCACTATTTATTCTTTTTTAATTAAAAGAAAAAAGAAAAATTAAATCGATTGACTTCCTCCAGCGGGATCGGGCATCGATTTTAAGGGTGAATTTTGAAATGCATTTTATTCAATGTTTTTGCTCCAAATCCAAAAATGTTTACCGAATTTATTATGTAGAAAACACTTTGTTCCATTTTGTTGAAAAAATTGTAGAAGCATAATTGAAGAAACTCCTTGCATTTTCTAGAAAAACGTTATTTCGACCGGCCCAATTTAGGAAAGAATAAGAAATGAAAATTAGCACATAAGAGACACGAGACTCTATTCTTGATTTTGTTTTTTGAAATTTCTTAGCCACACCTCCTTTTGAGGGTCGAATTTGGATTTTTGAGCAGGGTACGGTCATAAGCTACTCACGCCCGCTGTCAATACCGCCCTGTGAGCTTATCAAGCGTCCTTTTCAAAGTCTTATACACGCGAGCGTGAGTATTTTGTTTTTACCGCACGCGCACACGAGTGAGGTTATCGTGCGCGCACGTGAGAAAAGCAAAATAAGAAAGTAAGTGCAAGAATTGGTCTGTAACGAACTTCTAAATAGTCGACCTTCTTCTATGCCCTGGACATAAAACTAAAAAGTTTTTTGGCTTGATTCCATCATTTGTAAGTTAATTATCTGTAGTGGCCACGGCCCCAAAAATGAGAAAGGACTGAAAATGAAAATCAGCTAATTCTACTTTCATTAGAATCATGAGAAAATGTGTTAACAGCGAATATTTAAGCTTAAAAAGCAGATTTTTCCTGAAAATGCCCTCTAAAAGTGGGTGGAGCTCAATGTTTATTTGAAACAAATATAAAAAAAAGCTAAAAGAATTTACACCCCATCCCCTAGGATAGGAGTATGTTAAGTTTGATTCATAGTTTGTAACATAGAGGAATAATCACCGTAGACCCCCAAGACCTTAAGGGCATATGATAGAGACCGAATTGTAAGTCGAATGAGCCATGTCCGTCCGTCCGTCCGTCTGTCGGTAGTTTTTAGGCCTTAAATTTGGAGCTAGGAACTTAAAACTTTATATCTGTTTTTTCAACAGCAGTCCAAATGTAAACATTTTTGAAATCCGCCCACTGACACGCCCACTTTACTTTATAGCATGAAAATTCAAGGTTGTTGTATGAAGCTGAAATATGCGAAGCTGAAGTTTGCGATATCCTCGCTTAAGTGTATTGTGATTGGCATTTAAAAAAAAGCGAATACCGCCCCCCTTGTAGGCGTGGTCATACCAAATATGCATTCTAATAAACGGTTTTTATTTGATATATTTGCTTTAAATCCAAAAAACTTGCACTATAAAATGTTCAGATATGTGCGTAAGGTATCAACTCAAGTGAATAAATTTTCGCCACGCCCACTTTTGGGGGCGTTTTTAAGTATAAACCAAATTTTTAATATGAAAACGCAGTCAACACGTGCATAAAACAGCACCTGACTCCAAAGCGAGCTGAAACAGGCCCAGTATTAACGGATGCCCACCGTCGAGCACGCCTTGAGTTTGCTCGAGAGCATGAGGATTGAACGTTGGAGCAGTGAGGCAATGAACTCTTTGCTGATCAGTCCAGGGTGAGTCTGAACGGTATTCTCAATGTTGCATCGAGGAAACTGTTGCCTATGGACGAGGATCTGTAATCGTCTGGGGTGGCATCTCCTTAACCGCACATACAGATTTAGTTTTCATCGAACCGATGGGCTGATAAGGTGGATTGACTTCTCATCGCTATATAACAGAAATTCTCGCAGACCTTGCTGCGTAATGCAAGATAATGCACGGCTTCATGCTGCCTCTGTGGTGACCCAATATTTAACGGACGTCGACATTCGCACAATAGACTGGCCAGCTAGAAGCCCAGACTTGAATCCGATAGAACATTTATGGGATGAACTGAAACGTCGGGTTCGAGCCCCGATTCCTGCTCCAACAAGGCTTGCAGTGCAAGGAATCGCACTTGAAGAGGAATGGAATGTTGTTCCTCAAGATTTTATCGTCAAGCTCCTGACGTCTATAAATGGAAGGATGCTGGCAGTTTTCCAAGCAAGAGGAGGCAACACTAGGTATTGACCAACATTTTCTTTAAGATTCTTTTTGTTATTGGATAACATTTAATTTTTTTCCATTTTATAATTACATTAATTAATACAACTGGAAAATTACGTTTTTTGTGTGACCTTAAATAAACACTAAATTAACTGAGTAATCCCAATGAGTTTCCATTCATTTTATCTTACAAAAAACGCTTTCTATTGCTACCACCTTTTTAGTTGTATGCATTATACTTTAAAAGAAAATCAAAACAAAGTTTGAATGAAGTGGGTGGCCCGGTTTATTTGCTGTCGATTGTGGATTGCCGATGAGGCTACGAACTGAAATTCACTGAATTGAGCCCTAGCGAATTCTACTAGTATTTGGCAGATTATAATTATCTAACATCACCCTATAAACCAGAGTTTTATCTCAATAAATTCATTCCTTTGTAAAGTTGTGAAGAAGTACAGCGTTGTCTTTTTCCAAAAAAAAATTAAAGTGCGGTGCGGTTTATTGTAGCGAACAAAAAATTTTAACATAAAGTTAAAGTCAATCTAGATCAAACTATTGGCCGAGTGTGTCGTTCAAAAAAAAGAAATTAATATAAGTACGATAGCTGGACATCTGTGGAGAAACAGGCAATTTGGAAACAGAAAGAAGGACAAAAAAGCTCTTGCAATGATAACTATGTAAAAACTTCTCAATTAAACCACACATGAAATTATGGAACATGAAAAGAAGCATAGGATAGGCTGCTAACATTGCATCAGGCCACCTATCAGTCATGCTATATCGAAAGCTCCTGTCCTTGAATATTAAAAAAGATGTACGTTGGTCTAAAAAGAAGAGTTATTGTCTATCATTCTTTTGTCAAGTTTACCAAAATCGTGTGAAAATTTCATTGTGGCGATAGAGACGAGGGATTAATTGCCGAATACATCCAAGCTTAAAACAAAATTAGTTGAAGAAGGACAGATTTATATAAAAACGGATCCGATCGGAAAATCGCTTTGTTGGCAAAGCGGAAACGAAAAAACTGAATGCTAACTGTTCGCATGCAAACGAGCATCAAAAGCAAATACCAGGCAATACCATCAAGGTTAGATGTTTTAAATGAAACAAAAAACGCCATTACTCTTCTCAGTGCAGCGAAAGAGACAAGACCAACAACATGTTTTGCACTTTAGAACGTCATTAAATCCGGGCAGCTAGACAAAGACACATGGGTACTCGTCACCGGTTGCACATTTCACTAATGCTATGTTTGATATTTGTAAAAACATGAGAAAGGACACAGAGTCGATCGAACAAGAGACAAATAAAATTCTTTATAGTTCTGGGATCGTGCCATCGTCACCTGAAAAAAAGACATGTTCTTTTTTACGGTCCCCACCTCCGTGAGGGTCTGACAAGCCCTCCGAGAGTATCATTTGTCTTGAAAAACTTCTCAAAGTGCCGTTCGGATTCGGCAAAAAATTATAGGTCCCTTTGTATGTAAAAGAAATTAACACACCAGCATACATTGTTGAGAAATCGGTCCTGGTTCACCTCGAGCTGTTGCGCCACTCTATTTTTTTTTATTTTTTTATAGTTCTGGGAAAGGTCGAAACTAATTTTTATAAAATTTTTGATAACAAAATGATTGCGAACTTTATACAAGAGGAAGCAGGAATGAGCAACAAGTGCGGTAAAATAGTTTTGAGTGGTGAAAGACAAGGCAATTTATACGGCGCAAAAGGCTCAAAAGGCCTATGCGAGCTGGTGGCTTTTGCTGCCAGCAACCCTACACAACCTAAAATTGCATCGGGCTGTAAGGCGTTTTCGACGAATGCAAAGAAAGTCGCGTTTATAACATTAAGAAAACATGCGACGTTTCATCCCACAAAACATTTCTTAAAATGTTTAATGCAAAATATGCTTAAAAGGCCAGGTTTTACGCCAACTATTATGCAGTGACGATGCGTCATATAGACTTATAAGACAGTGTCTACCCAAGCCAAAACACAAAAAAACTAATTTCTTGTTACCTACCTCAAAATAAAATGTTAACTAAATAATAGACAAAGCTCAAAATACTTACATATGCCTACCATTTACACTTTCATTCCATTAATTGAAATTGAATTGAACCAAATGCACCAATAATTTTTTACATGAAATAAATATACACGGCAAGCATACCTTACTCAAACACACACATTTAAGCCAATTGATTCTTTATACATTTTCACCACGCACGAAAGCGACAAGCCACAAGCGCAACGCAGAAAGTATGTGTGTGCTGTGTCATTGCGATCGCGATCGGAAAACGACTATCTCCGAAGACACTGTCTTCATTTTTGCACTGCCTTCATTTTTGAAAAATCGAAGTGCGACTTCACTGATTTTTTGGATTCGTATATGGGAAAGGTAGACAGAATTGAAAATGTCTAATCGCTCGTTTATTTTGAATTGGCCTCAAAGTTGAACACTTTTTGGGTGACTGTGGTTGAGCGTGTGAATAAAATTCTGATAAGAACGAGCCTTAGAAAGAAAAAGCCTTAGAAGGGAAAAAATATGTTCAAGTGCTTTCCTCGACGTATCCCAAGCCTTCGACAAGGTATGGCACGAAGGATTGAAACATAAGGTACGGTAAAACTTGCCGGAAGACATGTTTAAAATATTGGAAAATTATCTTGAAAGCACTCTTTCGTCTTAGGTGTAGTAGTGAATACTCGAGTTTCAAGCAAATTCGGGGTGGCGTACCCCAGGCAAGCGTCCTCGGCCCGACCCTGTTCCTGCTCTACACAAGAGTACATCTAGATGACGAGACAGTCGTGGCCACATTTGCGGACGATACGGCCATCCTGGCAACACGTGAATCAGTCGAGTCATCAACGAGAAACCTCCAACGAGCATTGGACAGAATTTGTGTCTGGAGGAAGACTTGGCGAATCGCTCTTAACGAGAACAAGTGTACGCATGTGAATTTCACTTACAGCAGGGTTAACAATTTACCTCTGTTCATAAATTCTGCACAAATACCTTATGCAAATGAAGCGAAATATCTAGGGATGACACTGGACGCTAGACTAAGGTGGAAACCACACGTAAAGAAAAAACGTAACGAGCTCGAGATTAGGCTCAGGGAAATGTATTGGCATATCGGAAGATTTTCGAAATTAAGCATATATAACAAACTGCTTTTGTACAGGCAGGTGTTAAAGCCGTCCTGGACATACGGTATACAACTTTTGGGGTTGTACCAAGCCGAGCAACATGTCCATGTTGCAGACTTTGCAAAACAAGACACTAAGAGAAATTGTGAATGCCCCATGGTATATTAGGAATAGTGATATTCACAGAGATTTAGGAATAGCTACCGTGAGCGAAGAAGTACAAACTCGCCTTCATGTTCATTGCAACAATGAAATGATTCGTAGTCTCAACGAGACTCTTAACGATGTAAACAACGAGCGACGACTACAAAGAACAAGACCTTTCGATCTAGCGACGCAGGGTGAAGCCGCACGAATGAACGGCTTTAGTAGGTGAATTCACTGGATAGCAACCTACCCAACGCGATAAGCACTACAGAAGCCTAAGCTACTTGTTAAGTTAACTTAGTTGTAGTCAAGAAGTATTACGAGAGAGCGAAAATTTGCTACTATGAAGTGCGTTCGGGCAGTTTCATAGTGTCTCTCATAAATGGGAGGTTTTTTAGCACGTGGAAATCGGGCATAACCAATATCGGCTACTTCTGTATTATATACCTGCTATAGTGGGCGTATTGGTATCTTTGAAAGATTTTGGGGTTTTAGCCTCCGTCCACCCTAGTATTCAAAAAAAAAAATAAAAAGAAAAACTAGGAATGAAGGGAAGATAGGACAGGACATATTAGTTACTTTATATTTATTCCAATGGTTGTAAATGCTGCGCGTAGCTTTTCTTAATTCTTGTTGTGCGGAGCTGACAGGAATGGTTGCGTATTTTTCAAAGTTACATAGTAGGTAGATAAAATAAAATAAAAAAATAAATAGAGTGGCGCAACAGCTGGAGGTGAACCAGGGCCAACTTCTCAACCATGTATGCTGTGTGTGCTATATGTTTTTCACATACAAGGGGACCTACGATTTTTTGCCGAATCCGAACGGCACTTTGAGAAGTTTTTGAAGACAAATGTTACTCTCGGATGGTTTGTCAGACCCTCGCGGAGGTGGGAGCCGTGAAAAAGAACAAGTCTTTTTTTCAGGTGGCAGAGGCAGGATTCGAACCCAGACCTCCGGCGTCAGAGGCACACACCACTGCGCCACGGCACCCACACATAGTAGGTAAATACCTTCATAAAAACAAAACGCTAATAAATACCTATTTCAGGAAAATAAAATTATAGGTAAATAATGGATGTGAAATAGATTTTTCAGGAGTTGTCGATCAAAATGCAAGACAAAATAGGTACCTAAATCAAAAAAAAAGTCTTAATGTCTACCAAGTTTGCTCGAGTGCCGGATGTCCCTGCAATTGTGTACCTACCTACAGATCTCGGGGTTAAAAGTGAAAACGTACTTAATCTTATACATAGTGCCTTGTGGGGACCAATGCGCGTCCGTTCCCTTGATGGTGCGGTCTTTTTCGTTACTTTTACTTAATTTACTTATTTCGTTAATAGGTACCTAAATCAAAATGAGTCTTAATGCCTACGCAGTTTGCTCGAGTGCCGGACGTCCCTGCTTTTGTGTACCTACCTACGGATCTCGCGGTTGAAAGTGAAAACGTACTTGATCTTATACATAGTGCCTTGTGGGGACCAATGCGCGTCCGTTCCCTTGATGGCGCGGTTTATTTCGTTACTTTTACTTACTTTACTTATTTCGTTAAACGATAAATCCGACGATAAATAAGAGTTGAACTGGAGACAGGTCAAGAATATTTAAGCAACAAATTCGAAAAATATTTAAGTGATTGTGGTATAATGCAGCAGCTGTCTGAGGAATAGACCCCTCAGCAGAATGGGGTTGCTGAGTCAGTGTTGCCAGATCGTGGGATTTCGCCCTTTTTTAGGGATTTTCGAATTTCCAAATTTAGAAAAAGCATAAATAATTAAAACCAAATCAAATCAATAAATTGATTGTCTTCGAGCCGCTTGGTGCGGCATCAAACAGCGTCATTGAAAACAACTTTTTCTTCTAGGAATATATCTTGTTCTCTATTTGCCTTCATGTGCTTCTGAAAAATGTAAACCTTTTTTGACACATAATATGATAAAGACAGCACTAATTTATTTCCTTCTCTCACAGAACACGAGTTGTGTACTCCTTTAGTCACTGTTTTTGTGACTATAGGAGTACTTTAGGAGTAATAGATTTAGGCGCCTCCGAAATGTTTCTGGAGGCGCCTAAAATTATTGTTATAATTGCGACAATACGATTGCGAACAATTGCGAACAAATTTTTCGCATGCCCCCTGACAGACTTCCTAGACAGGTCATGCTAGCCGAGATGCGAGCGCGTCGCCCCCTGGTAGGCCAAGAAACAGGTGGTGGGATCAGGTAAAGAACCTCTCTGAGTCCCGCCTGGGGATTGCGCCGGAGTCTCTTGAGTTGGTGGCGGAGGATCGAGAAAGATGGAAGGACCATTTAGCCACCCTCGCTCCGCGACCCTTTTAAAGGATAGGCGGCATTCGAAAATGATGATGATGATAATTGCGACAAATATGGAGCACATCATCTAGCGAAGAATCAAAACTACCAGCCAGCGAAAGAATGCCATTGTATTTTCGTTTACCTAATAGCTATGTGCTATATTTTGACTAACAGGTGGAGGACGAGAAGCATATGCGTTTGCAGTGACAGCCAAGCCGCTCGAAATGCGTTGCTCAACCCTCTTACCTCGTCCAAGATAGTGCTCGGACTCAAGTATTCGTTGAACTTAGTCGGAAGGCTAAATGCAGTGAATCTTGTTTGGATTCCAGGTCTCACTGGTATCCAGGGAAATGAGATCTCTGATGAGCTTGCCAGACTAGGCTCAGAAGAGGTTTTCTCAGGACTCGAATCTGCTTTAGTCCTGCCTGTATCTGTTGACACGTCTGCAACTGATACTTGGGTTTCTCGTGAGCACAGGGCTCGTTGGTATACCACACGAAACGAAGAGAGACAGCAACATAAATAAATCAAGACGAAATGCAACACAAAAGGAACACACAAAAAGAAGCATCACTCGCCCAAGTGAGTCGCCGCATATTAAAACAATTTTGGCAATTTTTTTAATTTTTATTTGAAAAGGTTAAGTCAATCCTGATGATGAAATAGCATATTCCGAAACACGTCGACAAAAAACAAAAATAATTGTGTAAAAAAGTGGTTAAAATAAAGTTTTATTAATTCACTAAGTAAAACTGTGTTCTTTATGGAATTATTAACTTAAGTTTGCAAAAGTAAAAGTTTATTTTCTAAAGTAAAATGAAAGAAATATATGTGAAACAGTGGGACAAAAAGTAAACAAACCAATTTGAGTGAAACAGTTGGGAATGAAGTTTTTTTATTTTTTATTTTTCTTCACATGAAGGAGGATAATAACTTAATACTTGAAAGATAAATTAAGTTATACAGTGAAATAATAAAGAAAAATACTTAAAATTAATATATAAACATTAGTTTACTTGGAAACTATCATCTAGGTCTGCTGTAATGTGCAAAAGACTCAACATTTCAGGAGAGTACAATTCTTTCAGATCTTTTTGGATCCTTACATGCCTTTGAGAAGAAATAAGTAGATCAGATGAGGCTGCAAGCATGTTAAATAAGTCTTCATTCTGCCGAATCCTTGAAATTTTGCATGTATTTTGATATCTGTATCTCTTGTAGTCCTTATTTTTGGACTCCTGGGCTTCTTCTGATAGTTCTCCTAGTGGAAGTGATTGATACTCTATGATATCTTGACTATGACCAAAACTTTATAAAGAGTAGGTGTGAGTTGTTTTTCAGAATACGTTTCTCTTCATAGTGCTGCTGTTTCCTTAGTATACTCCACGAATTTTACTGCGTTCACAACTTCCTTGCAATTCAAAATATCAAGTATTACTTTAAGCCTTGTAATAACTTCTCTGTTGACTTCAGTTACTCGAGCGGTCGCCTCTGATTGTCCAAAAAATCTCCTTGAAGTATTTCCATCATTGGTATTTCCGAATCCTTGCTTTGGTTTATCCACATCAAGCCCAAGTTCATCGGGAAGACGTGTTTGAATTCTTTGTTTTCTTATTTTTTCTGCTTCCTTGATCCCAATAGATTCATCGATATTCTCTCCCCCTTGTCGAAGTGTATAAGCAAGATTCAAAATAGATTCCATGCATCTGATTCTTGCATGCAATGGAGATATTCCAAACTCGTAGTTATGTTCGTCGTTATTTGATTCTACGTTATTTGATTCTTGACTACTGAAACTCTTTTGTGTCCTTTTGCATATTGGACATGACCGCGTGAACTTTGTTTCTGTTAGTTGGTTTAAAACTTTGCCGTCAATCATTGTTAAAAAGAACTCGTGATTCACAAACGAAGTGGTTTCTTTATAAACTTTATAAATTGTTGGTTGAATAATTGATATTTGACCTTTAATATCATTAACTGTACTATTTATGAGGTCGCCAGTTTCCTTAGCATATTGGAACATTAAAGGTCGGCAGAAATGAACTGATGACGGGCGAGCGTTTCTCGAATGTTCTTTATTTGTACTTTTTAGCCTGATTCAATTCAATTCAATTCAATCAATTCAATTAAATTATGTCTTTATTCTCTTAAATAATTCACAAAACAATTTAAATAGCTTAACATACCTAATATGTATTAACAAGAGAATAGTTAGTGGCATCTGTTATCAGTGATAGAGTTGGCATCCACATTAAAAAAAAAACAATGAACAAAAACAATAGAAGATAGAACTTATCAGATTTAAGCAAATCTCAGGCAACTGATTTCATAATGCATGCTTCAAAACTAAATTTAAATAATTTAATTTTTAAGAAACAAAACATTTTATTCACTTTTCAAAAATAATCATTTTAATTATTTTTTAATGATTCAAACCGAATATAAAACTAGATTTTCAATTTGACGGTGATCAAGGCAAAGTTTGATTTTTTTAGAAAGATCTGCAGGTTTGTTATTCGCCGGATTTCAATTGGAAGTAAGTTAAAAAGTTTACGAGAAACGGTGGAGTAGGAGTTTTGACAACTTGTTGTTTGGAAAGAAAGAAGGAACAGATTTCGGTCAATAGTAAAAGCAAGGTATTTAAACTCGTCGGCAAATTCAATGTTGAAGCAGTTGGCGGAGCAGTTTCCAAATATATTGAAGGATTGAGCGTGAACAACTTATGCCATGAACATGTTTGCGTCTGTTTCACCATCAGTTGTATTTATTGTTTGCTTGTACGCACTCTGTCCAGATTATCCATCGCCGCCCCACTTACTCTGTAATGTCAGAATCCTTGGGAGTGCAGCTATTTGGTCCTGTGTTTTCCTTTCTAGTAACCTCCTAGCTTCACCCTAGCTGATACTTCCGTGATTTCGCAGTTTTTGGGAACTGCTTCTTTTTTCGCAACTGTTATAGTATTGTAGGATGGTAGAATATCGACGTTGTGTTTCCTTAACGAATTTCCTTAACGATAGACCCAGATCCTTAAACAAAGCTATTGCACTCTCGTTGTTATATTTTATGGGATCCTTTTGCGAAGTAGGAATGCTTTCCTTGATTCTCTTCACTCGCTGTGAACTTGCTAAAGAAATGGCCTTAACTATATCACCCTTCGGCCTTTCATGGTCCTCGCATTACCAGAGCTTCACTAAGATTTTCAGTATGTATCTTGTCTGTAGCATTGATAAGTTTTTTTTTGTATATGTTGCGCACTCACTAAGTGGCTTTTTTGGCCTTCCTCTCAATGAACTTGTTGTAGTTGGAATATCCATCGTTTCTTCTCTTTGTCCTGTATTGAAATGAAGAGATAAAGAAAGCCAGTCCTCCTGCTTTTTGAAATTCAATCTCGACCTGTTAGCTCCAGCCCATTTTTCTGCGGTAAAAAAATGATTTTAATCTAGATTCATTATCCAATAAATTGTGATTGGATAGTTGGTACTTCTTAGTAACGATAGATATGAAATCTTTGTAACTTTGAAGCTCAACGTTGCTGACGAGAAATAGTTCAAACAAACTGCTGTACGGTATATCCATCTTTCTTAAATTCAACTGCTCGAATGCTCGGTTAAATGTTAAATGGTAGATTCATCCTAATGTACCATACTTTTATACCTTTAAAAAAATACCTGCTTCAATAATATATTTATCCTTAACTTATCAATTTATGACATCCAAAAAATTCTACCTGCCTACCTACCTTACCCTTGAAAATTAACAAATGTCCCATTAAAATAAACCTGTTAACCTACAATTTTATGACGTTCCAATAGTATTACCTGTCTACCTACCTTTTAAAAGTAGCCAACATTGTAATCCGGTTATAAACTGCCTGATCATAATAAGGCACACAGGAAAACAAAAACAATCGTTGTCTTAATTTTATTGGGGATTGATTCGTTTGAATTCTGTGATTTTTAGATTTTGAAACTGAAACAACTGTTAAGTCCTTAAAAACCAAAACAAACCAAGTTTTACAATTTTCTTCAAATTCTGAATCACCCTGTAATTTGCTCGAAATTGAAACACCACTTTCATAGCTTTTGAAATTTCCTTCAAAATAAAACAAAAATGTTGGCGATATCTTTACTCGTTTAAGAGTTATAATTTCTCAAGCTTATATTTCTACCATTAAAAAGCAAATAAAAAAAACTGAAAAAAATGCCGGACTTCTTTAAATCAAATCGTTCTAGCTCAGCTTTATGCAACTTTATGCAATTATTTTTTTTGGATTATTTAAAGAAATATATGAGTATTTATCATCCTTTGTGTTTGGTTTGACGATGTGTGCATCTTTTTGTTTCACTCAACTTAAAGTCAAAAAAGGGGCAAAAAGTGGTGTTTCAAAAAAGACGTTAAATATAACCCAAGCCTTGGTAAGAGACAATAAAATAAAGCTAAAAGATGATTATTCTCCCGGCCCTGATGGTCTGCCGGCTATAGTTCTTAAAAAAAATGCATGAATAGTTTGGTGGCCCCTCTTGTTCCGTTTGTCTAACACAACAGGAGTGTTCCCGTTTCTATGGAAAGATTCTTACATTATTCCCAGACATATAAGTCCAGGCAACGAAGACCAAAAAAGACCGAATAGGGGAAATAATTCGTGTAGAAGCGAATTTGGCACAGTTGTAGAAAGGTGTCCTGAATGACATACCGAAAGTACTGGTGGGTGGGGGAGGAGCTAACGAGTGGGAGGGGCTTTAAAGGTCCCTTTTTCCAGTTTATGGCAAATATCTCGAAAACTATAGCATGCAGCGAAAAAATGTTGTCTGCTAAATTAATCTACACAAAATTCTCTACAAATAAAGATTATATACACTTTTTCGGTGGGATAAATACTTAAGGAGATACAGAGGTGGGAAATAGACCCTTTTAATTAAAGAAACTTTTATCGTGAAAAAATAAAGATTGAGACGGACATTTTTATATACTTTTATTTACATCGCATTGTCTTCGAAATTTAAAGAGTACTCAAGGTTCGGCGTCATGTGTGTCTTCAACTTGTGGTGCATTGTTGCCAAAGCACCGACAAATTATCCTGTGGATATCCTGTCGTGCCGATGCATTTTTTGTTCAAGATAATCTGTGGATGTATTAAAAGTGAGCCCGGGAGATGTGACCCACTTCAGAGCTGCAAATATTTCCAGAATCAAACGGAATGGTATACCGTTGGACACCTTTTTTCTATTTATTTACTGACCACCAAAAAAATACAGCACTATATACGTGAAAGAGGGCTTACAGAAAAAGTCAGAAGATCGTGGCCACACTTTGGTCCGCACCGTCTACCGATATGCTAGAGATCACGGGTGGGAACATTGTAATAAGTGATACGTGCAACAGCCCAGTGTTCCTTAAGGCATTTGTCACAGAATATATGGATCTGGACAGAAAGATTTTCTATGCCTAGTTTTTGCCGCATAATTAGATGGCATTTTCTATTTTTGTGGAAGGAGCAAATGTCTGAGTGGAATAAAATAGGGTTATATTAAGGGTTATGTGTGTAACCAAAAATGCAAAAAGTTTTTTTCAGACAAGCTAGTACTAGAAGTGGGTTGCCGTGGCGTAGTGGTTAGTATGTGCGCTTGCTATGCCGGACGTTTGGATTCAAATCCTACCGTCGTCACCTGAAACAAAGACTCGTCTTTTATCACGGTTCCCACCTCCGTAAAGGTCTGACGAAGTTCTCAAAGTGCCTTTCGGATTCGGCAAAAAAATTTTAGGGTCCCCTTGTATGTGAATGAATCAACACACACAGCATACATTGTTGAGAAGTTCACCTCGAGCTGTTGCGTCACTCTAGGTATTTATTTATTTAATAGAAGAAGTAGTTAGTATAGTAGTATATCATCATCGAAAACACAAAGATCACCGGATGAAAGGTTCAGGTGGCTTGATGCAAGGAAGAGGAATCACTGTTTTTTGCCCTTGCATTGAGCTTGCGAATCACCGGGTAGCACTGCCATATGCGCTTCATTGAAGAAGGTTGCAGAGTCCTGCTCTAAAGTGGGTAGCTTACTTCTGTTGGCATCAATTTCAACTAAAGTTGTGATTTTGCAGGGGAAGTGTTGGTAGCCCTTCTTAGGATTGGCGTCACCATCTAAAAAACATATTCTTTATAAATCCACCATCCAGGCGGTGGGAAGGTGGAGACCAACGTGATTTTAGCTCATACATAACTCTTTCATTTGCCCAAAAGGAACTCCTTCTTCAAAACTGTTTCGGATACGACACTACTTTGTTAATGTAGGAATCGCTAGGTCTCTTCTAGCATTATTATGCCGATGCATCACGACTGCGGGTGTGGGTTGCCTTGGCTCCTGCTCCAATGCACTACAACTTGAAGACACACTAAACCTCAAGATTCTTTAATTTCAGAAGATGAAGCGTTACAATAAAAGTATGTACGTATCCATCTCAATCTTTAATTTTTTTAATGATAAAAGTAATTTTAATAAAAAATGTCTATTTCCCACCCCTGTTACGTATTCATCCCACTTTTTTGTAGAGAATTTTGTGTAGATTAATTTAGCGGTCAATTTTTTTTCGCTTGGAGCTATAGTTTTTGAGATATTTGCCAAAAACTGAAAAAAAGAGACCTTCAAAGCCCCGCCCACCCGTTAGCTCCGCCCCACCCACCAGTACTTTCGGTATGTCATTCAGGACACCTTTCTCTGCAACTGTGCACAAAATTCGCTTCTACACGAATTATTTCCACTATTTATGCTTTGCTGCCTGGACTAATAAGAAGGGTCATAAGAATGATGTTTGCAACTACAGACCAATCGCAAAACTATCATGTACACCCAAACTCTTTGAAAGCATCGTTTACCAAGAAATCCTTCCTCTTGTAAGCCACTTACCCCATCGACCAACTTACTTACTTACTTACTTAAGGTGGCGCTACAGTCCGGGGTGGACCTGGGCCTCAGCCAACAAGCTTCGCCAGCCAGCTCTGTCTCTAGCTAGCCGTCTCCAGTTTCGCACGCGAAGTTGACTGAAAGAAGATGGAAAGGAAGTTGACGCCATTGCCACCGATTTCAGCAAGGCCTTTGACAAACTCACGCACCAAGTTATAGTTTCTAAGCTTTAAGCGCTCGGCTTTCACCCTTGTTTCGACAATACAGAGTACAGATCGAAGTAGTTTTCAGATCCTCGGTCTCAGACTCAATTAATGCAACCTCTGGGGTACCACAAGGCAGTCATGCAGTCCTCTGCATACTGTCAATCAATGATGTAAATATGATCATGATAAATTCTGATTTATCTGTCTTTGCAGACGGCATGAGAATCTCTAAGGTAATCTCTTAGCCCTTGGAGGCCTTCTATCTACAAAACGACCTTAAACGATTCTCAGAGTGGTGTAAAAAGAACCTTTTGGATCTTAACGTCAATAAATGCCAGACAATAACTTTCTCCCGCAAACGTACCGTTCGACCCTCAAGAACTTACTTTATCAATGACATTCCGGCGCCGACAACTACTGAAATTCGCGATCTAGGAGTTATTTGTGATAGCGAGCTTAACTTCCGTAGCCATGTCAGCAACATTATAAGGCGCGGTAACTCCGCACTTGGTTTTATGAAGCGATGGTCAAAAGAATTCTCGGACCCCACGTTACCAAAGCCAGTTACCAATGCCAGTCAGGTTTGGTTTCCCTACCAACAAATTCATATACAGAGAATAGAAGCAGTCCAAAGAAGATTTCTTCGCTTCGCTCTGCGTGGCCATGGTTGGACAGATCCCATAATTTTGCCATCCTATGAAGATCGATTAAAATTAATCGATGTGCAGTCCCTAAAAAAAGCAACGCGAGATATCTGATGTTCTCTTCATCCAGCAACTTCTTACTGGCAACATTGATAGCCCACAACTCCTACAGCTAATCACCTATCAATCCTAGCACCCGGAACCTTCGATCAATACCTTTGTTCCGACTGAAATCCCATCGCACTAACTATGGTCACTATGAACCTATTTCTAGAATGTTACGTATCTGTAACAAGCACGCACAATCATTTAACCTTAATAGTACCACGAGCACACTTAAAAAGAGATTTTTAAATCTACCCAATCCCGAAAACATTTAATATCCCAAAGTTCAAATCTCCCCCTTTTTTTCTTAGCTTTAAGTTACAGTAAGTTTAGATTGTTTATTAAGTTCTTAGTTTTAAGTTAAGCTTGCAATAAGCTAATAAAGTGCCCCCGAGGGGGGCGTCAAATACCGGGAACGGACCGTAAGATTACCTACCTCATCGGGACCGCAATGATTCGCACTTGAATGAGTAGTTTGTGAGCCATTATTTACCATACCGTTGGTCGGGCAAAGTTTTTCTTGGCAAAAAACGGTAAAATTAGCCACTTCTGGTAGCATTTTTTTGTGTTGAGGTGTGTCATAAGGTGTCCTTATAAACCTTACATTCGAAGGCAAAACCGCTGGGCGAAAAAAAATGCTGACCAAACACCTTGGCCGACCGCAACGAAAACCGTTATTTTTAGTTTTCACCTACCTCATCGGGTGCCACGAAAAATTGGTTATCAAATAAAAGGTCTCCAAGAATCCAGCGGTCAGGCGAAATTTTTCTTGACTGTGTGCCCAACCATAATAAAAAGTATGTCATTGTCAACACGTGACAATGACATACAATGATCCAAATTACAATGAAATAGAATAATTTTTTTCCTCTCTTTTACATATATTGCCTTAATATATTTGATATCAAATGAAAGCTTATAATGCCTTCTTTAAAAGCATAAAGGCTGAAAAGAAAAAACCCTGCTAAAACTTTATGCCCAACCACGTAAAAGGCACACCAAAGAAGTTTTCCAGCATATTTCAAACTTTCTGACCAAAATTATATACTCACCTCAATTTAAACCTAACCATATTAGGTACCAAATGAAAGCCTACAACATCCTTTCTAATAAAATACAAATCGGGACTAAGACACTTCGATGTGAAAAGAACCAAATTGGAGCAGATTTGCATGCAGATGTTTATAAAACATACTTTGAAAGACTACTTCACCCCCCATACTACTACTACCCCCCATTTTTGCAGAACCCGTTCAATGGGCAGAGCCTTTCATTTTTGACACTGATCTAGACAGTGATTTTACAGCAACCGAAATCATTCAAATATTGGCAAAAACTAAGGAAAACAAAGCGCCAGGAGAGGACAGGGTTCCATACGAACTTTTTAAAAACGCTCCGGACAATTAGCAAGGGCTTACACCGAAATGCTTCAGAAAGGAAAAGTGGAAGGAAGCTTTCTTAAAACAATAATTTATCCTGTGCATAAGAAGGGAGATGCCAATGCGGTGGAAAACTACAGAGGAATCTCATTTATGGATTGCGTGGCGAAAATATTAGTAGGAATACTGCGAAAAAGGCTAAGCAAATGGGAAAAAAGCATAATATTCTTAATGAATACCAAGCCGGCTTTAAGGAAAACTACTCAACTGTTGATAATATATACAATTTAAACTGTATCATTAAGATGAAAAAAAAGTGTGATGAAAATGATGATTATGATGAAAACAGTGAAAAAAAGAAATTTTATGGTTTCTTCGTCGATTCGACTGCATTTGATGGAATCGATAGAAGAACGTTAGAAGTAGATAGAGAAACAAACTTAGCACAATAGGCGTGTCGACAAAATTTTTGCAACTTCTAAGAAGTCTTTACACGAATACTACGGCGGCGGTGTGGGATGGACAATGTATGTCAGATAACTTTGACACGACTATGAGCGTCAAACAGGGATGTTTACTCAGCCCGTTAAAAAATAAATAAATAGAGTGGCGCAACAGCTCGAGGTGAACCAGGGCCAACTTCTCAACAATGTATGCTGGTGTGTTAATTTCTTTACATACAAGGGGACCTACAATTTTTTGCCGAATCCGAACGGCACTTTGAGAAGTTTTTCAAGACAATTAATACTCTCGGAGGGCTTGTCAAACCCTTGCGGAGGTGGGGACCGTGAAAAGAACAAGTCTTTTTTTTCAGGTGACGGTGGCAGGATCCTGCCACTCAGCCCGTTACTTTTCGCGATATTGTTAAACGATTTGCATGACTTCTTAGGTGGTGGATTGGATTTGGATGGACTGCACGTCAGACTGCTCTTGTATGCTGACGACAAAATACTCTTGGCAGATGATGTGCTGGTGTTACAAAACATGATATTCAAACTGGAGGAATACTGCAAAATCTGGAACTTTAGTATAAGCCTTAATAAAAGCAAAATCATGATTTTTAGCAAAGGGGGCAGAAGAGCAAAAAACGAAAAATGGCTTCTTAATAGGACAGAAATTGAGATAAGAAGATACAAATATCTGGGTCTAATCATGTCACCGGGACGATAAGCTGTCTGCCAAATATAAATTGTTTAATGCAGTTTCACGCTCGGTATTTTGCTATGGGGCACAAGTCTGGGGTTTTTCAAACTTCAACGCAGTAGATAAACTTCAGAGGTACTTCTTGAAACGACTGTTTGGCCTACCAGAGTTTACACCAAATTATGTGGCTAGCTTAGAGACCGGTGTTCCAGACATGCATGTGCATTCCTTGAAATTGCACATGGATTACATACACAAGACATTATTTAAGTACGACGCAAATCGGCTCCCACACATGCTTTCAAAATTCATAGTTGAAAAGAATCTCTACTGGTTTAATGTTTGGTGCGGACTGGGGCAAGCCAGCGACATAAGATGAAGAGAACTGCCTTTTAACGAAGACATCTGGAGAAATAAAATATCGAAATCTGCAAGACGCACAAAACAGCTCTCACGGAATCTATGCTAAACTGAACCACCACATTGGGCATACTTATTTCAATGACTCATTGGGAAGAAACATAATTATGTGGACGTTTAAGGCTCGTGCAAATTTGCTGGGGGGAAGGAGAAAGGAGGAATTGCACCTTATGCAATTTAAGGGAAGAGGAATCCATTACTCACTTTATCGGGAAGTGTCCGGTGCTGAAATTTATCACAAAAAGGTTCCTGGGAAAACTAGTTTTGCAGGAGCACGAAATCATTGATCTGTTAAATGGACAAGGTGAAAGCGAATGGGGAGTGCTCCATAAGTATATTAGAAAAGCTTTTTGGTATAGAAAGGCATTAGTTGATGAATTCAACTCTTAATATTGGATTAAAAATTTTGAATTTAATTGCCAATATATCTCCAACAGACGACATAATCTTGTTAAGTTCTAATGTTTTTGTGAGTTTTTAAAGAAAATAATAAAAACAAACTACTACTACTACTAATACTAAATCGGGCACAATTAACCTTACCGAAGCTTTATTCACGACCACTTTAAAAGCTCATTTCATTTTTGCTCACTTCTTACCATCTAACCAATAGTAATACTCACCTCGCTGTAAACCTTGCCGTATAAGGTAACAAATGAAAGCTAGAAGATAAAATGTTTTCTTCTAAAAGCGACAGGTCGGACATCGAAACTTTGTGCCCGCCCGATCACTTTAAAGGCAACAAAAATTGGATTGGATTTTTGTTGTTAGCGCAGGATCGTCAATTTAACGAATTTCTTAGCTTCTAAACGAAAGCTATTAGCTTAGGCCACGCCCACTACTGGCTTTAATGTGAGGCAACCTCTATTTCACATTTTCTTCCAAAATGCCTTTTGGTCAAGTTAGACAAGGCGTAGTAACTCAAATTTTAGTACTGAGCAATATTGGCTCACGACCTTTTTAACAAGGCGAGAATTGGACCGCCCACAATGTCGACCATGCCCACTTTTAACATGTTAAAACTGGGCATTAAAAACCCGATTTCTTGGAAAATTCACTCTAAATCGAAAAAAAAAAATTAAGACGAATATTAAAGATTGTGTTATTATTTGCTAAGTTTGATCCATACAAAGTTTTGAGCTCCGCCCACTTTTAAAAGGCGTTTTTAGGAAAAACTGTTTTTTTTCTGTAATATTTTTCGCTTTCACCGTATTTTCTCATGATTCTAACGGAATTACAATTAATTGATTTTAATTGTTAGCCCATGCCCACTATGGCGGGCGTGGCCTATACAAAAAAAATACGTGAATTCGGGCCAAAAAACTTTAAGGTTTGGGGTTACACGGTATTTAGGGTCGGGTATACAGAAATTTGTCACAGACGAACTCTTGCACTTACTCACTTGTTTTTTCTTAATTTCTTCTCTTAGGAAAGGCAAACCTATTACACTGAAACAGTGCCCGAAGAGGTAATATTCGTGATAAGGTGATTTTTATTTAGTTTATTTGTAAAACTTTTCAGTTTGTATGTGCTAGGAAATATGTATTCAGGTAGTGAATTTCAAAGTGTGCTTGTTCTATAGAAGAAAGAATTTTGAAACAGTGTAGGGCGAGTTGTTTCGATGTGAACATGGAACTGATGAGCGCTTAACGCTTGCCTTGGCGATCGAACAAAAGAGTTTTCAGAAATTAAATTTCTCAAATCTTTAGAGCATTTGCCATTACAATATTTAAAATAAAGACATAAATCAGCGACACGTCTACGATGTTTAAGTAATTGGAGATTAGTTGTTTACTCAGAATTACCGAATTAATGGATGGCTGTTTCCTGAATTGAGTCAAGAAGGCGGAGAATGCTTGGGAGCAGAGCTCAAAATATGAGAGCTGTATTCCAATGCCGGTTTTATCTGAGCCTTGTAAATAGAAGTAACTGAGGAGGGGAAAATTTTAAACAAATAGCTTAATTTTGACGAAGCAGATTAAGCAATATTAGATAGGTTTTTTTTCCGTGGGTAGGTAAAAATCTTCATAGGCACTATGAGAATCGAACGCGCGTGCTCATAGTAGCGTGAGATTCTTACTCACTAAAAAACCTCCCAATCTATGTAAGACTACGACTAAGTTTCCATAACAAGTAGTTCAAGCTTCTATATAGTAATCGCGTTTGGCAGGCTACCTTCCAACGAAAGCACCTGCAATACCGTCATTATGTGCGGTTTCCTCTTACGACGCTAGATCCAACGTTTCTTGTTCGTTGTAGTTGGCGTGCAAGATTTGTCTGATCCAGAGTTCGGATTATTTCTTGGTTGCAATGGCCGTGAAGGCGAGTGTGAAGTTTGCGAGCAAAGTTTCTTACTTCGTCGGTCACGGTTGCGATGCCTAGATCTCGATGTAAATCGCTATTTCTTATATACCATGGAGCATTTACGATTGCTCTTAGTGTCTTATTCTGAAAAGTTTCTATAATAGATATGTTGCTTGGTTTGGTACAACCCCAAAGCTGTATACCGTACGTCCATGATGGTTTTAGCACTTGCTATACAATAGTAGTTTGTTATATACGCTTAGTTTCGAATAAAGTCCGATAAGCCAATTCAGTTCTCGTAGCTTGATTTCAAGTTCATCGCGTTTCTTTTTTACGTGTGGCTTCCACTTAAGTTTTGCGTCTAGGGTCATGCCTAAATATTTCGCCTCGTTTGCGTACGGAATTTGTACCGAGTTTATAAATAGAGGTAAGTTGATTACCCTCTTGTAAGTAAAATTTACATGCATTGATTTTGTCTCATTTAGGAGGATTCGCCAGGCCTTTGTCGATTCGCAGAATTTTATTCAAAGTGCGTTGGAGTTTTCCCGTTGATAGTTCGACTGTCTTATCCGTAGCGAGGATAGCCGTGTCGTCAGCGAACGTGGCTACAGTCGTTGTCTCTACTTGAGGTACATCTCTTGTAAAATGTAAAAACAGTCGTTGCAGTCGTTTGAGCACAAGTTTCTCGAAGACTTTAGATATAATCGGCAGAAGCGAAATCGGTCGATATGATTTTTTGTCGTTCGGGCATTTCCCTGGTTTCGGAACCATTATTACCTCTGCGACTTTCCATTGCCGTGGAATGTATGAAATTCTCATTGATGCGTTTATGATGTCGAGAAGCTTGACTAACGCTCTTTTTGGTAGCTCCTTCAAAATTTCCCCAGTAATTAGGTCGTAGTCTGGAGCTTTGTTATTCTTCAAATTTCGGATTGTTTGACGAAGTTCAGACAGTGTCACGGTTTTCATTCGATAATTGTCTAGTTCCGCATTGCGATACAGATCGTCAACCAACGGCTCCCCGTCGAACGGTTTGAATGTTTCTTCTAGATGTTCTGCAAATACATCTGCTTTCTCTTTGTCGCCTTTTACCCATTCACCGTTATCTTTTCTTATTGGCGCCGAGTGTACTATGGGCTTCTTAATGGACTTCACGGCTTTCCAAAGTGAATAGTTTGACCCTCTATCGGCAGTCAAGTTTTCGAGGTAGTTGGTAGTCTCGCGACTTTTAAAATCTTGAAGTAAGTGCTTTAATTTGTTAAATAGCCCATTCAGAATGGTTTTATCAGGAGGAGCTCGAGGCAAATGCCACCTCTTTCGAGCCTTTCTCTTTTCGCGTATGAGCTCTTCAATTTCGCGCGGGTTAATTGATCCGCTTTTCCTTACTCCAGTCTCTTTATACCAATAATCATTCGCAGATTTATAAGTACTTCTTACTGTGTTATCGCAGGGGATCTGATTTTATTCAGATAGCTGCTGGTACAGATTACGAAACGCGATTGCTTCTCTGAAAAAAAACAATTAGCAAGTTCCAAACATATTCGCCATTTAACAAAGAGAGACATTCGCCGAGGGAAAGAAAGCTTTTATAAAAAAATAGTCTTCGAAACTCTTAAAGGATAGGACAAAATACTATGAAGTGTAAGGTGTCTTTATTTTGATTGATGTTGCAAAGATTGCAAAGAGGGCTAAGGTCATGCCGGTGCGGTCTAGAGCTAAGTTCGAGCAATTGAGTGCGCGCTTTGAATATTAAACAGATCTCGAAAGCATTTAACCTGTCACAAAAATAGTTATCCTCATTCAATGTATGATTCAGACGACTATAAACCGATCTCGTAAAAGAACCTCTCGCTCTATTAAGGGACTCCTGGAAAAGCTTTTCGTAACAGAAAGGCAGTCATAAAACCTGTTGCACCATTCGTGAGAGTTTTCTACTGTCAGATTCAGATATGATTCTCAGTTATAGTAGATAGTGAGCTCACGCCACTTCTTAAATGGCAACATATCTGCTTGAAGAGCAACCAAGAGGACTTTTCGTTGCATGTTATTTGTAGGTAGGAGCATAACTTTGGCTAAATAATCCGCGTTTGATTTTACATTTCTTAAGAAAACCTGGGCTAAGTCTGACTCCACGTAAATCGCGTAATTCGGTGTTGAATCGCTGTATAAATTCTACCGTTCGATCTTTTTGTGGCCGTAAAAAACAGCTGTTTATTACAGAATCGAAAACCTTAAATTTAGATGATAGCTCAACGTCTTTGTTTGCGATGAACTGGTTCCACATACAGTTCATAGCAACTTAAGCAGCTAATGATCTCTCTTTTAGATGGGGGTGGATATCCAGATTAAATTTTAGTTGGATTATGAAACTTAATGAGAGTTCTAATCTCAGCCATCCATGCGCTGAGATTAGAACTCTCATTAGAAGGAGCTTTAAGTAATAAACGTAGTCAAGCTTAAATACTTCTGAGCGTGATAGTTTTATGTTATTTTTCAACGAATTTAACGCTCTCTTAGTGTATTTGTATAACAACAGATCAGAATATTCTGTAAAACCTGATCAGAATAGGTAGCTGAAGCTAACGCTGTCGGTGTGACTGAAGACACAATGAGACGCTGAAGCTGATTACAAGTTTGCCATGTTTGTCAATAGGCTTTCATTATACTACAGTAGGCGGAAATCCCATAAAGAAACATGTATTTTTGTATTTTTTCTTTTCTATCTGCATTTTTTAATGTTTGTTGATGAAGTTTGCAAGAATTCTTAAACTTATACAAAAAATGTAATTTAAGTCACGTCTAAAAATCACGGATATGTTATTAACGAAAAACGAAAAAGAAAATTTAGAAGAAGAAGCTTAGCCAGAACGATTTCAACCGTACTGAAATGAAATATTTCCAAAATGGGCCAAAACGTCTGTGGAAGCAATACGTAACGTAGTCTGCACAGCATTTCCGCAAAGAATACCCAATCCTCATTTCCCGGAAGCTCATTAGGTCAGCAAACGTGAGCAAATACAAGCAAGGCATGTCTATGCCAAGTGACGTCAATTCAACAATGTAAAAGAGCGGCGAATGCAAGCTGTTAAAAGCGTTAATAGCGGTTTACAGGATATTAAATTGATCCACTTTTAGCAAAAATTTTCGTTTTTTTATCCATTACTTTTTAAAGTGATTGAAATTTAATTTTTTGATACTTTTAAGAATTTTTAAAAGCATCATCTAAAAATATAATCAAAATGCAGATTGCAAAGAAAAAATACAAAAAATCGCGTGCGTCTATGCGAATTTCAGTAACTGTAGTTTAGCAAAAAAAAATATATAGACTCACACATAAAACAAAGGCTGGAAATAAAAGCACGTGTTCCGCCTTGAAGTTTTTGTCACTTTTGACAAATTTTCAACATTTGATAAACAGTTTCAGCTTCACATTAGGTTCGCTCTTATGGGAATACGGGTATTGAACTTTTTACTCAGCGTCAGCTTCAACAACAGTTCTGATCAAGCCTTATGTTTCTCATACTTTAAAACGAATGCTAAGGAATTTTGGAACTCTAGTAGAAAGGCAGATGGATATCCTTCCACTCTTAAATATAATAATTGTTCTTCTAACGATCCTGTCGTTATTTGTAACCACTTCGCCGAACTTTTACTAATTCGTTTAGGGTCGGTCCATTTTCTGTTGACACCAATTATTTCAAATTCCTCACAAATTCTACGCAAGTTAATTTTTTCTGTCTCACTTAAAGGACGATTGCTCTTCTGGTCCAGATGGAATCCGTCCAATTGTTTTAAAAAATTGTAAGGATATTCTCGCCTCTCCTTTGCAGCATTTATAAGCTTTCGTTTTCTTCCGGCTATTTGGATCTATTCCGATCTATTTGGAAACTTTCATTGATTCATTTATCACGGCAGTTTTTAGAAAGGGGTTTAACTAATTAAGTAAATAATTTATTCAGTTCAAATATGTAGACATAAATTTACAATTTTAAATATAAATAAATTTTATTTGTCCTTGGTTTAAAACCGTCTTCCAAATACCAACTTTCTTACGTTCTTTTATTAATACATCCAATAGTGATTGATTTTTTTATGATAACAAAGCTTTTAGTACAGAGGAGAAGAAAAATTTACTTCAGTGAGTAGGGCGTGTAGTTAAAATGTTTAGCAGAGTTATTATTAAAATATTAGGACTTATTTGCTTCAACAGAGATGAAGTTTTATTTGAAATAATGTAGTATTTTTAAGCTTTTGGGGTATAATCCGCCAGTATTGAATATGAACATTCCTACATCTTTGAGCTTCAATGCAGTATTTAGCAAGAAGTTTCAAATTTCTTCCATTTAAAATATTTACTGAGTCTTCTTCGCTTAATCTTGTCTTTTGGAAGTATACAAATCTTAATTTCTTTAGAACCGGACACACAGATAGAAAGTTATAAGAGTTTTCCTGATCTTGCATGTTGCCAAATGAGCATAAAGTACTTCGGTATAGTTCATCGTGTTCTTGATACCTCCATACTTGGGCACCATATGACAGAATTGATCTTATAGCTGCTTCAAAAACTTTTGATTTAACGTATGTGCAACATTTCTGTTTCTGAACAATCTTGTCCACGTAGAGTTAATTGCTGAGAGTGCACGCTTCAATTTATTTTGAAATTGTTTTGTTCTATTAAGTTGTGGTGTCAGTAACATCCACAGGTTACTTATATTCTTTGACTACTTCAGTTTTTTCTCCACTTAAAAACCATCTCTCGTTTCTACGATACCTGCCTCTCCCTGTTCTGAAAATCATAACCTTCGACTTAGATGTATCGATCAAGGAGTTCCACCGTTTGCAATATATATTTAGTTTGCTTAACATCAGTTTTAAACTTTCGGGGGATTCAGCAAGGAGAATCAAATCGTTGGCATATAGAAGAGATTTGAATGTCAACCCTGCAATTCGGATTCAGTTTGGTAAGCCATCAATTATATCATTTATGAATAGCGCAAACACTAGAGGCGACAGCAAACATCCCTGCCGCAGAGATCCTTAAGTACGTTCAAGATTTTTGAAGACGACCGTAAATTTACAAAACATGGTTTTCAAGAAAATAACCGACAATGTTTTGTAGTGAGAACAGGTGGCCGTTTGTTGAAACTCATTCAGCAATTGATTTTCTTCTACCCACATTTCTAGCCTTTTCAGAATTGCGCCTGTGAAAATTTTGGCAATAATGATTTTAATGTTTTATAATGTTTATTATTAAACGATATAATCCTATAGTTATGGTAGGCCAAGAAACAGGTGGTGGCATCAGGTAAAGAACCTCTCTAAATCCCGCCTGGGGATTGCGCTGAAGTTTTTTGAGTTGCTGGCGGAGGATCGAGAAAGATGGAAGGACCATTTAGCCACCCTCGCTCCGCGACCCTTTTAAAGGATAAGTGGCATTCGAAAATTATGATGTTGATGATGATGAGTAGTTAGATACGACGCACGGCGCATACAAAACAATGTCGAGAAATAAAATACTGGTAATAAAAGGCCTCGTTGCCCTTAACAATATTTCCTTCGTTTGAAGGCGTTTTCAAATGAGTGACCTTGACTTGTGTCCAGAAAACTTGTGGGTGTTTATATTTCAAAGAGCGAAAATAAAGGGTTTTTTAATTATGCAAGTCATAAACACGTTGTTCTCCTTTACTCTGTCCAACTGATTCACAAGATAACATCCAGGTCCAGGTCCAGTAATTTATGCTTAATACAAAAGCGTATTAACCTCTAAGAAAAATTCAATACAACTCTTTTACCTTTTTTCAGGTATCCGTTCCCGTAAACCGAAGTTTCTTTGAAGGCGTTTTAACGAAAGTGTCTTTGTTTGAGGGTGTGAACAAATGACATGTGTCCAGATATTTTGCACTTCGAGGAAAGAATGTTTTCCTTGCCTACGTACATAAATATAAACGTGCGTAACTAAGAAAATTATGAGTACAAAAAGTTTTTATTCTCCATTTCTTAGGGGCACAAAAATATCACAGCCCCAAAGTGATATGTAAGTGTGAATGCTCTATGCAGGCAAGCGCAAAGTTACCCGATGCGAGCGAAAAAAGAACCTGAAAAGAAGAAAGACAACATCACAACAGACCCCGGATCAATCGATAGGTAAAAGTTGGTTTCTTCATTGAGAGCCGAAAAAAACAACACCCTCGGAAAATGAAGATAAGTAGATAATTTAATGTGAGGAACAGCAAGAAGTAGGTAAGTTAAGCATGCTTACGAAATAGGCTAGACGAAAATTTGGCAACTTTGGAGTTCTAAATCCGAAAAACGATTTTTGTACTCATAAAACTATTATTGTTTCATAGTAAATGTTTCGATTTTACTTTGCACGAAATCATTGTTTTTAAGCTTACTTCCCTTGGTTTTCCTCCTAATTTTATTTGTTGGATTGTATCAAATCTTATTTGTTGGAAAAAAAATCTTATAGGCCCATATCGCTTCTGGCGATAATATCGAAAGTGTTCGAGAAACTTATGCTGAAGCGATTACAACCAATCATTGCAGAAAGACGCTTGATCCCGGATCATCAATTCGGTTTCAGACCTAACTATTCCACAAAAGATCAAGTCTACAGAATAACGCATGAAATAGAAAAAGCCTTAGAAGGGAAAAAAATATGTTGAAGTGCTTTCCTCGACGTATCGCAAGCCTTCGGCAAGGTATGGCACGAAGGCTTGAAATATAAGCTAGGGCAAAACTTGCCGGAAGACATGTTTAAAATATTGGAAAATTATCTTGAAAGCAGGCTCTTTTGTGTTAAGTGTAGTAGGGAATACTCGAGTTTCAAGCAAATTCGGGCTGGCGTACCCCAGGGAAGCGTCCTCCGTCCGACCCTGTCCGACGAGAAACCTCCAACATTGGACAGAATTTGTGTCTGGACGAAGACTTGGCGAATCGCCCCTAACGAGAACAAGTCCACGCATGTGAATTTTACTTACAGAAAAATTTACCTCTGTTCATAAATTCTGCACAAATACCTTATGCAAATGAAGCGAAATATTTAGGGATGACACTGGACGCTAAACTAAGATGGAAACCACACGTAAAGAAGAAGCGTGACGAGCTCGAGATTAGGCTCAGGGAAATGTATTGGCTTATCGGAATATTTTCGAAATCAAGCATATATAACAAACTGCTCTTGTACAGGCAGGAGTTAAAGCCGTCCCGGACATACGAAATACAACTTTGGGGTTGTACCAAGCCGAGCAACATGTCCATGTTGCAGACTTTCCAAAACAAGACACTAAGAGCAATTGTGAATGCTCCACAGAGATTTAGGAATAGCTATCGTGAGCGAAGAAGTAACAAACTTTGCTCGAAAGCTAAATGCTCTCCTTCATGTTCATTGCAACAATGAAATGATCCGTACTCTCAACGAGACTCTTAACGAAGTAAATAACGAGCGACGACTACAAGGAGCAAGACCCTTCGATCTAGCGACGTAGGGTGAAGCCACACGAAGGAACGGCTTTAGAAGGTGCATTCACTGGATAGCAACCTACCCAATGCGATAAGCACTACGGAAGCGTAAACTACTTGTTAAGTTAACTTAGTTGTAGTTAAGAAGTATTACGAGAGAGCGAAAATTTACTACTATGAAGTGCGTTCTGGCAGTTTCATAATGTCTCTCATAAATAGGTGGTTTTTAAGCACGTGGAAATCGGGCATAACCAATATCGGCTACTTCGGTATTATATACCTGCTATAGTGGGCGTATTGGTATCTTTAAAAGATTTTCGAGTTTTAGCCTCCGTCCACGCTAGTATTAAACAAAATTGTTGGATTATATCCTATCTTTACTTAAGATCGTATACTGTTAAGTTTAAATTGTTTTTTCAGATCCTTTTCGTGCCCTATCCGGCGTTCCGCATAGAAGTCACCTAGGAAAACTCTCATTTATTCTTGCTATAAATGATGCACCTTTGTGTGTCAATTATAGTGAAATTCTGTCTTATGAAGATGATAAGAAAATATCTAGAACTAAAAGCAATTCTAAAGATCATGTCCTTCTTCAGTCCGATACTAACAGTTATGCTACCTGGTATAACAAAAATGGACTCTCCCTAAATACTGCTAAATGTCAAGTAATCACATTCTCTAAAAAGCGTACAGTAAAAAGCGTTAATTGTTCTCTTACTGTATCAGTGAACATGCTCTTTGCCGTGTTCAACATTTTTAGGATCTTGGTGTTATCTTTATCTTTAATCAAAATCTTGATTTGACAAAACACATTAATCATATCGTTAATAAACCTACCTGGATGCTTGGTTTTATTAAATGATGTTCTAAGAAGTTTAACGATCCTTGCATTACTCTCTACCTCTATAATAGTTTTGTACGTAAACATCTTAAAAATGCATCGCAATTGTGGACTCCATCACAATTATACCAGCTAAGATTCATTCTTTTTGCACTCAGGGGTCTTTGCTGGGATGATCCCCTTAACCTTCCTTTGTGCTTGGATAGACTTAAACTACTTAATATGCAAAGTCTTCTTCAAAGAAGTATCATGTGTAATGATTTACTCCTTATTCACCAATTACTACAAGGTCTGACAGGTGCACGTAACATTAACCATGTATAAGATTTCGTGGAGGCACTCATAAACTCCGACATTTAAAACTTTTTCACATTCCACGGCATAGAACTAACTTTAAGAAAAACGAGTCCAATAGCCACATGTGTATACTTTTATAACGACGACATTGTTTTAGATTTCAATATTGGCAAAGCCAAGCTAAAGAATCATTAACTCTTAATTAGTATAAAAATAAATAAAAATAAATAAATAGAGTGGCGCAACAGCTCGAGGTGAACCAGGGCCAACTTCTCAACAATGTATGCTGGTGTGTTAATTTCTTTACATACAAGGGGACCTACAATTTTTTGCCGAATCCGAACGGCACTTTGAGAAGTTTTTCAAGACAATTAATACTCTCGGAGGGCTTGTCAAACCCTCGCGGAGGTGGGGACCGTGAAAAAGAACAAGTCTTTTTTTTTCAGATGACGATGGCAGGATTCGAACCCAGACCTCCGGCGTAATAAGCACACACACTAACCACTACGCCACGGCACCCCACTCTTAATGAGTATAGTTTAATTTATTTGTTTTTTTACATATTTTGTCACTCTTGTTTCATGTGCTAAAAATATATGCTGTTATATAATCTGTTTTTGTAATTTTTAGTGTTTGGTGACCTATTAACCTAAGACCTACCTATTAACCACTAATAGGTAGACATAAAGTATATAGACGTAAAATATATCCAGAAATATTTTAATACATAATTACATAGAATTTTTCACAAACTGCGCAATACAGATGAGCTTAGTCTTAAACAAAAGCCGACGGACCGCTCGGCGTATGTCTTCATACTTGGCAGTCATTTCTTATTTCAGGGGCAGTTTCTTATGTTGTCAACAGTAAATCCGTCCGAATTCTAGGCTTGTTTCTGATTCGTGACTGGTGTTTCTTTACGTGGCCGGGAAGTTTCCCCGACGGCACGACCCCCAACCTGGAGGACCAGATCCTTTGTTTAGCTCTAAGGATGGAGAGCCGGATAGCCCGCTCCTTATAGGCCTGAGCTCCGAATACGTCGTAGTAGCCCATATAAGGTGTTCAATAAGTAGTTCGGCCTGACTGGAACTATAGACGCCACCGTTGATTCCATCTGGGGAATTCCTCCGCTGCCGTCCGGATGCAAGGAGAAGTGCCTTAGTGGGAACACTCCTCAAAGGCGGATGAAAACACTTTAGGCTGCTTCGAGAGAAAAATTCTTCGGACGATTTACGGTGCCGTCTGCAAAGACGTAGAGTGGAGGAGGAGATATAACATCGAACTGTACGGGCTGTACAGAGATACCGACCTAGCCAAAAGAGTCAAAACACAACGTCTACAATGGCTGGGTCATCTAGAGCGGATGGACACCAACGCCCCCCCGTCCGGAAAATCTTCGAATCCACACCGCAGGGACGGCGCGGTAGAGGAGCACCGAGACTCAGGTGGCGCACGCAAGTGGAAGGGGACCTCAGCCAACTTCGCGTGCGAAACTGGAGACGGCTAGCTCGAGACAGAGCTGGCTGGCGAAGCTTGTTGGCTGAGGCCCAGGTCCATCCCGGACTGTTGCGCCACCTTAAGTAAGTAAGTAAGTAAGTAAGAAAGTAAGTTTCTTATGTTGAGTGGCATGCAAACACCAGCCGCCGCAAGTGTGTTTTAAAAGCTTTTTCCATAAGGCCTGTACTTAAAATATAAATGAAACAGAACATAGCAATGACAATTTTTCTGAATACTATGATCTCTTGATGGAAAAATGACGGACCCCAAAGTATATCAGTTATTCTTCGATAGCGACGCAGATGAAGCCATCATAAGTGAAGCCATCATAAAAGAAGACAGAGTACCTGCTGCTCATTCTCTGACCCATCCCAGTCAATTCCAGACATTAAATTGAATGAAAATGTGCTTCACAAGAGTGAAAAGTCTACACCGCAGTTGTGCGTCTGGCGCTTACATATGGTACACAATGTTGGATAGCGTATAAGAAATATGAGAGCAAATTAACGGCAGCTGAAAAGAAGATGCTTCGCATGACAGCAGGAGTAGCAAAGCGAGATAGAATAGGAAGTACGAAGATCCGATGAAGCCTTTGTAAAAGAACCTATCTTCAGAAATGTGGAGCAAGACCGGCTCAGTTGATATTACCATGTTCAAAGTAGAGATCCTACGAACCCTGTCAAGAAGGCAATGTCCAAGGACCATTAGGAATGCAGTAGAGAGGGAGGGTTATGATCAATCACTCCAGATCATCACCTCGCGCCTAAAAAGAGAAGAAGAAGAAGAAAACTGCAAGCTTACAAAAAAACAAAATCACTTGCTTAAATTTTTTCTTTTCTACTTTAATTTCGTATCTTCCGAAGTTAGTTGAATAATTATTTGAACTTCGTTATTTAAATAAAAACTGCCCATGTAAGGCTGAATTCTCGGAAAAGTTTGCCGACACTGTATTTGGAAAGATAAAACAACATCTAGAAATCTTACACTTAAGAGAAATAAAATACTACCTTGGAACTAAGATCGACCGTAAGAAAGACGGTTCATTTCAGTTCAGACAGAAGTGTAAAAATAAGGACGTGATGAAGAAGTACAACTTAGAGGACACGAAACCGGCTGCAACACCAATGGAAACAAGCCTTTTAGAAATTATGTATACTTTATACAAAAATAAATAAATAGTGTGGTGAAACAGTTAGAGGTAATCCAAGGCCTCTCAACCATTAATTCTGTGTATTCTTCACCTTAAATATTTTTTCGTATCCGAAAGGCACTTTTTAAAGTTTTTCGGGCGAAATGTTACTCTCGGAGGGTTTGTCAGACCATCGCGGAGGTGGGGACCGTGAAAAAGAGCGAGTCGTTTTTTTGCAGATGACGGTGGTGGGATTTAAGCCCAGACTTCCCGCGTAAATGGCAATGCACACACACTGACCACTACGCCACGGCGCCCACATATATTTTCAACGATGTGAATATTTCAACGTGCTGATTTCTTGGCAACGACAAGTGTGGCGTAAACATAAAATGTATCCAAGAAACAAAATTATTTGCACACATAAACGTACGGTTAACTTCACTTTTCTTATCGTAATCAAAGGAAATATGTAAGTAGTAATTTAGGTTTAGCATCTCTTGAGTATTTCGTATAGGGCTAATAGTTACGAAAAAAATTTAGCCCACATTTGAGGCTCACACTAGTTATACGTACATTAGTAACTGAAAATGTAAAAAAAGAATAGATATAAAGACATATTTTCTTTTGGAAGAAAATTTCTAAAAAGCTCTCATTATTATTTATATCTATGTGCTCGTAATCTATTCTTAAAAACCAATTTTAAACATATGTAATTTAAAAATCAAACAGTATGTGTTTAAGCATACACTTTATGATCAAATTCAAAGAAATGCACACCCTTACCTCAGCGTGTTTAGAGGTACTAAAAGCTTTATATTCAAAGTTTTTTTTATTAATTTAGCATAACGATATATACAAAGTTTTTTTTATTTAATTTAGCATAACTCATGATTCATGACTCATGATACGATTTAAAAAATTTAAGCATTTTTCGAATATTTAAATCTACTTACCTTCTTTTGTTGTTTTTCCCATGCTGGATCTAATAATCCTTCACGTTCCCATTCCTCCTCTTGCTCCATGTATCCATCTCCGTATTCCATGGAGAGACCATTTTCCATCATCATTTTGAATTTTGGTTATTTAATACTATGAATCCGCAGAATTGAATCAAGTTTACTGAACGTTCAAAACGTAATCAAGAATATATAGAATTATCTTTTATTTTTACGCAAATAGATCCGTATTTTTTTAATCTGTTTCAAAAATACGAAGTTGAATGTTTTTTATGCTGTTGCGATGTTATTTTTTTTTTGGTTGTGGTTTGCGTTTCGTTAGAAGATCCTTAAAAAAATAAGACAAACATTTTTGTAAAAAAAAATCGCGACGTAAAAAAACAGCTTTTGAAAGTCTAAGTTCAGTAATTATTTTTAGAAAAATCAGAAAGTCACTATATCGATGACGAAAAAGTATTAGTATAAAAGAACTGACCACATCAAAACAACAAAATGAAGAGGAGCTAATGTGAGACAATCAAAAATATATCTTCATGTCATGTCCCTAGCACAAACTATTTTTCAATAAAACTTTGTAAATTATTGTATGTACACTAATTTGTTATATCGTTTTATTGGTACAGAGCTATAAATTTTTAATTTTTCGAATGTCAGATATTTGCTGCTGATTCAAACTATACATACTCTGGTCTGATTAGAAATTTGTCACATTTGCACACAAAAAAGATTTATTTTAGACCTCTCACTGCTCCAGATACGCTAAAAAACAATGGATGCGAAATGAGATATCCTTTGGCAAAAAAATTCAACGTTGTATAATAATAATTGTATTTCGAGACACACTTAGAAGTAAGAACACAAATGACAAGAAAAGAGAAACAAAATAAAAATATGGTGTACGTTTCCCTATAGCCAATGGCCCGCTCGCGTCCGTAGCCAACTCAAAACTGATGAAATGTTTTGCTTTGCAAGCAAATATCGCTTAACCAATACCAAACAACTACTCTGCTCGAGCTTCCCTCTCCATCGTCCAGGCCCAGGCGAGGCCACAATCGTTTTCGTTTTACTATGAATAAAATTAAGAGCTTTTTCCCATGTTCGATCGACTCGACAGAATAATGTCCATCAGCGTTGCCATCAGTGCAGTTTTTTTTCAACCCATGTGCAGACATTTCAAATTAAAAAATTTGCGCAGCAGAAGAGCATTATACTATGAAGAGCATTATGCTATGTATGTCAGAAGGTTGCTTGCTTTGAACAGTTTGATAGATGTATCAGGACATTTCTTTCATGTCCACAAACTATGGTGAATTTATTTGATAGCAAAATAATTTGAGCATTGTAAGAGTAAGGAATAACCTTTATGCGCAATACATTGCACTGAATCATCATCGAAAGCAAATCCTTGTTATAAGCCTTCAAATGGTTTTTAGTAATGCTTAGGCTATGCAATAAATAAGGTGTAATAATTTACACCTGAACTCCTAGTACATGGCTTGTTTGAATAAGGTATAAAACAAGGAATGTTGTATGGGACTACCCATTACAATAACAAGCCTCACGTGCAAAGGAATAATTTACGTTGCACTGTCTTATTTAAGGTTAACATTTTTTGCTGAGGTGTTTGGCATTTCTCTTAACACCTTTAACGCCCAAGTTCTCTCGTTACCTGTTATTTCGTTTTTCTTCTCTATTAAAATTTGATTGTTTCTGATCATTCGATTACTTTGATCTCGGACCGTGACCCGTGCGCGCCGAAATTTTTTAAATTGTTTATATTATGTTTGTTTTATTTTCTCATTTATATTTTTATAAGCTTATTATTATTATGATACATTTATTTCGCCATCTTTTGATTGTTTTGTTGTGCATGTATTTTGATTTTTGTGCGTGTAAAGGTGCTTTCACAGTTGGCGAGCTTGCGACCAACGAACTAGCGAACAAATGACTACTTCAAGATACTGTTCCAAATAAGAAAGGGAGCACGGAAATCTTTTAAGGATCAGATATCTATGAATATATCTTGACACTACTACATAATCAATTTACATAAGTTGTCAAGATATTCGCAGTTCGCTGATTTTAAAACGAATTCGCAGCGACTTGTGCGAGTTACTAAGCAAATTGTAACTATCTTCACAAAGCTTCTGAAAATGATGGATTTGAAGTTGTGAAATTAGAAAACTGAAAATTAATAATTGTGAAATTAAAGAATTGTCCATTGTTGCGTAGTTGGACAATTCTTAGAACAATTTCCAATTAAGCGTCAACTCGCAGGTCGCAAGTTCGCCGGCTGTGAAAGTACCTTAAAGAGCCTAAGGAAAGGACACTTTTATTCGCGGGATTATAACTAAAGCTCTTTATACGCACAAAAATCAAAATACATGCATAAAAAAATCAAACGATTTTTTTGTGCGTTTGAATTCTAGAATGGACTTCGATGGATGGATTTTGTGAAACCTCCAAAATCTTAAAAAGGTACCAAAATTCCCACTAGGGTGCCTGCCTATTCGAAAAATTTTCTTTCGCAAATCTCACTTTGCAAATATCGGTATGAATTTTGTTCATTTCGCAAAAGTTTCTTCGCGAATTTTCATTCACTCATTGTTCTATCTTGCAAAATGAAAACTTCGCAATACTTATCTCACTTTTTTCAACTTTGCTTATTATTAAGCAGCAATTAGTTGTTTTGCAAGAAAATATTTCGCTAACTGTTATTTCCCGTTTTGAGACCTTGTCGTTCGCCGTTTAGGTAAAATGTCACTTGGCATTTGTGTATTAGTTTATCAAAAGCCGGAGCAGTTAAACGTGTTATAATTTGATTTTATTTTGGCAAATGGATATTTCGGAAAACACTTGTGCATTTTTTAAATCAATAAGGGGCAAGGATAAACTTTCTGTTGACGTGTTTGCATATGACTTTGAATACAACATTACTTGTAAAGGGTGATTTTTTAGCTGGTTTGGTTTTGGCAACACTGGTTTTGACAGCTGACGTGTGTTTAGTACCCCTTGTGTCACTGTCAAACAGCTTCAGTTTGGCTTGCAATTTAACCATGGATCGTCTTACAAATGAGCAACGCTTGCAAATTATTGAATTTTACTATCAAAATTCGTGCTCGGTTCGAAATGTTCATCGCGCGCTGCTTCCATTGTATGGTCGGCATTCTCGACCTTCTGAGCAGTCTATTCGGAAGATTGTGACCAAATTTCGCACCAAATTTACTTTGTTGGACATTAAACCACCAACACGTTTACGTACTGTGCGTAGTGAAGAAAATATGGCGGCCGTATCAGCTAAACACGCCACATGCCACATGCCACACAGCACGCGAAACAATGGCGCAATTGCGAGGCGAGTTTGGTGAACAGTTAATTTCACGTTTCGGGCCGGTCAATTGGCCGCCTATATCGTGCGATTTGACACCATTAGATTATTTTTTGTGGGGGTATGTCAAGGCTTATGTCTATAGGGACAAGCCCGCTTCGATTGACGCACTGGAAGCCAACATCCATGCATTCATTCGTGAGATACCGGCCGATATGTGTGAAAGAGTATGCCAAAATTAGACTCAGCGGATGGGCTACCTGAGACGCAGCCGCGGTCAACATTTGCATGAAATTATCTTTAAACATTAAATTGCAAGGTTCAAACTATCGATTCAAATAAATATTTCATTAATTTTTTCGAATTTTTTGTGTTTTTTTTTTTAAAAAAAATTCTCAACCTCTTAAAAAATCACCCGTTATAACATATTTTTTTTTTCTTTATTTTTCGTAGTTTTATATGGCTTTTGAATTGTTATAGCTACTTTGCAATCTATTACATGCTAATAAAATATTGCAAAGTATAACAATTCAGAAGCTATATAAAATAGATTCAGAAGCTATATAAACGCCAAATCGCATGCTGCGAATTGAACAAATGCAAACCAACATTTTCGCGAGCGAAGTAAGAACTTGCGGAAGGAAAATTGCGAAAAAATAAAATGCAAAATAATAAAAATGCGAGACAAATAATGCCGAAATTATTTTTGAATAAATTGGCAGAAAAAACCCGCGAGTAGACCCCTACCCATTGCAGGTATATAATACCGGTAGCCGATTATGAGAGACACTACGAAAACTGCCACAACGCCCGTCATAGTAGTAAATTTTTGACTACATCAAAATCTTGACTACAACTTAGTTAACCTATAAAGTTACTACATCAAAATCTTGACTGCAACTTAGTTAACTTATAAAGTTGCTTGTTTATAGTAGTTTGTCCGTAGTGTTTATCGCGTTGGGTAGGTTGCTATTCAGTGAATGCACCTACTGAAACCGTCAGTTTGTGCGGCTTCACCCTACGTCGCTAGATCGAAGGGTCAAGTTCTTGGAGCTGTCGCTCGTTGTTTATATCATTAAGAGTACGGATGATTTCAATGTTGCAATGAACATGAAGACGAGCATTTAGGTTTCGAGCAAAGTTTTTTACTTCTTCGCTCCCCGTAGCTATTACTAAATCTCTGTGATTATCACTATTACTAATATACCATGAAGCATTAACAATTGCTCTAAGTGTCTTGTTCTGGAACTTGAGATTGCTTGAAACAACCCCAAAATTGTATACCGTCATTGTAGGTATATAATATCATTGTATATAAACATTTACAAATGTAAATTTTTATATACAATGATAGTACTATTAGTAAATGTTTATATACAATGGTACAATGGTTTATATACAATGGAATCATTGTATCATTGTTTATAAACATTTACTATAATCACCATTGTATATAAATATTTACTTTATTGTTTATTGTATATAAACATTTACTATAGTACTATCACTTCGGCCGAATAAAAGTTACAGAACACGTCCGCAATGTCGCTAGTGTCGCAGACAAGAGTGCAAGAGAGCATGTTTTTGTACCTAATTGTTTGCAGAAAATCTTTACGCTCTTCCGAATCGGTAGGCAAAATGAAAACGAGAAAGGAAAACCTGTTTCATAATGGACTGAGATCTAGAAATTTCATTGTGGTGTTTATTTATTTGGTGTCCATGTCGATTCCTTCTTTCATATAAGCGTGTGTGCGTCTTCATAAGCTTATTTACTTGTGTTGTCTGCCTTTGCGGTTTGCACTTTCAAATGGGTTATCTTTATTTCCAATTGGGTCAGTCACTTACGGCTTCTTGCGTTTGAAAAAAGATCTTACTTGGAGGTATACTTTTCCCTAAAATCGTTATGTGCGTAAGTAATAAATTGCGAACGAGAAACAGGTCTGAGTTTTTAATAAAAGCTTTTTATTGCAAAGAGAAAGAAGTGTGATTAAATCATGAACAAGCAATAAATAACCTAAAAGCTGATAAAGAAACGAGAAGGAACACACAAACACATGTGAATGAATCAGACTTTAAAGTTTCCAAGGTTTCTAAAAAATTAACTAGTGTGAGCCAAGTTCGTTTTTTTCAATATTTTTTTCGTTGTTTCGGAAAAAAGTACTTTAAAAAATTAAATTTAGGTAGATTTGGAAGGTAACGCAAATGCTTCATGTGTCAGAACTTCTAAAATTGAAAAGCAATTAAAATTGCTTTTTTCGCAAAGAAATATATGTGTGTTTGACTATTTCTAATTTTCTTTAAATTTAAAATTTGCTTAATTTTGAAGTTTTAGAGCTAAATACAAGGCAAATCATTTTTTTACACCTTTTTTGTTTATTTTCTTTGGGGCTGTCACGGTTTGGTTTCTAAATTTTCAAAATTATTTTAATATGAAAGAAAATATATTATTACAACTAGTATGGATCCCAACAAAATGTTTTTTTTTTCATTTTAACATTTTTAAAACCGCAATTTTATTAACCAACAAATAGCCAGCATTTGCAACGCTATTGTGAGGGAATGAAGGTTATATTAAATTATATATATATATACTTTTTTTACATATATCTCAAGTATTTTTTTTTAATTTAAATTTTGTATTTTTTAAATCAGATTGCTTTCAAATTAAAAGATTTTAGGGGCAGAACAGCGATGCCGACCTAGCCAAAAGAGACAAAACACAACATCTACGATGGCTGGGTCCTCTGGAGCGGATGGACACCAACGCCCCGGCCCGGTAAATCTTCGAATCCACACCGCAGGGACGGCGCGGTAGAGGAGCACCTAGACTCAGGTGGCGCACGCAAGTGAAAGGGGACCTCAGCCAACTTCGCGTGCGAAACTGGAGATGGCTAGCTAGAGACAGAGCTGGCTGGCGAAGCTTGTTGGCTGAGGCCCAGGTCCACCCCGGACTGTAGCGCCACCTTAAGTAAGTAAGTAAAAAGATTTTAGTCTGTAGAATCTTAGATATTAATTTTTGAAAAAGTGTCTGTTCGGCTATTTTTGCCTAAAAAATTCCTTGAACACGCTCACAAGGAAACGTGAAGTTCGAAAAAATGCCACGCTGTCGTGGCGCTTTCGTTTCATCATTCTCTTTCTTGTACAGATTGGGCACTCACTTGGTTCTTGGTAAGGTAGGTAAAGATAGATCGAAGAGTGTTGCTTTGTGTCTACAATATAATTGTATACCATTGGATATGTGTGCATACTTTTTTATGACTATTTTTGTCATGATCTCGCGGAGAGCATTGCAATGAATATTATTCAAGACCTATACGAGGGTAGGTAAGACACCTTATCCTTTTTTCCGTGATGGGTATATATCTACGTATAAAATACTTATTTGGTGCAAGGCCATGAATGAAATGTTTGGTGTCGTTTCTGAAAGATTTTTTGAATGAATTTGGGCAGGAAGTAGGTATGTTGTGTGGGTTGGGTAATTTACAAATCGAAGTGTCAATGGGTTCACAAAATTGTGGGTAGGTAGGTCGTAGGTAGGTTATAAAATAAAATGGAGATTTTTTTATTTTTATATAATGTATTGATATAAGGTTTAAAAAATGCGAAACGCGTTTCTTGTTTTCAAAATATTAATAAAGGGTGATTTTTTAGCTGGTTTGGTTTTGGCTACACTGGTTTTGACAGCTGACGTGTGTTTAGTACCTTGTGTCACTGTCAAACAGCTTCAGTTTGGTTTGCAATTTAACCATGGATCGTCTTACAAATGAACAACGCTTGCAAATTATTGAATTTTACTATCAAAATTCGTGCTCGGTTCGAAATGTTCATCGCGCGCTGCTTCCATTTTATGGTCGGCGAGTTTGGTGAACAGTTAATTTCACGTTTCGGGCCGGTCAATTGGCCGCCTAGATCGTGCGATTTGACACCATTAGATTATTTTTTGTGGGGGTATGTCAAGGCTAATGTCTAAAGGGACAAGCCCGCTTCGATTGACGCACTGGAAGCCAACATCCATGCATTCATTCGTGAGATACCGGCCGATATGTGTGAAAGAGTATGCCAAAATTGCACTCAGCGGATGGGCTACCTCAGACGCAGCCGCGGTCAACATTTGCATGAAATTATCTTTAAACATTAAATTACAAGGTTCAAACTATCGATTCAAATAAATATTTCATTAATTTTTTCGAATTTTTTGTGTTTTTTTTTTTTTTAAAAGTTCTCAACCTCTTAAAAAATCACCCGTTACTTTTTGGCTTCTTACTCAAGTGGTTTGTGCTTACGTAAAACTTAGTTGATAAGATAAAAAGTGATCAGAAATTATAGGCTTTTTATGGCGCTTTTCATTATCAGGGCCATTTCATTAAAGCAACTTTAAGGTTTTTAAGCGTATCTCGAAAACAATGTAATATTTCAGGCCTAGAATTTTTTCCTACAAACCCTACAAGAAAAATTTCAGTTACTTTTGAATATTGAATAGTATTATAAATTACAAATTTCTTCACACGTTTTATACACAAACTAAATTTCATTACAATGTGTATAACCAGATTGAGACGGAAAGATACCAGAATATGTTGAAAAATAATTTTTGAAATGCTTTTATAGTTTTAAAGCTTATTCATATAGCTTGATAACTATATTATTTTATTCATATAGTATTCTATAGCTGTTTTTTTTTTTTTTTTTCAAATCGTTTGCCCCTCAAATCGTTTAGCTCGTATTTGTCCCTTTGGGGACAAACATTTTTCACTATATTGTTTTTTCGAAAATACGTCAAAACAGGAGTTTTTAAACTATTTGACCAAAATTTAAAATTGCTTTTTGATTAAGCATGTGTGCCAAATATCGGCTTTTTGAATAAAGTGCTTGAAAAGCTATACTGTTACACAGGTTGCGCGTTGCATAAGGGCACATGTTTTTCATTCGTCTGTTCTCAAAAATATTTCTATATTTCATAAAAAAATAGTAAGATTTTCTTCCTTCTGGCTGTAAAACTTTTCAAGCCAAACACTTTTTGTATTAATAGAAAACCTAACCGAGTCCTACAAAATTATATTTAATATTGAAAATTGAAAAATTACAACAATTAACCATTCTACGAATATTATAATAATAACTGGAACTTTGATCATTTGAAAAGCTGCAAGAAGAACATCACCAGGCACCTTTATTTAAGGTGCTTATTTAATAAAGCTAACATTAGGTTCTTACTCTTCCCATAAGAGAACACGTATATAAGAAAATAAATCAACAGTAGTAAACACCGACTAGAAATTTAAGATGCAAGAAAGACAATGACGAAAGCATTTTATGAAAAATTATAATACTGTCAGTTTTTCGGTCCTTGATCCATATCTCTATCTCTTCAAAACTCAAGCCGGAGTATTTTTCCAATCAGTGAGAAGAAGGAGATTGCTAAAGTAGATTAAATTGTCCAATATAATGGTATTTCAATTACATTCATTGAAAAACTAGCAGAACGTACCGTTGCTTCGACTAGTTATTGTGCCAATCGTATATTGTGTATCGGTCCCCATGGTAAAAACTTTTCAATATTTACGCCTTTTCATCTGCAACTCCGCCGTTATGTGTAAATAAAAAAATTATCCCGTACGCGTTCTCATTAAAAAATTTCACCCGTTCTTAAACCAAACCAAGTAGCAACTACATCACATTTAAATTTATATCATCCGACACAAAATATTTGTAGGTAGGTATAGCTTCACAAAAAAAAATTTAAGTTATTTTCTAAAAATATCTATTTTCTAAAAGTTGCAGGCGAAAGAGTAGCAAAAAACAGGGTTTTTGGAAATTTGCAAAATGTTGGTCATAGAGACCGCTCTAACAGCCGCCAAACTAAAAAGCCGAAAAACGAATCTAAGGTGTGTAGGTACGCTTTTATAGAAAAATATTAATCTTCTTTTTTCATACATTATTGTCTCCCTCGAAAAGTGGACAATTCCCTTACTTTTTGTACAAAAACTAAAATAAGTTAGACATTCTTATGTAGGATTGGCGATTTTCAGCGTGAAACCATATGTCTATAGGAAGTAGCAGAATAGATATTCAGATTCAGCATCCCGAAAACCATGTATAGAATGAGTAATAATAAAACTTCTCTCTTTTTTCCCTGCTACTGGCACGTCAGAATTGATTTGACTGCAAAAGATATTACATTTCAAAGTGGAATAATTTTTACAAGGCTCAACAAGAATAATTGGCATAGACGTGCGATTTGTAGAAAATGAAAGCGGATTTATTAAAGCAAAGTTTTTTTTCCCCGATTTCGGCATAGCTTTTGCGCTGCAAGCAAAAAAGCAACGGGAAAACTGAGTTTTTAAAATTTGGGTCGTTTTCAGCGCGCTCTAGTGGCCAAACTTATGAACCGAAAAACCCAACTAAAGTAGGTAAACTTTTATTAAAAGTTTAAACGTGTTTATTTGACTTATTGGGGTCTACCTCGATAACTGGATATTTCTATAACTTTTTGGCAAGGGACCTAAAAAAGTCGAGGTGAAGCCAATGGCTTCAAGCTATGTCCGTGCGAGGTAGCGAAGTTGAAAATCGGATTCAGCATTCCGAAAACCATATAGAACCAGCGAAAAAAATTTTTCTGCAGGTATTTTTTTCCTGGTCGAAAAACCATTTGACTGGACTAAAAGGCTGTATAGTACTTTGTCACAAATTGCCGCAAAAAAATATTTGTATAAATTGTGAGAAAAAAATCCGAAATCAAAAGCAAACATTTTCAAAATCAAAATCAGACATCTGAATTCAAAATCGCCATAACCATGCATTTTTGCCTGCATGCATACTGGACAACTATTCAAATATCCAACTTGATGGAATTAAGCTGTCGAGGATCGAGAAATAGAAAAGAAATCGGAAAGAAAAAATAGAAACTAGATCCCTAGCAAGCACAAAACCAACGGTTGAACCAACAACCGGTTTTGTTTCATAGACGAAAGCAATGATTTCTTTGCGTATGGTAAATGGTAGGTGTATATGCACTTCACACACATGATCGCGCGAATTTTGTAAGAACACACAAGTTTAGTGTTTTTAAAAAGAAAAATATTTATTTGTGTGTTCTTACAAAATTGGCGCAGTCGGTAGGATCTCTCTAAGAGATTAACTAAAATAATCGATAGAAGAGATTCAGTGATACGAACAAAGCAAATACACGAAATCGATGGTATTCAAGAATAACGTATAGGTTATCAAATATACCAAATCCTGTAGAAGGAATCGGTAGTGTATAAATAAAAAAAACAAGTTTTGTGAAAAGTGAAAAAAAATAACAAAAATAATATATCCACGCAAAGGACCATATTATTCAAAAAAAAAAAAAAATATATTATATATATAAAATACGAATATAAAAAGTGATAAAAATGGCTCAACCTGAAATTGATCAAGCAGTAGTTATTAAAATGTTGGAAAAAGCACCCAACTTCTCTGGAGGTCCGAATGAAGACGTTGTCTCATTCGTAGAGTACATTGAATATGTACGTGGACACGTGGCTCCAACAAACACAGTACTTGCCACACTTATAATAAAAAATAAATTGCAAGGACGTGCTATTAATACGATCCAAAGACTACTTAGTCCAACGTGGGAGACCATAAGGGCAGCCCTGATTGAAGACTATTGCGTTACAGAAACATACGAGCAAATTCTAAAAGATTTTCACACTATTTCAGCGAAAGAAGTTCATCAACTTTATCAACAATGGGCAGAAATTTTAAGCAAACTTAACAAAAAAATTAAGTTAGAATTCAATATTGTTTATATTCCGGAAAATAGTGAAGCCATTGTGTTAAATAAATTTAAAAAATAATTTAAGTTCACACCAGGCTAGTGTTAATAGCACAAAATTTGAAAACATTAAGAAAAGCTTATCAAGTGCTTATTCGTTACAAAAGTCTTAGTAATAATACAACAACTAACCAACATACTAACCAACCCAAGTTACCTAACTCTGGACCATCCGTTCAAAGACTATATTAATAATTACAATAAAATTAATCAAATGCCGAATTCGACTCAGAGGAGAATTCAGAACGAAAGAGTGCTTGGAAAACCCAATTTCAATTATAGATTTGGTTTTCACAACCAACAACAAAATAGAAATAACTTTAATAACTATCAAAATAATAGGAATAGCTCAGGCCAATATCGAAACCTAGGCAGGAACCCATGGATGTGAACAACGCAGAAGTACATGAAGAAGAACTAAATTTTCTTTTTTAACGGCAAAGCGAAACACTTCCCATAGTTACCATAACAATCAATAATAAAAAGTTACGAATTCTAATAGACACAGGCTCAACAACAAGTATACTTGATGAGTCTGAGTTGCCAGAAATTCGTAAAATCCCATTTGAGATTCCTTTAAGAATTTAAACCACAAATAATTTTAATACTATAACAGAAGAAATGATTACCGAAGTGCCTGTTGAATTCAACGAAAATGAAGCAACAATGGCTGGAAAATAATGAAAATAAATAACAATAAATTTGTTGGCATTTTAGGCCAAAACCTCTTGAAACCTATAGGAGCAAATATTAACTTAGAAGGATATTTAGAAATAAACGGACAAAAAACTTTCAAATATTTTGAAAATTTCATTGACAATCAAAAATGTCCATATCAATTCGGAGAAATCCATACACTAGAATATTGTAACTCAAGTCAATTAATTAGTAACGATTTAAATTTTGAGGAAAAATCAGAATTAAGAAAATTCTTGGATGAAAATAGAAATTTATTCTATAACGAAGGAGACAGACTCTCTTCAACCACCCAGACAATGCATAGTATCAGAACTGAGCATGATAATCCAATTTTTAGCAAAATTTATCGCTCTCCCAAGATACATGAGCAAGAAATTGAACGTCAAGTAAAAGATCTTCTAGTTCAAGGTATAATAAGAAAAAGTACATCACCATATAATGCACCAATATGGGTAGTTCCAAAAAAAATTGACAATTCAGGGAAACAGAAATGGCGAATGGTAGTAGATTATCGTAAGCTTAATGACACAACAATAGAGTTCAAACAACCCACCCCTAATATAGATGAGATATTAGATAAACTTGGTAGAGCTCAATACTTCACCTAAGACCTTACCCTCGCAAAAGGTTTCCACCAAATAAAGATGGACCCTTCTGATATTGAAAAAAATGGCTTTTTCAACCCCATACGGACATTATGAATGGTTGCGGATGCCGTTTGGTTTGAAAAATGCGCCCGCTACCTTCCAACGAATGATGAACGAAGTATTGGAGGGATTAATAAATAAAATATGTGTAGTTTACATCGATGATGTACTTATTTTCAGTACATCATTGAAAGAACGTATGACTAGCCTCAGGTTGGTATTCCAAAGACTAATGAAACATAATTTGAAAGTTCAAATAGACAAATGCAATTTTTTAAAAAGAGAGACAAATTTCCTAGGGCATATCATTACCTCAAATGGTGTTAAACCAAATAGTGAAAATATAGAAGCCATTGATAAAATCCCCTTACCAAAAACACAAAATGAAATTAAATCTTTCTTATGTATAACAGGTTACTATCGCAAGTTCATTAAGGATTATGCTAAGATAGCACAACCAATGACTGTATATTTAAAAAAGGGCAAAAAGATAGATATCAAAGACAGTCACTAAGGCATATGAGGAACTAAAAATTGCTTTACAAAACGAACCAGTATCAGCATACCCTGATTTTAACGAAAAGTTTACTCTAACGACCGACGCGAGTAATTATGCAATAGGAACCGTATTGTCACAAAATGGACATCCAGTTACATTCGTATCAAGCACACTTAATGTGCATGAAAAAAATTATAGCACTACAGAAAAGGAGCTTTTAGTGGGCTTTTACTGCCCATAGTGTGGGCAGTAAAATATCTTAGACCTTATTTATATGGGCGTAGAGTTGATCTTAAGACAAATCATCAACCATTAAAATGGTTGCAAACAAAAAATTTAGGAAAAGACATTTCACCTCGCTTACAACGATGGATTCTCCAACTCGGAGAATATGACATGAAAATAGAATATCTCAAAGGAACATCAAATACAGTAGCAGATTTTCTTAGTAGAGAAACAGAAAATGAAGAACTAAATGTTTTAGAAAATGAATCAGAACAGGTAAACCATTCAGACTCAAACATAATTCATTCCCAGCTAGAAGAAGTAAATGATCACTTTCCAATTAAAGATACTGCAGTCAATTCATTCAAGCAACAAATCATTTTGAAATTAGGAATAGAACTGAAAAAGGTTAAAAATAGAATCTATAAAGGAATAGAAACGTTGGAAGAAGAAAATTTCAATATATCATTAATCCCATTAATTGAACCAAAAGTAACAGGCATCTATACAAATTTAGATGATACAAATTATAACAAACTTCAACAAATTTTAATAATGTTATTTGGAACAAGAATAAAATTCTATAAATGTGAGCACTTTCCGAAAGATATATATATATTCACGAAAACGAAACAGGACATTCTGGAATAGAAGAAAATTACAGAGGTTTGAGAACAAAAATCTATTTCAAGAATTTAAGAGAATTAATAAATGATGTCGTTAATTCATGCAAAATATGTAAGCAATCAAAATACGACAGGAATCCTATTAAACAAAAATTCGAGATTACAGAAACTCCTTGTGATATTAATGAAATCATTCATGTTGATATATACCACATAGCGAAAACAAAATATTTAACTACAATTGACAAATTCAGTAAATTTGCAACTTCTACATACATTCCTAATGTCTCTCATGAAACATTAGAAGAAACTCTTTCACAAGTTATATCTATTTCCGGAAAACCAAAGAAATATATAATGGATAATGAATTTAATTTTCCCAGAGTAATCAAATTTCTCGAAATTCCACTTCACAAAAGTAAATTCCCACACAGGAAATTCTGATGTTGAAGTGTTTCATAGAACCTTAGCAGAAAAGGTTCGTAGCATCCTAAACGGAAAACACCCACTATTCACGAAATAAGATTAGCAGTGCATAAGGCAAACTTATATTACAATAATGCAATACATTCTACGACAAAGAATTCCCCTTACGATGTTCACGGAGGCAGAGTAAACAAACCAAAACTACATGATCAGATGAAAGAAAAGAAAGAGAAAATAATAGATAAAGCTAACAAAACTCGAGAAGATTACCCCGAGAATAGAACGGAAGGCTTTATAAAAAATTCTAGAACAGACAGACGAAAAACAGAGCCAAGATATAAATATGGCAATATTATATATATAAAATACAAATATGATATATGATATAATATATATAAATAAATATGATACAAAAAGTGATAAAAATGGCTCAACCTGAAATTGATCAAGCAGTAGTTATTAAAATGTTGGAAAAAGCACCCAACTTCTCTGGAGGTCCGAATGAAGACGTTGTCTCATTCGTAGAGTACATTGAATATGTACGTGGACACGTGACTCCAACAAACACAGTACTTGCCACACTTATAATAAAAAATAAATTGCAAGGACGTGGGAGACCATAAGGGCAGCCCTGACTGAAGACTATTGCGTTACAGAAACATATGAGCAAATTCTACAAGATTTTCACACTATTTCAGCGAAAGAAGTTCATCAACTTTATCAACAATGGGCAGAAATTTTAAGCAAACTTAACAAAAAAATTAAGTTAGAATTCAATATTGTTTATATTCCGGAAAATAGTGAAGCCATTGTGTTAAATAAATTTAAAAAATAATTTAAGTTCAAACCAGGCTAGTGTTAATAGCACAAAATTTGAAAACATTAAGAAAAGCTTATCAAGTGCTTATTCGTTACAAAAGTCTTAGTAATAATACTATAACTAACCAACATACTAACCAACCCAAGTTACCTAACTCTGGACCATTCGTTCAAGGACCCTATAATAATAATTACAATGAAATTAATCAAATGCCGAATTCGACTCAGAGGAGAATTCAGAACGAAAGAGTGCTAGGAAAACCCAACTTCAATTATAGATTTGGTTTTCACAACCAACAACAAAATAGAAATAACTTTAATAACTATCAAAATAATAGGAATAGCTCAGGCCAATATCGAAACCTAGGCAGGAACCCATGGATGTGAACAACGCAGAAGTACATGAAGAAGAACTAAATTTTCTTTTTTACCGGCAAAGCGAAACACTTCCCATAGTTACCATAACAATCAATTATAAAAAGTTACGAATTCTAATAGACACAGGCTCAACAACAAGTATACTTGATGAGTCTGAGTTGCCAGAAATTCGTAAAATCCCATTTGAGATTCCTTTAAGAATTAAAACCACAAATAATGTTAATACTATAACAGAAGAAATGATTACCGAAGTGCCTGTTGAATTCAACGAAAATGAAGCAACAATGGCATGGAAGATAATGAAAATAAATAACAATAAATTTGTTGGCATTTTAGGCCAAAACCTCTTGAAACCTATAGGAGCAAATATTAACTTAAAAGAAGGATATTTAGAAATAAACGGACAAAAAACTTTCAAATATTTTGAAAATTTCATTGACAATCAAAAATGTCCATATCAATTCGGAGAAATCCATACACTAGAATATTGTAACTCAAGTCAATTAATTAGTAACGATTTAAATTTTGAGGAAAAATCAGAATTAAGAAAATTCTTGGATGAAAATAGAAATTTATTCTATAACGAAGGAGACAGACTCTCTTCAACCACCCTATACCAATGCATAGTATCAGAACTGAGCTTGATAATCCAATTTTAGCAAAATTTATCGCTCTCCCAAGATACATGAGCAAGAAATTGAACGTCAAGTAAAAGATCTTCTAGTTCAAGGTATAATAAGAAAAAGTACATCACCATATAATGCACCAATATGGGTAGTTCCAAAAAAAATGGACAATTCAGGGAAACAGAAATGGCGAATGGTAGTAGATTATTGTAAGCTTAATGACACAACAATAGAGTTCAAACAACCCATCCCTAATATAGATGAGATATTAGATAAACTTGGTAGAGCTCAATACTTCACCTAAGACCTTACCCTCGCAAAAGGTTTCCACCAAATAAAGATGGACCCTTCTGATATTGAAAAAAATGGCTTTTGCAACCCCATACGGACATTATGAATGGTTGCGGATGCCAATGTAGAATTCCACTTCACAAAAGTAAATTCCCACACAGGAAATTCTGATGTTGAAGTGTTTCATAGAACCTTATCAGAAAAGGTTCGTAGCATCCTAAACGGAAAACACCCACTATTCACGAAATAAGATTAGCAGTGCATAAGGCAAACTTATATTACAATAATGCAATACATTCTACGACAAAGAATTCCCCTTACGATGCCCACGGAGGCAGAGTAAACAAACCAAAACTACATGATCAGATGAAAGAAAAGAAAGAGAAAATAATAGATAAAGCTAACAAAACTCGAGAAGATTACCCCGAGAATAGAACGGAAGGCTTTATAAAAAATTCTAGAACAGACAGACGAAAAACAGAGCCAAGATATAAATATGGCAAACTCAGAGATCAACATAAAAACAATGTTCAGAGAATGAGAGTTAGCAAGTACACAAACAAAAACAATATCATTAGAATTATTCAAAGACGAAGGAAGCTTAGAATCAGGCATTAGAGTATTTAAGCTTTGAATCAGAATCAATTGGTTTAAGTTTAGCTACCACAGAACATAGACACAAAAAAAATGATTATCTTCGTCATCTTTTTATTAACCAACACAGTATATTGTGAAATAAGTTTTACGGAATCAAACGGGTCAAATGGATATTCAGTTATAAAATATGATGAAATAGAAATAGTGCACGAGTATAATTTCATAATACATATTGTGAATTTAACAGATTTAAATGCAATAGTGAATAAAATAGATCGAGATCTTAAACAATTAGAGAAAGCAATACCATCAATTCAACAATACAATTCATTAAACGAGGAAATTAAGCACATTAAAGAAGAGGTTAATACTATTAAAGGACATAATAAAGCAAATGAGAGATTTAAACGAAGTTTAATAGATGCAGGAGGAAGAGTATTGAATTTCCTATTCGGAACTATGGATGATGAAGATAAAACACAAATAGAAGAACATATAAGAATTAACGCTAAAAACAATCATAAATTAATAGAAAATAATAATCATCAAGTTTAAATAAACAATAAAATCCAAAAAGAAATAATTTCCATACAGTCCAATCTTAATCAGTCAAGCAGCAGAATAAAAAGTTTGGGTAAAAGATATGTTGAAATTTCTGAAAGAATTATAATTTTAGAGTTCCAAAGAAAAGTAGATAGAGTAAAAGAAATAATTGAAAAACTTCAAAACATAATTTTGTCTAGTAGATTACAAGTTATGACGCAAAGTTTAATTACTGTGGAAGAGATAGAAGATTATGAAATTGATATTAACAAATTAAAAAATATCAAACTAACAACAGCCGAGTATACAAATGAATTACTAATTTTTATAATACAAATCCCAAAGCCTGAAATAGTTATAAGAGAAAATAATAATTGGCGGATATTTGAAGAAAATAAAGAGTTAAAGAATCTAAAAATATATAAAAATTGTATTGATTATAAAAATTCTGTCAAATTGATAAATGAAGAAGAAAATATTGTAAAAGAGTTACAAAGAGGTACTCTCTTAATAATAAACGCTAATTTTGTTGTAAACAATTCGTGTGATGAGAGAAACACGATTAAATTAGAAAATCATGTATTGATAAACCTTAAAAACTGTAAAATAATGTTAAAAGATATTGAATACCCAAATGAAAATAAAGAAGTAAAACATAAAAAAAAAATATAGATATGGAATCAAACTTTGATTTGGCGAACGTAAAATATAAGAAGAATAATGTTAATATCAGCAACATAGATAACATGGATGTCATAGAAGAAAAATTTGTAAAACACAGAAATATGAACTTAAGCATATCTATGGCCAGCGTTCTGATAATTGTAATCGTAGCCTTAGTTTCAATATACATTGTAAAGAAAAGATTGTTTCAGGAGAAACAACAAGCAAAGGGGGGGGGGGGGGGGGGGGGAAGTTATGTTAGGGCCACTTGATGTTACCCAACGTCAATTGGACACAACAGAACCGCTACCCAAATCCCAATCAATATTTACATCATAAATAATATGATTTTTAATTAACTTTTCGAGCTGACCGTAATAAAATTCCAAGTGAATAAAAAAAGGTGCCGTGGCGTAGTGGTTGTGTGTGTGCTTACTACGCCGGAGGTCTGGGTTCGAATCCTGCCATTGTCACCTGAAAAAAAAAAAAAGATTTGTTCTTTTCCACGGTCCCCACCTCCGCGAGGGTTTGACAAGCCCTCCGAGAGTATCAATTGTCTTGAAAAACTTCTCAAACTGCCGTTCGGATTCGGCAAAAAATTGTACGTCCCCTTGTATGTGAAGAAATCAACACACACAGCAAACATTGTTGAGAAGTTGGCCCTGGTTCACATCGAGCTGTTGCGCCACTCTATATATTTATTTTAGATTAAAAAAGGGTGGACACTTGAATTTTATTACGCAGCTGCAATTTTTTGTTTATACAACTTAAATTATAATTACAATTTTTCTGTATACAACTTCAGCATTGTCGTTCCTCAAACGAAATGCGTAGATATAGATAAAGATATATGCATAGAGAAATCGACTTGTTAATCGACAAAATATGAATAAGGACACTTCTAAGTTACCAGTCCTAAGAATAAGATCGTGTTTGCTAAATAAATGTTTTTCTTTTTAAAAACACTAAACTTGTGTGTCCTTACAAAATTCGTGAAAATGATGAAAAATAAGACAAAGAGAACATAGTGAAGAGAGCGCATTGATTGTTTTGCAGTTGGCGTCAGAGTCAGCAGAATCAGATTCAGAATAGATTCAAATTCGAAGAGAAGCTTACATGTTACCAATACATGCAAGTGCATTTACTTGAGCTCTGACTTCGGTGCAGAGGGGGCATTCCTAAAGGGAGATCCATTGAGTTTAAGGATATTGCTCTACATATAAGAGATATCGTAGATATCGTTCGGGCACTGTGATTATCATTAAAGTTTTGTAAGAAAAAAGCGTTGAAGTTTTTCAGCTTCCTTGTTGCTTTTGCATCCCCATATTTGGCAGCTGTAGCACATGACTGGCCGCATCACTGACTGGAACACTTTGTATTTTGTAGATAAGGCGATGTCGTTTCCTTAAAGAACTTTGTGCCAAAAGATATTGATCGCCGATTTGGCTTTTGCGAGCTTCTGAAGGTGTAGAGACCTATTCATATTTGGCTTGATATGGAATCCAAGCTAGGTTTACTCAGAGACTACCGACTTCTATTTCTTGACCGTCAAAGACCATTTCTCGGACGATTTCAGCTTTAATTGCCTGTTTCTAACTATCTTAAATTTTGACTTGGCTTAGTTCACTTTTAAATTCAATTTTTTACAGTAGTGGGTTAAGCGGTTTAACATAGGATGTAGGCTATTATGATACTCAGCAAGTAAGAAGATGTCATCTGTATACATAAGTATCTTAATGACACTCCAGCGAATGGGAGTCCAGATGGTAGGCAATCTACGATGTCGTCCAGAAGCAATGCAAAAGGATTGCACTTAGAAGACATCCTTGTTTAACTCCAGATTTTATCTCACATCATTCCGACATAATGGATCCGTCCCACACTGCTTGTCTTTTAGTATTATTCAAGACAAGTAGTGTGGACCAATAAGCTAGTATTAAAATGATTATACACGAATCATTTTAGTGGACATTCTTTTTTGAGATAGATAGATATTTTATTTTGTATTAATCAAATTCACATAGTTTGTAACCGCACATTTTACAATACAATAATGTGATAATCAAAGTTATCTTTCTATTGAAATATGGTTTTTTATATATTAAATTCAGTTCAATTTTTTATATATTTAAATTCAGGATTAAGTACTAACTTTGAGGCAAAAATTCGGAAAACCCTAAATACAAAAGAAAAGAGCAAAAAAAAAGAAGAAAAAAGTACATGACTAGATTGTGCTTAAATACTAAATAAATAAATAACTAACAAAAATAAAGAAATGATTGAATAAGTACATACATATTAAATGTATAAATAAATAAGTAAATAAATTAGCAAATAAATAAATAAATAGATATATTATATATAAAATATATATATAAATAATATAATATAATAATATAATATATATATATTATTAATTATTATATAATAATATTATATAATATATATTTATATATATATATAATATATATATAATATATATTTATATAATATATATATAAATAATATATATATAATAACTAAATAAATAAATAATAAATAAAAAAATAAGAAATAATAAATTAAAAATAAATAAATAGATAACGTAATAAATTAACAAAAATAAACAAACAGATAACATAAGCAACATTAAATATTTAATTCGTTTACAAGGGGATTATCAGAAAAGCTACATCGTGTTAAAAATGCACTTTGAAGTTTTTTAATTCTATTAGAAATCAGTTCAGCATTCGCCTTTTCATGGAGATCTAAACTTAAATACCTCCATGGTAGATCTAGCATAATTTTCAATAGTTTATTTTGTGAAACTTGCAACCTTTTGATATGACAGGCAACAGAGTTGCCCCGCCCCGTACTTGACAACCATACAAAAGTATTGCCTGAAAAATTTGTTTGTGTATTATTATTTTATTTTCAACTGAAAGTAGATTCTCGATTTATAAATGGATACAACATCCCGATTGCGATGCCTATTTTCTTTATGGTTTTATTTATATGGTCTCTAAAAGTTAGTTTAGTGTCTAAATGAGCACCCAAATACCGCACCGAAGACCCCCAGTTAATATGACTCCCACCGACAAAGATTTGGCTGTTGGGAAGAGCCTCAGCTTTTCTTTTTCGAGAGAAAAAGATCGCTTGAGTTTTCCCATCGTTCAGCTTAATTTTCCATCTACTATAGTACTTTTCCAGTATATTCATACCATCTTTTAAATTCCATTCAATATTGAAAGCGATTTGATGGGAAGAACTTATAGCGGTGTCATCTGCCATCTCATGAAACTAAAGCAACGATTAGACAAAAAAGACTTCACTATTGTAGAAAGACATGGAGGAAAGTTCAGATTGATCATTTTGTAAATAAGGCCCTCGTGCCAAACTGAATCCTTTTATTCTTAAAAATTTCAGTTTCGAATATAAAAATATGATAGGAAAAATATGTAGCGGTGTCATCTGCAAAAATGGCTACGTCACAATAAGGCAGGTGTGGAATATCGGACGTGTAAATGCTGTAGAGGATCGGTCCAAGGACTGGCCCCTGTGGTACTCCAGCATTTATATCCATAAGGCTAGAAACACTATCATTTATATGGACACTAAAGCAACGTTTAGACAAAAAAGACTTCACTATTTTAGAAAGACATGGAGGAAAGTTTAGATTGATCATTTTGTAAATAAGGCCCTCGTGCCAAACTGAATCCTTTATAGCATTTATATCAATAAGACTAGAAACACTATCATTTATATGGACACTAAAGCAATGATTAGACAAAAAAGACTCCACTATTTTAGAAAGACATGGAGGAAAGTTCAGATTGATCATTTTGTAAATAAGGCCCTCGTGCCAAACTGAATCGTGCCAAAGTTGTTTAATATCCAGTAGTATCATGCCAGTCGATTTGCCTTGAGAACGGTTGCTTTTGACACAACGGCAAATTCTAAGTACCTGATGGGTAGTGTTGTGGAAACGCCTGAAACTAATGGGAATAATATACATCAGCTTTTTTAATATCCAGTAGTATCATGCCAGTCGATTTGCCTTGAGAACGGTTGCTTTTGACAGAACGACAAATTCTAAGTACTTGATGGGTAGTGTTGTGGAAACGCCTGAAACCAAACTGTTCCTTGGGATGGATATCGTTCTCATTGGTAAACTTCTGGATTTTTTCCTTTATAACCTTTACATAAATTTTACTCAGATTACTTAGCAGGCTTATAGGCCTATAGCTCTTTGGACTTTCTTGTGGCTTACCAACTTTAAGTATTGGCACTATTTTAGCCTTTTTCCAAGCATCAGGAAAATATTGCAATTTAATGCACAAATTTATCAGGAATGCAAAGAATTTGATACCCACATTTGGAAGTTGCTTTACATACATGTTTTTTATACTGTCGATACCTCCTACATATCTTATGCGCAGGCTGTTGACAATGAATTTTATTTTTTCCTCTTCGGCTTCAAAATTTGATACGCAATCGGTATTTGCTGATACAAAAGATTGGGCAGTGTCACTTACTAGATTGTTTCTACGCCGTCACCAAGGTGTAGAGACACACAATGGTTTACTTTTTCAATGTCTGAAAATAATGAGCCAGATACATTTTTAAGGAACGGTATTTGTCTGTTTTTGGTTTTGATCACCTTTACAATATTCCAGAACGGTTTCGAATTTTTGTCCAACGAACTTAGTTTTTGATTCCATTCTGCACTTCGATGTTTAAAAATTTCATTCGACACCCGTTTTTTTTTTTTTAAATATAGCATTTGTTGCCTATATACGGGCTGACGATACCTTTGCCAATACCTTCTGCTAATATTTTAACCTAATATAATGCTGATATCTTAACCTTATTAACTCTTAGATGCGTGAGGGTCTGGATGCGGCTTACTTTTTCTATCTTTGGCACTGATTGCGTAACCCAACTTAGAATAATATCAGAAAAATTATAAACGATAGAATCGACATCATCTTTGGACAAAACATTTTCTAGGCTCATTGGAACATCACGCAATCTTCGCTTCATTTTAGATTGAAAACGCGTCCAGTCTGAAACCCTCTTTTCACCTGACCGTAGGAGCCGACAGAAAACGGGGTTGTGATCAGAGCTTAGTTCTCTCAGAGATAATGTTTAAGTTAGTAAACTGGGTACATTTGTAACAAATAGGTCAAGGACCGAAGGACTACCACGTGAACTAGCTGGAAAAAAGGTGGGAGACGGAGGAAACAAGATAGAAATCGGTAATATAGCAGACAAACTCGACAATAAGTTTCCCCAAGCATTTGCTTTTATGCAGCCCCAATCCCTATGACGGCAATTAAGATCTCCTGCAATTAAAAAATCACCATTTATTGAGAAGATTTTTCTTAAATCGGTTTTAAAGCTTTGTCTCTTTGCAGCTGAAGTAGAACCACCCGCGAAGTAGACACAATATACCTTTATTAGTCTTTAATTTTCAAACTTGATTTCAATACCTACATTTTCCACACATCGTGTATTAATGATAGGTAAAGGCGAATGCTGAACTGACCTTTCAACGTGTACTGCAACACCTCCACCCCTTTGACCTTTTTGATCGTTTCGGTAGCATTTAAATTCAGGCGTTGATAAATTTATACCCTTTTTAAGACCAGTCTTAAAAACAAAAGCAAAACCAATGTTGCTACTAGTTAAAAAGTTTATAAACTCTATAGCTTTATTTCGAATCCCCCTGGCATTCCAATTAATAATTTGTCTGACATATTACTTATTATTACTACTTATTATTGCTAGTAAGTTCTATATTTAGCAAGAACTTACTTGCTAAATGTGCGATTACCTTAAATTGATCATTTTTGTCTTACATGACGAAAATAATGTAATCATCTCCATTGCTAAGCGGACATTGGAGCGTCTATTATGTCAATAGAGTTCAATAGTTGCATTGAGTGTTGTTGCTGACGACGGTGTTGGGTGCAGTGAGAGCATGGTTCTCCCACACATTACTTGTTGGCACGTTTGGATGTGCAGCAGAGTAGCTTTTCAATGGAGCTTGCTGACGTGGTGGTGGCAGCGAGGGAAAATCATTCATGGAATGCAATGAAACAGCCTGGCGCTGGTTGTGCGCATGTCCAGTGTGAGAAGAGACTTGCGATCGCGGTGGTAGCTGCGCTTGTGTACAAGCAGAAGTGTTGAGAGAAATGGGCTTTTTTCTCACTGATCTCTCCTTCATCTCTTGATATTTGATTTTTCTGATACAATGTGCAGTTCCTTACAGTTTGCACATTTAAAAACATTGGACTCGTTGCATTCAGCAGATTTATGCGGACCAGCGCAAAGACCATAATATGTTTTAACGTGGCAATTACGTTCACCATGACCATACATTTGACAGTTATGGCATTGGGTTAGTTTACCACGGAGTTTTTTTTGTAGACCCCAATTGACTTGGGTATGCAAAATTGAGCGAACGTGTTTTTTTAAGTCAAAAAACCTCATTGAACCATTTTCCAGTGAAATGATGTAGAAATAGTCGGTGTAGCGCTCGTATTGTTTAGTTATTTTTTTAACGTCAAAACATTTGAGATTTAATTTTATGAGCTCATCTTTTAGTAAACTTGTGTCTATATCACTCATGCCGTACAAAAATACTATGAATGTTTTTTCACTTTCGAGTTGGTGGGAGAAAAATTGGCAATTTTCTTCTTTAAGCTTCGCGAGGGTTATGTTATAAGAAGTTACAGATTAGCAGATGATTTTTATCCCGATTGAAATTTTCTTAATGCATTAGTCAGCAATTTCCAGTGAATTCATTAGTTTATGCACATAATCAGGAGATTTTTGCAATAACTTAATTGGAGGAACGTGCACTTTTTTGAAGAAACATTCGCGATTATTTCGTCCATGTTATCATCATCCGTGTCAATCTCTGGCAATGTTTGTAAGAGGCTAAATTTATTGTATCTACTAGGATCTTTTCGGTCACGCACTGCACTATTCTTTATCGTTTTCATATTGAAGCAGATTTTTTTATCCGAGGACAAAAGATTGTCCCCGGGCTCGGGTGCTCTATCACGTTTAGCAATGATAGAAGCGATTTTAGAGGGAAAGCCTAATTGAGACGTCTTGCGTAGAGAAAAGCTCCGGTTAGACGATCTTTTTTGAGAAAGTTAGTAGATTTTTTTAAATATTCTGTCTATTGAGTCGAAAGCAGCTTGGCAAAGAACATGTTAAGTTTTCTTTTTCGACGAAGAAAGTATTTTGCTATAGTGGTTAGTGGAAATATGTTGTCAATTGTCAAGTATCCCTTACGAAAGTCTTCATGAAAATCGCTTACGAGTTTTTGGTCGTTTACACAGAATTGAAGAAAATATTTTTGCAATAGCATTCATGAGCGATATGCCCCTATAGTTAAAAGAAAAGTTTGGGTCTCCTTTCTTGTTAATTGGATAAACAATGAGGGACGTCATCTGTGACAAATATGTAGTTATAAACCGAGAGCATGCGGTAGGGAAAATAAGATAGGAAAATACTTATACTAATAAGATAGGAAAATACTTACTTTACTCTAGTGACTTTCTTCGAGTGTCTAAGATCTCCTTTCAAGGTCCATATGTTTGAGTTCGAGTACCTACCTACCAAACATAGAACTCATCTATGTAATTTAAATAAATATATTTAGGTACATAATACCTTCTTCGGAACAAACTGATCTTTTGGAAATCAAGAAAAGGCAGGTATAGGTATGCCCAGACAAATTTCATTTATATATTTTCTTAAATTAATGTGTGAGAAACCGCATGTAATGACGGTATTGTAGGTGCTTTCATTGAAAGGTAACCTGCCAAACGCTTTTCCTACACTTGAAGGAACTTAGTCTTAGTCTAACGAAAAATGGGAGGTTTTTAGTAAGTTAAGATTCTTACTCTATAAAGGTTTTTCACTAGCCACGGAAAAAACATTACTGTGTACCAATTTGCTTGACATAAGCTACTGCTCCTGTATACGAATAAATTCAAAATTTAATTTTATTGTTACGTTATCTAAAAGTGCAGTATCTAGATACCTACCTACCCACCATGTCAATGCACAAATGTAAGAAACACCTAGGTATTGCCTGTTAATTTTCAAACAAGCGAGAGATAGGTAGTAAACGAAAGATATAGAAGGGCACATACCTGTAGATAGGCACCTTACGTTTAAAGCTAGGTGTCCCTTCAAAAAAACGCTAGTTGTTTTGTAAAAAGCCTCGTAGCGTCCACAATATTTGGAATATTTTAACAAAAATAACGGCGTTTGATTAAGAAAATACTAGGCCACTTTATTGTTGCCTTTCGTTTTTTTAGAAGAAACCGTTATATCTTAAAAGTGTAAATAAAAGTCAAAATTCATGAAATTTAGTTAGATAATTTTTATAATTATTGATGGGGCATGTTCAAAAAATTATTTTTTTATTTGCTTTATATTTTACAAGAAAAAAAGATTCTACAACTAATGTGGATGCTCTTTTTTCAATACTTTTTTTTCGTTATTTCGGAAAAAAAGTACTTAAAACAATAAAAGGAAGGTAGATTTGGAAGGTAACGCAAATGCTTCATGTGACAGAACTTCTAAAATTGAAAAGGTAACTTGCTCAAATTCCTTTTCTTTCAAAGCCAATATGTGTGTGCCACTATTCCTGATTTTTTTAAATTTAAAATATGCTTAATTTTTGCCAAAAACAAGGCAACTCATTTTTTTACACCTTATTTTATTTATTTTCTTTGGGGCTGTCACGGTTTGATTTCTAAATTTTCGAAATTATTTTACTATGAAAAAAAATATATTATTACAACTAGTGAGGATCCCAAAAAAATGTTTTTTTGATCTAAACATTTTTAAAAATGCAATTTTATAAACCAACAAATAGCAAACGTATGCTATTTGTTGGTGCTGAGGGAACGTATGGCACAGATATCACAAGTAATTTTTTTTATTTTTATTTAGTATTTTTTTAATTAGACTGCATTCAAATAAAAAGATTTTAGTTTGTAAAATCGTAGATATTAATTTTTGAAAGCGTCTGTTCGGCTTTTTTTGCCTAAAAAATTCCTTGAACGTTCGCACACAAGGCAACGTGAAGTTCGAAAAAATGCCACACTGTCGTGGCGCTTTCGTTTCATCATTCTCTTTCTTGTACAGATTGGGCAGTGGGCACTTACTTAGTTCTTGGTAGGTATATATTAGATCGCTGAAGAGAATTTTATCGATCTTGTGTTGTTTTGTGTCTAGAATGTAATTGTATATACCATTGTCTGTGTGTATACTTTTTGATGGCTATTTTCGACCAGCTCATGATCTCGCGGAGAACATTGCCACGAAGATTATTCGAGATCTATTCGAGGGGAGGTAAGGCACCTTATCCTTTTTTCCGTGATGGGTATACGTATTACCTATATGGTGCAAGGTCATAATTGAAATGTAAGGTGTCGTTGCTGAACGATTTTTTGAATGAATTTGGGTAGAAAGGTAGGTATGTAGTGTGGGATGTGTTATTTACATGCGGAAGTGTCAATGGGCTCACAAAATTGTGGGTAGGTAGGACGAAGGTAGGTAATAAAAATAAGAGGAGATTTTTTTATTTATATTGATAAAGGCTTTAAGAAATGAGAAACGCGTTTCTTGTTTTCTAAATATTAACACATTTTGGCTTCTTACTCAAGTGGTTTGTGCTTACGTAAAACTTAGTTGATAAGATAAAAACATATCAGAAATTATTGGCTTTTTATGGCACTAACATTTCTTTAAAGCAGCTTAAAGGTATTCAAGCGAGTCTCGAAAACCGTATAATATTTAAGGCCTGATATATTTTTCCTACAAGCCCTGAAAAATGCCTTTGTCTGAGATTTTTTCTCGAATGGTACATATTACTGTTACTCAGATAATGTGAGGGACACTCGTTTTTTTAGCTTTTTCTGCATTTTTTGATTTAAAAACCATAAAACGACTATCTAAAATCTTTTTTTTTTCATTTTTTTTTTATTGTACTGAAATCACTCGAAATGGCTATTTCTTACCGATAGAATGGGCATATGATTTTAATATAACGGTAATAAATGCTGGTTTTTTAATTTGCTTTATAAACCAAAAAAAATTCTTAAGAAAAATTTAAGTTTCATTTGAATATTGAACCTCGTGCCAAACTGAATCCTTTATAGCATTTATATCAATAAGACTAGAAACACTATCATTTATATGGACACTAAAGCAATGATTAGACAAAAAAGACTCCACTATTTTAGAAAGACATGGAGGAAAGTTCAGATTGATCATTTTGTAAATAAGGCCCTCGTGCCAAACTGAATCGTGCCAAAATTGTTTAATATCCAGTAGTATCTGCAGTAGTAGTATGCCAGTCGATTTGCCTTGAGAACGGTTGCTTTTGACAGAACGACAAATTCTAAGTACCTGATGGGTAGTGTTGTGGAAACGCCTGAAACCAAACTGTTCCTTGGGATAGATATCGTTCTCATTGATAAACTTCAGGATTTTTTCCTTTATAACCTTTTCATAAATTTTACTCAGATTACTTAGCAGGCTTATAGGCCTATAGCTCTTTGGACTTTCTTGTGGCTTACCAACTTTAAGTATTGGCACTATTTTAGCCTTTTTCCAAGCATCAGGAAAATATTGCAATTTTATCAGGAATGCAATGAATTTGATACCCACATTTGGAAGTTGCTTTAAATATATGTTTTTTTTATACTGTCGATACCTCCTACCTTTCTAATACGCAGGCAAACTTTCAAACCTTCAAAAATTTATACGCAATCGGTGTTTGCTGATACAAAAGATTGGACAGTGTCACTTACTAGATTGTTACTACGCATGTCACCAAGGTGTAGAGACACACAATGGTTGTTTGCAAAGCTACAGGCGAGTGCGTTTACTTTTTCAATGTCTGAAAATAATGAGCCAGATACATTTTAAAGGAACGGTATTTGTCTGTTTTTGGTTTTGATCACCTTTACAATATTCCAGAACGGTTTCGAATTTTTGTCCAACGAACTTAGTTTTTGATTCCATTCTGCATTTCGATGTTCAAAAATTTCATTCGACACCCGTTTTTTTAAATATAGCATTTGTTGCCGATATACGCCAATACCTTCTGCTAATATTTTAACCTAATATAATGCTAATATCTTAACCTTATTAACTCTTAGATGCGTGAAGGTCTGGATGCGGCTTACTTTTTCTATCTTTGGCACTGATTGCGTAACCGAACTTAGAATAATATCAGAAAAATTATAAACGATAGAATCGACATCATCTTTGGACAAAACATCTTCTAGGCTCATTGGAACATCACGCAATCTTCGCTTCATTTCAGATTGAAAACGCGTCCAGTCTGCATTCTTCAAGTCTAGTATGTATTCAACCCTCTTTTCACCTGACCGTAGAAGCCGACAGAAAACGGGGTTGTGATCAGAGCTTAGTTCTCTCAGAGATAATGTTTTAGTTAGTAAACTGGGTACATTTGTAACAAATAGGTCAAGGACCGAAGGACTACCACGTGAACTAGCTGGAAAAAAGGTGGGAGACGGAGGAAACAAGATAGAAATCGGTAATATAGCAGACAAACTCGACAATAAGTTTCCCCAAGCATTTGCTTTTATGCAACCCCAATCCCTATGACGGCAATTAAGATCTCCTGCAATTAAGAAATCACCATTTATTGAGAAGATTTTTCTTAAATCGGTTTTAAAGCTTTGTCTCTTTGCAGCTGAAGTAGAACCACCCGGGAAGTAGACACAATATACCTTTATTAGTCTTTAATTTTCAAACTTGATTTCAATACCTCCATTTTCCACACATCGTTAATTAATGATAGGTAAAGGCGAATGCTGAACTGACCTTTCAACATGTACTGCAACACCTCCACCCCCCTTTGATCTTTTTGATCGTTTCGGTAGCATTTAAATTCAGGAGTTGATAAATTTATACCCTTTTTAAGAGCAGTCTGAAAAACAAAAGCAAAACCAATGTTGCTACTAGTTAAAAAGTTTATAAACTCTATAGCTTTATTTCGAATCCCCCTGGCATTCCAATTAAGAATTTGTCTGACATATTACTTATTATTACTACTTATTATTGCTAGTAAGTTATATATTTAGCAAGAACTTACTTGCTAAATGTGCGGTTACCTTAAATTGGTCATTTTTGTCTTACATGACGAAAATAATGTAATCATCTCCATTGCTAAATTGTTTAGTTCATCAATAGTGAAAAACGCATCATTATTAGAGATGTTGCTGGGAGCGTCTATTGACATGTTGCATTGAGTGTTGTTGCTGACGACGGTGTTGGGTGCAGTGAGAGCATGGTTCTCCCACACATTACTTGTTGGCACGTTTGGATGTGCAGCAGAGTAGCTTTTAAATGGAGCTTGTCGCTGACGTGGTGGTGGCAGCGACGGAAAATCATTCATGGAATGCAATGAAACAGCCTGGCACTGGTTGTGCGCATGTCCGGTGTGAGAAGAGACTTGCGATCGCGGTGGTAGCTGCGCTTGTGTACAAGCAGAAGTGTTGAGAGAAATGGGTTTTTTTCTCACTGATCTCTCCTTCATCTCTTGATATTTGATTTTTCTGATACAATGTGCAGTTCCTTACAGTTAGCACATTTAAAAACATTGGACTCGTTGCATTCAGCAGTTTTATGCGGACCATACCATACATTTGACAGTTATGGCATTGGGTTAGTTTACCACGGAGTTTTTTTTTGTAGACCCCAATTGACTTGGGTATGCAAAATTGAGCGAACGTGTTTTTTTAAGTCAAAAAACCTAATTGAACCATTTTCCAGTGAAATGATGTAGAAATAGTCGGTGTAGCGCTCGTATTGTTTAGTTATTTATTTAACGTCAAACCATTTGAGATTTAATTTTATTTTTTTTTATAATGTACTCGCGAACAAGGGATTGACTACCCCTTTAATGTTTAGCATCTCACGAGCGGAAAGGATTAGAAGAAGGGGAAAGGGATGAGAGGTACCGGTGAACTCTTGTTTTGAACAGTTGTGGGTTGTATTGCGTAGGAAAGAGTTGTCCTGGTAGGACATTCCACATTCGCGTTGTACGGCTTATGAAAGAACCTCTAAACTTTACAGTACGCCCGAAAGTCGGCTCAAGGGTGAACTGATGAGCATTCGATCGTTGGCGAGTATTACGGTTGAATAATTTGAGGGGTGGAATGCAAATGGCTATTTCGTTGGAACACTGTTTGTAAAAAAAACGGTAAAACAGTGACAAGCAAAAGACATTGCGTCGATGTTCGAGTGAGTCGATAGACTTTGCAATATTTCTGTCACCTATGAGTTTTATCGCGCGTTCCTGGATCCTATCGAGCAGGTGCAGTGTTGTTTAAGGAGCACCAGCCCAGACATGGGAGTTCCATTTTAGGGCGGATATAGGCCTTATATAAAATAGCCAAATCAGAAGGGGTGAAATATTTCTTGCATCTTTTAAGGAAACCTAGGCATTTCGCAGCATTCTTGGCGACGTCGAATATTTTTTTTTTTTCCCGTGGGTAGGAAAAACCTTCATATGCACTACGAGGACCGGCCGCGCGTGCTCATAGTAGTGTAAGATTCTTACTCACTAAAAAACCTCCCATTTTCCGTCAGACTACGACTAAGTTTCCTTAACAAGAAGTTCACGCTTCTGTAATAATCGCGTGTGGCAGGCTGCCTTCCAACGAAGGCACCTACAATACCGGCAATTTATGCGGTTTCATCTTATGCTGCTAGATCTAACGGTCTCATTCGTTGTAGTCGGCGCGTAAGATTTGTCTGATCCAAAGTTCGGATAATTTCATTGTTGCAGTGTCCGCAAAGACGAGTACTAAGTTTGCGAGCTAAGTTTGTAACCTCGTCAGACACGGTTGCGATTCCTAGATCTCGGTGTAGATCGCTATTTCTTATATACCATGGAGCATTAACGATTGCTCTGAGTGTCTTAGTTTGAAAAGTTTCTAAAATAGATATATTGCTTGGTTTAATACAACCCCAGAGTTGTATACCGTACGTCCAAGATGGTTTTAGCACTTGCTTATACAAAAGCAGTTTGTTATATATGCTTAGTTTCGAAAATCTTCCGATAAGCCAATTCATTTCTCTTAACTTGATTTCGAGCTCGTCGCGTTTCTTTTTAACGTGCGGCTTCCATTTAAGTTTTGCGTCTAGAGTCATTCCTAGATATTTCGCTGCATTTGAGTACGGGATTTGTACCGAGTTAATGAATAAAGGTTTGTTGTTTATCTTTTTATAAGTAAAGTTAACATGCGTTGACTTAGTCTGGTTAAGGACGACTCGCCAGCTCTTCGTCCAGTCGCATATTTTGTCTAAAGCGCGCTGGAGTTTGCCTGTTGATAATTCAACTGTCGTGTCAATAGCGAGAATAGCAGTGTCGTCTGCGAACGTAGCTAAAATTGTTCCCTCATCGTGGGGTATGTCTCTTGTATAGAGCAAAAATAATATTGGGCCGAGAACGCTTCCTTGCGGGACACCGGCATTTATCTCTTTGAATTCCGAGTACTCATTTTCGTACCTTACGTGAAAGATTCTGTCTTTAAGGTAAGACTCTAAGATTCTATAGAGTTTTTCTGGTAAGCAAAGCCTTAATTTGTACTTCAGGCCTTCGTGCCACACCTTGTCGAAGCCTTGCGATACGTCGAGAAAAGCGCTAGTACATATCTTTTTCGCTTCCAGAGCTTTTTCGATTTCGTTTGTTATACGATAGACCTGGTCGATTGTTGAATATTTTTTTCTAAATCCGAATTGGTGATCCGGAATCAATCGTCTTTCTTCAATGATTGGTTGCAACCTTTTAAGCAACAGTTTCTCGAACACCTTAGCTATTATCGGCAGTAGCGAAATAGGTCTGTATGACTTTTTGTCGTTCGTACATTTTCCTGGTTTCGGAACCATTATGACCTCGGCCACTTTCCATTGCCTTGGAACGTACAAAACTCTCATGGAAGCGTTAATGATATAGAGTAGCTTGACCAAAGCTTTTTTCGGTAGCTCCTTTAGAATTTCGCTAGTAATTAAGTCGTAGCCAGGGGTTTTGTTGTTTTTCAGATTATTTATCGAAGAAGATTATTATCGACGAAGTTCAGCCAATGACACGGTTTTTATTCTATAATTATCTTGTACCGCATAAGGATTGAGCTCCTCGACCAACGGTTCCCCGTCAAACGGTTTGAATGTTTCTTCTAGGTAATCTGCAAATAAATCCGCTTTTTCTTTGTCTTCTCTTGCCCATTCGCCGTTGGCTTTTCTTAATGGCGCAGAGTGTGCTATAGGCTTCTTAACGGACTTGACTGCTTTCCAAAGAGAGTAGTTCGAACCTTTATCGACAGTCAAACTTTCGAGGTAAGCAGTAGTCTCGCGACTTTTAAAATCTTGAAGTTCGTGCTTCAGTTTGTTAGAAAGGTGGTTCAAGATTGTCTTATCCGGGGGTGCTCGCGAACGTTGCCATCTCTTGCGCGCTCTCCTCTTTTCGCATATTAGCTCTACTATTTCTCGCGGATATATTGTTCCGCTGTTCGATAATTCGGACCTCCGAAAAGAAGTGTTGTTCCACGCAGCGCTCTGAACAACTCTCACGAGTTTATCTAATTCTTCTTCTATTTCAAGTGGCGTTTTGAGCGGTACATTTAAAGCTATGTTTTCTTTGCAGTATTTTCTAAAGCCGTCCCAGTCGGTGTTGTTGTTAGTTAATCTAGGCGCTCTATTCTTTTTCGCTAGGCTTCCGCCGATTTTCAAAAGAACTGCCGAGTGATCTGAACAGAGATCAAAGCGTTCTTCTAATTCGTAAGGTAAGGAGGTACCCCCTTGGCGATAAAGAAGTCGACGAGATCAGGTATTTTATTTCTGTCGGTTGGCCAATATGTTGGCTTTCCCGTCGATAAGAAGATCACGCCGCGTTTTGTACTTGCTTTAAAGAGGGCTCTGCCTCTTGTTGAATTGCACCGTGAGCCCCAAAAGGATTTTTCGCGTTAAAGTCCCCGCCGATGATAAAGTTTGACCCAAGTGAATCAAAGAGCAGAGCAAGATCTTCATCTGCCAGCCGATACTGCGGAGAAAAATAGCTCGTCGCGATGTTGTAATTTATGTGACTTAATTTTACTGAGACTGAGGTTGTTTGCATAGAGTCAAGTTCTATTTCTTCGTTTTTGGAGTGCTTTATGCAGTCTTTCATGTAGAGAGAGGATCCATCTCTCGAATTTTCTGAAGGATGATGCGCGTGACAGTCAATGTAACCTTTTATTTTGCGTGCTGAACCATTTTTAAAGTGGGTTTCCGAAATCAGGCATATGTCTACATTATTCTTCCGTAGGAATACTTCTAGTTCATCAATTTTTTGCAAAAGGCCGTTTTCATTCCATGTAATTATTTTGATTGACTTTCCCATATTCATGATTTTTTATTAAATGTTTTTCGAGGTTTAAACTCGAGCTCGCTCAATTTGTTGAATATTACTGGATTAAGTTTCGCCTGTTGCTCAAACTTTTCTAAAATCATGCCTAGAATTTGAGAGACCGAATCTGATGCGGCCGATTGTGGCTCACTTTCACGTGACGCGACTTGAGCGTACGATCTTGGACCAACAAGTGTGGATTCTCCCTTTTGACTCCGGTGGGAACTAGGACCAGCGACGTTTTCTTGCGCATTTTGAATTTTGCCTTTAATCAAAATCCCTTGTCGACTGTCGGTTTTTGGCTTATCTACTTTAGGAGGTTTTAGGCTTGGGCCCTTATTTTCAGTATTTTTCTTCGGAGCTTCATGTCGTTTTTTCAACTCAATGGCAATTTCGCAACCTCGGTAGCTCGCTGGGTGACTTCCCCTGCAATTGGCACAAACCGTGGGGGCCTGACTGCTGACATTGCAATCCGTCGAGAGATGTTCGCCGAAGCATTTTACACATCGCGGCTTTTTCTGGCAGTACGCTTGCGTATGTCGGAAACCTTGGCATTGCTTACATTGGGGAACTAGCCTGTTGCCCTTCCGCTTGGGCTCGATTTTTACATTGATGTTAAGGATTGATTTAATTTTGTAGATTTCGTTAATATTTTCAGTTCTATCAAAAGAAAGCATAAAAATTTGCAGGCCGCGTCGGTCAACAGCGGAATCTTTGCCTTCCTCCGTACGTTGCTTCTCTTTCTTTATTATGTTCACGGCGTCAAGAATTTTAAAGCCTTGGGCTTGAACGTCTTGTATTATTTCGTCCTTGGTACAGGATGGGTGTAGTCCTCTCGCGATAACCCGCAGCGGCTTTTCGAGGTGATTTTCATAAGTAAACCATTGGATTTTCTCTAAATTCAACTTTTGTGACAGTGACCGATAGGCATCAGAGTCATCGACGTTAACTTTCCATACGTTGTTTCGAAGTGATGTTAAGTTATATTTCGTCCCAAGAGTATTGTTAAGGATGTTTCGCAACTTTCCGTAGTCCGCGATCCCAACGACATTTATTGCAGGTGGTCGGCGGTTTTTTTCTTGGGGTATTCCTGTCGCTTTGTTTGATACGACTGGTGTTTCTTCTTTTTGCTGCACGGTTTCTACTTCGGGTGAAGAACCGGCCTTTCGTTTCTTGGTAAGCCTTTTCCTAAAGACCGGATTCGTTTCGCGTGCAAGTTCTTCCTCGTCCGTCTGGTATTCACATTGACGTTTCGGCGTTTCCTCGCATACTATAGTACCACGGGGGTTCCTTAAGGCTTCATTTTCTTTACGTAAGGAATCTACTTCGCTTTTAAGCTCATGGTAGAGTTGTTCCATTTCATTAAGCTAAGCACGGAGTTCGTTGTTTTCCGCTTCAAAGCATTTAATTTTCACTGAGTCCTGATTAACCGGCGGACTTCCTTTCCCGGAGACCTTCGATCCAGCTGGTGGAGATCGAGGCACCCTTGATTTTTTCAAAAAAGGATTTATAAGCAATAAATGGCTCTCCCCAGAATCCGTAGAGCCTACCTCCGAAGAGGGTGGATTTGCCATTGAAACTGGATTGCCACCTGGGGTAATAAAATCTTTTGTTTTGTCCATTGCATAGTTTGTATGCGCTACGCGCTCGGCATACGGAGGGTGGATTTTAGTCGCCTCTTACGACAGGCATGCCTTACCTCGGGTATATCGAATATGTGGTCATTCCAACTAAGGTTTTTATTGGCACACATACCGAGAATGGAAAGCGTTTCGGTTTCGTCGATGCAAGTGCCATTCATGGACAATGGCTGGGAGTTTCGGTTTTGCTTCAATGACAGAAGACAGCATTGAGTTTTAGAAGCATTAAACTCTACTCTATTTTGAGATACCCATGATACAATGCTGTTAAGGTCAGAGTTTAATGAGTTTGACATACGCTGCCGTTCCAGTTCAACGTCCGAAGAGCAGGGACGAGGAGCTGAGAACGAATATGAAAAACTGAGGTTGCTGTCATCGGCAAAGGAATGAATTGGATTAGTAGTAGCAGACAAAAGATCATTTATGAAGAACCCCATAAAAAATGGGGTTCTTCATAAATGATCATTTATGGGAACCCCAGCGTCTATTTTGTGAATTGCAGACTTGAACCCATCCTAAACAACTTGAATTGAACGGTCCGAAAGGTAATTACTAATCCATTGAATAAGCGATTCGTCGATTCCAAATGCACGCATTTTCGACAAAAGAGCTTGATGCCAAACTCTGTCAAATGCTTTTGAAATATCAAGCGCAACAATCTTGCTTTCACCATGAATATGCAAGGAATGGTTCCACTTTTCAGTGAGATATGCCATCAAATCACCAGTGGACCTTTTGCTACGAAAACCGTATTGCCGGTCATTAAGGAGTTTTCGTGATTCAAGATATTTCATAAGCTGATAATTAATCAGCGTTTCCATGACCTTAGAAAGAAGGGAAGTTAGTGCAATTGGACGATAGTTAGAGGGACGGGCTGGACAAATGCTGTTTTCCATCTACTCGGAAAGAGACCTGAGGAGTAGGACCGATGGAAAAGCTTACACAATGGTTTTGCCAGCGTGGAAGAACACTTCTTCAGAACTATGGGGGATATTCCATCTGGACCAGCGGATCTGTGAATGTTGAGATCTCGAAGTACTCTCATGACTGTACGACTGCGAAAATGAATTTGTCCCATTGTATATTCGACGCGCTCAAGTACAGGCGGGGACATCGCAGAATCTGGGAGCATGGAGCTAGCAGCGAAATGCGCTGCAAGTAGATTTGCTTTGGCCATAGAGGTGACAGCTGGAATGTCATTGTAAACGAATGTTGGGATGGAAGATGAGGCACAGTTTTTAACATTTTTTACGAAAGACCAAAAGTTTTTACTACCCTTGGGACAATGTAGTATTTTCTGCCTCAGCTTTTGGTCGTATTGGAACTTAACACGGCGAATATGAGCATTACAATCATTTCTGGCTTGCTTAAAATTTTTTCGGTTTACCTGAGATGGGTTGGCCTTGTAGGACCGAAAACATAACTCCTTCAACCTAATCGCCTCTTTACAGCTCAAGTCATACCACGAGTTCACCTTAGGTTTGATACTCTTAATCCTGTGAGGGATGAAAGATGTCATACCAAGGAGAATGGTGTTGGTTATCATATCAGCAGCAGCATCTACGTTGTTATCGAGAAAGCACAAGGACCAGTTAAAACGACCGAAGAAGTTATTAAGGCCGTCCCAGTTTGCTTTCTCGTACCGCCAGACTGTTCGTTTAGGAGTTATTTCCTTATTGGGTTGGTCACCCAATAAGAATTTGGCTGATATGACGCAGTGGTCTGACGAACCTAGAGGAGATAGTACATTTACGGTGTACTTATCGGGATGGGAAGTTAGAAACAAGTCCAGAGTGTTGGCGGAATGATTGTTAATGTCAGGTACCCGTGTAGGCTCGTTTACAAGTTGCGTCAGATTATTTAACGCAGCAAAGATCTCAACATACCTTCCTTCGGGTGTTGACTGACCAGAATGTCGAAGCCACTTAGAATTGTGAATATTGAAATCGCCCGTAATCACGATTTCATTATTAGGATGCAGGGAAACAATTCTTGTGATGGAATCTGACAGTGTATCAATCTCATTACAAGTTAATGCACTGCCAAAGTTTGGGCTTCTGTACACGAAGCAGTAATGAATGGTTTGTCTTCGAAGGTGAAATCTATCCACATGAAATTAAATTCCGGGTTGGAACAGGTGTTGAGTTGTGGAGGAATGTAGTAGAGCTCATCTTTTAGTAAACTTGTGTCTATATCACTCATATCGTACAAAAATACTATGAATGTTTTTTCACTTTCGAGTTGGTGGGAGAAAAATTGGCAATTTTCTTCTTTAAGCTTCGCGAGGGTTGGTTATGAGAAGTTACAGATTCGCAGATGATTTTTATCCCGATTGAAATTTTCTTAATGCATTAGTCAGTGGGGTGCCGTGGCGTAGTGGTTAGTGTGTGTGCTTACTACGCCGGAGGTCTGGGTTCGAATCCTGCCATTGTCACCTGAAAAAAAAAAGACTTGTTCTTTTTCACGGTCCCCACCTCCGCGAGGGTTTGACAAGCCCTCCGAGAGTATCAATTGTCTTGAAAAACTTCTCAAACTGCCGTTCGGATTCGGCAAAAAATTGTAGGTCCCCTTGTATGTGAAGAAATCAACACACGCAGCATACATTGTTGAGAAGTTGGCCCTGGTTCACATCGAGCTGTTGCGCCACTCTATTTATTTTTATATTAGTCAGCAATTTCCAGTGAATTCATTAGTTTATGCACATAATCAGGAGATTTTTGCAATAACTTAATTGCAGGAACGTGCACTTTTTTGAAGTAACATTCGCGATTATTTCGTCCATGTTATCATCATCCGTGTCAATCTCTGGCAATGTTTGTAAGGGGCTAAATTTATTGTATCTACTAGGATCTTTTTGGTAACGCACTGCACTATTCTTTATCGTTTTCATATTGAAGCAGATTTTTTTATCCAAGGACAAAAGATTGTCCCCGGGCTCGGGTGCTCTATCACGTTTAGCAATGATAGAAGCGATTTTAGAGGGAAAGCCTAATTGAGACGTCTTGCGTAGAGAAAAGCTCCGGTTAGACGATCTTTTTTGAGAAAGTTTGTAGTTTTTTAAAATATTCTGTCTATTGAGTCGAAAGCAGCTTGGCAAAGAACATGTTAAGTTTTCTTTTTCGACGAAGAAAGTTATGTTGTCAAATATGTTGTCAACTGTCGAGTATCCTTTACGAAAGTCTTCATGAAAATCGCTTACGAGTTTTTGGTCGCTTACACAGAATTGAAGAAAATATTTTTGCAATAGCGATATGCCCCTATAGTTTAAAGAAAAGTTTGGTCTCCTTTCTTATTAATTGGATAAACAATCGCATCTTTTAAAGACTGAAGGACGTAATCTGTGACAAATATGTAGTTATAAACCGAGAGCATGCGGTACTACTAAGATAGGAAAATACTTACTTTACTCTAGTGACTTTCTTCGAGTGTCTAAGATCTCCTTTCAAGGTCCATATATTTGAGTTCGAGTACCTACCTACCCATAGAACTCATCTTTGTAATTTAAATAAATATATTTAGGTACATAATACCTTCTTCGGAACAAACTGATCTTTTGGTAAATCAAGAAAAGGTAGGTATAGGTATGCCCAGACAAATTTCATTTATATATTTTCTTAAATTACTGTGTGAGAAATTGCATGTAATGACGGTATTGTAGGTGCTTTCATTGAAAGGTAACCTGCCAAACGCTTTTCCAACAGAATCTTGTGCTAACACTTGAAGGAACTTAGTCTTAGTCTAACGGAAAATGGGAGGTTTTTAGTGAGTAAAGATTCTTACTCTATGAAGGTTTTTCACTAGCCACGGAAAAAACATTACTGTGTACCAATTTGCTTGACATAAGCTACTGCTCCTGTATACGAATAAATTCAAAATTTAATTTTATTGTTACGTTATCTAAAAGTGCAGTATCTAGATACCTACCTACCCACCATGTCAATGCACAAATGTAAGAAACACCTAGGTATTGCCTGTTAATTTTCAAACAAGCGAGAGATAGGTAGTAAACGAAAAATATAGAAGGGCACATACCTGTAGATAGGCACCTTACGTTTAAAGCTAGGTGTCCCTTGAAAAAAACCCTAGTTGTTTTGTAAAAAGCCTCGTAGCGTCCACAATATTTGGAATATTTTAACAAAAATAACGGCGTTTGATTAAGAAAATACTAGGCCACTTTATTGTTGCCTTTCATTTTTTTAGAAGAAACCGTTATATCTTAAAACTGTAAATAAAAGTCAAAATTCATGAAATTTAGTTAGGTAATTTTTATAATTATTGATGGGGCATGTTCAAAAAATTATTTTTTTATTTGCTTTATATTTTACAAGAAAAAAAGATTCTACAACTAATGTGGATGCTCTTTTTTCAATACTTTTTTTTCGTTATTTCGGAAAAAAGTACTTTAAACAATTAAAGGAAGGTAGATTTGGAAGGTAACGCAAATGCTTCATGTGACAGAACTTCTAAAATTGAAAAGTTAACTTGCTCAAAATTCTTTTCTTTCAAAGCCAATATGTGTGTGCCACTATTTCTGATTTTTTTTTAAATTTAAAATATGCTTAATTTTTTTATTTTTAGAGCCAAAAATAAGGCAACTCATTTTTTTAGACCTTTTTTTATTTATTTTCTTTGGGGCTGTCACGGTTTGATTTCTGAATTTTCGAAATTATTTTACTATGAAAGAAAATATATTATAACAACTAGTGTGGATCCCAAAGAAATGTTTTTTTGATCTAAACATTTTTAAAAATGCAATTTTATAAACCAACAAATAGCAAACGTTTACAACGCTATTCTGAGGGAACGTACGGCACAGATATCACAAGTAATTTTTTTTATTTTTATTTAGTATTTTTTTAATCAGACTGCATTCAAATAAAAAGATTTTAGTTTGTAAAATCGTAGATATTAATTTTTGAAAAAGTGTCTGTTCGGCTATTTTTGCTTAAAAAGTTCCTTGAACCCGCACACAAGGCAACGTGAAGTTCGAAAAAATGCCACACTGTCGTGGCGCTTTCGTTTCATCATTCTCTTTCTTGTACAGATTGGGCAGTGGGCACTTACTTAGTTCTTGGTAGGTATATATTAGATCGCTGAAGAGAATTTTATCGATCTTGTGTTGTTTTGTGTCTAGAATGTAATTGTATATACCATTGTCTGTGTGTATACTTTTTGATGGCTATTTTCGACCAGCTCATGATCTCGCGGAGAACATTGCCATGAAGATTATTCGAGATCTATTCGAGGTAAGGCACCTTATCCTTTTTTCCGTGATGGGTATACGTATTACCTATATGGTGCAAGGTCATAATTGAAATGTAAGGTGTCGTGGCTGAAAGATTTTTTGAATGAATTTGGGTAGAAAGGTAGGTATGTAGTGTGGGATGTGTTATTTACAAGCGGAAGTGTCAATGGGTTCACAAAATTGTGGGTAGGTAGGACGAAGGTAGGTAATAAAAATAAGAGGAGATTTTTTCATATATATTGATAAAGGCTTTAAGAAATGAGAAACGCGTTTATTGTTTTCTAAATATTAACACATTTTGGCTTCTTACTCAAGTGGTTTGTGCTTAGGTAAAACTTAGTTGATAAGATAAAAACATATCAGAAATTATTGGCTTTTTATGGCATTAACATTTCTTTAAAGCAACTTAAAGGTATTCAAGCGAGTCTCGAAAACCGTATAATATTTAAGGCCTGATATATTTTTCCTACAAGCCCTGAAAAATGCCTTTGTCTGAGATTTTTTCCCGAATGGTACATATTACTGTTACTCAGATAATGCGAGGGACACGCGTTTTTTTTAGCTTTTTCTGCATTTTTTGATTTAAAAACCATAAAACGACTATTCAAAATCTTTTTTTTTTCATTGTTTTTTTTTTTTTTTATTGTGCTGAAAGCACTCGAAATGGCTATTTCTTACCGATAGCATGGGCATATGATTTAAAGATAACGGTAATAAATGCTGGTTTTTTAATTTGCTTTATAAACCAAAAAAAATCTTAGGAAAAATTTAAGTTTCATTTGAATATTGAAGTCTTATAAATTACAAATTTCTTCATACCTTTTATGCACAAACTAAATTTCATTCCAATCGCTTGTCCCTCAAATCATATAGCATCGATTCTTTCCCGTATAACATCGGGACAAAAAAATGTCACGATGTAAATTAGTGTCACTGCCATATTACATTTGAAAGTGAATTAATTTTTACAAGGCTCAAAAAAAATAATAGGCATAGACGTGCGATTTGTAGAAAATTAAAGCGGATTTAATGAAATGAAGTTTTTTCCCTATTTCGGCATAGCTTTTGTGTTGCAAGCAAAAAAGCAACGGGAAAACTGCGTTTTTTAAATTTTTGTCATTTTCAGCGCGCTCTAATGACCAAACTAATGAACCGAAAAACCCACCACCCGCAAAAAAAAATATATATATATATAAATAAAGCAGCATATTCGGTTGCTTTTAATAAAAGCAACTGAATATGCTTTTATTAAAAATTTAAGCGTGTTTATTTTTATAACTTTTTGACAAGGAACTAAAAAAAAGTCGAGCTGAAGCTATGTCCGTGGTAACTAGCGAAGTTGAAAATCTGAAAATCAGATTCAGCATTCCGAAAACCATATAGGTAGAACCAGCAAAACAAATGCAATTCGGAAACAATATTTTCAGTTTTTACCTAACAAAGTAAGGGGAGAAAACAATTTTTTGCGCTAGTTCGTACTATAACGGAGCCAATGTACTCAAATTATTTTTTGCGTTAAAAAGATTAATTCGCCAATTAGAATACAAGTTTTTTATGGGAAATATTCATAAAGAGGAGTGTTCCCTCTAAGGCACTTCTCCTTGCATCCGGACGGCAGCGGAGGAATTCCCCAGATGGAATCAACGGTGGCGTCCATAGTTCCAGTCAGGCCGAACTACTTAGTGAACACCTTATATGGGCTACTACGACGTATTCGGAGCTCAGGCCTATAAGGAGCGGGCTATCCGGCTCTCCGTCCTTAGAGCTAAGCAAAGGATCTGGTCCTCCAGGTTGGGGGTCGTGCCGTCGGGGTGACTTCCCGGCCACGTAAAGTAACACCAGTCACGAAGCAGAAACAAGCCTCGGATTCGGACGGATTTACTGTAGCGCCACCTTAAGTAAGTAATTCATAAAGCTTTTAATTTTTACAGAAATTAAATCTCGAATTAACGCTAATTTGAGCAAAATGAGTGCACTCCAGAAGCACTTTTAAGCACTTTAAATTCCTAAGCAGACTATGGATTGAATTTTCGCTAAGGTAAAAAGTGTATTTCAAGCTAGGTTGGTATGGTATGGTGTATAGACTTATGGTGTAGAGATCTTCAATGAATTTCTTGAAATCGCCTGTGGCCATATACGGATGTGAAAGTTGCACTCTTTTTTACCTTTTTTCTCTATAAACTCTAAGCCAATCGAGACCGACAATTTTTAATGGCATATTCCTACAGTAAACTTAGTGCCATAATAAATTTACTACTATAATTTTAAAATATAGTAGTAAATTTATATTTTTTTTTAAATTACCCACATTTTTTTTTTCAATTTTCTTGATTTTTCTTTCCGTAAGCTTCATCCACAAAGTATAAGAAAACTTTTTAAAAAAGGTGAATGAAATCGGTAGGTAATGCCATTCTCAAGTTATAGTGGGACCAAAGGAAATGTGGATTGATTTGATGTTGACCACCGAGGCGAAAGGCAAGATTCGTGTTTCAATTTTATTTGGATATCAAAAAGCATTTGTATAATAATAAACAAGTGGGAAAGTGCAAAAATCCATCTTCGACGGATTGCAAAATACCCGACTATACCAAAAAGAAAACTGTCATTTAAAAACTTAAATACAGCCATTTTAAGCTAATGAAAAGACTACTTTTTTTTGGCTACTTCAAAGACAATTACAAGACAATGTAACATAACCAAAATTAGCTAAACATAGCTAAAATTTGGAAAAAGTATTTTTTTCAAATCAGAGATGGTCGCACATACAGGCTTGTGTGTGGGCAGATGCAGCTTGATTTTCAAACTCGATCTGAAGGACTGGACTTCCAGCCAACTCACCAAATTTCAGCTCTCTACCTTCAAATTTAAGGCCTAAAAGTTGTGTACATATGGACGGACGGACGGACATGGCTTAATCGATTCTCCTGTCGGTCCTATTCATATCTCTAAAAGGTATTAGGGGGTACGGTGATTATTTCTGCGTTACTAACTATACATCAAACTTAATATACCCTGGGTCGGGTATAAAAATTACGTATTTGAAATAGTTTTCATTCCAGTTCGAATAGAAAATTCAAAGCTTGGGCAGGACAACGTCTGTCGGGTCATCTAGTATTTTACATTTTTTTATTTGAGTTTTTAGCAATGTGAATGGTTGTTTTTTAAAGATTGTTGACAAAACAATCAAAATCCATTTTTCAAATGAAGTTAAATGAGAATTTAACGCGATAGTTATTAAAAACTGGGAGATGGTTGACTTGCCTTGCACGTGCTTAAGCTTTAACCAAATATGAACAAGATCGTTTTTACCGTTAAGATACTATAAATGTTTACTAAAAATCTTGTGTTATATCTTTAAATTTGCCAAAACTTCAAAGTTCGCTATAGTTTTTTTTTTATAATTTTGGACAATATCTTATACGAGTGTTTCTTTTAAAAACATTTGTCCCTTATAGCTCGCAACACATGATTTTTTTCTGTATATATGTTGTTTTCTTATAATTGACTCGCGACCAAGGAGTTATACCTACCCTTAAGAAGCGTAGCACATCGCGAACGGAGGAAATATTTTGAGGATAGAAAAGATAGAAGGATAGTAGAGAAAAGTTATTGTTGTCCATTCTATTTGCATACTGGATATGATATAGATATAGATAATATGATATTGTTATGTGGCGACAAGAAATAAAACAACTCGCAGGAGTCCCTGAATGCACCCATCGATTCACTCTACAAACGCACCCGCTCGATTCACTAAACGAGCATACCCAACTGTCATTCCAGTCATCTGACAGCAGCTGTCATATCCGAAGTTCGAATTTCGATTTCCCCTCCTTGGAATTCAGCGGAGGAGTACCAATGGAAAATTACCAAAGGGGGTATGGAACGTACTAGAAGGTGCTTAATTTTGTATAAATACACGGGTGGCAGGCTCGTACGACACAGTTATATTTTAAACGTTGACTTGTGAAAATCGGTTATAAAGTGAAAAGTGATTGAATTGAATTAAAGTGTTGAATTCTAAGTAGTTAAGTTGAATAACAGTGTGATTTGAATTTAAATAAGTTTTATTTGATAAATAAAGTGTTTCATTGTGAAATCTTAAAAGTGAAGTTGAGTTTTATTCCACGAACCCCAGGCCGAAAATATTACATTGGTGTCAGAAATTGGGGATAAGACTCATAATTGTGCGGGTTAATTCTACAGTGGAATTTTCCGGAACAGTTGGAATTTTCCAGAGATATCGTGTGTGTAAACAGTGTCGGTGACTCATACGAATTTGATTGTGGAATATTCCGGATACATTGAAGCTGATTGTGCGATAAAGCTATAATTAACTAAGTTATAAAAACGGTTTCAGTGATTTGTTTATTCGCGAGTGAATTTTCTGGAACAGATATAAGACATAAACTGATTGTGTTGTGAAAATTGTGTGAAGACAATTTAAAATGGGTCGAAAAATTGAACAATTGACAACAGCTGAGTTAAAAGCGGAATTGGGTAAAAGAAACCTCCAGACTTCGGGGCTCAAAAGGGAATTGTTGCTCCGACTTCAGGACGCTATTACCGAGGAAGGTGGACATCCAGACACGATGCTGTTCGAAGTTTAAGAAGAACAGCAACAAAGCACAGTAAGTACTGCCGATGAAATGCCCGCTTTCATGAAGTTGCTTCTGGAGAAATTCGAAAAGATGGAGAGTAGCCAAAAGATTGCTCTCGAAGAACAAAAGAACGCTCTCGAAGAACAAAAGAACGCTCTCGAAGAACAAAAGAACGCTCTCGAAGACAAATTCGAGAAGCTGGAGAGCGGCCAAAAAGAACAAAAGAATGCTTTCGAAGAACAAAAGAACGCTCTCGATGAAAAGCTAGATACTAAAAAGCTAGTTCGATGAGCAGAAGAAAGCTCTAGAAAGCAAACTTGATTCCCAGAATGCGTTTTTTGAGGAGAAGTTCCAGGCAGTAGATCAAAGAATTGAAAGCGTGGAGGAAAAATTCACTGAAGTCAAATCGGAAGTAGAACAATTGACTAAGGAGCTGGAGTTGGTTAAGAAACAGAAAGTGCGAGAATATTTGCCCGACGGTCCACGACGCAAAGAAATGCAGCCGCCTGTCTTCGATGGCCAAACATCGTGGCCGATTTATAGGAGACAATTCGAAGCTGCAGCGTTGACAAACAACTGGGACAACGAAGATAAATCAATTGCTCTCACGCTTGCACTCAAAGGAACAGCTGCCGAACTGCTGCAGACCATCCCTGAAGAAAAACAAAAAGATTATGATGCCATGGTGAAGGCCATCGAGATGAGGTTTGGCGACGACCACATGCAACAAGTTTACCGGGTCCAGTTGCGCCGAAGAGTTCAGACAAGGGGTGAGACGCTTCAACAGTTGCAAGCCGACATCGAGCGATTAGCGAATTTGTCTTATCCCAACACCAGCAGGGAGATAATAAACAAGTTGGCGACCGATGCGTTTACCAATGCCATTGTGGATGGAAAGCTACAAATGACCGTAAGAATGGCAGGTAAGGAAACTCTCGCTGAAGCACTAGCATTCGCCCTGACAATGGAAGCTGCAGACCAAGCTTCGCAAGGTAGCCATCGCATAAGGGAAATGGCTACGCTAGAATGCTCATGTCAGCGCGTGGAAATGGAGAGACAAAAGGTGCTGGAATTGCAACAAGTTGGGACACCTACAGCGACAGTGCAGAGCTCCACCTAGACAAACAAGCTGCCCACATTGCGCCAGAAGAAGGCAAAATGAAGAAGCATCTGGCAGGGACAACGTTCAACCTGCTGGACAAGTTTCGGAGCAACAGCAGTCGGGAAACGCCTAAGAACCAACTTCGCGGGGCAGAAGTTGGTTGATGGAATCGACGCCCCCAGGACCATCATCCAAGTCTCGCAAACAAAACGCTGCAACAGGAGTCTTACAGTGAAGGCAATTATTGGCAACAGAAAATGTGTGGCCACTATCGACACAGGTGCCACGGCCTCCATCATCCGAAGAGACCTTGTTCAGACGTCATGGCTACATAACACCAGCTGCTACAGTCTGAAGACAGCTACAGGAGAAGCGGCGAAAGTATACGGGGAGGTGCAGCTACAGATACAACTAGAGGGATTGACCTTCTCACATGCATTCTTGGTAGCCGACATATGCGACGAATGCATCATTGGAGTGGACTTCATGAAGCCACACGAGGCAATTCTTGACCTTCGAATGCAGGTGCTAAGGTATCGAACCGTCGAGATCCCTATGGTATACGGAAACGACAACGCTGTGAATCTTCGAGCAATACTGGGAGGCGATGAAGTTCTGTGGCCCTCTTCAGAGACAGTTCTTTGGACACGTTTGGAGGGTGATCCTGGGAACCACCGATTCTATCTCAACGAGCCAGATAACAAAAGTGAATTTAAAAGTTACGTCGTGGGAAAAATTCTTGCAGAGCCCAGGGATAACATGGTGCCGGTAAGACTGATGAACCCAAATAAGCGCACCGTTAAGCTCAGAAAAGGAGAGGTGATCGGAAGATGTGTGCCCGTTGCAGCCATTTCGACAATGGCTGAGAGTGAGCCTGCAAGTCCTGTCTCTCCATCTAAATTGGCCGAGGTATGTAAGACTATACTCGGAGACTGTGAGCTAAATCAGGAGCAGCAAACCGTAGCGGAAAATCTAATTGGCGAGTTTGCTGATATATTTGCCTCACAGGATGGAGACTATGGTCGAACACACTTAGTACAACACCGCATAGACACCGGAGATGCTAGACCAATCCGCCAACCTGCCAGACGACTTCCGTTGGCTAAACAGGACAAGGCCGCCGAGATGATATCGACCATGGAAAGAGAAGGTTTGATCGAAAGCTCGAAAAGTCCGTGGGCATCGCCTGTTGTACTGGTGAAAAAAAAGGACGGCAGTACTCGATTCTGCGTGGATTACCGGAGGCTTAATGATGTCACAAAGAAGGACAGCTACCCTTTACCTCGAATAGATGACACATTGGACACACTCTCTGGAGCAAAATGGTTTTCCACTCTCGACCTGAAAAGTGGCTACTGGCAGGTACAGATCCATCCAGAAGACAAAGAGAAGACCGCTTTCACAACTGGCAATGGGCTTTGACAGTTTACAGTAATGCCATTTGGTCTGTGTAACACTCCGGCCACCTTTGAGCGTCTTATGGAACGTGTCTTACATGGTCTGACGTGGAAAACCTGCCTGGTATATTTGGATGACATCATCGTTTTGGGAAAGACGTTTGCAGAACATCGCGACAACTTGAGGGAGGTCTTCTCACGACTTCGAGCAACACACTTAAAGCTCAATCCAAAGAAGTGTGCGCTCTTCAAAGCAGAAGTAAAGTATCTGGGACATGTGATATCGACGGATGGCGTGAAGACGGATCCAGAGAAAATCGAAGCTGTGAGAAGTTGGCCAGTTCCCAAGGACAAACACCAGCTAAGGATCTTTCTCGGTCTTGCTACGTACTACAGGAGGTTCGTCAAAGATTTCGCCGGGATTGCAAAGTGTCTACACCAGCTCACTGAATAAGGAAGACAATTTAAATGGTCAGGTGAGTGCGAAAGAAGCTTTCAGCATCTGAAGCAGCGACTTTGCGAAGCACCGGTACTAGCTTACCCCATCCCCGGCAAGACATTTATTGTGGACGCAGACGCTAGCAATGTGGGTGTTGGCGCAGTATTGTCGCAGTTACACGATGGGCAGGAGAAAGTCGTAGCATACTTTAGCAAAGTGCTTACCCGACCAGAGAGAAATTATTGTGTTACCAGGCGAGAACTCCTTGCTTTAATACTGGCGACGAAACATTTCCAGAAGTACCTGAGCGGCCAGAAGTTCATCTTGCGTACCGACCACGCCGCGCTCAAATGGTTACTGCAGTTTAAAAATCCTGAGGGCCAAGTCGCAAGATGGATCGAGCGATTGCAGGCTTATGACTTCGAGATACAACATCGCAAAGGAAGACTGCACTGCAACGCGGACGCATTATCCCGGAGACCATGTGAGCCCAATTGTAAGCACTGCGTGCGACAGGAGGAAAAGGACGAATGTACTGTCCAGCGAGTAAGAGCCGAACCTGCAGAAGGCTGGAGTACTGAGGAACTTCGCAACGCACAACAAGAAGACCCTGACATTGAGCCAATCCTTGCATGGAAGGAATCTATGGAGAAACCGAGCGCAAGGGATATATCCGACAGAAGTCCCACATTAAAGGCATATTGGGCGCAGTGGGACTCTCTCCATGTACAAGATGGCGTTCTGCGAAGAAAATGGGAAATGCCGGATGGAAAATCCTTTAAGATGCAGCTTGTGGTTCCACGGTCGAAAGTCCAGGAGATTCTACGGGAAATGCACGATGGAGTGTCTGGTGGGCACTTGGGCATCAACAAAACCCTGGAAAAAGTACGGGAACGTTTTTATTGGCTGAGTGCAAGAAGCGACGTTGAGAGTTGGTGTCGGAAGTGTTCTACTTGTGCTGCTAGTAAGGGACCCAAAGTCAAAACCAGGGGTAAAATGAACCAGTACAATGTGGGTGCTCCCTTTGAAAGGATCGCCATCGACATCGCATTACCGTTTCCGGAAACTGAAAGCGGTAATCGTTACATCCTGGTTATTGCCGATTACTTCAGCAAGTGGTCCGAGGCATTTGCGATCCCAAATCAAGAAGCGAAAACCGTTGTCGATCAGATAGTGGACCACTGGGTGTGCAGGTTTGGAGTGCCAATGGAACTACATTCCGACCAGGGAAGAAACTTCGAGTCGAAGATATTCCAGGAAGTATGCGCAGCAATCGGACTACAGAAGACACGGACCACACCTCTTCACCCACAATCAGATGGAATGGTGGAACGCTTCAACAAGACGCTGAAGGAACATCTCTCTAAAGTCGTGGACGAGAATCAACGGGATTGGGATCGGCGAATACCTTTATTCCTTATGGCCTACCGGAATGCTATTCACAGTACAACTGGATATACTCCACCTGAAGTTTTATTTGGCCGAACTGCCAGGCTACCCAGTGAGCTTAAATTCGGATTTCCCACTGAAGAACCCACATGCGAGGAGGACTACGTGGTTGACCTTAGAGAAAGGATTAATGACATCCACCAGAGAACCAGAAGCAATATAAAAGTTGCAAGCGACCGCATGAAGACGAGATACGATGCGCGAGCAACGGCACCCGAGTTCAACGAGGGAGATCTGGTATGGCTCTACAACCCACATCGTAAAAAGGGAAGATCGCCAAAGCTTCAGAAGGACTGGGAAGGTCCCTACCAAGTTGTAACGCGAATTAATGATGTCGTATTCCGAATCCAAAGAGGACCAAGAGCGAAGATGAAAGTTGTCCATGTTGATCGCATGGAAGTAGACATTCACATCGGGAGCAGGAATAGGCGACAAATTAAAAAACATTATCTTTGTTTTGGAACTCATAACCAGGTTATGTTTAGAGAACCAAATTCTCAGCAGACTTAGGTCCCAATTAATGTCCGAGATGAGATCAAGGCGACTGTCTGAACCATAACAAAAGCCTACATCATCTGCAAAGGAAGTTGGAACACCTTTGAAATCCAGTTTAAACAGAGAGTTTATGTAAATAAGAAACAAAATTGGACCTAAGACGGAACCTTGGGGCACCCCTAAGTTGAAAAACAAAAGATTGCTTCTTATATTTCCGATCTTTACTTTTTGGCATCTATTTTTTAGGTACGATCTAAGCCAGTCCAACATAAAGCCACGAATGCCTGCCTTTTCAATTTTGTTAAGAAGGATATGGTGATCAACCATATCAAAGGCTTTAGTAATATCTATGAATAGGCCAGCCGTACACTTCTTACCATCAAGATTGGCCATAACTTTGCTACAAAATTCAAGAAGCGCATCCTCTGTTGATTTTTCCTTTTGAAAGCCAAACTGAGATTTATGAAAAAAATTATTTTTGCTTAGAAAAGAAACCAGTCTATCCTTATGGTCATTAACCAAAATAACTGACAGTTTTTTTGTACCAGAAGGTTTATTTAAGATGCTGTTAACTAGTCTCCATTCACTTTTTGGGTTACCCTTCACTGAACTGAATTTCGAGCAGTAGTAATTATCGCGGCAAACTGGAATTTCCTTTTTAAGTTCCCCACAAAGCTTCTTATAACTGTTTTTTAAACTCATATTACCAGGTTCTCTATACAGTTTTAGTCTAAGCCTGTTTTTAATCTTAACTTTGTTTAATAAAAAACTGGAGATCCAAGGTTTAAGCCTCTTCGGTAGACATTTTGCACTCAAAGTGGTGGAACAATCAAAAATATGACTCTTTAGACACTCAATAAAAACTGAATAAGAGGAACAGACGTCAGTACACGAATAGACATTAACCCAAAATTCATTCAAAAGAGCGGTTTGTAGTTTCCTTATATCAACATTAGTAAAACTCTTAGGTGGTTCTTTACTAGGCTTGCTTTTGGTTGTAGAAGAGCTAAATAAAAACCCAGTCATTGAATGATCGGTAGTCATAAGGTCAAGAACGCAATTCTCGAAATTACTGAACGACCCATTTCTGTATCTTCCACAAATATGGTCTAAACACCTACCCGAAGCAAGTCTTGTCGGTTCGTTAATGTAACTTTCGAGACCGTGCATTGCTAACAGTTCTAGGTAGTTTAAGGCGAGACTACAATTTTCCAGAATGTTAATATTTAAATCACCTACTACCATGAGGTTTCTTGATTTTTCCCTGTTAAGTATACAAGAAAATTCTTCCAAAAACATCGAAACAGTGAACATATGCAATCGATACACACACAAAAAAACAAATGTTTCATGGTTTATTTCCATGGAAACCTTCAAAACATCAGCACTGAGACAATCAACATTAAGGATTTCTTGAATAACGTATTCCTCTTTCTCTTTTATAAAACATCCAACACCACCTGCAGCGTAATTTTCATTTGTATTCGCGAAAAAATTAAAACCCGGAATAAAATAATCTTTTATCTTAAACCTATAAATCCAGATTTCCGAAACAAAAATTATATCTGGAACGCAAAGGAAAGAATCGACATGTGTGACAAGAGCAGCAAAATTCTCTCTTAGACTTCTAACGTTCTGGTGTATAATTAAAAATTTGTCTTTGCAAAAGGAACTATCAGTAAAAACTTTTTCAAAATTATAGCAACTACGATTAAAGGAGGAAAAGTCATCTAAATTATCGCATATTATATTATTCATTTAGCAGTAGAAAGCACTAAATAAGTGCTAAATCATTAAACGATTCAATTGAGATGACCTGTCCTCTTTCAATCTTTCTTACACAAATTTTATTTCCCTTGAACCAAACATATTTTACGCCTTTCTGCTTACAGATTTCTTTCGCCTTCATGAAGAGAGCTGCCGTATAACTTGTAAGAGCATCGTTGATAAAAATGCTAGTGCCCTTGCTGTTTTTTTGGTTGCCGTTGTTCCCCATGCTGCTGACGCTGGCGCAGGCACCGTCGCGATCGTCACCAACCATGCGCGTGTTGAGTTTGTTTTTGTTCGTCTTCTTTGCGCACATTATTCGCTGTTTGTGTGCAAATCGACGAAACTTACGCAGATGATAGGTTTGGTAGGAGGGACCGCTTCGCTGCTGCCGTTAGTTTTTACTTGCCGCTTTTTTACGTAGCATTTGGCAATCTCATCATCAGGAGGCAGAAAAAAAAAGAAAACAAAGAATCCAAACACGTTTTCGCGACCAAATAAACCAAAGCAAGAATTCGGAAATAGCAAGGAGATTCAAGGAAATTTTTTGGACAATATTTGGAGAGGTGACCCCGCTCGAATAAATGGAGTCAACAGAGATTATAACAAGGCTTGAAATAATACTTGATATTTTGAATTGCAGGAAAGTTGTGAACGCAGTAAAATTCGGGGAGTATACTAAGGAAACAGCAGCACTATTAAGATAAACGTAGCCTGAAAAACAACTCACACCTACTCTTACAGATACAGATATCAAAATACATGCAAAATTTCAAGGATTCGGCAGAATGAAGATTTCTTTTCAAAGGCATATAAGGACCCAAAAAGATCTGAAAGAACTGTACTCTCCTGAAAAGTTGAGTCTTTTGCACATTACCCCAGACCACAAATTACTGAATAACTAGATATTGAACTTGCGTCCTTCTTGCCCTCCAACACCTATTTGTTTACGTTTTTTAGAAAGCCTTCAAAGCTTTTTTAAAGCTTAAAATTTCCGTGTCGGTGAATACGTGAAAGAAGATACAACAACAATTTACCTTACGCGATCAGCTGATGTAAAAGCTGCAAAACGAAATTGCATGTAAATGACGAATTCATGAATTTACTCACATTTGTAAACAAATGTCGGAGAATGGGTAAATTCATAAATTTCAGCTTGTGGGCAAAGCTTTTACATGTAGGAAGTTGAATATCTAGTTATTCAATAATTTATGCCCCAGACCTAGATGATAGTTTCCAAGAAAGCTAATGTTTACATATTAATTTTACATACACATATTTCTTTATTATTCCACTGTTTAAATTGTAATTTATCTTTCAAGTATGAAGTTATTATCCTAATTCATGTCAAAAAATATAAAAAATAAAAAAACTTTATTCCTCTTTACTTTATGTTTCGCTCTAATTGGTTTGATTATTTTTTGTCCTACTGTTTCACATTATATTTCTTTCATTTTACGTTAGAAAATAAACTTTTACTTTTGCAAACTTAAAGGCCCAAACATAATAGACTTGAGCGGGATTAATCGCATGTCGAAATACAACGAAAATCACACTCAAGTTCTGCCAAAAGATTGTGTTACCCATAATAGACTTAAGCAAACGATTTGAAAATCTTATGCGATTTCACTGTGAACGTGTCGAGCATCACATTGCCTTGAAAATTTAAAATCAAATTTGAAAATTATGTCACTTTTCTTTAACTTTGGATGTTGATATCTCGAAACCGATTGCCGGATCTAAAATGTGTTTAAACTTCTGAGGTCAGCGTACAATTCTTGGTGTATTCCCTTCTCTCAGATTTTTTGAAGCACGTTTAAAAAGAAATATAAGCTTAAATTTGACAATGAGTGAACTAATGACAAGCAAAAACAAAACTTTAAGCCAACACAAGTTAACGAAAACCTTACGAAACCCAGCATAAGGCTATTATGGTCGTGGCATACGAATCGCGTGTAATGGGACATTTCCGAAAGCCGACTTAATCATCAAAGTCTATTATGGTTGGGTCTTAAGTTTTAAGTATGTTAGTCTCATAAACTTAAACATCATACTTTGACAGAATATTCTGAAACACCCTGTAATAATTTTGTTTTGAAGCTCACAAATTTCATAGCCTTGGAAATTTCCTTCAAGATAAAAAAAATGGCTACGATATCTTGTCTCGATTAGAAGCAATGTTTTTTGCAACCAAAAAAAGGCCCTCAAAACGGGCCCTTTGTGACGTAGTAAGCACACACACTAACCTCTACGCCACGGCAGCCAACAAATGCACAAAGTTTGTATGTAGAAAAGATAAAGCTAACGGAACTTTGAAGAAAAATTGTAAATTTTTATTTTATCGTATGCAAATTTGGGGGCAACGACGCATTTTGTTCATGCTGTTTTTTTATACCCTACCTACCCCGAGTTTAATTTTACTGCATAGTTTTATAAGGCAGTGCAATAATGACCATAGACCCCTACAACATTTTTGAGATATAGGTAATCGAGTCTTGCTGGGGACCAAATTTACTGCAGATTTTTTTGTTTATTTATGTATTTCAGGGTCCTGATCCTGACTTTGAATAATGTTATTAAAAATTGTCGTCCTCATTTAGTTTAAGTTTTAGCTATTCAGATTTTAAATTTTTGAATACAAAGTGCCTCCACTTGGACCTATGGTTCCTGCAGCAGAACTAAACCTAAACAGCACTCTTGGTCCTTAAGAACTATTGACAGTCGTTGATTTTGACAAGCGGACAAGCACCTCGAAGGTGCGCTGGGGGCTGGGTTTTGGCCTTTTCGGTTGGCGATCCCGGATCAGGGCGTTTTCCCGGATTGGGATTTCTCTCCGAACAGCCAAACACGTTTTTCTTGATTTTGAAGTTTGCCTAGCGTTGTATTTGTGAAGCAAAAGCTACTCTACAGGGGGCAAATGACATTTATCCAACTTTACATTGACACATGTATAATTGTGTGCGTGCTTCTGATTTTGATTCTGGATTCAAACCCAGAAGCAAATTTATCTTCTATCCAGAAGAGGAACTGTCCAAGAAAACAGTTTCAGTAGAGTCCAGAAGTCTCCCGGACCACCAACCGATAAGGCCATTAGTTAATGTTACCGGAAAACCAAACTGTAATTACATACATACATTATTTTGTATGGTTGTCAATTGCAGGACACGATTTATAAATTTTCAGTGGTAAGAATGCAGTTTAGGTTTTTTATACACGTAGCATACGTATAGACAAAGTTACATACATACCTGTTAACAAATGTTGCCTTCGGAATCGCTTAAACTCACTTTGCACGTAGGTACCTACTTCACAATATTTTTCTTCAAAAACACGAAAAGATTTTAATGTCAAAATTAACATCAAATATCTTAATTGCTGCAACATCAAATAAAGCAGTTTGTTATTTAAGCTTCGTTCATTCCCTGTATTGTCTGACTTTATGTGCGTTTCGTTTGGAGTCAAAAAAAATTTAAATGGGTATGGGTATGTCAAAACTGACAGATCTAACATTGAAAACGTTTATTTGGTGGCAAAAATGAGGGGAAATTAAGGGTTTAATTAAAATTAAACTGCCATTTCTCGATTCTGAAATCGCAGAATAAAATCTCGTTTTTTAGCAAGATTCATTTTCAGATTTACCAATACCAACACACTGTGTTGACAGTTCGCTTCTTTACTTCGTGTAAATTTGGAACGGGTTGGCCTTTCTACAGAAATAATTTTGTTTCGTTTCATAAAATGTTTGCATTTAATTGACTAGTGCAAAAACTTTAATTTCAACATGGGCTTGAAATGGAAAAACTGTATTCATCCTAATCATGTTCTTCGACAGTCACAGGACGCGGTATTCGTATATTTTTAGGCGAAGAAGCACCCACGACTTTGCCGAATGTTAAATTAAATCAAGCAGGCATCGAATTGCCTATACTATAAGGGACTTGGTGCACAAATATAGTAGCAAAGAATAAAGTTGAGGTTTTTTAATGTAAAACCATAACAATGGCTTATTTTGTTTCTAGTTTCGTCACAAACAAGAACAGAAAATTTCCCGCAACTAAGCCACAGAAAAATGTAAGCAAACTAGGGATGGGAAACAATTTTTTCAGTTGGTACCTAACAAAGTAGGGATGGAAAACAATTTTTTCAATTAGTACTAAAACGGAGCCAACGTACTCAGATTAATTTTGCGTTAAAAAAAATAATTTGCCAATTAGAATAAAAGTTTTTTAATGGGAAATATTCGTATAGCTCTGCATTTTAAAAAAAATAAAATCTCGATTTATCGCAAATTTGAGCAAAATGAGTGCACTGCAGAAGCACTTTAAATTCGTAAGCAGAATATGGATTGAATTTTCGCTATCTTCAATTAATTTTTATACCAATTTTAAGGCATTCAGTCTTTTTTAGTAAAAAAAACATTAAGCAAAAAAATTTTATTTGTAATAATTTCGTAGTAAAACGGCAGCAACTTTAATTAAAGCATAAGATGTGCATTACCGAAACGCCTACAATGTACATAATTCACACCTTCGATAACGGAATATTTCGGCGTAGTAAAATTTTAATGCCTACGATATTTTTAGCGAATGTTAATCAAAACTAAAAATGTAACACCATTCCGTATCGAAGTCTCTCATTTTTTTGCGCTAACTTATGCGTAACAAATTTTTTACGCTTAAGCCGCGTTTCTGTTCCTGTTATACGTTGCTTATGAGAACGCGGCTTAAATCGTAGTAGAACAAAATGCTTTCGAAACAGCAATGCGAAATGAAGGGTCCAGGGGAAATTCAGATGACTTTGAAGAAATATTATTATCTTTTAAAAAAGTCAACACAGTTTCGGAAAATTCTTAAAAAAAACTAAGAACTAATAGTTTTTACCAGTTAAATTTTGACTAAAATGAACTTGAGTCGTTTTTCACGTGGACCCTTCAAATACTATCGCACAAATCAGGAATATATATTTTAGCATATTATGTATGTATAGTCATAATCATAAATATGTAATTTGTTTCTGTTCTAGGCTTAGATTAGACTGCATGCCATTTTGGCATATTTGACGTAACTAAGAATACCAGTCAAATCTAAGTTTTAAAACAGTTAAGCTTTATGGTTAAGTTAAATGGTTATTGTGGCATAGTGCCATTAACAGATTGTTGAAATAAAAATATTATGGCTAAGTAAATTACCATTTTACCTTGAAGTAAACATAGTTTATACAAAACATTTTACTTTTACTCCGATTGTACTTTTTTGCTTAACCCGACCCATAACAATTGTATTGGCCTTCCCACCCTTCAAACAAAACTAACATATGGCAGGTCTCGCCTATTCCCACCTATACTATAACAAAAAATCTCAATTTAATTTTTTGTTTGATTCAACCACGAAAAAATAAAACTTGGTTTTTATTTTACCCGGTACCAAAAAAGAACCACATTTACTTTCCAAACAACACAAGCTGTTCTTAAAGCCTTCAGCCCAATGAATCCGTTGCGTCCATCCCGTTGAAGTATACAACTGACAACTCATGGCGTATTATTTTCAGCTCTGCATCGTGAAACTGGTGTGGAATACAGAAAAAAAATGGTTCTTTTCCTGTACACCTGAGCGGAATCGTGCTCATGTAAGTGTTCTTTTGAATTCCGAATTTGTTCGGTGTCGACACCGAACTCGAAATATCGAGGTCGACTTATTTGACGGTGGATGCTGGGTGTTGCTTTGATTTTTTATGTTAAGTGACGTTTCGATTCAACTTCCATTCGTGACTTTTTAAAATGCGACTAAAATAATATGAAATCGATAAAAACTTATTAAATATCTAAAATTCAAAGCTATCAAAATTACTTTCAAGTTAAAAGTACAAAAAACTGACGCCAAAAAACAACGCTACGAAATGAAGAAAACACTAGATAAAATGAAATCAAAGCAATTGAACACTTCACGTGAGACTGCTCACCGGTGCAGGTTTGCTGTTTTGTACACAATGAAACCGAGTGTACACCACTCTGGAATTGTCACAAAAACCGAGTATTATTTGACAGCAAAGTAATACTTGGTGTATTAAAGTGTGTTAAAATAATACTCGGTGCAAAAAGTACAATCTGAGTAAAAGTACAATGATTTGTAAAAACTGTGTTAACTTCAAAGCATAAATTACTGAATAACTAGATATTCAACTTGGTGTTCAAAGGATAGACATGTGCACTCAAGAGGATACAAGCATCCACAGGTTTTCTAAACCCACCTCTGTCTATCAACTCCTACTCTCACCTCCCCGTGGTGAACACCGGGTGCCTAGTACCTCAACTGGAGATTGGGTTCCAACCCCTTTAGAAGGTTGTTGGGGGTAGCAGACGAGAGAGGGGGGGAGGAGTGTTCCCACTAAGGCGCTTCTCCTTGCATCCGGACGGCAGCGGAGGAATGCCCCAGATGGAATCAACGGTGGCGTCCATAGTTCCAGTCAGGCCGAACTACTTAGTGAACACCTTATATGGGCTACTACGACGTATTCGGAGCTCAGGCCTATAAGGAGCGGGCTATCCGGCTCTCCGTCCTTAGAGCTAAGCAAAGGATCTGGTCCTCCAGGTTGGGGGTCGTGCCGTCGGGGTGACTTCCCGGACACGTAAAGAAACACCAGTCACGAAGCAGAAACAAGCCTCGGATTCGGACGGATTTACTGTTGACGACCAATGCAAACGAGAAAAGGACAACGAGCTCCGGATCTGCACGTGGAATGTTAGGTCCCTTAACAGACCACGTGCAGCCGAGCAACTAGCGGAGGCCCTTAACGACTGCAAGGCAGACATTACTGCCATCCAAGAAATGCGGTGGGACGGGCCGGGCAAAAGAAGGATGAAAAACTGCGACATCTACTACGGCGACTGCTATCGGCATCAAAGACAGCGCCTATTTGGATGTGGTTTCGTTGTTGGAGGCAGACTTAGGCAAAAAGTCTTGAGCTTCAACCCTGTAAGCGAGCGCCTCGCGACGATCCGCATCAAGGCTAAATTCGCCAACATTAGCCTGATATGCGCACTTGCCCCCACAGAGGAGAAAGATGACGAGACCAAAGATATTTTCTACGAGCTCCTGGACAAAACTTATGAGCAGTGCCCTAGCTACGACATTAAGATTGTCCTAGGCGATTTTAATGCCAAGCTAGGAAGGAAGGGCATCTTTGGTCGTACTGTCGGAAAGCATAGCCTGCACGACACGGCCTCCGATAACGGATTCAGGCTGATCGACTTTGCTGCGGGGCGACACGTTGTGGTAGCTAGTACACAGTTCCCGCATCTCAATATCCACAAAGGGACATGGAAATCTCCCTATGAATCAACCGTCAACCAGATTGACCATATTGCGATCGACGCAAGGCACTCCTCCAGTATCATGGATGTCCGAACTTTCCGAGGGGCCAACATTGACTCGGATCACTACCTTGTTGTAGCCAAGGTACGGCTGCGGATATCCCGACCAGCGCCAAGTAATGGAAATACTGTGAGGAAGTTTGACGTCGGCCGACTACAATCGCAAGAGATCGCCAGGTCCTTCTCCAACCGAGTCTCTCAAAACCTTCTACGAAGTCCTATGCAACCAGCATCAAGTATTGATAGCCAGTGGCAACATTGCCAAAATGCCATCAGAGACGCCGCCTCTGAAGTGCTGGGTTTCACACGGCGACCACAACGAAACCCCTGGTTTGACAATGAATGCCGGCAAGCACATGCAGCTAAACAGGAAGCATACAAAGTGGCGCTGCACAGAAGGACTAGAGCTGCTCGCGAGCTCTACGAGCAGAGGAGGAGAGAGGAACACCGGCTTTTCCGAAGGAAAAAGAGAGAGCATGAGAAGCGCGCGGTTGAAGAGATAGAGAGATGTTACAACTGGAATGAGGTTAGAAAGTTTTACCAAAGGATCAAAAGGTCCTGCCAAGGGTACAAAGTTCGAACTGAAGCCTGTAAGGACCATCAAGGGAACATCGTTGTAGAATCGCAGTCGGTGCTGAGGATTTGGAAAGACCACTTCTGCAGACTGTATAACGGCGAGGACGAACCAAATACCGCTGTCAGGCAGAACGAACCATTCAACCCGGGCGAAGACGTTACCGACGAAGCATACGAACGATACCGCCCACCCGACCTGGAGGAGGTGAAAGCAGCTGTGTCTAAGCTCAAGTGCAACAAAGCAGCCGGAGCAGACGGCCTAGCTACCGAACTTTTTAAATCCGCTGGCGATGAGCTGGTTAGGAGCATGCACCAGCTCATCTGCAAGATATGGTCGGAAGAAAGCATGCCCGACGAATGGAACCTCAGCATTGAAAACTTACGCTGTTCCGTCAAGCTCGGCAAAGACCTCACCGACCCCTTTGATGTCAAAAAAGGATTTGGACAAGGCGACGGCTGTCATGCGACTTCTTTAACATCATACTTGAGAGAATTGTGCAGAACTCTCGCGCCAACACCAGAGGTACAATCTTTCAAAAGTCCGTTCAACTACTTGCATACGCAGACGACATTGACATAATCGGTAGAACAAAGCGTGATGTCTGTAAGCCTTCGTGAGTATTGGGACGGAAGCGGCGAATATGGGCTTAGCAGTCAATGAGGGCAAAACCAAGTATATGCTGTCATCAAAAAAAGACACCCAACACCGACGTCTTGGACTAAACATCACCATCGACAGCTATAACTTTGAGGTAGTTAGGGACTTTGTCTACCTGGGTTCCGCTATCAATTCAGACAATGACACCAGCGCTGAAATCAAACGAAGGATAACTCTTGCCAATCGCTGTTTCTTTGGGCTAAGAAGGCAATTGAGTAGCAAAGCTCTCTCTCGAGCAACTAAAGTGTCCATGTATAAGACCCTCATAATCCCAGTTCTGCTTTACGGTGCAGAAGCATGGACCCTGTCAAAGGCGGATGAAAACACTTTAGGCTACTTCGAGAGGAAAATTCTTCGGACGATATATGGTCCCGTCTGCGTAGACGGAGAGTGGAGGAGGAGATATAACATCGAACTGTACGGGCTGTACAGCGATACCGACCTAGCCAAAAGAGCCAAAAGACAACGTCTACGATGGCTGGGTCATCTAGAGCGGATGGACACCAACGCCCCGGCCCGGAAAATCTTCGAATCCACACCGCAGGGACGAAGCAGTAGAGGAGCACCGAGACTCAGGTGGCGCACGCAAGTGGAAGGGGACCTCAGCCAACTTCGCGTGCGAAACTGGAGACGGCTAGCTAGAGACAGAGCTGGCTGGCGAAGCTTGTTGGCTGAGGCCCAGGTCCACCCCGGACTGTAGCGCCACCTTAAGTAAAGTAAGTAAGATATTCAACTTCGGACATGTAAAAGCTTTGCCCACAAGCTGAAATTAATGAATTTTCTCCGACATTTGTTTGCAAATGTGAGTAAATTCATGAATTCGTCATTTCCATGCAATTTCGTTTTGCAGCTTTTACATCAGCTGATCGCGTGAGGTAAATTCTTTTTGTATCTTCTTACACGTATTCACAGACACGGAAATTTAAAGATTTAAAAAAGCCTTAAAGGCTTTATAAAAAACGTAAACAAATGGGTGTTGGAGGGTAAGAAGGACGCAAGTTGAATATCTAGTTACTTAGTAATTTGTGCTTCAAAGTAAAATGGTAAAGGCTATGTCACCAAGCTGCGTTTTTGTTTTCTTTGTCGCGTTACGCTTCTTTTGCTTAACATCCGCGTTGAAAATATACCATTCGAAAAACCATATAAAACCATAGAAAATGCCAACAAATCAACAAGAACACAACCCATAGCGAAAGACAACAATCCCAGCTTCACAAAAACGTCAAAACGCACGCAAAATTCATCGTGTTGAATTTTTGTGCATTCCCAAAACTTTGTTTAAGTTAAAAAACGTAACGACGGATGGTCGAAGCAACGCTGTGGACGCTCCTATAGAGATTTTAACAGTTGGAAAACGAACAAAAATTGCACATATACGTAAATAACTATTTAAAAAATGCAACTCTGTGTTTCGATGAACGGGAAAGTTGTAGACTTGATCAGCCTTCCAAGGTAATGCTAAGAACGTTTTCATTATAAAACGTGGAAAGGATTAGAAAAGTGTAGTATGTGTTGTGCAAACAGTGTACACGACCACAAAAGGGTACACAGATCCAAGAAGATCACATCTTCAAAATACTTTTTCGATACTTTCAACTCATTTAATTGTGAAAGAAGTCAGATTTTGACAACCATGGTAAAGGGTCTATTCACTTTAATGTGCTTGATTTTAAGTTGTCAAACCAACGTTGGTGCAACGCAGCTTTGTGACATAGTCTTAAAGTTCTATTCACAACGCTGCATTATTGCGACCGTTGTCCCGCTGGGTTAGAGATACTTTGAATTTCAACATAAAATATTACTGTATGCGCTAGGTTAGGTTAGGTTAGGTTAAACAGAGGTGTGGTCAAAAGGACTACAGAGACACAAGGCACCGAAACGGGCCCATCAGGATCCCTGGGGAACCAGTTGAACTTAACATTCAAAAGGCAAAAACAAACTAAACATCCACCGTGAATAAGCCAATTTCCCTGTAAAAGCCAGAAAGGCCTCTGAAGTTTGTGCCGCGTAATTCTTCCACACTTCCAAAGAAATATTCACCTAAAAATTTTCTGCGCACACGCGAAATTGCCTCGCATTTGCCCAGTATGTGTGCTATAGCCTCAATCGCCTGCAGATCACTGCAGGATCGACCAATAACCGTGTCAGAAAGCTTGAGTCTCCTTTCGTGTTTCCTCAGGAGGCAATGTACTGTCAGAATTCCCACTAGAGCCCTAAGCTTGTCCCTGCTCAGTTTTAATAGTGCCTTCGATCCTTTCCCGTCTAGTCGTGGGCAGAGAGCCCTAGATACCCTGTGTCCAGCTAGACGAGACCACCTTTTTTTAATTAAAGGTGGTCTCGTCTAGCCGGATTAAAATTATTTTTATAATTTTTCCTGAATAGTGCCTTTAACTTCGCAGAGGGGTGGTTTGATGTTAGAAACCACACCGTTTCCAAGGAGCCCTCCTCTTCTTGCAAGCTCATCAGCTTGTTCATTACCCTTTATACCGCAGTGTCCTGGCACCAAGCACAGTCTCGCCCGGTTGTAACTGCACAATGCCTTAAGCATTGTGCGATAGCCCCTGACTATATCAGATTTGATGTTGATCGATTCCATTGCCTTGAACGTAGCCTGGCTATCTATGTAAATAGCGATATCTCTGCCGGATATCGATCTCATCTGCATAAGCTCGGCCGTCCTAATTACAGCCAGAACCTCTGATTGGAAGACACTGCATCTACCCGGTAGTTTTAAGGATACTTTTAGTTCCGGGTCTTTTGAGAAGATACTGGAACCTGTTTTTCGAACCGTCTGTGAAAATTGCAATTTCATCAGGTCTGACAATAGCATTATTTTCCTAGTCCTCCTTCGCTGGGTAAAAGACTTCATACGATGTGTCAAAGTCGAAAAGGGAGGGAATTTCATCCGTTACAGTTGGATTGCCTTGCAGTAGCTCCGACAGGATCGAACCGTGTCGGTAGCTACTACTCTTGAAATAGTTAGTGTGCCGTAGCGCACTATTGCCAGCAATTTTTTTTTATCTGTAGATCAAGCAGTGTTAGGTGCAGCAGAGTGCTTAGCGCTGCCGTAGGTGTAGTACGGAGCGCACCTGTGATAGCTATGCAAGCCGCTCTTTGAACTGCTGATAATTTTTCCTAAACTGTTTTTTTGTTTGTTGCTTTCAACCAAACCAATGCACCGTAAGTAAGAATGCGTCGTGCCACCAGAGTATACAACCAGTGGACCATGGCGGATTTTAAGTCCAAAATTTTGCCTATAGTTCTCTTGCAGATAAAAAGAGAATTATATGCCTTCTTGATTCTTTCCCCTACATTACGACTCGAATTCAGTTTTCTGTCCAGGATTGCAACCAGATACTTCGCACTATCTGACAGGGATAATTCCTCTCCATTTAACTTGTGGAGTTTGAATTGTACTTCCTAGTAAAAAGAACCAGTTCCGTTTTCAATGGGTTGAAACCACAAATTACTTAATGAATTAGATGTTCAACTAGACTGGAAAGCCGAGGGGCCTACAAGCTGTTGCCATGGATATACCTGGAAAACTACGCATACTCTCACATTTTGTCAATGTATTCCACACTTGAAGAGATTCACCACGAAGTTCAAGTGATTCACCACGAAAGCATGGCGGAATCAGCTTTTTGCTCCGTCTACCGGACAAAAATTGTAACGAATTCCAATATCTGGAAATCGCCACATAATGGGTCGTGCTACATTAATGTTGTTTTGCTAGAGACCTAAAAATTATTTTTATCTTAATTGTATTCCAGTTATACATTATGTATTTCAAATGCCTTCTAAATATTTTCATATATAGTCAAAAACAAAACACAAAAAGCGCAAATGAAACTAATTCTTTACTGCCTAAATGCCTGTGCCTCTGATAAGTTATTTTATGTTACCGGATTAAAGCTTTAAAAAGCAAAATTTACGGTTAAGTACCAATAAAATGTTTTCTACATGTTTTGACGAAATCAATCGTTAGTATATTAAAAAGTAAAAGTCATTAGAAAGGTTCAAAGGCACTTTTATTATTTTTATTATAGCTATAATTTGAATTCATTATTCGAACAAATCAATATTATGATATAATTGTCATCCTTATCCTTCCAAGTCGATATTATTGCATGCATTTGAGATTAGAGTTGAACATTAAAAGTCAAATTGGCAACTGAGAACAGAAGAATAATGCACTTTTGAGTGAACCCATTTCGTAAAAGAAATCAGTAGCACATTGAAATTGATTTCTGTCAGTGAAATAGCAAAGTAGTCGAAAGAAAAATGTTTATGTATATTTTTGTAGGTAACAATAGAGATTGACACCAAAAGAAGCATTCATTAAACAAACAAATTTAATCACAAGTAAAAAAAAGTTTCAGTGATGCAATCCAATGAAAGCTATATTTAATGCTTCTAAACTTCTTCAATTTTCTTAAATTTGGGAACACTTAATATTTTACGCAAGTAAAAATCAAAAGCCTTTTCCTAAAATGGAAGTTTTCTCGATTGTTTCCTAACTGTTGCTCTTGTTTTGCTGAATAACTAATATTTTCTACAATCCTACATAATTAAAAACTGAACATCAATAACACATGAACGATTCTGGAGAAAAGAAGAGCCCAACTGCGTAATAATAATAATAAGCGTCTCACACGCATTCACCGTCACAAAACCGAAAAGCATAAACAACAAATAAACAAATAGGTTTTGGGGGAAAGGGGACGCACAAGTTGAATATTTAGTTATTAAGTAATTTGTGACCCGAACTATATTGAAAAAAAGACCAAATTCGTAAAAATATCCAATTACGTCATAAACATTCTAGTACTTCCAGGCACATTCAAATGAACTAAATTTTACGATTTTGTAGTCTCAATGTAGGCTCACCCCAAGTGTGGGCAAAATTAAAATAGAATTGTCATTTTGACTTTAATGACTTGTGTGTTATCTTTTATGACTTTTTTAAGATATGTATTTAAATTTTTCAAATGTCAGTGTGAAATACACCTCGCTATTTTGGCGGGCTCTCAAATTTTTGTTGACTTTTCTCACACGTTTTCACCGACACGGAACTCAAAACAATAACAACAAGTAAACAAATGGGTTTTGGGGGGAAGGGGACGCTTAAGTTGAATATCTAGTTATTAAGTAATTTGTGGTTGAAACTGAGATTACAACTTTGGGTCCAGATGCTGATCACCCCCAGAGCACCCTCCATGATTTCACTTAAGATATTTTAGTATTTTCCATGCACCATTACCACCATGTCATCTGCGTAAGCCGTGGCCTGATACCCATAGCACTTAACTTCTTCAGAATGATGTTGATAACCAGAACCCACTGGAGAGGAGATAATACCCCACCCTAAGGTGTTCCCCTGGTTAGAGACATTCTAATTGAGCTTTGCCCAATCGAACAGTTAATATTTCTATTTGCAAGCATGTTACAAAACAGTGTTTAATGCCCTGTTCAATGCTAGCGTCTACTAGAGCGCTTTTAATGGCACTACTCTCCACGTTATTGAAGGCCCCATCAATATCAAGGAAGGCAGCCATCGCAAACTCATTACAATGTAGACTCCTCTCTATATTCCCTACCACCTCATGAAAGGCGGTTTCTGTGGATTTTCCCTTCATGTATGCATGCTGCGATGCCATTAGAAAGCCATTGCTGCATCTAGTCCTAATGTGAAGTTCAAGTAGTCGTTCCAGGGTTTTAAGCATAAAGGATGAGAGTCTTATCGGTCTGAAGTACTTTATTGCAAAATGTCAGTGTTTGCCGGCCTTAGGTATAAAAATCACTTTTACTTCCCTCCAAGCTGAAGGAATGTGCCCCCTTTTTAGACTGTGTCTAAGAATTCCCATCATGCTTTAGATTGCTGACTCCGGTGCTCCTTGCAACATGACCGGAAGAATGCCATCCGGTCCCGGAGATTCGTACGGCTTGAATGAGTAAATTGCCCACCAAAGTTTCTTCTTGTTAAATTTTTAACAACTTTTAATTGAGTTGCTTGAATACAATAGACGTAATTTAGCTGAAGCAGATAATGGTTTGATGTGTCCTGCCATGTTGTAACGAGGTAGGAGGATAAGGCTTAGGGAATCGGAAGTGTAAAAAGGTGAGCTGTCACTTATGGCTGCAAACGGATGGGATCGTTGGATCAGAGCGGAAGTAGAAAGGGAAGGGGAGAACTGTCTGCGAGGGGCGCGGCATGCTTGTGGTCACGCGGCTTAGCTCGCCGGATGGGAGCGGTTCTTGCTCACACACAACAACCTGCCTGTATGCAAAGCATATATTATGCCAAAAACAAAACTATCAGCGAAAAACATGAAGTGACGTTTTTCCTTGTCCCAAACCTCGACCAAGCGCTGTACATGGACGTTGATTTTTGGAAAGCGTTCGACATAGCACCGCATGTCGTGAGTTAACTTGAGCTCTCGAAACCTGCTGTGGCCTCGAGTGCTTACGATCTGACGTCAGATCAGCGGTCTCGAGTGGAGGCGGTGAAGCAGAAGTTCCGGTGCTACTCACAACACGGTCTCGGAAGGACGGCGCTAGAAGAGCACGTCATTGATACCGGGGACGTGGCACCTATAAAACAGGTCACTACATTGTCACTAAGGCGTCACTACACTGTCTCTCCAGCGGCACAAGCCCTCATGTATGACGATATAGACTGAATGTTGTAGCTCGGCGTTATTGAGGAGAGTGAAAGCCCTTGGTCTTCACCAGTTGTACTCTTACGGAACCCAGGCAAGAATCTTCTTTGCCTGGACTCCCGCAAAGTCAACCAGTTTACCAAAAAGTTCGCCGGACCCCTCGTTGAGGGTGAGGAATCGCCCATCAGTTATTTCTTCCAGAAACTCAACGCCTGCCAGAATGGCTAATTATGCACCACAATCTAACGCTTCCGAGAGGGTTAATACGACATTGTTAGCTGCGATACGTTCGTACCTGAAAGAAGACCAACGCGACTGGGACCTTCACCTCGGTGAAATCACAGGCGCGTTGAGAAGTTTGGTACATGCTTCTGCTGGTGTGTCACCATACTTTGGGCTCTTTAGAACAAATATGATGACACACGATAGTTGTTACGTATTAGCCGAGAAGTTGAACGCAGCAGATGATAACGAGCTTTTGGCCTTACCGCGACAGGACCAATTACAGTGTATTAGGGAACAAATCAAAAAGGCCAGTGAAAGGGGTGCAAAAAATTACAGTAAACGGACTCGAAAAATGCAATTCTTGCCCGGACAGGAACTGTTCAAAAGAAATTTCGTCCTTAGCGAATCCTCGAAGTATCTGGCCTCGAAACTTTGTCCCAAATTCACAAAATGCCGCATTGTCAAAGCAATCGGTAACAGCATGTATGAATTGGAAAATTTAAAAGGAAAGAGAGTAGGCGTATTTCGCGCGAAAGACTTGAAACAGTAGATCGCCTATAAGAATAAGTATCTGCCAAGCTAAGTATCTGTTTCTTTGATATACACCCACCTGTGATATCTCTCTTAAATAATTCCATTAGATTAAGGCTAATTTATTATTTTTGTTTACCTTTTAGATAAGTACTTACATATTTATTTATTTAAGTATTCCATCAACTTGGCTAATTTATTCAAATTCTTATTATAAGTATATAATTATTTATTTATATTATTCCATTAGGTTAAGGCTAATTTAATACTTTTTGTTAGTAGCATCTATATTGATTATTTATTGTCCAAGTATTTTCTAAATTTTAAATTACTAAAACTTAACTTAATAACATGCTCTTAAGTATCGAAAAAACAATAAAAAGAATAAGTATTATTTAGAAGTAAGCCCATGGCGGGTAGCCTGCACTTACATTGAATCAGCAGGAAAATGTATCATACATTGTGTCCTCCGCAAACAGCTGCGTTCTTCCTCAGGCATCCTTGCAGCCTTCCACAAGTATGGTAACATCCCAACACTAAAAACCCCTTTAACCAACAGGAAAAAAATTAAACAAAAAAAAGAATTATCATTTAATGTAACATCCCAAATGCATGCGTTTTGAAAAGATGAACAGAAATGCGAAAGCCCGGCCCTCGGCAAAGAACATGAGACCTTTTTTCTCAAGGCCGCGGTTCTTCACCACTGCAAGAATAATATTGAGGACTAGGCCCACGCAACTCCTCGGAAAATGCAAATTTCTGCATGTAAGTGCTCTTCCGATAAATTGACTTTCCACCCGTTGCACAGCAAGAGCAATGTTTGTGCCAATGTTTGTGCTCACAATACCATTAAAGAGCCAAACGCAGCTGTTCTCCCCACTTAACAAAGCAAATCCTTCTCCGGGCACGTAACCTGCAAAAGAAAAAAAATATTGCCATTTAGCTGCATTGAATCTCACAAGACTAGGTGTAAACAATCCCTTGGCCGCATCCATCCATGGAATTTTTCTGTGGCCACCCAGACGAATGTGTTTTTTGATGATTGCCCATTGTGCGCCTGGCCGCATCCTCGGACCGCATTCTAGGAATAGGAGCGTTGATCACTGGATCCAGGCTACTGCTTTTGGGTTTGTTCTGCTATTTTCTGGGTATTTCCTGGGTATTGTTTTGCCTTGTCGCCGTTCAGCTAAATAATAAAATTAAGGGTTTTTTTAATGTTATATACGCATTTCTACACTTTTTTCTTTGCTTACCTCGTTTTCCAACTCTGTATTCAGAGTTTTGTTACGGTGTGGCATCTGTCACATTTCGAAATGCTGGCCTACACATTTAACGCCAAAGAAATACAGCAAATGGACAACATCTTGTCGTATCAGATATTATACCAATACCTTGGACCTACTCATGGGTAAAAGTGAGCTATCGTGTACTTTCTTACTCACCTGTATTTACTCATGGGGAACTAGCAAAAGCTCGGTGGTTAAGGTGATAGGTGTAGGTTGTCGTTCCAGCTAGGAAAAGGTTTGAGTACAAGATAGAAAATGCAATTTTATTTACAGAAAGCTATATGTGAGATGTTAAATGTGGTTGTGGCCGAGATAGGTACATGTATTTGAAAAGCATAAGATTTGCATGTGAGAAAGGCCTTCTGATTGCTCGAAGAGGTACATAGGCCCATCGTATGACTAAATTATACGGTTTGGCTGAGTGGGATTATGCGACGAGGCAGTGGGTTATCCAAAGTTTCATCCATCCAGGACGAAATAGACGTGGTGTGTACTTAATAGAGATCAGAGGTCTCACGTAAAGTTTATATGGCCGTTCTAATGCTTTAGATAGTACAAGAACAAAGTGCGCGGCTTATGAACGAGTGTTCTTCAGATCAAAAGTTCAAACCAGGGCGACTAAAGCGCTCAGATCTGAGAAAGACAGATATAAGTGATATAAGTGCAACAATTTTTGGTGGGTACATCATACTCATATTGTACCCCCGCAACACCATCTGAGGGACAAGTTTACACCACGGAGAGATGTCCCTAATAATCTGTTTGCATTGAAGCAGACGGTAAGTGCTAATATTAAGGCAGCATACAATCAGGTGTTGATTCCAATCTTTATTTCGCGTTTAGAACTCCAAGGCGACTACCGACGCTGCCAAGTCGGGGTCGTCGAAATTTGAATGCCCAGTAAATAAAGCCAAAAAAGGGCCCCTATACATCGTGCTTAAATGCACCCTAATAAGTTATCGAGAAATCCTATTACCTGTAACTAAAAAGAATCGAAACCTGACTGAAACAGCATACTTAATATGCTGCATAATACTATAGTATCTAACTTAATGATGTATGTATGTATGTTTTTATTGAGACTTTATACTACTTGTAATACAGTTTTATACGTTATGAACATTATTTGTTTATGCTAGCAGACGACTTTATTGTATGGCCGACATTAACTTTACTTATTTTTTCAACTCGGATGAGTGAAATTGCCCTGCTGGCATCTGTCAGAAAAAAATATAATTTAATGTGGTTTTTTTTGGTATCGGGTAAATTAAGAACCAAGTTTTATTTTTTCGTGGTTGAATCAAACAAAAAATTAAATTGAGATTTTTTGTGATAGTATAGGTGGGAATAGGTGAGACCTGCCATATCTCAGTTTTGTTTAAAGGGTGGGAAGGCCAATACAATTGTACTGGGTCGGGTTAAGCAAAAAAGTACAATCGGAGTAAAAGTACAATGTTTTGTAAAAACTATGTTTTCTTCAAGGTAAAATGGTAATTTACTTAGCCATACTGTTTTTATTTCAGTAATATGTTGACGGCACTATGCAGCAATAACCATAAGTGACTGTTTTAAAAACAAAAACAATGACAATGCGGCGTTAACGTAAATAAATCGTTACGCATAAGTTAGCGTAACAAAAAGAGAGACTTCGATGCGAAATGGTGTTACATTTTTACTTTGATTTACATTCGCCAAAAATATCTAAGGTATTGAAATCATACTACGCCGAAATCACAAATTACTTAATAACTAGATATTCAACTTAAGCGTCCCCTTCCCCCCAAAACCCATTTGTTTATTTGTTGTTATTGTTTTGAGTTCCGTGTCGGTGAATACGTGTGAGAAAAGTAAACAAAAATTTGAGAGCCCGCCAAAATAGCGAGGTGAATTTCACACTGACATTTGAAAAATTTAAATACATATCTTAAAAAATAGTCATAAAAGATAACACACAAGTCATTAAAGTCAAAATGACAATTCAGTTTTAATTTTGCCCACACTTGGGGTGAGCCTACATTGAGACTACAAAATCGTAAAACTTAGTTCATTTGAATGTGCCTGGAAATACTGGAATGTTTATGACGTAATTGGATATTTTTACGAATTTGGTCTTTTTTTCAATATAGTTCGGGTCACAAATTACTTAATAACTAAATATTCAACTTGTGCGTCCCCTTTCCCCCAAAACCTATTTGTTTATTTGTTGTTTATGCTTTTCGGTTTTGTGACGGTGAATGCGTGTGTGACGCTTATTATTATTATTACGCAGTTGGGCTTTTCTTTTCTCCAGAATCGTTCATGTGTTATTGATGTTCAGTTTTTAATTATGTAGGATTGCAGAAAATATTAGTTATTCAACAAAACAAGAGCAACAGTTAGGAAACAATCGAGAAAACTTCCATTTTAGGAAAAGGCTTTTGATTTTTACTTGCGTAAAATATTAAGCGTTCCCAAATTTAAGAAAATTGAAGAAGTTTAGAAGCATTAAATATAGCTTTCATTGGATTGCATCACTGAAACTTTTTTTTACTTGTGATTAAATTTGTTTGTTTAATGAATGCTTCTTTTGGTGTCAATCTCTATTGTTACCTACAAAAATACACATAAACATTTTTCTTTCGACTACTTTGCTATTTCACTGACAGAAATCAATTTCAATGTGCTACTGATTTCTTTTACGAAATGGGTTCACTCAAAAGTGCATTATTCTTCTGTTCTCAGTTGCCAATTTGACTTTTAATGTTCAACTCTAATCTCAAATGCATGCAATAATATCGACTTGGAAGGATAAGGATGACAATTATATCATAATATTGATTTGTTCGAATAATGAATTCAAATTATAGCTATAATAAAAATAATAAAAGTGCCTTTGAATCTTTCTAATGACTTTTACTTTTTAATATACTAACGATTGATTTCGTCAAAACATGAAGAAAACATTTTATTGGTACTTAACCGTAAATTTAGCTTTTTAAAGCTTTAATCCGGTAACATAAAACACAAACTTATCAGAGGCACAGGCATTTAGGCAGTAAAGAATTAGTTTCATTTGCGCTTTTTGTGTTTTGTTTTTGACTATATATGAAAATATTTAGAAGGCATTTGAAATACATAATGTATAACTGGAATACAATTAAGATAAAAATGATTTTGAGGTCTCTAGCAAAACAACATTAATGTAGCACGACCCATTATGTGGCGACTTCCATATATTGGAATTCGTTACAATTTTTGTCCGGTAGACGGAGCAAAAAGCTAATTCCGCCATGTTTTCGTAAAACATGAATCTCTTCAAGTGTGGAATACATTGACAAAATGTGAAAGTATGCGTAGTTTTCCAGGTTTATCCATGGCAACAGCTTGTAGACCCCTCGGCTTTCCAGTCTAGTTGAATATCTAATTCATTAAGTAATTTGTGGCCGAAATACTCTGTTAATGAACGTTTAAAATAGTACTTTGTAGGCGTTTCGATAAAGAACTTCTTATGCTTTAATTAAAGTTGCTGCCGTTTTACTACGAAATTATGACAAATATTTTTTTTGCTCAATGTGATATATTTACGAGAAAAGAGCTGAATGTCATGAAATTCAATTTCAAAATGAAAATAAGGTTCAAGACATTCAAGGTTTCAAAAAATTCATTGAAGATGTATGTATACCATACCATACCAGCCTAGCTTGAATACACTTTTAACTTTACCGAAAATGCAAGCTATATTCTGCTTAGGAATTGAAAGTGCTATATATATTTCCCATTAAAAAACTTTTATTTTATTTGGCAATTTTTTTTAACGCAAAATTAATCTGAGTACATTGTAATTGAAATTCCATTTAGTAATTGAAAAAATTGTTTTCCATCCATACTTTGTTAGGTACCAACTGAAAAAATTGTTTCTCATCCCTAGTTTGCTTACATTTTTCTGTGGCTTAATTGCGGGATATTTTCTGTTCTTGTTTGTGACGAAACTAGAAACAAAATAAGCCATTGTTATGTTTTTACATTAAAAAACCTCAACTTTATTCTTTGTTACTATATTTGTGCACCAGGTCCTTTATAGTATACGCAATTCGAAGATTGCTTGATTTAATTTAACATTCGGCAAAGTCGTGGGTGCTTCTTCGCCTAAAAATATACGAATACCGCGTCCTGTGACTGTCGAAGAACATGATTAGGATGAATACAGTTTTTCCATTTCAAGCCCATGTTGAAATTAAAGTTTTTGCACTAGTCAATTAAATGCAAACATTTTATGAAACAAAACAAAATTATTTCTGTAGAAAGGCCAACCCGTTCCAAATTTCCACGAATTAAACAAACGAACTGTCAACACAGTGTGTTGGTATTGGTAAATCTGAAAATGAATCTTGCTAAAAAACGAGATTTTATTTTGCGATTTCAGGTTCGAGAAATGGCAGTTTTCCCCTTAATTTCCCCTCATTTTTGCCACCATAGAAACATTTTCAAATTTAGACCTGTCAGTTTTGACATACCCATACCCACCTCAAATTTTTTTTGACTCCAAACGAAACGCACATTACAACTTCAGATATATACAATAGAATACTATATACAAAGTTTGATATTTCGTCATTCTACTTTTGTGCTGAAGGCACTTGTATGAAACGAGCGTTCCATGTTTAGAGAATATATATTATTTACACGAATTGTAGGACTTAATTTGCCATATAGATTTATCGTGTTGAGATTTTATAATCATGATTTACATATGTGTATCAACATTGGTATTAAATCTTACGAAAAGTGTACATTGATTGTGTCTAACGTACAGATAAGTAGTAATACTCGAATGGTATAATAATAAGTACATACTTAATTTAGATAAGATACAGGGTTCGTGTTATGATACGTGTAAGAGAAGCGTATTCATAGCTTTTCAGTTTTTTTTTTGATTACATGAATGATAACAATACATTATACTTAAAAAACGAATGAAGTGAGTACTGTCCTCCAAGACAATCATTTTTATCGAAAATAGTGAAGTTAAATAACTATAAGTGAGTAGGAGATCATTGTGTATAAAATCGATATTGGCCAGCCAAAATTGGTACGTGTTACAAACCAAAATTGACGTGTAAGTAGGTCGAGAAATATTAAATAAATAGAAGTTACAATTGTTTCTAAGAAGACTTTTGGTTTTGGAAACCTAGGATTACTAGATCAGTTTGGTTTTGGAAACCTAGGATTACTAGATCAGTACAGGGAAGACAAGGAGGTGTCTAGTTAACTAACCGTGGTCAAGGGGGAGATAGAGAGTTGGTCCCTAAGTTGGGTGTTTCAGTGGTTTCAGTCGGACTTATCCCTGTTGTTAGCCGTTCTCTGGAATATGTTAAAGCAAGAGTTCCTGGTAGGGTAGTAACTGTGTTGGAACAGATCGGTGGGGATTTTGCCTTGACAAAGCAGATTTTACCAAAAGCCAGAGTCCCGTTGGGCCTACTGGGTTTGGAGCTAAAAGTGAGTGACCGCGATAATTTAGCCACGATCATTACCCGGGGTGGCCTGATTATAAAAGGGAACTGCTGTTTCCAGAGGAGAGAAGTCTATGTCCTCCGACAATACTCCTAGCGGTGATGGATAGTCACAGTCCCATGATATTCCGGTCTGTGAAACGTATATACTGGATATAAGTTCATTCTCACTATGTTTTAGCTTATCGATGGTTTTAATAGTTTGAGTAAGGACATATTTAGTGAATGGAACCACTCTTGCCTCGCTGTATATATACCTGTTGGAGAATCTTTTATTCCTGATCTCAAAATTCTTTCCCACACAAGATTTGAGGACTTTCCTCTCCAGAATCTCAAATTCCCTAGCCGTATATGTGAAAGTGAAACGTATAATCTGGATATAAGTTCATTCTCACTATGTTGAAGCTTATCGATGGTTTTAATAGTTTGAGTAAGGACATTTTTAGTGAATGGAACCACTCTTGCCTCGCTGTATATATACCTGTTGGAGAATCTTTTATTCCTGATCTCAAAATTCTTTCCCACACAAGATTTGAGGACTTTCCTCTCCAGAATCTAAAATTCCCTAGCCACAGTTGGGGATATCGAAAACCACACTGGGAAGGCGTAAGTCAGGATAGGTCGAATTAACGCTTTGTAGAATAAGAGCTTGGTGTTTCTGTTGAGCATTGGGTGTCGGAGGAGTGGCATCAGCATGTTAGTAATTCTCCTGGCTTTCTCCTTAACTATCCTGGCATGCTTGTTGAATTTAAATAAGTGCAATGTTTCTGCCTTCGACAATTAGCTTTAAGTTCCTGCTTTCACTAACTACACCTTCTGGTCCTTTGCCACTCGCGTTGCGGAAGCAAATGAATTGGGATTTGTCTTTGTTAATGCCAATTCCCCATTTCTTATAGTATTCTACTATACTTGTGAGGTGGTTTTCAATCATTCTGAGCGCAATCAGCGGGTAGTCCGCGTGAGAATATGTTAGCGTGTCGTCCGCGAAGAGAATTGCAGTGGACTGCGAACCGGAATTTGAGTATATGTGAGGAAAGTCGTGAATGAAAATGTTGTTGAGTGAAGGTCCCAGGACAGATCCCTGTGGGACTGCACTGAAGGAGTTATAAGATGATGAATTTGACCCTTGAATAGAAACAGTGAAGAGTCTGTCTGCAAGGTAACTAATAATAATGCTTATAAGGTACATAGGAAAGTCGAGTTGTTTAAGTTTATACACGAGGCCATTTCTCCAAACTCGGTCAAAGGCTTTTTTTATGTCCAATGAACAGGCCACTGTGCACTTCTTCCTTCTAAGGTTGATTAGGGTGTCATTGTGCACCTTAAGCAGAGCGTGTACAGTGGAGTGCCCCTTCTGAAGCCGAATTGGTAGTCGGTTATGCATTCCTTTGGGTTTTCTATGTGTTCGGTAATTTTTTGCTTATTTACTCTTTCAAGCAGTTTCCCCATGTTTGAAAGAAGGGAGATGGGTCGGAAGTTGTTGATGTCTGTGTTTTTAGATTTTTTTGTGGATAGGGGGTATTTTTGCCATCTTCCAAGCCTTTAGGAAATATCTATTATTAATACAGTTGTTAGAGAGTATGACCAAGTGTTGGATGGCCGCGGGTAAGAGTTTTTTACGGATGTAATTTGAGATACCATCAATACCAGAAGATTTCTTGCATCTTAGGGTAGTAAGGAGATAAGTAATCTCGTTTGTTGAGGTAAAAAATATTTCTGTTGGGGGCTAATGGCTGTTTCATTCTGGTTGAAAAGGAATATGTGCTCAGGTTTGATGTTTTTGAGATGATTTAGTGTTTGGTTCACCCTGCCGGTTAAGCAGGGGTCATAGTTGGGGGTACGTTCTTTATACGTTTCGGCGAAGTGATTGCCCAACGTTGTAACTTTCTCATTGTTGTCGACAATGTCCCTACCGTCAACCGTTATCTTGGTGCAACTGAAGTTTTTTCTCTTGTTGCTTACAAATCGAAAAGCGTCCCTGAATGCGTTAGGGCCGGGTTTGACTTGAGATAACCTATCAGCGTAGGATTTGTTGATCCAATTTCTTATTTGCTCTGAGATGATTTAGCCAAGTAGCGAAATTCTGCCGGCCAGCTCCCTGTATTCATCTCCGACTCTATTATATTGCCTGTGGAATATGGTCTTGAGCCTCCTCTGCCAGGTACGTTTTGTTTTTATTAGCTTTAGGATGTCGTTAGGAAGGTTTGTGTATTTCCTGGTGTCAGGTTGGGTCCTGTAGCCATTATTTTCCATTACATCTTTTAAGGAGGCAGAGAAGAGCTCAATATGCGAGTCAATCTCCACGTTGGTGAGAGATTTATTGATTATAGGGAAGTGGCCCAGCATTGATTCATCTAACTCGTTTTTGAATGTTGTCCAGTTGGTGTTTTTAAAATTCAGTGTTTTTGGCGGGGGTGCACAAGACAGGACCGGTTCCGCGACAGAGCAATCGGAAAATCGGACGGCAAAGAGCTGATTTCGAAGTTTTTGTTTAGGTTATCTACTAAGTGGCTGGATATTAAGAAATGGCTAAGGTGGGACGAGCCTCTTGGAAATGTGGGCGTGTAAGTTTATTAGCGAGGGATGAACACTGGTGAACCAGTTGGCTAGGGTTCTTCCATTCTGATTTAGGGAAGTATCCCACCAGTTTGGATGTTTAGCGTTCAGGTCGCCACCTTTTATGCAGCCATCATACGTTTGACATAGCACTTCAATAGTGTTCAGGTCATCGGCCACCAATGATGGGGTGCAGTTGGTAGGAAACTATGTTGATCCTATAAGTAGGCGCTTTGAATCGTTGCCAATTCTCACATTGATGGCTGCAAAAATAGATGGCGAGTGAAGTGAACTGGTGGCAACTTCTTCGTAGCTTAGATCTTCCCTGATCAAAAGGATAACCACAGGTCTTTTGTCATTTCGCTTTATAAAGTAGGGCCCTAACCAGACCCCTTTTCTACCGGCAAGGTGGGTTTTCTGAACCATAGCAATATGACAGTTATTTTTGTAAAGGCAGTTAATTAGTTCGATTCTCCTGCTATGTTCTATAAGCGAGGAGACGTTGAAACTTATCAGGTTAAGCGTCATCATTTGTTATTGGAGAGAATCTGGCTGAGAATAGAAAGATATTCTGTTCTCTTTTCTTGTAGGGACTACGTGGAGGAGTTGAACTGTTTAATGAAATTCTCGATCTTTCCAAGGAACTCTGAGAGGTGTCGGAGTCTCAAGAGATCGAGGAACTTCTGTACGAAGCAGTTTTTCCCCAGTTCCCCAACAGAGCAGCTGGGGTTGAATTGCTGTTGTTTTTAAAAAGGCTCGCGAAAGAAGCTTTTGGAATTGCGGGGGCCGCTGCAGTTCTGCGTGTCGTGTTTGGAGCAGTTGTATTGCGCGTCATTGCCTCCCGGACCTGTGATTTCCTTCTTAGAAGGTATTCCTTGTGCTTGGGGCAGCCCCTGTAATTGGCAGTGTGGCTACTTTGGCAGTTAAAACAAGCCGAGAAGGAATCTGTTGAGGCTGTGATCGGGCACTCACCAGGTCCGTGAGGCGAGATATTTTACGAATCTGTAATTGTTGGCGTAGTTAGCAGCCAAATGTCCAAAGAGCTGGCAGCCCCGACACTGCAGAGCTTCTTGTTTTAGTTTGGGTTTCTCCCTATTGACGCAAATGTTAAACAGGTACTATGGTAATATGGATTATTTGTGAGGCATTAACTCGCGGCAACAGTCTTACTTTAAATAAGTTATTAGCTATACCAGATCGCTTAGATCTGGTGGTCTCGAGTCTTGAGACCACGTCTACAATGTTAGGGGCCAATGTCTCTACCTCCCCAGAAAAGAAGTTTTCTTTTGTTTTGGCATGTTATATATTTTTTTGTTCATGGGTAGGCTGCTGGGTGTGAGGGGTAAGAACCACCCCCTTCGGCGAGCTAAGCCGTGCGTATGCAAGCATGCCGCGTGCCTCACACTCAGCTCTGCCCCTCCCTTTCTACTTCCGTTCCTATCCACCAATCCCATCCGCTTCCTGTCACCGCGACTTCCTCTCCAACTTACCCTTTTACAATCCCATAGCCTGATCCTCCTACCTCATAACATATAGCGGCCACAACGTTGTGTAAGTCCTTGGTCCTTTTCATCATATTATTGTCGTCGACACCGTGGTTCCGTAAGTCGTGAAGGGGAAAGTTCTTCAACGTACCTCTTCATTCGCGACGGAACCTCGGGGTTGACAACAGAAGCTTATCAACCCTTTTACAGTGTGTCCGCTAATGTTCTCGCTTTCAGCACTGGAGGCTCGTATGTCATGAACTGAAAAGTTATTTAACACAAGTTCATTCGCGATGAGGCTCCAGGGTAAAAATCGGAAGCATTTCATCCCCCATGTAACGACCAACAGATGTTGCTATTGCCAGAACCCTAGACCTCGTAGGTCATAGCAGGAATGTTCATAAAATTGCCAGATTCATTCGCGACGAGATCTTTGGTTCTGATAACAGGGACATTTGGAAGTCAAAACAGCCCAGTCTTCTCATTTTTCTAAACTTTCATTCTTTTAATTTTCCTTTGAATTGATGTGGTTTTCCTGAGTTCGCTGAAAGTTCAGACGCTTCGTTTTTTCCGTCCAGAGTCCTCAGGACCAAGTGGAATCGCGGAAACAGCTTAAGTTTCAATGGAGTGTGTCCCTGTCAATGTGTTTTATGTTTTTTTTTTCTCATAACACCGCACACTACACTTAGTCTAAATTTGCGACAAATCAAAAGTAGTTCAATCATCTCGTCACCTCCGACTAAAAAGCAAAAATATCACCAGAAACAGCAGCCCAAACCACCCCGAACCTAAATGTACAACTTTCAAAAAAAAAAAAAAAAAAATACCATTCGTTTCATTCAAAAGCAATTATTCCTCCGAAAGGAATTTCTACACAAGTATAGATCTTATTTTTGTGTGAATTATTTACATTGATTAAATATATTTATAGTTCCTATCCTTAGTTCAATATCACACTGGTAGTAAGTCTAATTTAAGTTGTTGTTTTTGTAAACATTTTCTATTTTCTTAAGTAAATTTGTTTAGACTCCTTACTTATTAGGTTTTAGTTTAAATCTTAAATATAGTTAGGTAGGATGACGATTTGTTAGGCTATGTGTTAGAATTAGTTCTTCTTTATAAAAAAAAACTATAAACAAGTAACTATATTACGCCCTAAACTTACTCTAAAATAGATACATTTTTTTTACGTTGTTTAATTGTGTTTAATCGTTTTCTCCTTGTGCTTTTGTCGTCGACTTCACTGATCCCATATTCAATATGTCGAACTCTTAAAATAAAAAAATAAGGTTAGCAAGGAAATCAGATATGCAAAGATAGCCTCAGACAAAATTCTACAATACTAAGGCCGAATGTCTGGTACCTTACCCAGGGTTCAGCACTCTCCACAGGTACTGACAAGGCAATTGCAAAATCCTCATTCCGCATCCTTCGACATCCCGGCTGCTTCCAATTTGCCTTCACGCACCACGCCCTCTTGTATATCCTCCAAGTCACTGTCCGGACCAACAAATAGCGTCCTAAGTGGGTTAGGGAAACATACAACCTTTTTAGGCGCAGGCGCAGGTTCCGCTCCAAACCTCAGCAACAGGTCATTTACCTATAAGCCGCCTGAAGAAAGACGGGGAGAAAATAGCGAGGTTAGACAAAATAGTCTTCAAGACAAGATCCGTGATGTAGGAAATATACCCGAAGATCTGAAAGCCTATGTTAACTTGGAGGTAGTCAATGCTTTCGACTCATACCAGAGTGCCGTCAGAGAAGAAATCTCTGAGAGCTTAAAAAACGAACTCATGGCCAGTCTGCTAGAGTTCTTTAGGGACAGTAACTCCACAGTTCGTCCAAGTCCACCATCTGAAGAGCCGCCGAGAGTTCAGTATCAGTCCCCAGATCCAAGATTATCGGGCCAGCTGTACCCTACAGCTCGTTCGAATCCGACAGCCTGAACAGCCACAGAGGTCCCAGCAGCGAACGTCTTACCAACCACCCGGTTTCAAGTCCCTTAGTCAGATGAATCCTTCGGCAAGACTTTTTGTCCCTAGCTCGTCTCAACAACATAGACAAGGCAACCAAAGTCAACATGCAAATCAAACATGGCGTGATCCAAGCCTTTCAGCAGAGATGCAGTTTCCAGCTCCTGCTCAGCAATGGGAACGGAATTCCTATCTGAACGTCTGAGGCCCTATTAAAATAGACAAATGGGGTCTAGAATTCGACGGGTAACCAGAAAATCTCACCATAGAAGACTTTGTCTTCAGACTGGAAACCCTCCAAAGCCATTATGCCTGCTCCTGGGCTGAGATCTTGCGCGATATCCACCTACTCCTTTCCGGAGGAGCTTACGAGTGGTATTGGCGATTTCAGCGAGCCAATTACCGGCCGGACTGGCCGACACTCCGAGAGGCTCCAATGCACCAATTCCGCAACTCAAAATCGGATTTAGAGATTATGCGGGACATAGCCGATAAGAGGCACGGCGCATGGGAGTCGATCGACGACTTCTTCGCCGCCATCTCAAAGCTAAGATCTCAGCTCAGGATGCAAATTCCGGATATGGAGCTGGTTAAAATTATAAAGAGGAATCTGAACGAGAGAATCGGAAAACGGGTATATCCAATGGCAGTGTTCTCACAAGACCAGTTGAAACAAGAGTGCAAGGAGGCGGAACGGGCCTTCCTAATAAGAGAACAGTCCCGACTTCTAAGGCATCATGGTCCTGCAGCTTGTAACAACCAACCTGTTCTTGAGGACGGAACGTTCTACCCCCAAGATGAAGTGGTTGCAGCGCTTCAATTTGGCGGAGCACGTCCCACCCACAAATCGAAGGCTGGAGACAAGAGGTCTTTGGAATGTTGGAACTGTCGAGTCGAGGGCCACTCCTTCGTCAACTGTCCCACAAGCGTCCGGAATATGTTTTGTTACAGATGCGGACAGGAGGGAGTTATCACTCCCAAGTGTCGCCGCTGTAACCCGGAAAATTGGACGAGGAACGCGAAGTCGACGGAGGAGTCGCGTTCGACTCAGACCTCCGATTAGCTTCTAAAACGGAATCCCAGATGCAGACGGCTGACGGTGTTAACGTCAGGATTCTGAAAATGAAGATGGAGAAAAACAATTAGAATTAGGTAGTAAATATAAGTTTGTGATAAGACCCCTTCATGATAGGATTAAGCAGTATAACTTAGCTAGGGATAGACTAATCAAGCCTGTATCAAAACAGATATTAAGTGCGAGACAGCGATACTCTGCGTAAATATTGCGTTATCTTTCATCGATACTGCCACTGACCCAAGACCTTATGCTAAGGTTATAATTGAAGACAAGGAAATCCTTGGTCTTTTGGCCAGTGGAGCCAGTGTCAGTATTCTTGGTAGAAATTGTGTTGAATTTGTCAAGTCTTTGTCCGTTTCCGTCCGTCCGTTTAAGTCAGATGTCAAAACAGCTGATGGGAAAAGTCAAAGCATAATTGGCCAAATCACAGTTCCGGTGACTTTCAAAAAAAAAACATGAAGTGACGTTTTTCCTTGTCCAAACCTCGACCAAGCGCTGTACTTGGACGTTGATTTTTGGAAAGCGTTCCACATAGCACCGCATGTCGTGAGTTCACTTGAGCTCTTGGAACCTGCTGTGGCCTCGAATGCTCACGATCTGACGGCAGATCAGCGGTCTCGAGTGGAGGCGGTGAAGCAGAAGTTCCGGTGCTACTCACAACATGGTCTCGGAAGGACGGCGCTAGAAGAGCACGTCATTGATACCGGGGACGTGGCACCTATAAAACAGCGTCACTACGCTGTCTCTCCAGCGACACAAGCCCTCATGTATGACGATATAGACTGAATGTTGTAGCTCGGCGTTATTGAGGAGAGTGAAAGCCCTTGGTCTTCACCGGTTGTACTCTTACGGAAGCCAGGCAAGAATCTTCTTTGCCTGGACTCCCGTAAAGTCAACCAGTTTACCAAAAAGTTCGCCGGACCCCTCGATAAGGGTGAGGAATCGCCCATCTGTTATTTCTTCCAGAAATTCAACGCTTGCCAGCGGAACTACAGCGTGACCGAGAAGGAATGTCTGGCTGTGCAAAAATTCAGGCCCTACGTGGAATGCATGGACTTCACCGTGATCACCGATCATTCCAGCCTCAAATGGCTGATGATTCTGAAAGACCTAGCGGCAGATTGGCACGGTGGAGTTTAAAGCTTCAAGCCTACACGTTCAACATTGAGCACCGTAAAGGCACCCTGAATGTTGTTCCTGGCACCCCCTCTCGCCTCTTCGTCGAGGCTTTGGAACTAGATAACGTCGCGTCATTAATAGACCTTAACTCAGAAGAGTTCAATTCCGAGGAATACCTAAATTTAATTAAAACAGTTGATAGTTACTCCTACCAGCTACCTGACTTATAGTGTAATAGGCAGGTATAGGCAACGGGGAATTTGGGAATGGGAAAGATGACAGGGAATCAGGATGTGGCCGGGACATAAGGATGAGATGTGACAGAAGAAGGGATGGAGAGACCGAGAGAGAGGAGCGCGGCATGCTTGCTCTGCACGACTGAGCTCGCCGGAAAATGTCGAGGGTTCTTGTCCCCGCTCTCGACCTGCCTACCTACTACGAAAACATATATCATGCCAAAAGAAAATCAAAACCCAAAAGTAAGGCCTTTGCTCTAAAGCGGAAGGACGTTTACCACATTGAGGGGCGCTTTAGGTGTTATTAAGCGCGGCCATTAACCCACCCTTCCATGAAGACCATGGCCAAATTGATCTTCCCAAATAAAGCTCACTTTTACCTCAAGATGTCATCACCAGCTGATCTTCATCGCCTTAAGCTTACCAGCCGCGGATACCCACCGGGAAATCATCAACCTGCCATCTAACTTTTTCTAAGAAAAATTTAACGATTGATCAACTTTAAAGGTTTAAACAAATTTATCCTTCATCGAATAAAGTATTTGAAATTATAATTACCTTTTATTTTTTGTGAATTGACTTACAAATATTTAATTACAAATTTACACAAAGCAATTGCAACATACAAAGCAATTGCAACATACAACAATTGTAACATATAATTTATAAACAAAGGAATCAGGTGCCACCTAATTCGAGCGTATGTACTCATACCTCAATAATTTTTTTTTCTATTTTTTTTTATATCCTACCTCAAAAGAACTCTCTGAAGGTGGCTAAAACAACTAGTGCCCCTAAAAGTCAACAAAATAAACCCTAGAGGACACAAGACTCCCTCACACTGTAATTCTAGCAACAAAATATCGGAATACATACATAATAATTTAATAAGGATTAGATATAGATTTCAAATAATATTTAAGGCCAGAGGTATTTATTAGGAAAACTTCCTAGTTTTAGTAAAAATTGATTCGTTTAAAAAAGAATATATATAACCTCGGTTCGGCAAGTATATAATTGACTGACGCGTATATAGACGTTAAAAGCGTATGTTTGATCTCTTTAAGAGTGTTAACGTGCGTAAGTATAAGTTGTTAATTTCACCAGCGAAATAAAAATATCCTTGAAAATAATCCTTGAATTTCTGTTTGTTTGAGTGCTGAGTAGTTTTAAGGCATTCTAGCACGCTTCGAATTTATTTCGGGATTTGGGTAATATGACTTGCAAGGCGTTCGACGATTCGCATTCGCAATATGGATGCCGGTTGCACGCCTATATTTTTATATCCCAGGTATAGGCCACGGTAGAAAATTCAGCGACCTCTGGATAAGTGTCGTGGCCGCTTGGAAGGGCTAAAACAAAAAGAAACGGGGTTCACCAAACATCCAAGCACTATTTAGGTCATTAGGGCGCCGGGATCTTTGCCGCGTTAACTATACAGAGAGTTTCTACAAAGGGACGAAGGCCAAACAACAAATCATAGGCGCACCAGAAAAGAAAAACTTATTTTCCAACCATCATGATACTTTCTATCTAGCTAGCACGGCAAGGAAAACCTTGTGGCGGCATTAATTAATTGAGTTAGGATAAATCCTCTCTACCTTACTTCTCTAGCACTCATCGAAATTTTATTTAACCCCCTTTTTTGTTCAATTTTTGTTTTTTTTTTCAGGAAAATAGTGCTACCGGCCGAAATTTTCACTGCTTTTTTTTGTGCACTGCACTGTCTACATCAATCTGTAATGATTCCCATGATCTCTGCCGCCGCCTAGCGTGCCTTTCAAAAAGAATACTCAAAACTAATACCACCCTATCGCTCCATATTTCCAGTTTGCCTCAATGATTCTTGTAAGAAAACACCTGATCATCCGATCCAACACAATTGCATGTGCCACCATCACAATGAGGGTGTGTGAGTGGTTTCTCCTCTACCCTCTCTCCAACAATTCTCGCTGAGGCAAGTGGAGCTTCAGCCATTCCATACTCCCTCTCGTGGTTACTTTGGCAGAGTGGGCCGGGTCAAACAATCCAATTTCGATTTGATTCCAACCATGCCCAATGTAACCGCGACCAAGCTATGAAGGATGACAGATCGGTCGAACCACTGATCAGATATAATGAGATAGGCGACTTGCAATCCCCTTGCCTGAAACACCCGCAAAAAAGAGTAACGGAATCTCTCTCTGGACCCTGGCTGTGAAAACATGTAAAGTGAGTAATGGAAGTCTTCAGTGAATCCATTTAAAAATGGCGGAAGGTGAGTCAATTCGCCGTCTCAGTCATTCAAAAAATATAAACAAAGTTATCAGCCTGCATTCTATTTTGGTTTATTTTGTTTTACAAATAATTATTTGTCTTCTTAGGAAACTAAAAATCTGCCGTCCAAGCGAGTGCCCTACCATTTGGATTAAGTTTCTGCCACTGCAATGATCAACTTCGATCTCTGCTCATGTCGTCGATCATCGAACCTGCCTTTGATGTATCTTCCAGTTGCCTATTACAAGCCGCGCACAATGGTATCTGTGTCTGTGTCTCGCCTAATTTTTCACCAAAAATCCGAGACACAGCGAGATACGCATTGTATCGCTATATACGTGTTCCCGTAAGCTGAACTGCGAGACGCGGGCACAGACACAGATACTCATTGTGTCCCAGCTATTAAAATAAGTTTGTTCAAAGTAATAGATTAGTTTAAAACACAAAAGATTAATGTAAAACAAACCGTAGATCAGTGGCATAAACATTGGAAAGTAAATTTCCCAATTAAAGTCACTCTAACGATCGCTGGTTTCTTAAGAATTTACATTTGCAAATTTTCTTACTTTTAATAAATCAGCTCACTCAACTTACAAAAAATAAGAATTTGAGTAGAAAACTATATTTATTACAAAAAAACTGCAGCCCGCTAGTTTTTCTGAAAATGAATTTGTTTTTAATTTCACAAATGTCAAAAGACATCTGATTCTGGTTGGGTGAGTTCAACCCATAGGTAGAATTCAGCACAATTGAGGTGGAAATAGCAGGTGGAAATCTTTGCTATAGGGAGTTTTTTTCCTTTTAGCCTATTTTTTCTTAAAAATAAACAATCAAGCTTTTTCAACAATCAAATAGCTTGATTGTGTGCATAAACTTTATTATTTATACGTTAAGTTGCAAAAAGAATTTGATAATTTTTCTATTAGCTAGAACTAGTAACTAGCTGTCATCGGCATTCATTGGACGAACCCGGCGAAGTATTTCACATCGTTTGAAAGAATGTACAAATGCTGTGAGCATTTACAGTTAGTTAGGAGTTAATTAAAGACAAATTTATCTTACGCAGACTTTTCAAAATAGACTCAAACTTTTCTTATAAGATTAATCACTTCTTAACATCAAAACAAAATCAAACACAAAAAAATACGCTCTCATAGTCTTGAAATATGGAGAAAATAAAATATTTGATTTGCAAATAAATATTGATTCGCAAAAAGATACTTACTTTATTTTTACGCATGAATTTTCAACAAAAATATAAAAAAAAATATTAAGTATTTTCTAGGATTTTTATTACAAAACTATTTAAACATTTTTTCAATCAAACAAAGCCTACAAAGTTCACACAAGTCTGAAGTTCCGCGTAAGTCCACTGGTATTCCAAAAAACACTGAAGTTATTCCCAATAGTAATGATAAATATCAATAGAGTTTACGGCAAACAATAACCGTAGGACCACAATGCCCGTAGCGGTAGTATGTAGCAGTAGTACGTAGTACAGCCGCGGAGCCATGTGGCGTAGTACGGAAAAAAATTGAACACAATGGTGTAGCGCGGCTATGTCAAACAAAAACCTCGTTTATAAACAATAGCCGGTAGTCTGAGTTAATTTGAGCTAGATTTAATATTTTTGTACAACGGATGACACAAATTCCATGAAATTTCTTTAGATTTAACCATCTCAATAAACTTTTCGACGTCCTATTCCTCCATTGTTTACTTAACTTGTATTGAACTGTCCACCGTGTAGCGCTGTCAACCGCGTAGCGCTACGAAAGTTAAAAGTTGGCCAACTCTTACTACCGCCACAGCTACGCGCTACCGCCACAGACACACATTGTGTGCGCAATACACTGAATACATGTGTTTTAACTTTTGACAGCTCTTACTACCGCTACTACTACCGCTACAGCTACATCACTGTGGTTCTACGGTAATGCTAAATCATTGTGTAGCAGAGTATTTTAGAACTATAGCAACCGACAAAGAATCGACAAGGTAAATGTCTCTGTTGCAAATAATTAAAGTAGTTGTTCTATTTTAAATCTTGAACGAGCGTAATTTATGTATCACTCTAATATTTTATATTGCCTGCACAAACAAAGATTTCATTGTTTTTCGCAATCAATTTATTCATTTTTTCTTTTCCATGAAAGCGAACAATGCAGCATTAAAAAAATAATAAATGAACTCTTATTTGAAAGGAAAAATCAAACTTTCTTGCACGAGATTCGGAAAAGTCAACAAGGCCACCCCAGCGAAGATGACTATTCCATTATACCTGATCAATGGTTCGAACTACTATTAGAGAGGAAAGAGGTTATATTGTTGTTTGATGGAATCGGTTTTTTTTGTTTTAATTTTATTTGTTTTATTTGTGGCATGTACGCGTAACAAAACTCTGTCGGTGGAGCTGGAGACGTTCGAAGACGAGACCGACAGAGCTAGCTCTAAAAAAGAAAAATGCAAGCAGTCAAGGTATGTACCTAGTTGGGATGATTGACTTGATGAAAATATCGTAACTTCATTTTTTTCCTTACTCTCTTGACCTGTTTGTAAAGGAAAAAGGCGCACCAGAAAAGGATGCAGCGCTCAATGGGCACCATAATCTTGCATAATCTTTTCATATCGATACGCTCGGCCGCATTCGGTTGCTTATCAGTTATCCCGTACGTGTCCAGAATTCAGGAAGTCCACTTGACTAATGGGGTTGCGGCAAAAAATTCAGGGACAAAGTCTGTTCTTGTGCATGGCAGATATAGCGATACTACAAGAGCCGGTTGTATGTGGCACGTTGTAAGTCAGCCCAACAAGGTGAAGAACCCACGCAGCTTAAGTGATAATAATACAAAAGTGCTAACAGACGGACCAATGATCTTAGTTGTTTGTCTGGTTTGTTTGTATTTCTGTCGCTTTCGGCTAGTAAGTAAGTAAAAAAAATTGGAAGGCGCAATGAAAACGTCGGTGCCAACGGCCACGAGCAACAATACAACATTCAGGTAATAACTGGGAGTGCCTCCAAATAAATGAATAGGTACTAATGAATACTCCGAATAAGCAACACTACCTGTAAATTTAAGAATGCTGAGCGTCAGAAACATATCACATTTCGCGTAGGCTACCGGGGACACCAGGAGAAAAACAAAACACATTTATCATCCACTTAACACCAACAACCACGAAAATTATTTACTCAGGCTTAATTAACCACGGACAAGCTGCCTTGCAAGTGGAGTCGCCGCGGCGGCCAAAGCTAGCTAAAAGCATCGGAAGATGCCGCCCTGAGAAGGCTCCTAGCAAAGAGCGGTTGTGTCGGCTTATAAGCCGCGGTCGCATTATTCGTTTTATTTTTGTGGTAACGTTTTCAAGTCAAAAACCTTTCGGAGTTGCGACGAGTCCAGGCTAGAGGATCATTCGCACTCGGTGCAACTTCACGTTTGATCACCGCTCAAGGAATTGTGATATGGGTCGACAGACACGATGAACTGTGGTCTCTGTTCTATAAGCTAGTCAGGTGTGTCATCGTCCGCTGCCATGACGCCAAATGAAAAACAAGGACTTCTTACGACTGACCATAGAAAGGTACGACAATAGGACGGCATTGAAACACCTTTCATCTGATCTAAAACAATTTCTAGAGCCCGCTGCGGACTCAAGAGTTTCAACTCCAATAATGAACCCACCCTTAAAAATTTAAGGTAAAATAAATTGTCCGGTTGTTGAAATGAATTAAATTAAAATTGATTGTTTTTTTTTTCATTCAGGTTGGCCGCGCTCAGCCTAGAGGCCTAGTGACCGCCCGATGCTGAGTGGCTAAAAACAGGAAGAAGAGTAAAATCGACTGTGAAACCTTTGGATACTGATTGAATCTACCTGAATGGGGTTCCCCCTGTAATACCTAAATTAGAAGTCTAACAGATACGAAACTACTTAAACACTGGTAGGTACCTAATCCAATGCATATGTAAATAATACTTAGCTCTTACTATAATTATACCTAAATATAAAAATAAAAGATGCTTAGATACATACGTTATTTTGAGTATTGCCTATTGTTTACTTAATACATGCAAACCGTGCGTGCATACTTAAGTAGATTTGTGAACTTGGAACTTGGACTAGTGATAAAGGTAGACCTATATTTTTTTGAAGAAAAAAATTATAACTTTCTTTGGAAATGGAAAGTAATGAAGGTTGTTTTATTAAATTTAACAACGACTTACTAACGAATGCATTTAAGTAACAAAAAACAGAAACTTTAACTTTTACTGACCAAATTGAATTGAATATATATAAACAAATAATGCAACAATTCTTGCTTTTAGAGGCAACCACGACTTCTAACACTAAAACTAAACTTAGGCTCAGCAGAATATAAAATAACAAAATAATAATATACTATGTATATAGGAAGGTATGTAATAGATACTAAAGACCTAAATCAGTGTATTATATTTTGTTATCAAATCTCTTGGACTTAAGATAATCAAAACAAGTTTATATATTATAGGTACGTCAGAACAACAAAGACTTGGATGTACATAAGGCCCTCATAGACTATATAAACTATCTTTTGGTTTTAAAGGTCTTATCTAAAAGATAAGACAAGGCAAACGGTGATCGGGGCTTTTCGGGAAAGGCAAAAAAATATCCTTATTTTGCCATTTGGGAAATCCGAGTACGCCATTTCCGTCGTAGCCGATACTGCATCTTGCATCGTGTATGTGGGCGCAGTTTAGGAGTTTGTGTTCTGCCGAATTGTGTACATGATCGTGAGTTTTAAACGTGCACTTGTAGAAGCGGCTTCCACTATTAGACTCTACGCTTTTTAAGCCACATAAAGCAAGTGGTTCAGTGGCCGCACCTGATTCGCATACTGGCGTGGGTTGCTTTTTAGTGTTTATTTCAGCCGCAAGGCTAGGAGAACGAATAATAGCATTTATTTCCTGAAGGAAATCCAATAGACTGGATCTAGTAAGGGTTTTTATGCTTGCTGCTATGTTCCCTCTAAGCGAATCAGCATATGAAATAAATGCATTCAGAATTGCTAGGTTGAGGTAGGGTTTTAGTTTTGTAAAACTGTTCTGCCGCTTTGACTGAACTTGGATTACGAACTTGGATTGAATTGGAAAGCATGTGGATTACTCGACGGGTACAAGGCAACGGGGCACGAGAGAACGACGAAAGTTGGAGCTGTGTTACAGCAGTATTATCTGTAAATGTAGGTTTCCAAGCTTCAAGGATCTTCCTTACCTTTTCTCTCACGGAATCCATTTTATTTCATCCTGTTACTAAGATCATTCGAAAACTAAATATTTTGTTTTATTTTTATATTACGCTTGTTGGGTCCTAGGAGTGGTAACCTTTGACGATGACGTCGACGATGATTTGAGGTATAAAGGCTTCTTAAGAGAATTAGAGGACTGCAGACGGACTGTGCTTATTATCCCTCAATGTGGCAAGTAAGATTCACAAGGAACAAAGACGAACGATAAAAGGACTTAAAACTATCGTCACGGACAAGAAAGGAAAGCAAAATTGGAAATTTGTGAAAAAATAACCAAGAGACTACGAATTGCCCATCGTTCTCGCTGTTAGCATCAATATCCCACGTCGCAATTGGGCTGGCATTCCCCGTGGGCTATCCGCACCAAGACTTACGGGGATTTGGTGCTAACAACGGAAACGATTGTGGACGAAACTACACACGTGAATTACTTTCGTTGTCAACATTGAAGTGCTCGTCGCAATTGGGCTGGCATTCACCAAACATCCAAGCACTATTTAGGACATTAGAAATCACTTGGGCGCCGGGATCTTTGCCGCGTTAACTATACAGAGATTTTCTACAAAGGGACGAAGGCCAAACAACAAATCATAGGTGCACCAGAAAAGAAAAACTTATTTTCCCACCATGCTGATACTTTCTGTCTAGCTAGCACGGCAAGGAAAACCTTGTGGCGGCATTAATTACTGAGTTAGGATAAATCCTCTCTACCTTACTTTTCCAGCACTCACCGAAATATTATTTAACCCCCTCTTTTGTTCAATTTTTTTTATTTTTCAGGAAAATAGTGCTACCGGCCGAACTTTTCACTGCTTTTTTTGTGCACTGATTCCCTTGATCTCTGCCGCCGCCTAGCGTGCCTGTCAAAAAGAAAACTCAAAACTAATACCACCCTATCGCTCCATTTTTCCAGTGTGCCTCAATGATTCTTGTAAGAAAACACCTGATCATCCGATCCAACACAATTGCATGTGCCACCATCACAATGAGGGTGTGTAAGTGGTTTCTCCTCTACCCTTTCTTCCCCCAACAATTCTCGCCCATTCTCGTGCGAGCCCAAAAATCGGCACCCAAGATCAAAACAAGAGGGAGTTTTGGAATCACCAGGCATTCCAGCAACACTGACTTTTCCTGCACTACAAATGGTAAAGATATGCTACCTTCTACACCTATTCCCGCACCATCAGCTAAAGTTACCCTACCTACTTTTATTTGATCTAATTTTAGACCTATATCCTCTAAAACTTTCCATCCATCTCTTCCAATGATCGTGCGCGAAGCTCCTGAATCTAATAAACCTACTAAATTTACTCCATAAACGCTAACTCTTAAATATGGGCGCACGTCATTCTTCTTTTCCTCAAGTGTGAAACCTAACTGAACGTCCTACTGGTTGCCAGCAGGCAACCTATTTAAAACCGACGGAGCTCTTGTCCTGCTGACACAAGAGACCGAATCCCGTTTCCCGAACACGTCCTACAATCTTTTCGAATCACCCCTAGCTGACCACAACCTTAACATCTCCTAGGAGCGAAACATTCGCGTGAAAAGTAACCTTCCCTGTTACAGTTGAAGCACCTCAACCTCCTTACAGGCTGAGGTTCCCTACTAACAACGGTGACTGTTGGTGACGTTGGTTCCTCAACTGACACGTAAGCCAAGTCGGGTTCCAAAAGATTACGCGAACGTGGATTTGGAGGCGGCGCAAAAGATTCCACATTTGCTCGGACCATCTCCAACTTCCTTCCCAAGACGACCAGATCCCTAATCGACGATGGTTCTGTCAAGCCCAATTGGGTTTGGTAGAAGGGTGCTATGTTCCGTTGAACAATTCCCAATCTTCTTCGCTCTGAGAGCGGTTCCGACAACCGGCCGAACATATTTTCCATGGTGGCCACGTACACACCGATGGATTCATCCTTCCCTTGGGAACGTCGTTTGATCTCTTCTAAAAGCAGATCGTCATAATTTGGAGGCAAAAACTCCAATTTAAGCTCCCTTACTAACTCCTGCCAAGAACTGACAGTTCTCCTAACCGCCCTAAGCCAAATAAGTGCCTTCCCTGAACACAAATCCACTGCCGAACTAAACAACTGGGATTCAGAAATCCCCCTAGCTTCCCTAAGTTCCTCAACTCTTTCTAGAAGATAATTTACCGACACCCCGCAACGTTCTCCCGTAAATTTTAAATCCCACTTCGAGAGATTTTCCGCTCTCTCGGTAGGGATGTTAGCGCGATCGTCTCGCTCACCATCGACTGCATTACTCCGTAGCAATGCACTACCCGAAATCGATGGCGGTGAGTTGTTGGGTGGTACTACGGTGTGGGTTTCCTTTTCCCGCTGGTGTTCTGCATTTTCCCCTCGCTTGTCGTCATCGTCTTCTTCGTCGTCTTCTAGATCCGCTAGAAGCATTATCAGGGTTGTTTTTAGCTGAGTTTTCGCTTCTACTTCTTCCTGAACGGTGGGACATGACCTGCCTATTCTTAAAATCGCCCATTCGATTTTTGTGAACATCTTTTTATACTCGGATGAGTTCCTATGGGGTGGATTTTCCAAGCCCTTCCTAATTTCCAAGATTTTTTCCTCTACCGCCTCCTTTTCCTCCCTGTCTTCTACGAACTGGAACGGGTATTTACATGATTCGAATGAACCACATTTCTCCATAGCCCTAACCGCGCGAAGAGACTTTCGCATCTCATCTACTTTTCCAATCGAAAGACCCCTACAATGCATTTCATATGCAAGTTCATCCTGCGCTAAACGATTAATATCCATTATTTCTAATTGTATCTTATTTCATTTTTCCAAAAACTTGAATGATCCCAGTACAACTTGACCAATAACGTAAAAAAACGAAAAAAATCACCTAAAATACCAACGCCGGACCAAGGTATCAAAAAAAAAATAGCTCCGAAAGTACTAGAAAAGTATTCAACGAAAACGAGATCGGCAACCCTGTTTCTCTTGTTGCTCACGACCAAAAGGTAAACAAACTAATTCGGGCAAGCAAAAACAACAACAACTCGTTTGTACTTGCACTTCTAGACGTGCGAGAGAGAAAAACTTATAACACCCGATCACGAATAAACGATAAAAAGAGATCACCGAACAACAACTTATAAAAAGAATTACAACGAATATAAATTTTTTTTTTTTCCGTAGGTAGGTAAAAACCTTCATAGGCACTATGAGAATCGAACGCGCGTGCTCATAGTAGTGTGAGACTCTTACTCACTAAAAAACCTCCCAATCTTTGTAAGACTACGACTAAGTTTCCTTAACAAGTAGTTCATGCTTCTGTATAGTAATCGCGTTTGGCAGGCTACCTTCCAACGAAAGCACCTACAATACCGTCATTATGTGCGGTTTCCTCTTACGACGCTAGATCCAACGGTCTTGTTCGTTGTAGTCGGCGTGCAAGATTTGTCTGATCCAGAGTTCAGATTATTTCGTGGTTGCAATGGACGTGAAGGCGAGTGTGAAGTTTGCGAGCAAAGTTTCTTACTTCGTCGGTCACGGTTGCGATGCCTAGATCTCGATGTAAATCGCTATTTCTTATATACCATGGAGCATTTACGATTGCTCTTAGTGTCTTATTCTAAAAAGTTTCTAAAATAGATATGTTGCTTGCTTTGGTACAACCCCAAAGTTGTATACCGTACGTCCAAGGTGGTTTTAGCACTTGCTTATACAATAGCAGTTTGTTATATACTCTTAGTTTCGAATATAAAATGATTAATGACTAATGAATTAAGTAAAAAAAATACATTTTATACCTGATAAGAAAGAAAAATAAGAACTTACGGAAAACAAACAAACTCGAAACTCCAGACAGGGTTATATACAATATTCCGCGTATGGACACTGGGCAATTATTGAATTCGTTGCCCCGTTGGGTTGACAATGATTTCTCGATGATGAATGAATAATTCCTTTGGATTTTGATTGTGTGGCCGTCGCAAATAGGGTTCGCAATATTTTCCTGCAGAACAAAACAAAATAAAAGTAAATCGCACCTGGTAAAGGCAATGTAGGAACGTAAACACAAACTTCCCTGATAATCACCTCAAACACTTTGCAGAGATCAGATAGCAAAGAATCGGATAAAACAACGATAAAGGTCTTTTAAGAAAGATTAAAATTAGTTAAGGAATGAGGAAATCCACGTTGGGTGCCACTTTGTTACACTTTTTCCCGAGTTAAACTAAATCACGAAGGTGCGCCGACGATGCGCTCGCGGATGTAAACAATTTGCGAAACTAGAAGGCTAGCGGCGAAAAAGTGCATCAACACAGAAAGTTGTTGCTGTGTTTCCCGGCTACTCAGCAAGGGGGTGGGTTCCTATAACAGACGAACGATTGGTGTTATGATACGCGGAATGCTTTTACTATTTGATTAATTCGAGAATTTTTGGTACGTAGATTAAAGTGGGTGCCAGCTGCTTTATAAGTAAAACAAAAAAACTATGGGTTGCTGAAAATGAATAGGAGGTCCGAACTAACGAAGTAAACACTTTTGTTTGGGTCGTTATAAACGTCACACTCTACTTATCTTTTCTTTTTCTCCCTTCCGTTCCTTTTTCCTTCTCCTTTCTATTCCTCTTATAAAGTCCCTTATCCTGGATCTTTTGGCTCCCAAAACTTCTTCCTCTGGATCTTTTCCTCAACAATCTTTTTCTCTACTTCCAGCTCTCTTTTCCTTCCGCCAAACTCGCTAGGTAAACCAGAAGTGATTAACCCAAGCTTGGCTTGGCCTTTTCCCAAACAAACCATGACTCATTCACAAACACATTCAACCAATCCTCTCACACCGGTACAGTGGTTATCGGGCACGGCGTTTCAAGCCACGCTCAGCTCTTTGCTGGGCATGCTTCCCGTTATTGAACCCCAGCTGCATTCCTCTCACACAAGAATTCGTACCAATTCGCCCCACAGCGATTTATAGGGTAGAATACGAAGCCGAACCGAAGCATTCAGTGATATATCAGAATTTTCTGAAGGATGATAGTAGATGTAACCTTTTATTTTGGGTGCCGAACCCTTTTTGAAATGGGTTTCCGAAATCACGCATATGTCTATATACTTCCGTAGGAATACTTCTAGTTCGCCAATTTTTTGCAAAAAGCCGTTTGCATTCCATGTAATTATTTTGATTGACCTATTCATGATTTTTTTTTATATGTTTTTCGAGGCTTAAACTCGTGCTCGCTTAATTTGTTAAATATTTCTTCATATAGTTTCGTTTGTTGCTCAAACTTTTCTAAAATCATGAGTAGAATTTGAGACACCGAATCTGATGCGGCCGATTGTGGCTTACTTTCATGTGACATGACTTGCGCGTACGATCTTGGACCACCAAGTATGGATTTTTCCGTTGAACTTGGACCAGCGACGTTTTCACGTGCTGTTTGAACTTTTCCTTTAAGTACCGTACCCTTTGTCGACTTATTGCCGATTTTTCAGTGCGAAATCATCCGACTTTTTGAGTTAAACCGAGATTAATTCCAGAAATGAGTTTTTCAGTGAACTAAGATCTGGGGTTAATTTCGGCTTAACTCACCAAATTTGGTGATATAACCTCGGATCATCTCTGGAGAACAGTATGAAACTCTTTGCATGTTTCTTTTGCGTGGAATGTCAGTGAAATGAGAGCTGGGAGAGTTAATAATTTCGAGAGTCGAAGATTTTGACAAGTTTGTTGACGGAGCTAACTCTGCACTGAAAAACTGATCGCTGCTTGAACAATTCACCTTTCGCGATCAGCAGGTGTTAAAAATTCAAAACGAAATTGCATGGAATTGAAGAAATAATGAATTTACAATTTTTTGTAAGCAAATGACAGGGTATGGGTAAATTCGTCAGTTTTAGCTGTGGGCAAAGCTTTTACATGTCAATGGGTGGATTTTTATAATTATTTTCTTGTATGCTTTTCTACCGTATGCAAAATATCACACGATCGCTATGTACACATACACACCCAATCTTATATAATTTACCTTCCTCTTTTAGTTTTTGCCACAAGTTTTTGACACAAGCCGGCGCAACCAAAAAGCTTATGCGTCATAAACGCGCTTTCGCACAAATTTTTCGTGGTCCCTCATATCCAATGTCACAACATTCGACTCGACGAAGTTTCTTCGTGTCAAGTGAAGTGACAGTGACAGCAACGAAGCTGTTTTATTTTTTTTTTGTTTTTTGGTTTGGAGTGAAAGAACATAATAATTATTTTGCTAGAAATCATTTATAATTTTTTCTTTTATAATTCTCCAGGCAACTGCAGCAATGTTCATCATGAGCTGGGTATCGTTGATTTCTTCAGTAGTCTCCGCTTATTGGACGTCAACCGAATGAATCCTTTATTTTTGACAGAAATTCAAAGAATTCTTGTTCCGCCTTTTTTGATAACGACTTCCCTGGTCATTTCTGAATGTGCTGGTCGTGTACCTGTAAACTATCACGATCAAAAACTGGCTCCAGCACAAGTTTTTGCGTATGCGTCTATCTGAAATTCCCAATTGCCTGAGAACATAAAATACATTACGCTAATAATATTGTTGTGGGGTGCCGTGGCGTAGTGGTTAGTGTGTGTGCTTACTACGCCGGAGGTCTGGGTTCGAATCCTGCCATCGTCACCTGAAAAAAAAGACTTGTTCTTTTTCACGGTCCCCACCTCCGCAGGAGTCTGACAAGCCCTCCGAGAGTAGCAATTGTCTTGAAAAACTTCTCAAAGTGCCGTTCGGATTCGGCGAAAAATTGTAGGTCCCCTCGTATGTGAAGGAATTAAGCACACACAGCATACATTGTTGAGAAGTTGGCCCTGGTTCACCTCAAGCTGTTGCGCCACTCTATTTATTTATTTTATTTATAATATTGATTGTTGTCTATAAAAATGACTTCAATATTTAATGTATTAAGCTTAGATTAGACTGCATGCCGTAAGAAGAAAAAGAAGAAGAAAAAAATTTGTTGCAATTTTTCTTCCATGGTACGTCAAATATGCCAAAATGGCAAGCAGTCTAACCTTAGCTTTAGCGAATATCTAGAGTTCGGCTGGGTGGATTTTTATGTTTATTTTCTTGTATGCTTTTCTACCGTATGCAAAATATCACACGATCGCCATGTACACCTACACACCTACTCTAATATAATTTACCTTCCTCTATTAGTTTTAGCCATTATAAATATCATGTACAACAGTGGCGGGGCGTCCTTATAACCCGATCCACATCGGGTTATCCTTTCAAGATTTAAATTTAAACCATATAACGCGGATAATACCAAATTCCAAGCCATGAATCTGAACATATATATGAATAAATCACTGCATGTCGTTACACAACTGTATATAAACATTTACTATTAAATGTTTACAATCGTTCCACAGCCACCTAATACGTACCCATTCATAAAGTCAACCATCAGTATCCATCTATTCTCCAACTCCCCACACTCCATTGAGAAATACAAGGCGATAGCAACAAATTAACTCAATATTTTTCGGGTTATAAAATTCCTCCCTGCATAGAACAACTTTGTTCTCTTTCCTTTTTCTGCCCTAATTATTCACTGTGTTTGACACCTCTCTGTCTAATACATGCTTTCTTATGCAAAAAAATATAAAAAGGTGAATCTCGTTGGGTGACGTATTGGATATGTGTATGTATCTGTTGTATTGAATGAGAAAGTTAGGGGAAGGTTGTTATTGAAAAAGCATAACGGCAATACGCTTTTCTTCGTGTTATTTAGTGAATTTTGTAAGTACGTGTACGATGTGACGTACGACTCGCGCTAAGTTGATATATCATCCCATCACATCAGGTATCGAGCGGGGAAGCTTGTGGTGGGTACCTATCTGAAAAAATTAGCTTAACATAAAAAAAAATGTTAATAACGCGCTTTTCGCCGCCGACTTATTAGGTGAATTTTATGTGCATGATGTTGTCGCTGTGCCGATAGCTTGTTAGTTGTTGCTGGAGATTTATTTTTCAGCATTGTTTAGGCATTATGTAGGTATAAACATGTTTACAGAAGTGTTTCAGTTAAAAAGCACTTTGCGCGTGCGATGCTCAATCTAAGGCGAATTTATTTAGTGTTTTATTTTATACATTTAAGGATGCCTTTTTTGTACCCCATCCCATAGGAAAGGAGATATATTAAGTTTGATTCAAGACTTGTAACAAAGAAAAATAATCACCGTAAGCCCCCAAGACCTGAAGAGCATATGATCGAGACCGAATTGTAAATCGAATTTACCATGTCCATCCGTCCGTCCGTGTGTCGGTAGTTTTTGCCTTAAATTTGGAGCCAGGAACTTGTAATTTAATATCTGTTCTTTCTAGGTCCCGAAGCAGTGCAAATGTAAACATTTTTGAAATCTACCCACTTAATATTTATGCTTAGTAGCGTGGAAAATCAAAGTTGTCGTAGGATGCTGAAATTAGTTATGATACCCACGCTTAATGGTATTGGAATTGGTATTTAAAAAAAAGAGAAAACCGCCCCCATTCGGGCGTAGTCATATTTAATTTGCATTCTAATTAACGGTTTTTATTCGATGTATTTGCTTTAAATCCAGAAAACTTGCACAAGATAACAGCTAAAATGAACAAATTTTTCTTGCGCCCACTTCCGGGGGCGTTTTTAAGTATGAACCAATTTTTTAATATAAAAATGCAATCGGCAAATGTATCTCACTTCTGATTAAAAACATGAGCAAAAAACCGATGTTATTGAATAGGGGTTGATACTTCGCCCCTTTTTTATTGAAGGAGATTCTTAACTGACAAATTCTTAATACAATTAAGGTTAAAAGAAATTAAAATTAAACAACCAAGATTTATGACGCAATTCGGAGGTTGACAGTGGTCAATTGGGATGGGGTATCCAACGATTCGCCTGAGCGGATTGTAACCCTCCCTCTAGTTTTTCTTTCGACTTATCATTTAAAATTATCCACCCCACGCCGCTGATGTACAATGTAAGTGCTTGTTTTCATTTGGTTTATCCTAACCTAACCTAAATTTGTGTTAAGTAGACACAAGCCGGCACAACCGAAAAGCTTTTGCGTCCTAAGCCTCGAACTTTCGCACAAATTTTTCGTGGCCCCTCCTATCCAATTTCACACCCATGGCGAAATAAAGCTTCGACCCTGTAATAGACCTTTTACCAGGGCTGTCAAAATCTGACGTTCACATTTTTCGACTGTGGTATGCCAAGCAAATCGCGATTTTATATGAAAAAATTCAATAATTTCTGTAGAAGTGCGAATTACTAATAAACTATTCAAGTGTGCCGAACGTGTGTAAAACTTGAGTGTGCCGATAAGAAAAGAAGTTATTGTGCTTATTCTGTTCTTCTGTCCAGCTCGAAAATACCAGTAGACGTCAAAGTGTTAAAAGCTCTATGCTTTCACATCACCCGATAGTAAATTGTGGTGTGTAAGCCACGTCCCCGTCACTTTGACAGCAAACATTAGACTCGTCAAAGTGGCTTCGTGCTTAATGTGCCTGTATAGGGCTTTTCGCCAAAATGTCACTTTTCGTCACTTGGTATGAAAACAAACTTCTTTATCTCGTTCCCAAAAAGGCCTACCCTTTGCAACCATCTCATTGTTTTCATACCAAGTGAATGGATTTCGCCAAAGGTTAGAAGGAGAAGTGCGAGCGAAATAGTAACGCGAAAAACTCTACTCATTCATTCATTCAGGCTGATCCTAACCTGATGTGTCAGAATTACTAAGGTGAGGGGCACAAATTACTTAATGAATTAGATGTTCAACTAGACTGGAAAGCCGAGGGGCCTACAAGCTGTTGCCATGGATATACCTGGAAAACTACGCATACTCTCACATTTTGTCAATGTATTCCACACTTGAAGAGATTCACCACGAAGTTCAAGTGATTCACTACGAAAACATGGCGGAATCAGTTTTTTGCTCCGTCTACCGGACAGAAATTGTAACGAATTCCAATATCTGGAAGTCGCCACATAATGGGTCGTGCTACATTAATGTTGTTTTGCTAGAGACCTTAAAATCATTTTTATCTTAATTGTATTCCAGTTATACATTATGTATTTCAAATGCCTTCTAAATATTTTCATATATAGTTAAAAACAAAACACAAAAAGTGCAAATGAAACTAATTCTTTACTGCCTAAATGCCTGTGCCTCTGATAAGTTTGTGTTTTATGTTACCGGATTAAAGCTTTAAAAAGCAAAATTTACGGTTAAGTACCAATAAAATGTTTTCTACATGTTTTGACGAAATCAATCGTTAGTATGTTAAAAAGTAAAAGTCATTAGAAAGGTTCAAAGGCACTTTTAATATTTTTATTATAGCTATAACTTGAATTCATTATTCGAACAGATCAATATTATGATATAATTGTCATCCTTATCCTTCCAAGTCGATATTATTGCATGCATTTAAGATTAGAGTTGAACATTAAAAGTCGAATTGAAAACTGAGAACAGAAGGATAATGCACTTTTGAGTGAAACTATATCGTAAACAAAATCAGTAGCACATTGAAATTGATTTCTTTCAGTGAAATGGCAAGGTAGACGAAAGAAAAAATTTTATGTATATTTTTGTAAGTACCAATAGAGATTGACCTCAAAAGAAGCATTCATTATACAAACAAATTTAATCACAAGTAAAAAAAAAGTTTCAGTGATGCAATCCAATGAAAGCTATATTTAATGCTTCTAAACTTCTTCAATTTTCTTCAATTTTACGCAAGTAAATGGAAGTTTTCTCGATTGTTTCCTAACTGTTGCTCTTGTTTTGCTGAATAACTAACATTTTCTGCATTCCTACATAATTGAAAACTGAACATCAATAACACATGAACGATTCTGGAGAAAAGGAAAATCCAACTGCGTAATAATAATAATAAGCGTCTCACACGCATTCACCGTCACAAAACCGAAAAGCATAAACAACAAATAAACAAATAGGTTTTTGGGGAAAGGGTACGCACAAGTTGAATATCTAGTTATTAAGTAATTTGTGACCCGAACTATATTGAAAAAAGACCAAACTCGTAAAAATATCCAATTACGTCATAAACATTCCAGTATTTCCAGGCAAATTCAAATGAACTAAATTTTACGATTTTGTTGTCTCAATGTAGGCTCACCCCAAGTGTGGGCAAAATGAAAACAATTGTTATTTTGACTTTACTGACTTGTGTGTTATCTTGTTTTGCTCGTGTTGTTCGTTCTGGGTTTGGTGCTGCTGCCGCTGCTGGAAAACTTTATTTACTCAAACAAAACAACGGTAATTAATTTGTTAAAATTATTTCAATAAAGTAAAAGTTAAATTCATCTATATTTTAGTAAACGAATAAAGTGGATTCTGTTAGACGGAAACCGTCTCGTCCAAATTGAACATCTTTCAGGAGTTGCATTACATTTAATTGCCACGTATTGGCTGCACCTTGCACCGCTAAGGGCTGGCTGCATACGGTTCGTCAGATTGATAGATTGCCATTTCTACAGTCGGGATAATTTAACATTAGTACTAGTCATTTACAAAATAAAACGTAAATTTCAATTTCAGGAAGACATGCTTTCGGACAATAATGCACAAAAGTCCCACGAGCGTGATAAGATCCGTCGAATATGACAAAAAAATATTTTATACACATAAGTGGCAGTCTGGTACGAACTCAAGAATTTTTCCAGCTGCGGGTGTACCATTTTTTGTGCCCGCTACGTACATAGAAATACACGAGTCCTGGCTGCACGCAGGTTTAAACATCTGGTTAGTTGTATGCCGAAAGCTCTGCAAAAAAGGGATTTCAGAAATAAATTGTACACAGAATCTGGAAGTCTTCTGCTTTTATTTATTTTTGTGCCTACGTAGGTCAATTTTTTAATCCTATTTGGAGAATTTCACAAAAAAAAGTTCTTTGTTCTTGAAGCATCCCGCTCAATCTTGAAGTCTTCATGTGATGTTTTGAGCTGACTTTGATACGCCCGAAAGATCTTTTATGAAAATTGCTTTGATTAAGAAAACAAGTGGTTAATAATTATTAATAAGCCATCAAACCAAAAATAAAAATTTACAATTTTTTCACCCATGACTCTTTTTATTTAAGATATTTCATTTTTTCAAATGCCAGTGTGATATTCACCGCGCTATTTTGGCCGGCTCTCAAATTTTTGTTTACTTTTCTCACACGTATTCACCGACACGGAACTCAAAACAACAACAACAAATAAACAAATGTGTTTTGGGGGGAAAGGGACGCTCTTGTTGAATATCTAGTTATTAAGTAATTTGTGGTGAGGGGAAGCGCCAGTGTAGTGGCCACCGTTCAACCTCCGTTTTATTGTGAGAAATAATATTTGGGTTAGGTTAGGATCAACCAAATGAAAACAGGCACAATCGAGTTGGTCAACTCAACTCATCTCGAAGCCGTCTGGGTCCTGCATATAAACTAGGACCTGGCACGAAAAAAACCAAATCGGGATTTGGACCAAAAGAAATTGTACGGCGCAAAACGAGTCCCAAAGTGAAGTGACAGTGACAGCAACGAAACTGTTCTAATTTTTTTTTGTTTTTGGTTGGGAGTGAGTGAACATATTATAATTATTTTGCTTGAAATTATTTATAATTGTTTTCTTTAATTTTCTCCAGGCAACTGCAACAATGTCTGAGGCCCAGGTCCACCCCGGACTGTAGCGCCACCTTAAGTAAGTAAGTAACTGCAACAATGTTCATCATGAACTGGGTATCTTTGTTGATTTCTTCAGTAGCATTGATCAGGTATAATGAGATAGTTATCTTCGCAGGGGTGCCTCTTTTTGCCCCCAAGCTCGATTTTCGGCTCTCTAGGGAAAATGCTGCCAGCTATCATGATTGTGTTAGTGGGTTGCAATGCTACTTTATGGGGTGAAAAAAAAAAATTCACTAACACAGTCAACCAAGCTGGGAGCAGGATTTGTGCGTCCAAGGCCAAAATGAGCGCGCTTGGTGCAGCTCATTTTGGGTTTTGAGTGCGTTTCAGGCTACACATTTTAGATATCGACTGCGTTTCAGGTCATCATGTCGAGGATCGCATGAGGTGAATTCGTGGCAATCGGTCGGAGTTTTGATTCAGATATCCTTGCAGACAAGTTGACTTTTCCGAGTCCCGTGCAAGAAAGTTTGACTTTTCATTTCAAATAAGAATTAATTTATTTATTTTTTAATGCTGCATTGTTCGCTTTCATGGAAAAGAAAGAAACGAATACATTGATTGCGAAAAACGATGAAATCTTTGTTTTGTGCAAGCAATATTATATATTAGAATGATACACAAATCACGCTCGTTCAGCATTTAAAACAGAAATGCTACGTTTATTATTTGCCTAAGATAAATTGGTAAATTGATAAATAGTTTGCACAAGATAAATTGGCCTTTATTAAACCTAAAACTAGCTGATTTACAGTTAGCTTACAGCATTTGTACATTCTTTTAAACGAAATGAAATACTTCGCCAGATTTGTGCAATGAATGGCGATGACAACTAAAGGGCACAGCATATAAATTACTGCTGTCTAGAATGGGAACTGGTCTTTGGGTGAATATTACTCTTGTTTAAAAGATCACCTTCTCTGGTGGTAATGAATGGCGATGACAACTAATTCATTTGTGCAATGAATGGCGATGACAACTAAAGGGCACAGCATATAAAATACTGCTGTCTAGAATGGGAACTGTTCTTTGGGTGAATATTACTCTTGTTTAAAAGATCACCTTCTCTGGTGGTAAGATCTGTTTCACTCTGTATTGCTCTAAAATTCTAGTGACTTTGTCAGTGACGCCTTAAATATACTGGTAAAAAATGTACAGTCTTTTAAACTCGTGTAAAAGATATATTTAAATAAAGACCCAGAACCATCTGAGAGAAATACAGAAGAACGGATATCTCGTCTGTTGATAAGCTTGAATACACTTTGAACCAATGAGATAAAATTTAACGCTTCGTAAATCCGTGTTGTCACAAGGAACAGAACGGGGAAAAAAAAAAAACAGATTTTCAGTTGATGTCGAAGAAATGAAATATAATGGATTATATGTCAAAATTTCAAACTATTGGAAGAGCTTATAATATAAAAAATCTCTTGCTTTAAAATTTTCTTTTGTAAAGTTTAAGAACTTTCTTAAATTTGTACCTTCCGAAGTTATTTGAATTTCCATAATGAAATAAAAATACATTTTCAAATAAATCATTTGACTTGATTTCAATCATGCCATCAATTTTATTTGCAATAATTCACAAATAGCTAAATAAAATTTTTATTTGAATAACATTTTTTTAACAAACAATTCCTGCTACGAAAATAAAAATTATTCATGTGTGATTGATTTTTTTTTAAATCAAACTGAAATACATTTTTTTCAATTTCTCAACGCGAAAAATTTCTTTTTCGGTGATGGGATCTGTAATTTGTTTCGTGTGAATAAAAACGTTATCCTTGTCTAGACCCTACGTTTGTTCCTTTTATTTCTTGTCGACTTGAGACGTCACTTTATTCATTTGGATTACTATTTATAATTGGATAAATGAACTAGTAATAATTAAAACGAACTATTGAAACTATTCATGAAATCATTCGAAAACAATTTACAAATGGAGGGAAAAAACTCCTTATTCTAAACATAGATCTAAAAGTTAACAGAGACTTATTTAAATGTGCCGATTCATTTATAAAAAAAACTGTTTTCAAAATGTTTTTCGGACTACTGGAAAATTTATCAAATTCTTTATGCAACTAGTTTTTATAAGAAGTTTAGACCAGAAAGTCTCATGTAATTTTCTTATAAGAAAACGCATTAATTAATAAAATTTATGCACACAATCAAATAGCTTGATTATTTATTTTAAAGAAAAAATAAGCAAAAAGGAAAAAAACTCCCTATAGCAAAGATTTCCACCTCCTATTTCCACCTCAATTGTGCTGAACTTTGCCTATCGACTGAACTCAGCAAACCAGAATCAGATGTCTTTTGACATTTGACACTTTAATATAATTTACCTTTCTCTTTAAGCTTTAGCCAGTATGGATATCAAGTTCAACGTATTGTGTTGAGCAAACACAATGTCTCTTAAGCTGGCGCCATAAATTACCGAATAACTAGATATTCAACTTGCGTCCCCCTAACCCTCCAACACACGTTTGCTTACGTGTTTTATTAAGCCTTTAAAGCTTTTATAAGGCTTTAAATTTCCGGGAGACGTCATGTACAATGCAAGTACCTTTTTTCATTTCGTTTATCCTAACCTGGGGGTGTGCCGTGGCGTAGTGGTTAGTGTGTGTGCTTACCACGCCGGAGGTCTGGATTCGAATCCTGCCATTGCACCTGAAAAAAAAGACTTGTTCTTTTTCACGGTCCCTACCTCCGCGAGGGTCTGACAAACCCTCCGAGAGTATCATTTGTCTTGAAAAAACTTCTCAAAGTGCCGTTCGGATTCGGCAAAAAATTGTAGGTCCCCTTGTATGTAAAGAAATTAACACACCAGCATACATTGTTGAGAAGTTGGCCCTGGTTCACCTCGAGCTGTTGCGCCACTCTATTTATTTATCCTAACCTAACCCCAATTTGTGTTAAGCGACACAAACTGGCCCAACCGAAAAGCTTTTGCGTCCTAAACCTCGAACTTTCGCACGAATATTTCGTGGTCCCTCCTATCCAATGTCACAACTATGGCGGAATAAAGCTTCGACCCTGTTACGCTTTCACCTCACTACCCGACGGCAGATTGTGGTGTGTAGGCCACGTCACTTTGACAGCAAACAATCGACCCAACAAAGTTTCTTCATAATTATAATTACTGAATAACTAGACACTAGAATAACAGACACGGAAATTTTAAACTTTTTAAAAGCTTTAAAGGCTAGATAAAAACGTAAGCAAATGGGTGCTGGAGGGTAAGAGGGACGCAAGTTGAATACCTAGTTAATACCGTTTTCACACCGAAGCCAGAATCTAGATTCTAAGCAATTCGATTTCAAAATCGAATTGGCCCTAGCACACTGCAAATGTATGGGAGTTCTACAAATGTATGGGAAATCTAATAGATTTTAATTAGATTTGGGACTTCTTTTACAATGAATCTAGGTTCCGGCTCGGTGTGAAAACCCTATAAGTAATATACGCTTCGGGATTAAACAAGTCGAGTGAACTCATCTAAGCTTAAAGCCGTCTGGGTCCTGCATATTAACTGGGTACCTGGCACGAAAAAAATATCGGGATCGGGATTTGGACCAAAAGAAATTGTACGGCGCAAAACGAATCATCAAGTGAACTGACAGTGACAGCAACGAAGCTGTTTTAATTTTTTTTTGTATTTGGTTTGGAGTGAAAGAACATAATAATTATTTTGCTAGAAATAATCTATAATTTTTTTCTTTTATAACTCTCCAGGCAACTGCAGCAATGTTCATCATGAACTGGGTATCGTTGATTTCTTCAGTAGTCTCCGCTTTTTGGACGTCAATCGAATAAATCCTTCATTTTGAACAGAAATTCAAGAATTCTTGTTCAGACTTTTGAAAACGACTTCCCTGGTCATTTCTGAACGTGCTGGTCGTGTACGTGTAAGCTATCACGATCAAAAACTGGCTCCAGCACAAGATTTTGCATATGCGTCTATCTGAAATTCCCACTTGCCTGAGAACATTAAATACAAGTATAGATGACGTCTATAGTATAGATGACGTCAATAGTATAGATGACGTCTATAGTATAGATGACGTCTAATGTATAGATGACGACTATAGTATAGATGACGTCTATAGTATAGTTGACGTCTATAGTATATATGACGTCTTTAGTACATATATATACGTCTAAATATATATATTACGTCTATAGAATATATGACGTCTATATATATATATATATATGACATCTGTAGCATAGATGACTTTTATAGTATAGATGACGTCGAGAGTATAGATGACGTCTATAGTATAGATGACGTCTAAAGTATAGATGACGTCTATGGTATAGATGACGTCTATAGTGTAGATGACGTCTATAGTATAGATGACGTCTATAGTATAGATGACGTCTATAGAATAGATGACGTCTATAGTATAGATGACGTCTATAGTATAGATGACGTCTATAGTATAGATGCGTCTAAATTATAGGTGACGTCTAAAGTATAGTATAGATGACGTCTAAATTATAGGTGACGTCTAAAGTATAGGTGACGTCTATAGTATAGATGACGTCTATAGTATAGGTGACGTCTATAGTATAGATGACGTCTACAGTATAGATGACGTCTATAGTATAGATGACGTCTATAGTATATATGACGTCTTTAGTACATATATATACGTCTATATATATATATTTCGTCTATAGTATATATGACGTCCGTAGTACATATATATACGTCTATATATATATATTTCGTCTATAGTATATTGACGTCTATATATATATCGGCTCAAGTATAATTTTCTTCCTCTTAGGCATTACTTTTATTAAAATATCGGAAATCAATTAATTTTGTATTAATCCAAACAATTTCGAAATGTTTGGATCACAAATTACTTAATAACTAGATATTCAACTAAAGCGTCCCTTTCCCCCCAAAACCCATTTGGTTATTTGTTGTTGTTGTTTTGAGTTCCGTGTCGGTGAATACCTGTGAGAAAAGTAAACAAAAATTTGAGAGCCCGCCAAAATAGCGAGGTGAATTTCACACTGACTTTTGAAAAATTTAAATACATATCTTAAAAAAGTCATAAAAGATAACACACAAGTCATTAAAGTCAAAATGACAATTCTGTTTTAATCTTGCCCACACTTGGGGTGAGCCTACATTGAGACTACAAAATCGTAAAATTTAGTTCATTTTAATGTGCTTGGAAATACTGGAATGTTTATGACGTAATTGGATATTTTTACGAATTTGGTCTTTTTTTCAATATAGTTCGGGTCACAAATTACTTAATAACTAAATATTCAACTTGTGCGTCCCCTTTCCCCCAAAACCTATTTGTTTATTTGTTGTTTATGCTTTTCGGTTTTGCGACGGTGAATGCGTGTGAGACGCTTATTATTATTATTACGCAGTTGGGCTTTTCTTTTCTCCAGAATCGTTCATGTGTTATTGATGTTCAGTTTTTAATTATGTAGGAATGCAGAAAATATTAGTTATTCAGCGAAACAAGAGCAACAGTTAGGAAACAATCGAGAAAACTTCCATCTTAGGAAAAGGCTTTTGATTTTTATTTATTTATTTAAGTTATTTTGTCAGAAAACGGTTCTGATCTTTTTCTTGTATCAATGTGTTTGTAAGAATTTTCTTAAGAAAGTGCTTAAACAACAATTGGCCATATAATTTTTTTTGTTTTTATACCCCATCCCATAGGATAGGAGGTATATTAAGTTTGATTCATAGTTTGTAACATAGAGAAATAATCACCGTAGACCCCCAAAACCTTAAGGGCATATGATCGAGACCGAATTGTAAGTCGAATGAGCCATGTCCGTCCGTCCGTCCGTCCTTCCGTCTGTCGGTAGTTTTAGGCCTTAAATTTTGGCTAAGAACGTGAGACTTGATATCTGTTCTTTTTAGGTCCCGAAGCAGTACAAGTGTAAAATTTTTTGACTTCCGCCCACTTTACTTAATAGCATGGAAAATCAAAATTGTTGTAGCAAGCTGAAATTTGGTATGCAATATCCTCACTTAAGTGTATTGTGATTGGCATTTAAAAAAAAAAAGCGAAAACCGCCCTCTTGTAAGCGTGGTCATATTTAATATGCATTCTAATAAACGGCTTTTATTTGATATATTTGCTTTAAATCCAAAAACCTTGCACTATAAAATATTCAGGTATGTGCGTAAGCTATCAACTCAAATAAATAAATTTTTGCCACGCCCACTTTTTGCGGCGTTTTTAAGTAAAAAATCAAATTTTGAATATATGCAGTTTGCAATCAATACGTGTATACTGCATCTGATAAAAAATATGATAAAAAAGTTTATGTTATTGAAAAGGGGTTGATTCCACGTCCCTTTTTAAAAAAAAGAAGATTCTTCACTGACAAATTAGTAACACAATTAAAGTTGATAGAAACTGAAATTTAACAACCAAGATTTTTGACGCATTTTGGAGCTTGACAGTGGTCAATTGGGATGGGGTATCCAATGATTCGCCTAGGCGGATTGTAATCCTCCCTCTAGTTTTTTTTTTCCAAACTGGAGTGAAATGGAGAGAAAGACCAAAAAACTGCAGCAGTATTTTAATTTTTCATAAAATTCTTTTATCATTGTCTTTCTTGTTTCTTAAGTTTGCAGTCGGTAGCTTGCAGTATTGGTAATCACACGCTTGTGTATTTTGATACAGGTTTTTTTCGTTTATTTATTTCTGGAAGATTTTTTTTTGCCTTCAAAGTTGTGATAACTTAAAACTTAAACTTGTCGTAAGAATAAACCCTAAAGGGAATTAAGTATTGCTGATACTAAATTTTATATGAACTTTTTATGTTTCGTTTGTATTAATTAAGGTTTAATGTACATAAAACTCAAATCCGATTACGGTAAAAATTATTTTAAGTTCTCACGGAAAGCAACATTCATGTAACACGACCCCAAACTGCGACTTCCAGATATTGGAATTCGTTACAATTTTTCTCCGGTAGACGGAGCAAAAAGCTGATTCCGCCATGATTTCGTGGTGAATCACTTGAACTTCGTGGTGAATCTCTTCAAGTATGGAATACATTGACAAAATGTGAGAGTATGCATGGATTTTCAGGCATTACCAAGGCAACAGCTTGTAGGCCCCCCGGCTTTCCAGTCTAGTTGAATATCTAATTCATTAAGTAATTTGTGGTTTGGATTAATACAAAACATTATTGGATGGAGTGTTCGTCCATCCTCTCATCCACACCATCCACACACACAGACCACTTTTACCCGGCGACTACATTGCTACCTCCGTCTGACGATGCGCCGTCACGGCCAAACTGACAATCGACCGTCCTCGGGCGAAAGATTTCTGAAATAATAAAAACAAAATTATTATCAACCTGTGATACACTCGTTCATCCTGATAAGCTCATGATTGGTATCAAAACGTACATCCTTATGAACAGCATACAGCATGACCCGAAAGATATTTCTCTTTCTTGCCTGTTGAGCTACACACCGATGCCAGTAGCGAAGGTTATGGTGCGATTCTTATACAAAAGAAAGACAAAATGCCTCATGTGGTGGCGTATTTTAGTCGTCGCACATTAGAAGCCGAATCTCACTACCATTCGTACGAGTTGGAGACCATGGCTGTGGTACGAGCGGTTGAACATTTTCGATACTATTTGGGCGGCATTTTACGCTAGTCACAGACTGTAACTCGCTTAAAGCTTCTAAGTCGAAAAAGGACCTTACTCCACGAGTTCATCGTTGGTGGGCTTTTCTTCAGGCATATGACTTTGATATTGTTTAACGCGAGGGCCGCAAAATGGAGCACGCGGATTATCTCTCATGCAATCCGCTTCCTGATGAAGATAATGCCTCAAAGGTTTCGACTGAATCAGAACCTAAAGAAGTTCAAGTTGTTGAGTTGCACCAGGGCTGGTTATTCGTAGGACAAAATCGTGATAGTGAAATTCAAGATCTAATCGCAAAACATAACAATGACGAGTTTCCTGATACAGTTGCACAAACTTATGATGTTAGGGACGGTTTTCTTTACAGGAAGGTTACGCATAACAAGATAGTTAGCTGGCTGCCAATTGTTCCTCGTTCATTAATTTGGAATCTAATTAACCATGTGCATAATGAAAAACTACACTTAGGAAGTGATAAAACAGTATACAAGCTATACGAACTGTATTGGTTCTCTCAAATGTCAAAATATGTTCGCAAGTTCATTAACTCGTGCATTGTTTGTAAGGCATCGAAAGGTCAGATTGGCGCTCAGCCCATTCAACTCCATTTGATTCCTAAAATCTCTGTACCATGGTATACAATTCATATTGATTTGTCTGGAAAGCTCAAAAGGAAAGTGGCAAAAGGGATCGGAAAGAGTATTGTTCTGTTATCATTGATGCGTTCACAAAGTTCGTTTTACTGGATCATACGTCATCTCAGGAAAAGGTCGGTCTATCTTTTTGGGGTTCCAAAGCGTATTATAGTTGATCAGGGCCGATGTTATATCAGTACCGAATTTAAGAATTTCTGCGCAGAATACAAAATTGATCTCCTTTATATAGCGACGTCTATAGTATAGATGACGTCTACAGTATAGATGACGTCTATAGTGTAGATGACGTCTATAGTATAGATGACGTCTATAGTATAGATGACGTCTATAGTATAGATGACGTCTATAGTATAGATGACGTCTATAGTATAGATGACGTCTACAGTATAGATGACGTCAACAGTATAGATGACGTCTATAGTATAGAAGACGTCTATAGTATAGATGACGTCTATAGTATATATGACGTCCTTAGTACATATATATACGTCTATATATGTATATTTCGTCTATAGTATATATGACGTCTATATAATTTTCTTCCTCTTAGGCATTACTTTTATTAAAATATCGGAAATCAATTAATTTTGTATTAATCCAAAGAATTTCGAAAATATTTATTTTATTCGCACGTGATCGCAGCCTGCTCGTCGTTCTTCCTCGCCGGCTGTGTTCGTCCATCCTCTCATCCACACCATCCACACACACAGCCCACTCTTACCCGGCGACTACATTGCTACCTCCGTCTTACGATGTGCCGTCACGGCCAAACTGACAATCGACCGTCCTCGGGCGAAAGATTTCTGAAATAATAAAAACAAAATTATCATCAACCTGTGATACACTCGTTCATTCTGATAAGCTCATGGTTGGTAGCTATCAAAACGTACATCCTTATGACCAGCATAGAGCATGACCCGAAAGATATTTCTCTTTTATAATACAAAAAACTTCATAAACTGGACCGGACGGCTATGTCCTTTCGACCAGGCAAAAAACAAAACAAAAGAAATCAGGACCGGACGAGCATGTCCCTACCACCATAACCATCCGGCATGGAGCAAACGATACTGTCCCTTCGACCTTCAATTAATAGAACCAATAAGAATTGGATTAGCGTGTCCCTACGACCAGCCTTACAAATAGGCATGGACCGGACGACACTGCCCTTTCTACGAATTCTTTCCCTTAATCAACACCTCATTGTCAACAGTTCACGCACATCAACCTTTTCAAACTTCTTCATACCTTCCAACAAATTATTGACCACCGTGGTCAGTGTGAACTTCAGATTCACACTCGTCTTCCAATATTTCAAGGTCGGTGTACTCGGTAAAGGCATCGGAACCATTTGCTAAAATACTGGAATCAGCAGCAATTGTTTCTGTATCCAAGGCTAACGGATCTCTACTATTTGAGGACAGCGTGTCGAATTGTTCACAGCCCGATGGTATACTTTCCACACCCCCCGGCGCCGTCTCGGCCACCTCTTCATTGATCAAAATATTTGCAATTTCAAGTAAACCATCATGTCCCTTAGGTACTGCGCGCAAGTTTTCATGAGCGTATTTAAATGTGCGATTGGAACCGTTAAAACTTTTCAGTTGGTACCGATCATTTTCCAATACTGAAGTGATAACAAAAGGACCTCGAAACTTCCTATCTAACTTGGTCTGATTACGTTCACTGCTCCTAATAAACACAAAATCACCTTCGGAAAATGGTCTAATGATAGCGCGACCATGATTAAACCATTCTGTATCTGCTGCAGCTGCATTTTGAAAATTACTCGAAGCTTCCTCACGCACGGAGACACAATCAAGCCGAATTTCTCGTTCAGCAGAATTTGTTGTGACAATTTTGGAAATTCCTAAAGATTGCCCACGAATCCCGAACATTAGCTCCGTTGGCGTATATTTCGTTGCACTAGACTTTGTTCTGTTAAGTTGCAGCTGAATATTCCCTAATTCATCACGCCACGTTTTATTCGAGTCATTTTCGACTATGGTAAGAAGGCTCTTTAATATGCGCATAACACGTTCAACTTGACCATTTGCCCTGGAAGAACCTGTCGCTATATAATGGAGATCAATTTTGTATTCTGCGCAGAAATTCTTAAATTCGGTACTGATATAACATCGGCCCTGATCAACTATAATACGCTTTGGAGCCCGAAAAAGATAGACCGACCTTTTCAATGCTTGAACTGCACTCACTGTATCCTGAGATGACGTATGATCCAGTAAAACGAACTTTGTGAACGCATCAATGATAACAGAACAATACTCTTTCCGATCCCTTTTGCCACTAAGCTTTCCAGACAAATCATTATGAATTGTATGCCATGGTACATAGATTTTAGGAATCGAATGGAGTTGAATGGGCTGAGCGCCAGATTGACCTTTCGATGCCTTACAAACAATGCACGACACAATGAACTTGCGAACATATTTTGACATTTGAGGGAACCAATACAGTTCGTATAGTTTGTCTAATGTTTTATCACTTCCTAAGTGTTGTATTTCATTATGCACATGGTTAATTAGAGTCCAAGTTAATGAACGAGGAACAATTGGCAGCCAGCTAACTATCTTGTTACGCGTAACCTTCCTGTAAAAAATACCGTCCCTATCATCATAAGTTTAAGGCGATTAGATCTTGAATTTCACTATCACGATTTTGTTCTACGAGTAACCAGCCCTGATGCAACTCAATAACTTGAACTTCTTTAGGTTCTGATTCAGTCGAAACCTTTGAGGCATTATCTTCATCAGGAAGGGAATTGCGTGAGAGATAATCCGCGTGCTCCATTTTGCGGCCCTCGCGATAAACAATATCAAAGTCATATGCCTGACTTAGAAGCTTTTCGACTTAGAAGCTTTAAGCGAGTTACAGTCTGTGACTACCGTAAAATGCCGCCCATGCAAATAGTATCGAAAATGTTCAACCGCTCGTACCACAGTCATAGTCTCCAACTCGTACGAATGGTAGCGAGATTCGGCTTCTAATGTCCGACGACTAAAATACGCCACCACATGAGGCATTTTGTCTTTCTTTGGTATAAGAATTGCACCATAGCCTTCGCTACTGGCATCGGTGTGTAACTCGACAGGCAAGCCTGGATTAAAAATAGCTAAAACCGGCTCAGATGTTAGCACGTCTATAATAATCTTACGAATCTTTCCATGTTCGTCCGTCCATTTAATAGACCCCTTTAGTTTCGTCAAAGAATACAATGGCGCAACTTTATCAGTAAAAGCTGGAATAAACTTTCGAAAGTAAGATGCAAGGCCAAGAAATTTTCGAACCTGCGTAGTTGTCTTAGGAGAAGGAGAATCCTTTAATGCCTGGATCTTTCGAAAATTTGGTCCAACCGCACTAGATTGGAAAGAGTAACCCAGGTACTCTATTTTCTGCTTCATAAATTAACACTTATGAATGTTGAGGGAAAATCCTGCCACCGTCAAAGCCTTAAGGACTTCATCAAGGAATTCCAAGCCCTTTAATATATCAGAAGAATAGCAGAGAACGTTGTCTATATAGATTAAAGGCTTATTTTTAATATTTTTGAAAGCTTTCATTATGCATCTCTGGTAAACAGAAGGCGCATTTCGCAACCCGAAAGGCATCGCGAGGAATTCGAACTGCCCCTCAGGTGTAACAAAGGCTGTTCTCTCGATGGAGTCTGAATGGATTGAAATCTGATGAAAACCAGAAGCCATGTCCACAGATGAAAAATAATTAGCCCCACCTAGCTGATCTATCTGTTCCTCTATGATTGGAAGAGGGTAATGCTCGGGTTTGGCATTAGAGTTGAGTTCGCGGTAATCTATGCACATTCTATCTATGTTATCTTATTTTTAACTAAAAGTTAAAAAAATCTGTTTTTCCTGGGACTACATGAATAAGCAAAGTAACTGACTGATCACCTATCTTTACTATACTATAGACGTCATCTATACTATAGACGTCATCTATACTATAGACGTCATCTATACTATAGACGTCATCTATACTATAGACGTCATCTATACTATAGACGTCATCTATACTAAAGACGTCATCTATACTAAAGAAGTCATCTATACTATAGACGTCATCTATACTATAGACGTCATCTATACTATAGACGTCATCTATACTGAAGACGTCATCTATACTAAAGACGTCATCTATACTATAGACGTCATCTATACCATAGACGTCATCTATACTATAGAAGTCATCTATACTATAGAAGTCATCTATACTATAGAAGTCATCTATACTATAGACGTCATCTATACTATAGAAGTCATTTATACTATAGACGTCATCTATACTATAGACGTCATCTATACTATCGACGTCATCTATGCTATAGAAGTCATCTATGCTATAGACGTCATATATATATATATAGACGTCATCTATACTATAGACGTGATCTATACTATAGACGTCATCTATACTATAGACGTCATCTATACTATAGACTTCATCTATACTATAGACGTCATATATACTATAGACGTCATCTATACTATAGAAGTCATGTATGCTATAGACGTCATCTATTCTATAGACGTCATCCATACTATAGACGTCATCTATACTATAGACGTCATCTATACTATAGACGTCATCTATACTATAGACGTCATCTATACTATAGACGTCATCTATACTATAGACGTCATCTATACTATAGACGTCATCTATACTATAGACGTCATCTATACTATAGATGTCATCTATACTATAGATGTCATCTATACTATAGACGTCATCTATACTATAGACGTCATCTATACTATAGATGTCATCTATACTATAGATGTCATCTATACTATAGACGTCATCTATACTATAGAAGTCATCTATACTATAGACGTCATCTATACTATAGAAGTCATCTATACTATAGACGTCATCTATACTATAGATGTCATCTATACTATAGACGTCATCTATACTATAGATGTCATCTATACTATAGACGTCATCTATACTATAGACGTCATCTATACTATAGACGTCATCTATACTATAGACGTCATCTATACTATAGACGTTATCTATACTATAGACGTCATCTATACTATAGACGTCATCTATACTATAGACGTCATCTATACTATAGACGTCATCTATACTATAGACGTCATCTATACTTGTATTTTTTGTTCTTAGGCAAGTGGGTATTTCAGATAGACGCATACGCAAACTCTTGTGCTGGAGCCAGTTTTTTATCGTGATAGCTTACACGTTCACGACCAGCATGTTCAGAAATGACCAGGGAAGTCGTTTTCAAAAAAGTCGGAACAAGAATTCTTGAATTTCTGTCAAAAATGAAGTATTCATTCGATTGACGTCCACATAGCGGAGACTACTGAAGAAAACAACGATACCCAGTTCATGATGAACATTGCTGCAGTTGCCTTGAGAAATATAAAAGAAAAAATTATAAATTATTTCTAGCAAAATAATTATTATGTTCTTTCACTCCAAACCAAAAACAAAAAAAAAAAAAAAATAAAACAGCTTCGTTTCTGTCACTGTTACTTCACTTTGGGATTCGTTTTGCGCCGTACAATTTCTTTTGGTCCCAATCCCGATTTATTTTTTTCGTTCCAGGTACCCAGTTTATATGCAGGACCCTGACGGCTATGAGCTTACATGAGTTCACTCGACTTGTTTAATCCGTAAGCATATATTACTTATAGGGTTTTCACACCGAGCCAGAATATAGATTCATTGTAAAAAAAAGTCCCAAATCTAATTAAATCTATTAGATTTCCCATACATTTGTAGAATTCCGAATCTAGGTTCCCACAAATCGACAAATGTAATAGATTGTATTCGATTTTGTGGGAATCATAGGAAAATAAAAGCAAACGCACTTTTTTAATTCAATCAAAAGAAGGCTTGACAGCCGATGAAGTTTGTTTATAAAATAAAGAGGAGAAATATTTTCGTTTTTTTCATACTATTTAATTGTGCAGTGATTTTCATGTATTCTCCAGTGCTTCTTTAGTTATCCACTATTTTGTTTTAATTATTTGAATCTGTTCAACTTGTGACAACATTGAAAAATTGGACAGTTGATGTTCAACTGATCGAAAAGTCAACAAAATCAAGATTATTTTCGCAGTGTGAAACGGCCAATTCGATTTTGAAATCGAATTGCTCAGAATCTAGGTTCTGGCTTCGGTGTGAAAACGGTATTAACTAGATATTCAACTTGCGTCACTCTTACCCTCCAACACCCATTTGCTTACGTTTTTTATCCAGCCTTTAAAGCTCTTAAAAAGCTTAAAATTTCCGTATCGGTTATTCTAGTGTCTAGTTATTCAGTAATTATGATTATGAAGAAACTTTGTTGAGTCGAATGTTTGCTGTCGAAGTGACGTGGCTTACACACCACAATCTGCCATCACGTAGTGATGAAAGCATAACAGGGTCGAAGCTTTATTTCGCCATAGTTATGACATTTGATAGGAGGGACCACGAAAAATTTGTGCGAAAGTTCGAGGTTTAGGACGCAAAAGCTTTTCGGTTGCGCCAGCTTGTGTCGCTTAACGCAAATTTGGGTTAGGTTATGATAAACCAAATGAAAAAACGCACTTACATTGTATATGATCGTTTCGTGGAAATTTGAAGCTTTATAAAAGCTTTAAAGGCTTTATAAGTGCCTGTTTTCATTTGGTTGATCCTAACCTAAACCAAATTTTATTTCTCAAAATAAAACGGAGGTTGAACGGTGGCCACCACTCTGGCGCTTCCCCTCAGCAAAGTAATTCTGACACATCAGGTTAGGATCAACCAAATGAAAACAGGCACTAAGAGGGACGCAAGTTAAATATCTAGTTATTCAGCAATTTATGGCGCCGGCTTAAGAAACATTGTCTCTGCTCAACACAATACATTGAACTTGATATCCATACTGGCTAAAGCTAAACGAGAAAGGTAAATTATATAAGAGTGGGTGTGTATGTGTACCAAGCAATCGTGTGATATTTTGCATACGGTATGTTCATCGAGTTGAGTTGACTCGACTCGATTAATCCCGAAGCATATATTACTGAATAGCTGGATTATTATGCCAAAACGGCATGCAGTCTAGTCTAAGCTTAACACATTAAATATTGAAGTCATTTTTATAGATGACAATCAATATTAGTGTAATGTTTTTTATGTTCTCAGGCAAGTGGGAATTTCAGATAGACGCAAACGCAAAATCTTGTGCTGGAGCCAGTTTTTGATCGGGATAGTTTACACGTACATGACCGGCACGTTATGAAATGACCAAGGAAGTCGTTTTCAAAAAAGTCGGAACAAGAACTCTGAATTTCTGTCAAAAATGAAGGATTCTTTCGATTCACGTCCAAATAGCGGAGACTACTGAAGAAATCAACAACAATACCCAGTTGATGATGAACATTGTTGCAGTTGCCTGGAGAAAAATAAAAGAAAAAATTATGAATTACTTCTAGCAAAATAATTATTATGTTCTTTCACTCCAAATCAAAAAAAAAAAAATTAGAACAGCTTCGTTGCTGTCACTGTCACTTCACTTTGGGATTCGTTTTGCGCCGTAAAATTTTTGGTCCAAATCAGGATTTATCTTTTTCGTGCCAGGTACCCAGTAACGGCGTAATTTGTGGTAACGGCTTCGAAATGAGTTGAGTTGACTCGACTCCAACACCCATTTGTTTACGTTTTTTATAAAGCCATTAAAGCTTTTTTAAATTTTCCGTGTGGGTGAATACGTGTAAGATACAACAACAATTTACCTTACGCGATCAGCTGAAGTAAAAGCTGCAAAACGAAATTGCATGGAAATGACGAATTCATGAATTTACTCACATTTGTAAACAAATGTCGGAGAATGGGTAAAAAGTTGAATATCTAGTTTTTCAGTAATTTATGGTTTACACTTACGACCAACACGTTCAGAAAAGATCAAGGAAGTCGTTTTGAAAAAAGTCGGAACAAGAACTCTTTGAATTTCTGTCAAAAATGAAGGATTTATTCGATTGACGTCCAAATACCGGAGACTACTGAAGAAATCAACAAAGATACCCAGTGATGAACATTGTTGCAGTTGCCTGGAGAAAAATAAAAGAAAAAATTATAAATTATTTCTATATGTTCACTCACCCCCAACCAAAAATAAAAAAAATGGATTAAAATAGTTTCGTTTATGTCACTGTCATTTTGCTGGTGATTCGTTTTGCGCCGTACAGTTTCTTTTGGTCCGAATCCCGATTTATTTTTTTTTTCGTGCCAGGTACCTAGTTTATGTGCAGGACCCAAACGGCTTCGAGGTGAGTTGAGTTGACACGAATAGATTAAGCACGAAGAAACTTTGACGAGTCGAATGTTTGCTGTAAAATTGACGGGGACGTGGCTTACACACCACAATTTGCTATCGGGTGATGTGAATGCATAGAGCTTTTATCAGTTTGACGTCTACTGGTATTTTCGAACGCGGTATGCCAAAGTACCTCTTTATAAGGAAAACGAACAAGATTTTCACATAAAGGTGAATAACTATTTAAAATTTACAACCCTGTGTTTCGATGAACGAGAAAGTTGCAGACTTGATCAGCCTTCCTAGGAAAAGCTAAAAAAATTTAATTATAAAAATCGGAAAGGATAAGAAAAGTGTTATTTGTGTTGAAGAATCAGTGTATTAGATCACAAAAGGGCACACGGACTCACACAAGGGCACTTTTCCGATACTTTGGATCGGAAGATCATCTATATAGTATAGACGACGTCTATAGTACCGTTGACATCTATAGTATAGATGACGTCTATAGCATAAATGACGTCTATAGTATAGATGACGTCTATGGTAAAGATGACTTCTATTGTATAGATGGCGTCTATAGTATAGATGACGTCTATAGTATAGATGACGTCTATAGTATAGATGACGTCTATAGTATAGATGACGTCTATAGTATAGATGACGTCTTTAGTATAGATGACGTCTATAGCATATATGACGTCTTTAGTACCGATGAAGCCTATAGTATAGATGACTTCTATGGTATAGATGACTTCTATAGTATAGATGACGTCTATAGAATAGATGACGTCTATAGTATAAATGACGTCTATAGTATAGATGACGTCTATAGTATAGATGACGTCTATAGTATAGATGACGTCTATAGTATAGATGACGTCTATAGTATAAATGACGTCTATAGTATAGATTACGTCTATAGTATAAATGACGTCTATAGTATAGATTACGTCTACAGTATAGATGACGTCTATAGTATAGATGACGTCTACAGTATAGATGACGTCTACAGTATAGATGACGTCTATAGTATAGATGACGTCTATAGTATAGATGACGTCTATAGTATAGATGACGTCTATAGTATAGATGACGTCTATGGTATAGATGACTTCTATAGTATAGATAACGTCTATAGTATAGATAACGTCTATAGTATAGATGACGTCTATGGTATAGATGACTTCTATAGTATAGATGACGTCTATAGTATAGATGACGTCTATAGTATAGATGACGTCTATAGTATAGATGACGTCTATAGTATAGATGACGTCTATAGTATAGATGACGTCTATAGTATAGATGACGTCTATAGTATAGATGACGTCTATAGTATAGATGACGTCCATAGTATTGATGACGTCTATAGTATAGATGACGTCTATAGTATAGATGACGTCTATAGTATAGATGACGTCTATAGTATAGATGACGTCTTTAGTATAGATGACTTCTATAGCATATATGACGTCTTTAGTACCGATGAAGCCTATAGTATAGATGACTTCAATAGTATAGATGACGTCTATAGAATAGATGGCGTCTATAGTATAGATGACGTCTATGGTATAGATGACTTCTATAGTATAGATGACGTCTATTGTATAGATGACTTCTATAGTATAGATGACGTCTATAGTATAGATGACGTCTATAGTATTGATGACGTCTATAGTATAGATGACGTCTATAGTATAGATGACGTCTATAGTATTGATGACGTCTATAGTATAGATGACGTCTATAGTATAGATGACGTCTATATTATAGATGACGTCTATAGTATAGATGACGTCTATAGTATAGATAACGTCTATAGTATAGATGACGTCTATGGTATAGATGACTTCTATAGTATAGATGACGTCTATAGTATAGATGACTTCTATAGTATAGATGACTTCTATAGTATAGATGACGTCTATAGTATAGATGACGTCTATAGTATTGATGACGTCTATAGTATAGATGACGTCTATAGTATTGATGACCTCTATAGTATAGATGACGTCTATAGTATTGATGACGTCTATAGTATAGATGACGTCTATAGTATAGATGACGTCTATATTATAGATGACGTCTATAGTATAGATGACGTCTATAGTATAGATGACGTCTATAGTATAGATAACGTCTATGGTATAGATGACGTCTATAGTATAGATGACGTCTATAGTATAGATGACGTCTATGGTATAGATGACGTCTATAGTATAGATGACGTCTATAGTATAGATGACGTCTATAGGATAGATGACGTCTATAGTATAGATGACGTCTATGGTATAGATGACGTCCATGGTATAGATGACTTCTATAGTATAGATAACGTCTATAGTATAGATGACGTCTATAGTATAGATGACGTCTATAGTATAGATGACGTCTATAGTATAGATGACGTCTATAGTATAGATGACGTCTATAGTATAGATGACGTCTATAGTATAGATGACGTCTATAGTATAGATGACGTCTATAGTATAGATGACGTCTATAGTATAGATGACGTCTATAGTATAGATGAAGTCTATAGTATAGATGAAGTCTATAGTATAGATGACGTCTTTAGTATAGATGACTTCTATAGTATAGATGACTTCTATAGTATAGATGACGTCTATAGTATAGATGACGTCTATAGCATAGATGACGTCTATAGTATAGATGAAGTCTATAGTATAGATGACGTCTTTAGTATAGATGACGTCTATAGTATAGATGACGTCTATTGTATAGATGACGTCTATAGTATAGATGACGTCTATAGTATAGATGACGTCTATAGTATAGATGACGTCTATAGTATAGATGACGTCTATAGTATAGATGACGTCTATAGTATAGAAGACGTCTATAGTATAGAAGACGTCTATAGTATAGATGACGTCTATAGTATAGATGACGTCTATAGTATAGATGACGTCTATAGTATAGATGACGTCTATAGTATAGATGACGTCTATAGTATAGATGACGTCTATAGTATAGATGACGTCTATAGTATAGATGACGTCTATAGTATAGATGACGTCTATAGTATAGATTACGTCTATATTATAGATTACGTCTATAGTATAGATTACGTCTATAGTATAGATGACGTCTATAGTATAGATGACGTCTATATTATAGATGACGTCTATATTATAGAAGACGTTTATAGTATAGATGACGTCTATAGTATAGATGACGTCTATAGTATAGATGACGTCGATAGTATAGATGACGTCTATAGTATAGATGACGTCTATAGTATAGATGACGTCTATAGTATAGATGACGTCTATAGTATAGACGACGTCTATAGTATAGATGACGTCTATAGTATAGATGACGTCTATAGTATAGATGACGTCTATAGTATAGATGACGTCTATAGTATAGATGACGTCTATAGTATAGATGACGTCTATAGTATATATGACGTCTATAGTATAGATGACGTCTATAGTATAGATGACGTCTATAGTATAGATGACGTCTATATTATAGATGACGTCGATAGTATAGGTGACGTCTATATTAAAGATGACGTCTATAGTATAGATGACGTCTATAGTATAGATGACGTCTATAGTATAGATGACGTCTATAGTATAGATGACGTCTATAGTATAGATGACGTCTATAGTATAGATGACGTCTATAGTATAGATGACGTCTATAGTATAGATGACGTCTATATTATAGATGACGTCGATAGTATAGGTGACGTCTATATTAAAGATGACGTCTATAGTAAAGATGACGTCTATAGTATAGATGACGTCTATAGTATAGATGACGTCTATAGTATAGATGACGTCTATAGTATAGATGACGTCTATAGTATAGATGACGTCTATAGTATAGATGACGTCTATAGTATAGATGACGTCTATAGTATAGATGACGACTATAGTATAGATGACGTCTTTAGTATAGATGACGTCTATAGCATAGATGAAGTCTATAGCATAGATGACGTCTATAGTATAGATGACGTCTATAGTATAGATGACGTCTATAGTATAGATGACGTCTATAGTATAGATGACGTCTATATTATAGATGACGTCTATAGTATAGATGACGTCTATAGCACAGATGACGTCTATAGTATAGATGATGTCTATAGTATAGATGAAGAGTATAGATGACGTCTATAATATAGATGACGTCTATAGTATAGATGACGTCTATAGTATAGATGACGTCTATAGTATATTTGACGTCTATAGTATAGATGACGTCTATAGTATAGATGAGGTCTATAGTATAGATGAGGTCTATAGTATAGATGAGGTCTATAGTATAAATGACGTCTATAGTATAGATGACGTCTATAGTATAGATGACGTCTATAGTATATTATAGATGACGTCTATAGTATAGATGACGTCTATAGTATAGATGACGTCTATAGTATAGATGACGTCTATAGTATAGATGACGTCTATAGAATAAATGACGTCTATAGTATAGATGACGTCTATACAATAGATGACGTCTATAGTATAGATGACGTCTTTAGTATAGATGACGTCTATAGTATAGATGACGTCTTTAGTATAGATGACGTCTATAGTATAGATGACGTCTATAGTATAGATGACGTCTATAATATAGATGACGTCTATAGTATAGATGACGTCTATAGTATAGATGACGTCTATAGTATAGATGACGTCTATAGTATAGATGACGTCTATAGTATAGATGACGTCTATAGTATAGATGACATCTATAGTATAGATAACGTCTATAGTATAGATGACGTCTATAGTATAGATGACGTCTATAGTATAGATGACGTCTATAGTATAGATGAAGTCTATAGTATAGATGACGTCTATAGCATAGATAAAGTCTATAGTATAGATGACGTCTATAGTATAGATGAAGTCTATAGTATAGATGACGTCTATAGCATAAATGACGTCTATAGCATAAATGACGTCTATAGTATAGATGACGTCTATAGTATAGATGACGTCTATAGTATAGATGACGTATATAGCATAGAGGACGTCTATAGTATAGATGACGTCTATAGTATAGATGACGTCTATAGTGTAGATGACGTCTATAGTATAGATGACGTCAATAGTATAGATGACGTCTATAGTATAGATGACGTCTATAGTATAGATGACGTCTATAGTATAGATGACGTCTATAGTATAGATGACGTCTATAGTATAGATGACGTCTATAGTATAGATGACGTCTATAGTATAGATGACGTCTATAGTATAGATGACGTCTATAGTATAGATGACGTCGTATAGATGACGTCTATAGTATAGATGACGTCTATAGTATAGATGAAGTCTTTAGTACCGATGACGCCTATAGTATAGATGACTTCTATAGTATAGATGACGTCTATAGTATAGATGACGTCGTATAGATGACGTCTATAGTATAGATGACGTCTATAGTATAGATGACGTCTATAGTATAGATGACGTCTATAGTATAGATGACATCTATAGTATCTATGACGTCTATAGTATAGATAACGTCTATAGTATAGATGACGTCTATAGTATAAATGACGTCTATAGTATAGATGACGTCTATAGTATAGATGACGTCTATAGTATAGATGAAGTCTATAGTATAGCTGACGTCTATAGTATAGATGACGTCTATAGCATATATGACGTCTATAGCATAAATGACGTCTATAGCATAAATGACGTCTATAGTTTAGATGACGTCTATAGTATAGATGACGTCTATAGTATAGATGACGTCTATAGTATAGATGACGTCTATAGTATAGATGACGTCTATAGTATAGATGACGTCTATTGTATAGATGGCGTCTATAGTATAGATGACGTTTATAGTATAGATGACGTCTATAGTATAGATGACGTATATAGTATGGATGACGTCTATAGTATAGATGACGCCTATAGTATAGATGACGTCTATAGTATATTTGACGTCTATAGTATAGATGACGTCTATAGTATAGATGACGTCTTTAGTATAGATGACGTCTATAGTATAGATGACGTCAATAGTATAGATGATATCTATAGTATAGATGACGTCTATAGTATAGAAGACGTCTATAGTATAGATGACGTCTATAGTATAGATGACGTCTATAGTATATTTGACGTCTATAGTATAGATGACGTCTATAGTATAGATGACGTCTATAGTATAGATGACGTCTATAGTATAGATGACGTCGATAGTATAGATGACGTCTATAGTATAGATGACATCTATAGTATGGATGACGTCTATAGTATAGATAACGTCTATAGTATAGATGACGTCTATAGTATAAATGACGTCTATAGTATAGATGACGTCTATAGTATAGATAGCGTCTATAGTATAGATGACGTCTATAGTATTGATGACGTCTATAGCATAAATGACGTCTATAGCATAAATGACGTCTATAGTTTAGATGACGTCTATAGTATAGATGACGTCTATAGTATAGATGACGTCTATAGTATAGATGACGTCTATAGTATAGATGACGTCTAAAGTATAGATGACGTCTATAGTATAGATGACGTCTATAGTATAGATGACGTCTATAGTATAGATGACGTCTATAGTATAAATGACGTCTATAGTATAGATGACGTCTATAGTATAGATGACGTCTATAGTATAGATGACGTCTATAGTATAGATGACGTCTATAGTATAGATGACGTCTATAGTATAGATGACGTCTATAGCATAGATGACGTCTATAGTATAGATGACGTCTATAGTATAGATGACGTCTATAGTATAGATGACGTCTATAGTATAGATGACGTCTATAGTATAAATGACGTCTATAGTATAGATGACGTCTATAGTATAGATGACGTCTATAGTATAGATGAAGTCTATAGTATAGATGACGTCTATAGTATAGATGACGTCTATAGCATAAATGACGTCTATAGCATAAATGACGTCTATAGTATAGATGACGTCTATAGTATAGATGACGTCTATAGCATAGATGACGTCTATAGTATAGATGACGTCTATAGTATAGATGACGTCTATAGTATAGATGACGTCTATAGTATAAATGACGTCTATATTATAGATGACGTCTATAGTATAGATGACGTCTATAGTATAGATGAAGTCTTTAGTACCGATGACGCCTATAGTATAGATGACTTCTATAGTATAGATGACGTCTATACTATAGAAGACGTCTATAGTATAGATGACGTCTATAGTATAGATGACGTCTATTGTATAGATGACGTCTATAGTATAGATGACGTTTATAGTATAGATGACGTCTATAGTATAGATGACGTATATAGTATGGATGACGTCTATAGTATAGATGACGCCTATAGTATAGATGACGTCTATAGTATATTTGACGTCTATAGTATAGATGACGTCTATAGTATAGATGACGTCTATAGTATAGATAACGTCTATAGTATAGATGATATCTATAGTATAGATGACGTATAGATGATATCTATAGTATAGATGACGTCTATAGTATAGAAGACGTCTATAGTATAGATGACGTCTATAGTATAGATGACGTCTATAGTATAAATGACGTCTATAGTATAGATGACGTCTATAGTATAGATGACGTCTATAGTATAGATGACGTCTATAGCATAGATGACGTCTATAGTATAGATGACGTCTATAGTATAGATGACGTCTATAGTATAGATGACGTCTATAGTATAGATGACGTCTATAGTATAGATGACGTCTATAGCATAGATGACGTCTATAGTATAGATGACGTCTATAGTATAGATGACGTCTATAGTATAGATGACGTCTATAGTATAGATGACGTCTATAGTATAAATGACGTCTATAGTATAGATGACGTCTATAGTATAGATGACGTCTATAGTATAGATGAAGTCTTTAGTACCGATGACGCCTATAGTATAGATGACTTCTATAGTATAGATGACGTCTATACTATAGAAGACGTCTATAGTATAGATGACGTCTATAGTATAGATGACGTCTATTGTATAGATGACGTCTATAGTATAGATGACGTTTATAGTATAGATGACGTCTATAGTATAGATGACGTATATAGTATGGATGACGTCTATAGTATAGATGACGCCTATAGTATAGATGACGTCTATAGTATATTTGACGTCTATAGTATAGATGACGTCTATAGTATAGATGACGTCTATAGTATAGATAACGTCTATAGTATAGATGATATCTATAGTATAGATGACGTATAGATGATATCTATAGTATAGATGACGTCTATAGTATAGAAGACGTCTATAGTATAGATGACGTCTATAGTATAGATGACGTCTATAGTATATTTGACGTCTATAGTATAGATGACGTCTATAGTATAGATGACGTCTATAGTATAGATGACGTCTATAGTATAGATGACGTCTATAGTATAGATGACGTCTATAGTATAGATGACGTCTATAGTATAGATGACATCTATAGTATGGATGACGTCTATAGTATAGATAACGTCTATAGTATAGATGACGTCTATAGTATAAATGACGTCTATAGTATAGATGACGTCTATAGTATAGATGACGTCTATAGTATAGATGAAGTCTATAGTATAGATGACGTCTATAGTATATTTGACGTCTATAGTATAGATGACGTCTATAGTATAGATGACGTCTATAGTATAGATGACGTCTATAGTATAGATGACGTCAATAGTATAGATGATATCTATAGTATAGATGACGTCTATAGTATAGAAGACGTCTATAGTATAGATGACGTCTATAGTATAGATGACGTCTATAGTATATTTGACGTCTATAGTATAGATGACGTCTATAGTATAGATGACGTCTATAGTATAGATGACGTCTATAGTATAGATGACGTCGATAGTATAGATGACGTCTATAGTATAGATGACATCTATAGTATGGATGACGTCTATAGTATAGATAACGTCTATAGTATAGATGACGTCTATAGTATAAATGACGTCTATAGTATAGATGACGTCTATAGTATAGATAGCGTCTATAGTATAGATGACGTCTATAGTATTGATGACGTCTATAGCATAAATGACGTCTATAGCATAAATGACGTCTATAGTTTAGATGACGTCTATAGTATAGATGACGTCTATAGTATAGATGATGTCTATAGTATAGATGACGTCTATAGTATAGATGACGTCTAAAGTATAGATGACGTCTATAGTATAGATGACGTCTATAGTATAGATGACGTCTATAGTATAGATGACGTCTATAGTATAAATGACGTCTATAGTATAGATGACGTCTATAGTATAAATGACGTCTATAGTATAGATGACGTCTATAGTATAGATGACGTCTATAGTATAGATGACGTCTATAGCATAGATGACGTCTATAGTATAGATGACGTCTATAGTATAGATGACGTCTATAGTATAGATGACGTCTATAGTATAGATGACGTCTATAGTATAAATGACGTCTATAGTATAGATGACGTCTATAGTATAGATGACGTCTATAGTATAGATGAAGTCTATAGTATAGATGACGTCTATAGTATAGATGACGTCTATAGCATAAATGACGTCTATAGCATAAATGACGTCTATAGTATAGATGACGTCTATAGTATAGATGACGTCTATAGCATAGATGACGTCTATAGTATAGATGACGTCTATAGTATAGATGACGTCTATAGTATAGATGACGTCTATAGTATAAATGACGTCTATAGTATAGATGACGTCTATAGTATAGATGACGTCTATAGTATAGATGAAGTCTTTAGTACCGATGACGCCTATAGTATAGATGACTTCTATAGTATAGATGACGTCTATACTATAGAAGACGTCTATAGTATAGATGACGTCTATAGTATAGATGACGTCTATTGTATAGATGACGTCTATAGTATAGATGACGTTTATAGTATAGATGACGTCTATAGTATAGATGACGTATATAGTATGGATGACGTCTATAGTATAGATGACGCCTATAGTATAGATGACGTCTATAGTATATTTGACGTCTATAGTATAGATGACGTCTATAGTATAGATGACGTCTATAGTATAGATAACGTCTATAGTATAGATGATATCTATAGTATAGATGACGTATAGATGATATCTATAGTATAGATGACGTCTATAGTATAGAAGACGTCTATAGTATAGATGACGTCTATAGTATAGATGACGTCTATAGTATAAATGACGTCTATAGTATAGATGACGTCTATAGTATAGATGACGTCTATAGTATAGATGACGTCTATAGCATAGATGACGTCTATAGTATAGATGACGTCTATAGTATAGATGACGTCTATAGTATAGATGACGTCTATAGTATAGATGACGTCTATAGCATAGATGACGTCTATAGTATAGATGACGTCTATAGTATAGATGACGTCTATAGTATAGATGACGTCTATAGTATAGATGACGTCTATAGTATAAATGACGTCTATAGTATAGATGACGTCTATAGTATAGATGACGTCTATAGTATAGATGAAGTCTTTAGTACCGATGACGCCTATAGTATAGATGACTTCTATAGTATAGATGACGTCTATACTATAGAAGACGTCTATAGTATAGATGACGTCTATAGTATAGATGACGTCTATTGTATAGATGACGTCTATAGTATAGATGACGTTTATAGTATAGATGACGTCTATAGTATAGATGACGTATATAGTATGGATGACGTCTATAGTATAGATGACGCCTATAGTATAGATGACGTCTATAGTATATTTGACGTCTATAGTATAGATGACGTCTATAGTATAGATGACGTCTATAGTATAGATAACGTCTATAGTATAGATGATATCTATAGTATAGATGACGTATAGATGATATCTATAGTATAGATGACGTCTATAGTATAGAAGACGTCTATAGTATAGATGACGTCTATAGTATAGATGACGTCTATAGTATAGATGACGTCTATAGTATATTTGACGTCTATAGTATAGATGACGTCTATAGTATAGATGACGTCTATAGTATAGATGACGTCTATAGTATAGATGACGTCTATAGTATAGATGACGTCTATAGTATAGATGACGTCTATAGTATAGATGACGTCTATAGTATAGATGACATCTATAGTATGGATGACGTCTATAGTATAGATAACGTCTATAGTATAGATGACGTCTATAGTATAAATGACGTCTATAGTATAGATGACGTCTATAGTATAGATGACGTCTATAGTATAGATGAAGTCTATAGTATAGATGACGTCTATAGTATAGATGACGTCTATAGCATAAATGACGTCTATAGCATAAATGACGTCTATAGCATAAATGACGTCTATAGTTTAGATGACGTCTATAGTATAGATGACGTCTATAGTATAGATGACGTCTATAGTATAGATGACGTCTATAGTATAGATGACGTCTATAGTATAGATGACGTCTATAGTATAGATTTCGTCTATAGTATAGATGACGTCTATAGTATAGATGACGTCTATAGCATAGATGACGTCTATAGTATAGATGACGTCTATAGTATAGATGACGTCTATAGTATAGATGACGTCTATAGTATAGATGACGTCTATAGTATAGATGAAGTCTTAAGTACCGATGACGCCTATAGTATAGATGACGTCTATAGTATAGATGAAGTCTTTAGCACCGATGACGCCTATAGTATAGATGACTTCTATAGTATAGATGACTTCTATAGTATAGATGACGTCTATAGTATAGAGGACGTCAATAGTATAGATGACGTCTGTAGTATAGATGACGTCTATAGTATAGATGACGCCTATAATATAGATGACGTCTATAGTATAGATGACGCCTATAATATAGATGACGTCTATAGTATAGATGACGCCTATAGTATAGATGACGTCTATAGTATAGATGACGTCTATAGTATAGATGACGTCTATAGTATAGATGACGTCTATAGTATAGATGACGTCTATAGTATAGATGACGTCTATAGTATAGATGACGTCTATAGTATAGATGACGTCTATAGTATAGATGACGTCTATAGTATAGATGACGTCTATAGTATAGATGACGTCTATAGTATAGATGACGTCTATAGTATAGATGACGTCTATAGTATAGATGACGTCTATAGTATAGATGACGTCTATAGTATAGATGACGTCTATAGTATAGATGACGTCTGTGATATAGATGACGCCTATAGTATAGTTGACGCCTATAGCATAGATGACGTCTATAGCATAGATGAGGTCTATAGTATAGATGACGTCTATAGTATAGATGACGCCTATAGTATAGATGACGTCTATAGTATAGATGACGTCTATAGTATAGATGACGTCTATAGTATAGATGACGTCTATAGTATAGATGACGTCTATAGTATAGATGACGTCTATAGTATAGATGACGTCTATAGTATAGATGACGTCTATAGTATAGATGACGTCTATAGTATAGATGACGTCTATAGTATAGATGACGTCTATAGTATAGATGACGTCTATAGTATAGATTATGTCTATAGTATATATGACGTCTATAGTATAGATGACGTCTATAGTATAGATGACGTCTATAGTATAGATGACGTCTATAGTATAGATGACGTCTATAATATAGATGACGTCTATAGTATAGATGAAGCCTATAGTATAGATGACGTCTATAGCATAGATGACGTCTATAGTATAGATGACGTCTATAGTATAGATGAGGTCTATAGTATAGATGACGTCTATAGTATAGATGAGGTCTATAGTATAGATGACGTCTATAGTATAGATGACGTCTATAGTATAGATGACGTCTATAGTATAGATGACGTCTATAGTATAGATGACGTCTATAGTTTAGATGACGTCTATAGTATATTTGACGTCTATAGTATATTTGACGTCTATAGTATATTTGACGTCTATAGTATAGATGACGTCTATAGTATAGATGACGTCTATAGTATATTTTACGTCTATAGTATAGATTATGTCTATAGTATAGATGACGTCTATAGTATAGATGACTTCTATAGTATAGATGACGTCTATAGTATAGATGACGTCTATAGTATAGATGACGTCTATAGTATAGATGACGTCTATAGTATAGATGACGTCTATAGTATAGATGACGTCTATAGTATAGATGACGTCTATAGTATAGATGACGTCTATAGTATAGATGACGTCTATAGTATAGATGACGTCTATAGTATAGATGACGTCTATAGTATAGATGACGTCTATAGTATAGATGACATCTATAGTATGGATGACGTCTATAGTATAGATAACGTCTATAGTATAGATGACGTCTATAGTATAAATGACGTCTATAGTATAGATGACGTCTATAGTATAGATGACGTCTATAGTATAGATGACGTCTATAGTATAGATGACGTCTATAGTATAGATGACGTCTATAGTATAGATGACGTCTATAGTATAGATGACGTCTATAGTATAGATGACGTCTATAGTATAGATGACGTCTATAGTATAGATGACGTCTATAGTATAGATGACGTCTATAGTATAGATGACGTCTATAGTATAGATGACGTCTGTGATATAGATGACGCCTATAGTATAGTTGACGCCTATAGCATAGATGAAGTCTATAGCATAGATGAGGTCTATAGTATAGATGACGTCTATAGTATAGATGACGCCTATAGTATAGATGACGTCTATAGTATAGATGACGTCTATAGTATAGATGACGTCTATAGTATAGATGACGTCTATAGTATAGATGACGTCTATAGTATAGATGACGTCTATAGTATAGATGACGTCTATAGTATAGATGACGTCTATAGTATAGATGACGTCTATAGTATAGATTTCGTCTATAGTATAGATGACGTCTATAGCATAGATGACGTCTATAGTATAGATGACGTCTATAGTATAGATGACGTCTATAGTATAGATGACGTCTATAGTATAGATGACGTCTATAGTATAGATGAAGTCTTAAGTACCGATGACGCCTATAGTATAGATGACGTCTATAGTATAGATGAAGTCTTTAGCACCGATGACGCCTATAGTATAGATGACTTCTATAGTATAGATGACTTCTATAGTATAGATGACGTCTATAGTATAGAGGACGTCAATAGTATAGATGACGTCTGTAGTATAGATGACGTCTATAGTATAGATGACGCCTATAATATAGATGACGTCTATAGTATAGATGACGCCTATAATATAGATGACGTCTATAGTATAGATGACGCCTATAGTATAGATGACGTCTATAGTATAGATGACGTCTATAGTATAGATGACGTCTATAGTATAGATGACGTCTATAGTATAGATGACGTCTATAGTATAGATGACGTCTATAGTATAGATGACGTCTATAGTATAGATGACGTCTATAGTATAGATGACGTCTATAGTATAGATGACGTCTATAGTATAGATGACGTCTATAGTATAGATGACGTCTATAGTATAGATGACGTCTATAGTATAGATGACGTCTATAGTATAGATGACGTCTATAGTATAGATGACGTCTGTGATATAGATGACGCCTATAGTATAGTTGACGCCTATAGCATAGATGACGTCTATAGCATAGATGAGGTCTATAGTATAGATGACGTCTATAGTATAGATGACGCCTATAGTATAGATGACGTCTATAGTATAGATGACGTCTATAGTATAGATGACGTCTATAGTATAGATGACGTCTATAGTATAGATGACGTCTATAGTATAGATGACGTCTATAGTATAGATGACGTCTATAGTATAGATGACGTCTATAGTATAGATGACGTCTATAGTATAGATGACGTCTATAGTATAGATGACGTCTATAGTATAGATGACGTCTATAGTATAGATGACGTCTATAGTATAGATTATGTCTATAGTATATATGACGTCTATAGTATAGATGACGTCTATAGTATAGATGACGTCTATAGTATAGATGACGTCTATAATATAGATGACGTCTATAGTATAGATGAAGCCTATAGTATAGATGACGTCTATAGCATAGATGACGTCTATAGTATAGATGACGTCTATAGTATAGATGAGGTCTATAGTATAGATGACGTCTATAGTATAGATGAGGTCTATAGTATAGATGACGTCTATAGTATAGATGACGTCTATAGTATAGATGACGTCTATAGTATAGATGACGTCTATAGTATAGATGACGTCTATAGTTTAGATGACGTCTATAGTATATTTGACGTCTATAGTATATTTGACGTCTATAGTATATTTGACGTCTATAGTATAGATGACGTCTATAGTATAGATGACGTCTATAGTATATTTTACGTCTATAGTATAGATTATGTCTATAGTATAGATGACGTCTATAGTATAGATGACTTCTATAGTATAGATGACGTCTATAGTATAGATGACGTCTATAGTATAGATGACTTCTATAGTATAGATGACGTCTATAGTATAGATGACTTCTATAGTATAGATGACGTCTATAGTATAGATGACGTCTATAGTATATATGACGTCTATAGTATATATGACGCCTATAGTATAGATGACGCCTATAGTATAGATGACGCCTATAGTATAGATGACGTCTATAGTATAGATGACGCCTATAGTATAGATGACGTCTATGGTACAGATCACGCCTATAGTATAGATGATGTCTATAGTGTAGATGACGTCTATAGTATAGATGACGTCTATAGTATAGATGACGTCTATAGTATAGATGACGTCTATAGTATAGATGACGTCTATAGTATAGATGACGTCTATAGTATAGATGACGTCTATAGTATAGATGACGTCTATAGTATAGATGACGCCTATAGTATAGATGACGTCTATAGTATAGATGACGTCTATAGTATAGATGACGTCTATAGTATAGATGACGCCTAAAGTATTGATGACGTCTATAGTATAGATGACGTCTATATTATAGATGACGCCTATAGTATAGATGACGTCTATAGTATAGATGGCGTCTATAGTATAGATGACGTCTATAGTATAGATGACGCCTAAAGTATAGATGATGTCTATAGAATAGATGACGTCAATAGTATAGATGACGTCTATAGTATAGATGACGTCTATAGTATAGATGACGTCTATAGTATAGATGACGTCTATAGTACAGATGACGTCTATAGTACAGATGACGTCTATAGTATAGATGACGTCTATAGTATGGATGACGTCTATAGTATAGATGACGTCAATAGTATAGATGACGTCTATAGTATAGATGACGTCTATAGTATAGATGACGTCTGTAGTATAGATGACGTCTGTAGTATAGATGACGTCTATAGTATAGATGACGTCTATAGTATGGATTATGTCTATAGTATAGATTATGTCTATAGTATAGATTATGTCTATAGTATAGATGACGTCTATAGTATAGATGACGTCTATGGTATAGATGACGTCTATAGTATAGATGACGTCTATAGTATAGATGACGTCTATAATATAGATGACGCCTATAGTATAGATGACGCCTATAGTATAGATGACGCCTATAGTATAGATGACGTCTATAGTATAGATGACGTCTATAGTATTGATGAGGTCTATAGTATAGATGAGGTCTATAGTATAGATGACGTCTATAGTATAGATGACGTCTATAGTATAGATGACGTCTATAGTATAGATGACGTCTATTGTATAGATGACGTCTATAGTATAGATGACGTCTATAGTACAGATGACGTCTATAGTATAGATGACGTCTATAGTACAGATGACGTCTATAGTATAGATGACGTCTATAGTATAGATGGCGTCTATAGTATAGATGACGTCTATAGTATAGATGACGTCTATAGTATAGATGACGTCTATAGTATATTTGACGTCTATAGTATAGATTATGTCTATAGTATAGATGACGTCTCTAGTATAGATGACGTCTATAGTATAGATTATGTCTATAGTATAGATGATGTCTATAGTATAGATGACGTCTATAGTATAGATGATGAGTTTAGTATAGATGACGTCTATAGTATAGATGATGTCTATAGTATAGATGACGTCTATAGTATAGATGACGTCTATAGTATAGATGACGTCTATAGTATAGATGACGTCTATAGTATAGATGAGGTCTATAGTATAGATGACGTCTATAGTATAGATGAGGTCTATAGTATAGATGACACCTATAGTATAGATGACGTCTATAGTATAGATGACGTCTATAGTATAGATGACGTCTATAGTATAGATGACGTCTATAGTATAGATGACGTCTATAGTATAGATGACGTCTATAGTATAGATGACGTCTATAGTATAGATGACGTCTATAGTATAGATGACGCCTATAGTATAGATGACGTCTATAGTGTAAATGACGTCTATAGTGTAGATGACGTCTATAGTATAGATGACGTCTATAGTATAGATGACGTCTATAGTATAGATGACGTCTATAGTGTAGATGACGTCTATAGTATAGATGACGTCTATAGTATAGATGACGTCTATAGTATAGATGACGTCTATAGTATAGATGACGTCTATAGTATAGATGACGTCTATAGTATAGATGACGTCTATAGTATAGATGACGTCTATAGTATAGATGACGTCTATAGTATAGATGACGTCTATAGTATAGATGACGTCTATAGTATAGATGACGTCTATAGTATAGATGACGTCTATAGTATAGATGACGTCTATAGTATAGATGACGTCTATAATATAGATGACGTCTATAGTAGAGATTATGTCTATAGTATAGATGACGTCTATAGTATAGATGACGCCTATAGTATTGATGTATATAGTATAGATATAGTATAGATGACGTCTATAGTATAGATGACGTCTATAGTATAGATGACGTCTATAGTATAGATGACGTCTATAGTATAGATGACGTCTATAGTATAGATGACGTCTATAGTATAGATGACGTCTATACTATATTTGACGTCTATAGTATAGATGACGTCTATAGTAAAGATGACGTCTATAGTATAGATGACGTCTATAGTATAGATGACGTCTATAGTATAGATGACGTCTATAGTATAGATGACGTCTATAGTATAGATGACGTCTATAGTATAGATGACGTCTATAGTATAGATGACGTCTATAGTATAGATGACATCTATAGTATAGATGAGGTCTATAGTATAGATGACGTCTATAGTATAGATGACGTCTATAGTATAGATGACGTCTGTAGTATAGATGACGTCTATAGTATAGATGACGTTTATAGTATTGATGACATCTATAGTATAGATGACGTCTATAGTATAGATGACGTCTATAGTATAGATGACGTCTATAGTATAGATGACGTCTATAGTATAGATGACGTCTATAGTATAGATGACGTCTATAGTATAGATGACGTCTATAGTATAGATGACGTCTATAGTATAGATGACGTCTATAGTATAGATGACGTCTATAGTATAGATGACGTCTATAGTATAGATGACGTCTATAAAATAGATGAAGTCTATAGTATAGATGACGTCTATAGTATAGATGACGTCTATAGTATAGATGACGTCTATAGCATAAATGACGTCTATAACATAAATGACGTCTATAGCATAAATGACGTCTATAGTTTAGATGACGTCTATAGTATAGATGACGTCTATAGTATAGATGACGTCTATAGTATAGATGACGTCTAAAGTATAGATGACGTCTATAGTATAGATGACGTCTATAGTATAGATGACGTCTATAGTATAGATGACGTCTATAGTATAGATGACGTCTATAGTATAGATGACGTCTATAGTATAGATGACGTCTATAGTATAGATGACGTCTATAGTATAGATGACGTCTATAGTATAGATGAAGTCTTAAGTACCGATGACGCCTATAGTATAGATGACGTCTATAGTATAGATGAAGTCTTTAGTACCGATGACGCCTATAGTATAGATGACTTCTATAGTATAGATGACTTTTATAGTATAGATGACGTCTATAGTATAGATGACGTCTATAGTATAGATAACGTCTATAGTATAGATGACGTTTATAGTATAGATGACGTCTATAGTATAGATGACGCCTATAGTATAGATGACGTCTATAGTATAGATGACGTCTATAGTATAGATGACGTCTATAGTATAGATGTCGTCTATAGTATAGATGACGTCTATAGTATAGATGACGTCTATAGTATAGATGACGTCTATAGTATAGATGACGTCTATAGTATAGATGACGTCTATAGTATAGATGACGTCTATAGTATAGATGACGTCTATAGTATAGATGACGTCTATAGTATAGATGACGTCTATAGTATAGATGACGTCTATAGTATAGATGACGTCTATAGTATAGATGACGCCTATAGTACAGATGACGTCTATAGTATAGATGACGCCTATAGTACAGATGACGTCTATAGTATAGATGACGTCTATAGTATAGATGACGTCTATAGTATAGATGACGTCTATAGTATAGATGACGTCTATAGTATAGATGACGTCTGTAATATAGATGGCGCCTATAGTATAGTTGACGCCTATAGCATAGATGACGTCTATAGCATAGATGAGGTCTATAGTATAGATGAGGTCTATAGTATAGATGACGTCTATAGTATAGATGACGCCTATAGTATAGATGACGTCTATAGTATAGATGACGTCTATAGTATAGATTATGTCTATAGTATAGATGACATCTATAGTATAGATGACGTCTATAGTATAGATGACGTCTATAGTATAGATGACGTTTATAGTATAGATGACGTCTATAGTATAGATGACGTCTATAGTATAGATGACGTCTATAGTATAGATGACGTCTATAGTATAGATGACGTCTATAGTATAGATGACGTCTATAGTATAGATGACGTCTATAGTATAGATGACGTCTATAGTATAGATGACGCCTATAGTATAGATGACGTCTATAGTATAGATGACGCCTATAGTATAGATGACGTCTATAGTATAGATTACGTCTATGGTACAGATCACGCCTATAGTATAGATGATGTCTATAGTATAGATGACGTCTATAGTATAGATGACGTGTATAGTATAGATGACGTCTATAGTATAGATGACGTCTATAGTATAGATGACGTCTATAGTATAGATGACGTCTATAGTATAGATGACGTCTATAGTATAGATGACGTCTATAGTATAGATGGCGTCTATAGTATAGATGACGTCTATAGTATAGATGACGTCTATAGTATAGATGACGTCTATAGTATAGATGACGTCTATAGTATAGATGACGTCTATAGTAATTTTGACGTCTATAGTATATTTGACGTCTAAAGTATAGATGACGTCTATAGTATAGATGACGTCTATAGTATATTTGACGTCTATAGTATAGATTATGTCTATAGTATAGATGACGTCTATAGTATAGATGACATCTATAGTATAGATGACGTCTATAGTATAGATGACGTCTATAGTATAGATGACGTCTATAGTATAGATGACGTCTATAGTATAGATGACGTCTATAGTATAGATGACGTCTATAGTATAGATGACGTCTATAGTATAGATGACGTCTATAGTATAGATGACGTCTATAGTATAGATGACGTCTATAGTATAGATGACGTCTATAGTATAGATGACGTCTATAGTATAGATGACGCCTATAGTATAGATGACGTCTATAGTATAGATGACGCCTATAGTATAGATGACGTCTATAGTATAGATTACGTCTATGGTACAGATCACGCCTATAGTATAGATGATGTCTATAGTATAGATGACGTCTATAGTATAGATGACGTGTATAGTATAGATGACGTCTATAGTATAGATGACGTCTATAGTATAGATGACGCCTATAGTATAGATGATGTCTATAGAATAGATGACGTCTATAGTATAGATGACGTCAATAGTATAGATGACGTCAATAGTATAGATGACGTCTATAGTATAGATGACGTCTATAGTATAGATGTCTATAGACGTCTATAGTATAGATGACGTCAATAGTATAGATGACGTCTATAGTATAGATGACGTCAATAGTATAGATGACGTCTATAGTATAGATGACGTCTATAGTATAGATGACGTCTATAGTATAGATGACGTCTATAGTATAGATAACGTCTATAGTATAGATGACGTTTATAGTATAGATGACGTCTATAGTATAGATGACGTCTATAGTATAGATGACGTCTATAGTATAGATGACGTCTATAGTATAGATGACGTCTATAGTATAGATGACGTCTATAGTATAGATGACGTCTATAGTATAGATGACGTCTATAGTATAGATGACGTCTATAGTATAGATGACGTCTATAGTATAGATGACGTCTATAGTATAGATGACGCCTATAGTACAGATGACGTCTATAGTATAGATGACGCCTATAGTACAGATGACGTCTATAGTATAGATGACGTCTATAGTATAGATGACGTCTATAGTATAGATGACGTCTATAGTATAGATGACGTCTATAGTATAGATGACGTCTGTAATATAGATGGCGCCTATAGTATAGTTGACGCCTATAGCATAGATGACGTCTATAGCATAGATGAGGTCTATAGTATAGATGAGGTCTATAGTATAGATGACGTCTATAGTATAGATGACGCCTATAGTATAGATGACGTCTATAGTATAGATGACGTCTATAGTATAGATGACGTCTATAGTATAGATGACGTCTATAGTATAGATGACGTCTATAGTATAGATGACGTCTATAGTATAGATTATGTCCATAGTATAGATGACGTCTATAGTATAGATGACGTCTATAATATAGATGACGTCTATAGTATAGATGACGCCTATAGTATAGATGACGTCTATAGCATAGATGACGTCTATAGTATAGATGACGTCTATAGTATAGATGAGGTCTATAGTATAGATGACGTCTATAGTATAGATGACGTCTATAGTATAGACGGCGTCTATAGTATAGATGACGTCTATAGTATAGATGGCGTCTATAGTATAGATGACGTCTATAGTATAGATGGCGTCTATAGTATAGATGACGTCTATAGTATAGATGACGTCTATAGTATAGATGACGTCTATAGTATAGATGACGTCTATAGTATAGATGACGTCTATAGTAATTTTGACGTCTATAGTATATTTGACGTCTAAAGTATAGATGACGTCTATAGTATAGATGACGTCTATAGTATATTTGACGTCTATAGTATAGATTATGTCTATAGTATAGATGACGTCTATAGTATAGATGACATCTATAGTATAGATGACGTCTATAGTATAGATGACGTCTATAGTATAGATGACGTCTATAGTATAGATGACGTCTATAGTATAGATGACGTCTATAGTATAGATGACGTCTATAGTATAGATGACGTCTATAGTATAGATGACGTCTATAGTATAGATGACGTCTATAGTATAGATGACGTCTATAGTATAGATGACGCCTATAGTATAGATGACGTCTATAGTATAGATGACGCCTATAGTATAGATGACGTCTATAGTATAGATTACGTCTATGGTACAGATCACGCCTATAGTATAGATGATGTCTATAGTATAGATGACGTCTATAGTATAGATGACGTGTATAGTATAGATGACGTCTATAGTATAGATGACGTCTATAGTATAGATGACGTCTATAGTATAGATGACGTCTATAGTATAGACGACGCCTATAGTATAGATGACGTTTATAGTATAGATGACGTCTATAGTATAGATGACGCCTATAGTATAGATGATGTCTATAAAATAGATGACGTCTATAGTATAGATGACGTCAATAGTATAGATGACGTCAATAGTATAGATGACGTCTATAGTATAGATGACGTCTATAGTATAGATGACGTCTATAGTATAGATGACGTCAATAGTATAGATGACGTCTATAGTATAGATGACGTCAATAGTATAGATGACGTCTATAGTATAGATGACGTCTATAGTATAGATGACGTCTGTAGTATAGATGACGTCTGTAGTATAGATGACGCCTATAGTATAGATGACGTCTATAGTATGGATTATGTCTATAGTATAGATTATGTCTATAGTATAGATTATGTCTATAGTATAGATGACGTCTATAGTATAGATGACGTCTGTGGTATAGATGACGTCTATAGTATAAATGACGTCTATAGTATAGATGACGTCTATAATATAGATGACGCCTATAGTATAGATGACGCCTATAGTATAGATGACGCCTATAGTGTAGATGACGTCTATAGTATAGATGACGTCTATAGTATTGATGAGGTCTATAGTATAGATGAGGTCTATAGTATAGATGACGTCTATAGTATAGATGACGTCTATAGTATAGATGACGTCTATAGTATAGATGACGTCTATAGTATAAATGACGTCTATAGTACAGATGACGTCTATAGTATAGATGACGTCTATAGTATAGATGACGTCTATAGTATAGATGACGTCTATAGTACAGATGACGTCTATAGTATAGATGTCGTCTATAGTTTAGATGACGTCTATAGTATAGATGACGTCTATAGTATATTTGACGTCTATAGTATAGATTATGTCTATAGTATAGATGACGTCTGTAGTATAGATGATGTCTATAGTATAGATGACGTCTATAGTATAGATGATGTCTATAGTATAGATGACGTCTATAGTATAGATGACGTCTATAGTATAGATGAGGTCTATAGTATAGATGACACCTATAGTATAGATGACGTCTATAGTATAGATGACGTCTATAGTATAGATGACGTCTATGGTATAGATGACGTCTATAGTATAGATGACGTCTATAGTATAGATGACGTCTATAGTATAGATGACGTCTATAGTGTAGATGACGTCTATAGTATAGATGACGTCTATAGTGTAGATGACGTCTATAGTGTAGATGACGTCTATAGTATAGATGACGTCTATAGTGTAGATGACGTCTATAGTGTAGATGACGTCTATAGTGTAGATGACGTCTATAGTATAGATGACGTCTATAGTATAGATGACGTCTATAGTATAGATGACGTCAATAGTATAGATGACGTCAATAGTATAGATGTGTCAATAGTATAGATGACGTCAATAGTATAGATGACGTCTATAGTATAGATGACGTCTATAGTATAGATGACGTCAATAGTATAGATGACGTCTATAGTATAGATGACGTCTATAGTATAGATGACGTCAATAGTATAGATGACGTCAATAGTATAGATAACGTCTGTAGTATAGATGACGTCTGTAGTATAGATGACGTCTATAGTATAGATGACGTCTATAGTATAGATGACGTCTATAGTATAGATGACGTCTATAGTATAGATGACGTCTATAGTATAGATGACGTCTATAGTATAGATGACGTCTATAGTATAGATGACATCTATAGTGTAGATGACGTCTATAGTGTAGATGACGTCTATAGTATAGATGACGTCTATAGTATAGATGACGTCTATAGTATAGATGACGTCTGTAGTATAGATGACGTCTATAGTATAGATGACGTCTATAGTATAGATGACGTCTATAGCATAGATGACGTCTATAGTATAGATGACGTCTATAGTATAGATGACGTCTATAGTATAGATGACGTCTATAGTATAGATGACGTCTGTAGTATAGATGACGTCTATAGTATAGATGACGTCTATAGTATAGATGACGTCTATAGTATAGATGACGTCTATAGTAAAGATGACGTCTATAGTAAAGATGACGTCTATAGTATAGATGACGTCTATAGTATAGATGACGTCTATAGTATAGATGACGTCTATAGTATAGATGACGTCTATAGTATAGATGACGTCTATAGTATAGATGACGTCTATAGTATAGATGACGTCTATAATATAGATGACGTCTATAGTATAGATGACGTCTATAGTATAGATGACGTCTATAGTATAGATGACGTCTATAGTATAGATGACGTCTATAGTATAGATGACGTCTATAGTATAGATGACGTCTATAGTATAGATGACGTCTATAGTATAGATAACGACTATAGTATAGATGACGTCTATAGTATCGATGACGTCTATAGTAGAGATTATGTCTATAGTATAGATGACGTCTATAGTATAGATGACGCCTATAGTATAGATGTATATAGTATAGATATAGTATAGATGAGGTCTATAGTATAGATGACGTCTATAGTATAGATGACGTCTATAGTATAGATGACGTCTATAGTATAGATGACGTCTATAGTATAGATGACGTCTATAGTATAGATGACGTCTATAGTATAGATGACGTCTATAGTATAGATGACGTCTATAGTATAGATGACGTCTATAGTATAGATGACGTCTATAGTATAGATGACGTCTATAGTATAGATGACGTCTATAGCATAGATGACGTCTATAATATAGATGACGTCTATAGTATAGATGACGTCTATAGTATAGATGACGTCTATAGTATAGATGACGTCTATAGTATAGATGACGTCTATAGTATAGATGACGTCTATAGTATAGATGACGTCTATAGTATAGATGACTTCTATAGTATAGATGACGTCCTTAGTATAGATGACGTCTATAGTATAGATGACGTCTATAGTAGAGATTATGTCTATAGTATAGATGACGTCTATAGTATAGATGACGCCTATAATATAGATGTATATAGTATAGATATAGTATAGATGACGTCTATAGTATAGATGACGTCTATAGTATAGATGACGTCTATAGTATAGGTGACGTCTATACTATATTTGACGTCTATAGTATAGATGAGATCTATAGTATAGATGACGTCTATAGTATAGATGACGTCTATAGTATAGATGACGTCTATAGTATAGATGACGTCTGTAGTATAGATGACGTCTATAGTATAGATGACGTCTATAGTATAGATGACGTCTATAGTATAGATGACGTCTATAGTATAGATGACGTCTATAGCATAGATGACGTCTATAGCATAGATGACGTCTATAATATAGATGACGTCTATAGTATAGATGACGTCTATAGTATAGATGACGTCTATAGTATAGATGACGTCTATAGTATAGATGACGTCTATAGTATAGATGACGTCTATAGTATAGATGACGTCTTTAGTATAGATGACGTCTATAGTATAGATGAGGTCTATAGAATAGATAACGACTATAGTATAGATGACGTCTATAGTATAGATGACGTCTATAGTAAAGATGATGTCTATAGTATAGATGACGTCTATAGTATAGATGACGTCTATAGTATAGATGACGTCTATAGTATAGATGACGTCTATAGTATAGATGACGTCTATAGTAGAGATGACGTCTATAGTATAGATGACGTCTATAGTATAGATGAAGTCTATAGTATAGATGAAGTCCATAGCATAAATGACGTCTATAGCATAAATGACGTCTATAGCATAAATGACGTCTATAGTATAGATGGCGTCTATAGTATAGATGACGTCTATAGTATATATGACGTCTATAGTATAGATGACGTCTATAGTATAGATGACATCTATAGTATAGATGACGTCTATAGTATAGATGACGTCTATAGTATAGATGAAGTCTATAGTATAGATGACGTCTATAGTATAGATGACGTCTATAGTATAGATGAAGTCTATAGTATAGATGACGTCTTTAGTACCGATGACGCCTATAGTATAGATGTCTTCTATAGTATAGATGACTTCTATAGTATAGATGACTTCTATAGTATAGATGACGTCTATAGTATGGATGACGTCTATAGTATGGATGACGTCTATAGTATAGATGACGTCTATAGTACAGATGACGTCTATAGTACAAATGACGTCTATAGTACAGATGACATCTATAGTATAGATGACGTCTATAGTATAGATGACGTCTATATTATAGATGACGTCTATAGTTTAGATGACGTCTTTAGTATAGATGACGTCTATAGTATAGATGACGTCTATAGTATAGATGACATCTATAGTATAGATGACGTCTATAGTATAGATGACATCTATAGTATAGATGACGTCTATAGTATAGATGACGTCTATAGTATAGATGACGTCTATAGTATAGATGACGTCTTTAGTATAGATGACGTCTATAGTATAGATGACGTCTATAGTATAGATGACGTCTATAGTATAGATGACGTCTATAGTATAGTTGACGTCAATAGTATAGATGACGTCTATGGTATAGATGACGTCTATAGTATAGATGACGTCTATAGTATAGATGACGTCTATAGTATAGATGACGTCTATAGTATAGATGACGTCTATAGTATAGATGACGTCAATAGTATAGATGACGTCTATAGTATAGATGACGTCTATAGTATAGATGACGTCTTTAGTATAGATGACGTCTATAGTATAGATGACGTCTATAGTATAGATGACGTCTATAGTATAGATAACGACTATAGTATAGATGACGTCTATAGTATAGATGACGTCTATAGTATAGATGACGTCTATAATATAGATGACGTCTATAGTATAGATGACGTCTATAGTATAGATGACGTCTATAGTATAGATGACGTCTATAGTATAGATGACGTCTATAGTATAGATGACGTCTATAGTATAGATGACGTCTATAGTATAGATGACGTCTATAGTATAGATGACGTCTATAGTATAGATGACGTCTATAGTATAGATAACGACTATAGTATAGATGACGTCTATAGTATCGATGACGTCTATAGTAGAGATTATGTCTATAGTATAGATGACGTCTATAGTATAGATGACGCCTATAGTATAGATGTATATAGTATAGATATAGTATAGATGAGGTCTATAGTATAGATGACGTCTATAGTATAGATGACGTCTATAGTATAGATGACGTCTATAGTATAGATGACGTCTATAGTATAGATGACGTCTATAGTATAGATGACGTCTATAGTATAGATGACGTCTATAGTATAGATGACGTCTATAGTATAGATGACGTCTATAGTATAGATGACGTCTATAGTATAGATGACGTCTATAGTATAGATGACGTCTATAGTATAGATGACGTCTATAGTATAGATGACGTATATAGCATAGATGACGTCTATAATATAGATGACGTCTTTAGTATAGATGACGTCTATAGTATAGATGACGTCTATAGTATAGATGACGTCTATAGTATAGATGACGTCTATAGTATAGATGACGTCTATAGTATAGATGACGTCTCTAGTATAGATGACTTCTATAGTATAGATGACGTCCTTAGTATAGATGACGTCTATAGTATAGATGACGTCTATAGTAGAGATTATGTCTATAGTATAGATGACGTCTATAGTATAGATGACGCCTATAATATAGATGTATATAGTATAGATATAGTATAGATGACGTCTATAGTATAGATGACGTCTATAGTATAGATGACGTCTATAGTATAGGTGACGTCTATACTATATTTGACGTCTATAGTATAGATGAGATCTATAGTATAGATGACGTCTATAGTATAGATGACGTCTATAGTATAGATGACGTCTATAGTATAGATGACGTCTGTAGTATAGATGACGTCTATAGTATAGATGACGTCTATAGTATAGATGACGTCTATAGTATAGATGACGTCTATAGTATAGATGACGTCTATAGTATAGATGACGTCTATAGCATAGATGACGTCTATAGCATAGATGACGTCTATAGCATAGATGACGTCTATAATATAGATGACGTCTATAGTATAGATGACGTCTATAGTATAGATGACGTCTATAGTATAGATGACGTCTATAGTATAGATGACGTCTTTAGTATAGATGACGTCTATAGTATAGATGAGGTCTATAGAATAGATAACGACTATAGTATAGATGACGTCTATAGTATAGATGACGTCTATAGTAAAGATGATGTCTATAGTATAGATGACGTCTATAGTATAGATGACGTCTATAGTATAGATGACGTCTATAGTATAGATGACGTCTATAGTATAGATGACGTCTATAGTAGAGATGACGTCTATAGTATAGATGACGTGTATAGTATAGATGAAGTCTATAGTATAGATGAAGTCCATAGCATAAATGACGTCTATAGCATAAATGACGTCTATAGCATAAATGACGTCTATAGTATAGATGGCGTCTATAGTATAGATGACGTCTATAGTATATATGACGTCTATAGTATAGATGACGTCTATAGTATAGATGACATCTATAGTATAGATGACGTCTATAGTATAGATGACGTCTATAGTATAGATGAAGTCTATAGTATAGATGACGTCTATAGTATAGATGACGTCTATAGTATAGATGAAGTCTATAGTATAGATGACGTCTATAGTATAGATGACGTCTATAGTATAGATGAAGTCTATAGTATAGATGACGTCTTTAGTACCGATGACGCCTATAGTATAGATGTCTTCTATAGTATAGATGACTTCTATAGTATAGATGACTTCTATAGTATAGATGACGTCTATAGTATGGATGACGTCTATAGTATGGATGACGTCTATAGTATAGATGACGTCTATAGTACAGATGACGTCTATAGTACAAATGACGTCTATAGTACAGATGACATCTATAGTATAGATGACGTCTATAGTATAGATGACGTCTATAGTATAGATGACGTCTATAGTTTAGATGACGTCTTTAGTATAGATGACGTCTATAGTATAGATGACGTCTATAGTATAGATGACATCTATAGTATAGATGACGTCTATAGTATAGATGACATCTATAGTATAGATGACGTCTATAGTATAGATGACGTCTATAGTATAGATGACGTCTATAGTATAGATGACGTCTTTAGTATAGATGACGTCTATAGTATGGATGACGTCTATAGTATAGATGACGTCTATAGTATAGATGACGTCTATAGTATAGTTGACGTCAATAGTATAGATGACGTCTATAGTATAGATGACGTCTATAGTATAGATGACGTCTATAGTATAGATGACGTCTATAGTATAGATGACGTCTATAGTATAGATGACGTCTATAGTATAGATGACGTCAATAGTATAGATGACGTCTATAGTATAGATGACGTCTTTAGTATAGATGACGTCTATAGTATAGATGACGTCTATAGTATAGATAACGACTATAGTATAGATGACGTCTATAGTATAGATGACGTCTATAGTATAGATGACGTCTATAGTATAGATGAAGTCTATAGTATAGGTGAAGTCTATAGTATAGATGAAGTCTATAGCATAAATGACGTCTATAGTATAGATGGCGTCTATAGTATAGATGACGTCTATAGTATATATGACGTCTATAGTATAGATGACGTCTATAGTATAGATGACGTCTATAGTATAGATGAAGTCTATAGTATAGATGACGTCTTTAGTACCGATGACGCCTATAGTATAGATGTCTTCTATAGTATAGATGACTTCTATAGTATAGATGACTTCTATAGTATAGATGACGTCTATAGTATAGATGACGTCTATAGTACAGATGACGTCTATAGTATCGATGACGTCTATAGTACAGATGACGTCTATGGAATAGATGACGTCTATAGTATAGATGACGTCTATAGTATAGATGACGTCTATAGTATAGATGACGTCTATAGTATAGATGACGTCTATAGTATAGATGACGTCTATAGTATAGATGGCGTCTATAGAATAGATGACGTCTATAGTATAGATGACGTCTATAGTATAGATGACGTCTATAGTATAGATGACGTCTATAGTATAGATGACGTCTATAGTATAGATGACGTCTATAGTATAGATGACGTCTATAGTATAGATGACGTCTATAGTATAGATGACGTCTATAGTATAGATGACTTCTATAGTATAGATGACGTCTATAGTATAGATGACGTCTATAGTATAGATGACGTCTATAGTATATATGACGTCTATAGTATAGATGACGTCTATAGTATAGATGACGTCTATAGTATAGATGACGTCTATAGTATAAATGACGTCTATGGTATAAATGACGTCTATAGTATAGATGACGTCTATGGTATAGATGACGTCTATGGTATAGATGACGTCTATAGTATAGATGACGTCTATAGAGTCAATGACGTTTAAAGTATAGATGACGTCTATAGTTTAAATGACGTCTATAGTATAGATGACGTCTATAGTATAGATGACGTCTATAGTATAGATGACGTCTATAGTATAGATGACGTCTATAGTATAGATGAAGTCTATAGTATAGATGACGTCTTTAGTACCGATGACGCCTATAGTATAGATGACTTCTATAGTATAGAGGACGTCTATAGTATAGATGACGTCTATAGTATAGATGACGTCTATAGTATAGATGACGTCTATAGTATAGATGACGTCTATAGTATAGATGACGTCTATAGTATAGATGACGTCTATAGTATAGATGACGTCTATAGTATAGATGACGTCTATAGTATAGATGACGTCTATAGTATAGATGACGTCTATAGCATATATGACGTCTATAGTATAGATGACGTCTATAGTATAGATGACGTCTATAGTATAGATGACGTCTATAGTATAGATGACGCCTATAGTATAGATGACGTCTATAGTATAGATGAGGTCTATAGTATAGATGAGGTCTATAGTATAGATGAGGTCTATAGTATAGATGAGGTCTATAGTATAGATGACGTCTATAGTATAGATGACGTCTATAGTATAGATGACGTCTATAGTATAGATGACGTCTATAGTATATTTGACGTCTATAGTATAGATGACGTCTATAGTATATTTAACGTCTATAGTATAGATGACGTCTATAGTTTAGATGAGGTCTATAGTATAGATGAGGTCTATAGTATAAATGACGTCTATAGTATAGATGACGTCTATAGTATATATGACGTCTATAGTATAGATGACGTCTATAGTATAGATGACGTCTAAAGAATAGATGACGTCTATAGTATAGATGACGTCTATAGTATAGAAGACGTCTAAAGAATAGATGACGTCTATAGTATAGATGACGTCTATAGTATAGATGACGTCTATAGTATAGATGACGTCTATAGTATAGATGACGTCTATAGTATAGATGACGTCTATAGTATAGATGACGTCTATAGTATAGATGACGTCTATAGTATAGATGACGTCTATAGTATAGATGACGTCTATAGTATAGATGACGTCTATAGTATAGATGACGCCTATAGTATAGATGACGTCTATAGTATAGATGACGCCTATAGTATAGATGACGTCTATAGAATAGATGACGTCTATAGTATAGATGAGGTCTATAGTATAGATGAGGTCTATAGTATAGATGAGGTCTATAGTATAGATGAGGTCTATAGTATAGATGAGGTCTATAGTATAGATGAGGTCTATAGTATAAATGAGGTCTATAGTATAGATGACGTCTATATTATAGATGACGTGTATAGTATAGATGACGTCTATAGTATAGATGACGTCTATAGTTTAGATGACGTCTATAGTATAGATGACGTCTATAGTATATTTGACGTCTATAGTATAGATTATGTCTATAGTATAGATTATGTCTATAGTATAGATGACGTCTATAGTACAGATGACGTCTATAGTATAGATGATGTCTATAGTATAGATGACGTCTATAGTACAGATGACGTCTAAAGTATAGATGACGTCTATACTATATACGTCTATAGTATAGATGACGTCTAAAATATATATGACGTCTATAGTATAGATGACGTCTATAGTATAGATGACGTCTATAGTATAGATGACGTCTATAGTATAGATGACGTCTATAGTATAGATGACGTCTATAGTATAGATGACGTCTATAGTATAGATGACGTGTATAGTATAGATGACGTCTATAGTATAGATGACGTCTATAGTATAGATGACGTCTATAGTATAGATAACGTCTATAGTATAGATGACGTCTATAGTATAGATGACGTGTATAGTATAGATGACGTCTATAGTATAGATGACGTGTAAAGTATAGATGACGTCTATAGTATAGATGACGTCTATAGTATGGATGACGTCTATAGTATAGATGACGTCTATAGTATAGATGACGTCTATAGTATAGATGACGTCTATAGTATAGATGACGTCTATAGTATAGATGACGTCTATAGTATAGATGACGTCTATAGTATAGATGACGTCTATAGTATAGATGACGTCTATAGTATAGATGACGTCTATAGTATAGATGACGTCTATAGTATAGATGACGTCTATAGTATAGATGACGTCTATAGTATAGATGACGTCTATAGTATAGATGACGTCTATAGTATAGATGACGTCTATAGTATAGATGACGTCTATAGTACAGATGACGTCTATAGTATAGATGACGTCTATAGTATAGATGACGTCTATAGTATAGATGACGTCTATAGTATATTTGACGTCTATAGTATAGATGACGTCTATAGTATAGATGACGTCCATAGTACATTTGACGTCTATAGTATAGATGAGGTCTATAGTATAGATGAGGTCTAAAGTATAGATGAGGTCTAAAGTATAGATGACGTCTATAGTATAGATGACGTTTATAGTATAGATGACGTCTATAGTATAGATGACGTCTATAGTATAGATGACGTCTATAGTATAGTTGACGTCTATAGTATAGATGACGTCTATAGTAAAGACGACGTCTATAGTATAGATGACGTCTATAGTATAGATGACGTCTATAGTATAGATGACGTCTATAGTATAGATGACGTCTATAGTATAGATGACGTCTATAGTATAGTTGACGTCTATAGTATAGATGACGTCTATAGTAAAGACGACGTCTATAGTATAGATGACGTCTATAGTATAGATGACGTCTATAGTATAGATGACGTCTATAGTATAGATGACGTCTATAGTATAGATGACGTCTATAGTATAGATGACGTCTATAGTATAGATGACGTCTATAGTATAAAGGACGTCTATAGTATAGATGACGTCTATAGTATAAAGGACGTCTATAGTATAGATGACGTCTATAGTATAAATGACGTCTATAGTATAGATGACGTCTATAGTATAGATGACGTCTATAGTATAGATGACGTCTATAGTATAGATTATGTCTATAGTATAGATGACGTCTATAGTATAGATGACGTCTATAGTATAGATGACGTCTATAGTATAGATGACGTCTATAGTATAGATGACGTCTATAGTATAGATGACGTCTATAGTATAGATGACGTCTATAGTATAGATGACGTCTATAGTATAGATGACGTCTATAGTATAGATGACGTCTATAGTATAGATGACGTCTATAGTATAGATGACGTCTATAGTATAGATGATACTATCATCTATGTCATCATCTACGTCATCTATACTATAGACGTCATATATATTTTAGACGTCATCTATACTATAGACGTATATAGTATAGACGTCATCTATACTTTAGACGTCATCTGTACTATAGACGTCATCTATACTATAGACATCATCTATACTATAGACGTCATCTGTACTATAGACGTCATCTATACTATAGACATAATCTATACTATAGACATAATCTATACTATAGACGTCAAATATACTATAGACGTCATCTATACTATAGACGTCATCTAAACTATAGACGTCATCTATACTATAGACGTCATCTATACTATACACGTCATCTATAATATAGACGTCATCTATACTATAGACCTCATTTATACTATAGACCTCATCTATACTATAGACCTCATCTATACTATAGACCTCATCTATACTATAGACCTCATCTATACTATAGACCTCATCTATACTATAGACCTCATCTATACTATAGACGTCATCTATTCTATAGACGTCATCTATACTATAGGCGTCATCTATACTATAGACGTCATCTATACTATAGGCGTCATCTATACTATAGACGTCATCTATACTATAGACGTCATCTATACTATAGACGTCATCTATACTATAGACGTCATCTATACTATAGACGTCATCTATACTATAGACGTCATCTATACTATAGACGTCATCTATACTATAGACGTCATCTATACTATAGACGTCATCTATACTATAGACGTCATCTATACTATAGACGTCATCTATACTATAGACGTCATCTATTCTTTAGACGTCTTCTATACTATAGACGTCATCTATACTATAGACGTCATCTATTCTTTAGACGTCATCTATACTATAGACGTCATCTATACTATAGACGTCATATATACTATAGACGTCATCTATACTATAGACGTCATTTATACTATAGACCTCATCTATACTATAGACCTCATCTAAACTATAGACGTCATCTATACTATAGACGTTAAATATACTATAGACGTCATCTATACTATAGACGTCAAATATACTATAGACGTCATCTATACTATAGACGTCATCTATACTATAGACGTCATCTATACTATAGACGTCATCTATACTATAGACCTCATCTATACTATAGACCTCATCTATACTATAGACCTCATCTATACTATAGACCTCATCTATACTATAGACGTCATCTATACTATAGGCGTCATCTATACTATAGACGTCATCTATACTATAGACGTCATCTATACTATAGACGTCATCTATACTATAGACGTCATATATGCTATAGACGTCATCTATACTATAGACGTCATCTATACTATAGACGTCATCTATACTATAGACGTCATCTATACTATAGATGTCACCTATACTATAGACGTCATCTATACTATAGACGTCATCTATACTATAGACGTCATCTATACTATTGAAGTCATCTATACTATAGACGTCATCTATACTATAGACGTCATCTATACTATAGACGTCATCTATACTATAGACGTCATCTATATTTGACGTCTATAGTATAGATGACGTCTATAGTATAGATGACGTCCATAGTACATTTGACGTCTATAGTATAGATGAGGTCTATAGTATAGATGAGGTCTAAAGTATAGATGAGGTCTAAAGTATAGATGACGTCTATAGTATAGATGACGTTTATAGTATAGATGACGTCTATAGTATAGATGACGTCTATAGTATAGATGACGTCTATAGTATAGTTGACGTCTATAGTATAGATGACGTCTATAGTAAAGACGACGTCTATAGTATAGATGACGTCTATAGTATAGATGACGTCTATAGTATAGATGACGTCTATAGTATAGATGACGTCTATAGTATAGATGACGTCTATAGTATAGTTGACGTCTATAGTATAGATGACGTCTATAGTAAAGACGACGTCTATAGTATAGATGACGTCTATAGTATAGATGACGTCTATAGTATAGATGACGTCTATAGTATAGATGACGTCTATAGTATAGATGACGTCTATAGTATAGATGACGTCTATAGTATAGATGACGTCTATAGTATAAAGGACGTCTATAGTATAGATGACGTCTATAGTATAAAGGACGTCTATAGTATAGATGACGTCTATAGTATAAATGACGTCTATAGTATAGATGACGTCTATAGTATAGATGACGTCTATAGTATAGATGACGTCTATAGTATAGATTATGTCTATAGTATAGATGACGTCTATAGTATAGATGACGTCTATAGTATAGATGACGTCTATAGTATAGATGACGTCTATAGTATAGATGACGTCTATAGTATAGATGACGTCTATAGTATAGATGACGTCTATAGTATAGATGACGTCTATAGTATAGATGACGTCTATAGTATAGATGACGTCTATAGTATAGATGACGTCTATAGTATAGATGACGTCTATAGTATAGATGACGTCTATAGTATAGATGACTTCAATAGTATAGATGACGTCTATAGTATAGATGACGTCTATAGTATAGATGACGTCTATAGTATAGGTGACATCTATAGTATAGATGACGTCTATAGTATAGATGACGTCTATAGTATAGATGGCATCTTTAGTATAGATGACGTCTATAGTATAGATGACGTCTATAGTATAGATGACGTCTATAGTATAGATGACGTCTATAGTATAGATGACGTCTATAGTATAGATGACGTCTATAATATAGATGACGTCTATAGTATAGATTATGTCTATAGTATAGATTATGTCTATAGTATAGATGACGTCTATAGTATAGATGACGCCTATAGTATAGATGATGTCTATAGTATAGATGACGTCTATAGTATAGATGACGCCTATAGTATAGATGACGTCTATAGTATAGATGAGGTCTATAGTATAGATGAGGTCTCTAGTATAGATGACGTCTATAGTATAGATAGTATAGACGACGTCTATAGTATAGATGACGTCTATAGTATAGATGACGTCTATAGTATAGATGACGTCTATAGTATAGATGACGTCTATAGTATAGATGACGTCTATAATATAAATGGCGTCTATAGTATAGATGACGTCTATAATATAAATGGCGTCTATAGTATAGATGACGTCTATAATATAATCTATACTATAGACGTCATCTATACTATAGACGTCATCTATACTATAGACCTCATCTATGCTATAGACCTCATCTATGCTATAGACCTCATCTATACTATAGACCTCATCTATACTATAGACCTCATCTATACTATAGACCTCATCTATACTATAGACGTCAAATATACTATAGACGTCATCTATACTATAGACGTCATCTATACTATAGACGTCATCTATACTATAGACGTCATCTATACTATAGACGTCATCTATACTATAGACGTCATCTATACTATAGACGTCATCTATACTATAGACGTCATCTATACTATAGACGTCATCTATACTATAGACGTCATCTATACTATAGACGTCATCTATACTATAGACGTCATCTATACTATAGACATAATCTATACTATAGACATAATCTATACTATAGACGTCATCTATACTATAGACGTCAAATATACTATAGACGTCAAATATACTATAGACGTCATCTATACTATAGACGTCATCTATACTATAGACGTCATCTATACTATAGACGTCATCTATACTATAGACGTCATCTATACTATAGACGTCATCTATACTATAGACGTCATCTATACTATAGACGTCATCTATACTATAGACGTCATCTATACTATAGACGTCATCTATACTATAGACGTCATCTATACTATAGACGTCATCTATACTATAGACGTCATCTATACTATAGACGTCATCCATACTATAGACGTCATCTATACTATAGACGTCATCTATACTATACACGTCATCTATACTATAGACGTCATCTATACTATAGACGTCATCTATACTATAGACGTCATCTATACTATACACGTATAATATAAATGGCGTCTATAGTATAGATGACATCTATAATATAAATGGCGTCTATAGTATAGATGACGTCTATAATATAATTGGCGTCTATAGTATAGATGACGTCTATAGTATAGATGACGTCTATAGTAAAGATGACGTCTATAGTATAGATGACGTCTATAGTATAGATGACGTCTATAGTATAGATGACGTCTATAGTATAGATGACGTCTATAGTATAGATGACGTCTATAGTATAGATGACGTCTATAGTATAGATGACGTCTATAGTATAGATGACGTCTATAGTATAGATGACGTCTATAGTATAGATGACGTCTATAGTATAGATGACGTCTATAGTATAGATGACGTCTATAGTATAGATGACGTCTATAGTATAGATGACGTCTATAGTATAGATAACGTCTATAATATAAATGACGTCTATAGTATAGATGACGTCTATAATATAAATGACGTCTATAGTATAGATGACGTCTATAATATAAATGACGTCTATAGTATAGATGACGTCTATAGTATAGATGACGCCTATAGTATAGATGACGTCTATAGTATAGATGACGTCTATAGTATAGATGACGTCTATAGTATAGATAACGTCTATAGTATAGATGACGTCTATAGTATAGATAACGTCTATAGTATAGATAACGTCTATAGTATAGATGACGTCTAAAATATAGATGACGTCTATAGTATAGATGACGTCTATAGTATAGATGAAGTCTATAGTATAGATGACGTCTATAGCATAAATGACGTCTATAGCATAAATGACGTCTATAGTATAGATGAATTCTATAGTATAGATGGCGTCTATAGTATAGATGACGTCTATAGTATAGATGACGTCTATAGTATAGATGACGTCTATAGTAAAGATGAAGTCTATAGTATAGATGACGTCTTTAATACTGATGACGCCTATAGTATAGATGTCTTCTATATTATAGATGACTTCTATAGTATAGATGACGTCTATAGTATAGATGACGTCTATAGTATAGATGACGTCTATAGTATAGATGACGTCTATAGTATAGATGACGTCTATAGTATAGATGACGTCTATAGTATAGATGACGTCTATAGTATAGATGACGTCTATAGTATAGATGACGTCTATAGTATAGATGACGTCTATAGTATAGATGACGTCTATAGTATAGATGACGTCTATAGTATAGATGACGTCTATAGTATAGATGACGTCTATAGTATAGATGACGTCTATAGTATAGATGACGTCTATAGTTTAGATGACGTCTATAGTTTAGATGACGTCTATAGTATAGATGACGTCTATAGTTTAGATGACGTCTATAGTATAGATGACGTCTATAGTATAGATGACGTCTATAGTATTTATGACGCCTATAGTATAGATGACGTCTATAGTATAGATGACTTCAATAGTATAGATGACGTCTATAGTATAGATGACGTCTATAGTATAGATGACGTCTATAGTATAGGTGACATCTATAGTATAGATGACGTCTATAGTATAGATGACGTCTATAGTATAGATGGCATCTTTAGTATAGATGACGTCTATAGTATAGATGACGTCTATAGTATAGATGACGTCTATAGTATAGATGACGTCTATAGTATAGATGACGTCTATAGTATAGATGACGTCTATAATATAGATGACGTCTATAGTATAGATTATGTCTATAGTATAGATTATGTCTATAGTATAGATGACGTCTATAGTATAGATGACGCCTATAGTATAGATGATGTCTATAGTATAGATGACGTCTATAGTATAGATGACGCCTATAGTATAGATGACGTCTATAGTATAGATGAGGTCTATAGTATAGATGAGGTCTCTAGTATAGATGACGTCTATAGTATAGATAGTATAGACGACGTCTATAGTATAGATGACGTCTATAGTATAGATGACGTCTATAGTATAGATGACGTCTATAGTATAGATGACGTCTATAGTATAGATGACGTCTATAATATAAATGGCGTCTATAGTATAGATGACGTCTATAATATAAATGGCGTCTATAGTATAGATGACGTCTATAATATAATTGGCGTCTATAGTATAGATGACGTCTATAGTATAGATGACGTCTATAGTAAAGATGACGTCTATAGTATAGATGACGTCTATAGTATAGATGACGTCTATAGTATAGATGACGTCTATAGTAAAGATGACGTCTATAGTATAGATGACGTCTATAGTATAGATGACGTCTATAGTATAGATGACGTCTATAGTATAGATGACATCTATAGTATAGATGACGTCTATAGTATAGATGACGTCTATAGTATAGATGACGTCTATAGACGTCTATAGTAGACGTCTATAGTATAGACGTCTATACTATAGACGTCATCTATACTATAGACGTCATCTATACTATAGACGCCAATTATATTATAGACGTCATCTATACTATAGACGCCATTTATATTATAGACGTCATCTATACTATAGACGCCATTTATATTATAGACGTCATCTATACTATAGACGTCATCTATACTATAGACGTCATCTATACTATAGACGTCATCTATAGTATATGTCATCTATATAGTATAGATGACGTCTATAGTATAGATGACGTCTATAGTATAGACGTCTATACTATAGACGTCTACTATAGACGTCTATACTATAGACGTCATCTATACTATAGACGTCATCTATACTATAGACGTCATCTATACTATAGACGTCATCTTTACTATAGACGTCATCTATACTATAGACGTCATCTATACTATAGACGCCAATTATATTATAGACGTCATCTATACTATAGACGCCATTTATATTATAGACGTCATCTATACTATAGACGCCATTTATATTATAGACGTCATCTATACTATAGACGTCATATATACTATAGACGTCATCTATACTATAGACGTCATCTATACTATAGACGTCATCTATACTATAGACGTCGTCTATACTATCTATACTATAGACGTCATCTATACTAGAGACCTCATCTATACTATAGACCTCATCTATACTATAGACGTCATCTATACTATAGGCGTCATCTATACTATAGACGTCATCTATACTATAGACATCATCTATACTATAGGCGTCATCTATACTATAGACGTCATCTATACTATAGACATAATCTATACTATAGACATAATCTATACTATAGACGTCATCTATATTATAGACGTCATCTATACTATAGACGTCATCTATACTATAGACGTCATCTATACTATAGACGTCATCTATACTATAGACGTCATCTATACTAAAGATGCCATCTATACTATAGACGTCATCTATACTATAGACGTCATCTATACTATAGATGTCACCTATACTATAGACGTCATCTATACTATAGACGTCATCTATACTATAGACGTCATCTATACTATTGAAGTCATCTATACTATAGACGTCATCTATACTATAGGCGTCATAAATACTATAGACGTCATCTATACTATAGACGTCATCTATACTATAGACGTCATCTAAACTATAGACGTCATCTATACTATAGACGTCATCTAAACTATAGACGTCATCTAAACTATAGACGTCATCTATACTATAGACGTCATCTATACTATAGACGTCATCTATACTATAGACGTCATCTATACTATAGACGTCATCTATACTATAGACGTCATCTATACTATAGACGTCATCTATACTATAGACGTCATCTATACTATAGACGTCATCTATACTATAGCCGTCATCTATACTATAGACGTCATCTATACTATAGCCGTCATCTATACTATAGACGTCATCTATACTATAGACGTCATCTATACTATAGACGTCATCTATACTATAGACGTCATCTATACTATAGACGTCATCTATACTATAGACCTCATCTATACTATAGACGTCATCTATACTATAGACGTCATCTATACTATAGACGTCATCTATACTATAGACGTCATCCATACTATAGACGTCATCTATACTATAGACGTCATCTATACTATACACGTCATCTATACTATAGACGTCATCTATACTATAGACGTCATCTATACTATAGACGTCATCTATACTATACACGTATAATATAAATGGCGTCTATAGTATAGATGACATCTATAATATAAATGGCGTCTATAGTATAGATGACGTCTATAATATAATTGGCGTCTATAGTATAGATGACGTCTATAGTATAGATGACGTCTATAGTAAAGATGACGTCTATAGTATAGATGACGTCTATAGTATAGATGACGTCTATAGTATAGATGACGTCTATAGTATAGATGACGTCTATAGTATAGATGACGTCTATAGTATAGATGACGTCTATAGTATAGATGACGTCTATAGTATAGATGACGTCTATAGTATAGATGACGTCTATAGTATAGATGACGTCTATAGTATAGATGACGTCTATAGTATAGATGACGTCTATAGTATAGATGACGTCTATAGTATAGATGACGTCTATAGTATAGATAACGTCTATAATATAAATGACGTCTATAGTATAGATGACGTCTATAATATAAATGACGTCTATAGTATAGATGACGTCTATAATATAAATGACGTCTATAGTATAGATGACGTCTATAGTATAGATGACGCCTATAGTATAGATGACGTCTATAGTATAGATGACGTCTATAGTATAGATGACGTCTATAGTATAGATAACGTCTATAGTATAGATGACGTCTATAGTATAGATAACGTCTATAGTATAGATAACGTCTATAGTATAGATGACGTCTAAAATATAGATGACGTCTATAGTATAGATGACGTCTATAGTATAGATGAAGTCTATAGTATAGATGACGTCTATAGCATAAATGACGTCTATAGCATAAATGACGTCTATAGTATAGATGAATTCTATAGTATAGATGGCGTCTATAGTATAGATGACGTCTATAGTATAGATGACGTCTATAGTATAGATGACGTCTATAGTATAGATGACGTCTATAGTAAAGATGAAGTCTATAGTATAGATGACGTCTTTAATACTGATGACGCCTATAGTATAGATGTCTTCTATATTATAGATGACTTCTATAGTATAGATGACGTCTATAGTATAGATGACGTCTATAGTATAGATGACGTCTATAGTATAGATGACGTCTATAGTATAGATGACGTCTATAGTATAGATGACGTCTATAGTATAGATGACGTCTATAGTATAGATGACGTCTATAGTATAGATGACGTCTATAGTATAGATGACGTCTATAGTATAGATGACGTCTATAGTATAGATGACGTCTATAGTATAGATGACGTCTATAGTATAGATGACGTCTATAGTTTAGATGACGTCTATAGTTTAGATGACGTCTATAGTATAGATGACGTCTATAGTTTAGATGACGTCTATAGTATAGATGACGTCTATAGTATAGATGACGTCTATAGTATTTATGACGCCTATAGTATAGATGACGTCTATAGTATAGATGACTTCAATAGTATAGATGACGTCTATAGTATAGATGACGTCTATAGTATAGATGACGTCTATAGTATAGGTGACATCTATAGTATAGATGACGTCTATAGTATAGATGACGTCTATAGTATAGATGGCATCTTTAGTATAGATGACGTCTATAGTATAGATGACGTCTATAGTATAGATGACGTCTATAGTATAGATGACGTCTATAGTATAGATGACGTCTATAGTATAGATGACGTCTATAATATAGATGACGTCTATAGTATAGATTATGTCTATAGTATAGATTATGTCTATAGTATAGATGACGTCTATAGTATAGATGACGCCTATAGTATAGATGATGTCTATAGTATAGATGACGTCTATAGTATAGATGACGCCTATAGTATAGATGACGTCTATAGTATAGATGAGGTCTATAGTATAGATGAGGTCTCTAGTATAGATGACGTCTATAGTATAGATAGTATAGACGACGTCTATAGTATAGATGACGTCTATAGTATAGATGACGTCTATAGTATAGATGACGTCTATAGTATAGATGACGTCTATAGTATAGATGACGTCTATAATATAAATGGCGTCTATAGTATAGATGACGTCTATAATATAAATGGCGTCTATAGTATAGATGACGTCTATAATATAATTAGCGTCTATAGTATAGATGACGTCTATAGTATAGATGACGTCTATAGTAAAGATGACGTCTATAGTATAGATGACGTCTATAGTATAGATGACGTCTATAGTAAAGATGACGTCTATAGTATAGATGACGTCTATAGTATAGATGACGTCTATAGTATAGATGACGTCTATAGTATAGATGACATCTATAGTATAGATGACGTCTATAGTATAGATGACGTCTATAGTATAGATGACGTCTATAGACGTCTATAGTAGACGTCTATAGTATAGACGTCTATACTATAGACGTCATCTATACTATAGACGTCATCTATACTATAGACGCCAATTATATTATAGACGTCATCTATACTATAGACGCCATTTATATTATAGACGTCATCTATACTATAGACGCCATTTATATTATAGACGTCATCTATACTATAGACGTCATCTATACTATAGACGTCATCTATACTATAGACGTCATCTATAGTATATGTCATCTATATAGTATAGATGACGTCTATAGTATAGATGACGTCTATAGTATAGACGTCTATACTATAGACGTCTACTATAGACGTCTATAGACGTCATCTATACTATAGACGTCATCTATACTATAGACGTCATCTATACTATAGATGTCATCTATACTATAGACGTCATCTATACTATAGACGTCATCTATACTATAGACGTCATCTATACTATAGACGTCATCTATACTATAGACGTCATCTTTACTATAGACGTCATCTATACTATAGACGTCATCTATACTATAGACGCCAATTATATTATAGACGTCATCTATACTATAGACGCCATTTATATTATAGACGTCATCTATACTATAGACGCCATTTATATTATAGACGTCATCTATACTATAGACGTCATCTATACTATAGACGTCATCTATACTATAGACGTCATCTATACTATAGACGTCATCTATACTATAGACGTCGTCTATACTATCTATACTATAGACGTCATCTATACTAGAGACCTCATCTATACTATAGACCTCATCTATACTATAGACGTCATCTATACTATAGGCGTCATCTATACTATAGACGTCATCTATACTATAGACATCATCTATACTATAGGCGTCATCTATACTATAGACGTCATCTATACTATAGACATAATCTATACTATAGACATAATCTATACTATAGACGTCATCTATATTATAGACGTCATCTATACTATAGACGTCATCTATACTATAGACGTCATCTATACTATAGACGTCATCTATACTATAGACGTCATCTATACTAAAGATGCCATCTATACTATAGACGTCATCTATACTATAGACGTCATCTATACTATAGATGTCACCTATACTATAGACGTCATCTATACTATAGACGTCATCTATACTATAGACGTCATCTATACTATTGAAGTCATCTATACTATAGACGTCATCTATACTATAGGCGTCATAAATACTATAGACGTCATCTATACTATAGACGTCATCTATACTATAGACGTCATCTATACTATAGACGTCATCTATACTATAGACGTCATCTAAACTATAGACGTCATCTATACTATAGACGTCATCTAAACTATAGACGTCATCTAAACTATAGACGTCATCTATACTATAGACGTCATCTATACTATAGACGTCATCTATACTATAGACGTCATCTATACTATAGACGTCATCTATACTATAGACGTCATCTATACTATAGACGTCATCTATACTATAGACGTCATCTATACTATAGACGTCATCTATACTATAGACGTCATCTATACTATAGACGTCATCTATACTATAGCCGTCATCTATACTATAGACGTCATCTATACTATAGACGTCATCTATACTATAGACGTCATCTATACTATAGACGTCATCTATACTATAGACGTCATCTATACTATAGACCTCATCTATGCTATAGACCTCATCTATGCTATAGACCTCATCTATACTATAGACCTCATCTATACTATAGACCTCATCTATACTATAGACCTCATCTATACTATAGACGTCAAATATACTATAGACGTCATCTATACTATAGACGTCATCTATACTATAGACGTCATCTATACTATAGACGTCATCTATACTATAGACGTCATCTATACTATAGACGTCATCTATACTATAGACGTCATCTATACTATAGACGTCATCTATACTATAGACGTCATCTATACTATAGACGTCATCTATACTATAGACGTCATCTATACTATAGACGTCATCTATACTATAGACATAATCTATACTATAGACATAATCTATACTATAGACGTCATCTATACTATAGACGTCATCTATACTATAGACGTCATCTATACTATAGACGTCATTTATACTATAGACGTCATCTATACTATAGACGTCCTTTATACTATAGACGTCATCTATACTATAGACGTCATCTATACTATAGACGTCATCTATACTATAGACGTCATCTATACTATAGACGTCATCTATACTATAGACGTCATCTATACTATAGACGTCATCTATACTATAGACGTCATCTATACTATAGACGTCGTCTATACTATAGACGTCATCTATAATATAGACGTCAACTATACTATAGACGTCATCTATACTATAGACGTCATCTATACTATAGACGTCATCTATACTATAAACGTCATCTATACTATAGACGTCATCTATACTTTAGACCTCATCTATACTTTAGACCTCATCTATACTATAGACCTCATCTATACTATAGACGTCAAATGTACTATGGACGTCATCTATACTATAGACGTCATCTATACTATAGACGTCAAATATACTATAGACGTCAAATATACTATAGACGTCATCTATACTATAGACGTCATCTATACTATAGACGTCATCTGTACTATAGACGTCATCTATACTATAGGCGTCATCTATACTATAGACGTCATCTATACTATAGACGTCATCTATACTATAGACGTCATCTATACTATAGACGTCATCTATACTATAGACGTCATCTATACTATAGACGTCATCTATACTATAGACGTCATCTATACTATAGACGTCATCTATACTATAGACGTCATCTATACTATAGACGTCATCTATACTATAGACGTCATCTATACTATAGACGTCATCTATACTATAGACGTCATCTATACTATAGACGTCATCTATACTATAGACGTCATCCATACTATAGACGTCATCTATACTATAGACGTCATCTATACTATACACGTCATCTATACTATAGACGTCATCTATACTATAGACGTCATCTATACTATAGACGTCATCTATACTATACACGTCATCTATACTATAGACGTCATCTATACTATAGACGTCATCTATACTATAGACGTCATCTATACTATAGACGTCATCTATACTATAGACGTCATCTATACTATAGACGTCATCTATACTATAGACGTCATATATATTTTAGACGTCATCTATACTATAGACGTATATAGTATAGACGTCATCTATACTTTAGACGTCATCTGTACTATAGACGTCATCTATACTATAGACATCATCTATACTATAGACGTCATCTGTACTATAGACGTCTATAGTATAGATGACGTCTATAGTATAGATGACGTCTATAGTATAGATGACGTCTATAGTATAGATGACGTCTATAGTATAGATGACGTCTATAATATAAATGGCGTCTATAGTATAGATGACATCTATAATATAAATGGCGTCTATAGTATAGATGACGTCTATAATATAATTGGCGTCTATAGTATAGATGACGTCTATAGTATCGATGACGTCTATAGTAAAGATGACGTCTATAGTATAGATGACGTCTATAGTATAGATGACGTCTATAGTATAGATGACGTCTATAGTATAGATGACGTCTATAGTATAGATGACATCTATAGTATAGATGACGTCTATAGTATAGATGACGTCTATAGTATAGATGACGTCTATAGTATAGATGACGTCTATAGTATAGATGACGTCTATAGTATAGATGACGTCTATAGTATAGATGACGTCTATAGTATAGATGACGTCTATAGTATAGATGACGTCTATAGTATAGATGACGTCTATAGTATAGATGACGTCTATAGTATAGATAACGTCTATAATATAAATGACGTCTATAGTATAGATGACGTCTATAATATAAATGACGTCTATAGTATAGATGACGTCTATAATATAAATGACGTCTATAGTATAGATGACGTCTATAGTATAGATGACGCCTATAGTATAGATGACGTCTATAGTATAGATGACGTCTATAGTATAGATGACGTCTATAGTATAGATAACGTCTATAGTATAGATGACGTCTATAGTATAGATAACGTCTATAGTATAGATAACGTCTATAGTATAGATGACGTCTAAAATATAGATGACGTCTATAGTATAGATGACGTCTATAGTATAGATGAAGTCTATAGTATAGATGACGTCTATAGCATAAATGACGTCTATAGCATAAATGACGTCTATAGTATAGATGAATTCTATAGTATAGATGGCGTCTATAGTATAGATGACGTCTATAGTAAAGATGACGTCTATAGTATAGATGACGTCTTTAATACTGATGACGCCTATAGTATAGATGTCTTCTATATTATAGATGACTTCTATAGTATAGATGACGTCTATAGTATAGATGACGTCTATAGTATAGATGACGTCTATAGTATAGATGACGTCTATAGTATAGATGACGTCTATAGTATAGATGACGTCTATAGTATAGATGACGTCTATAGTACAGATGACGTCTATAGTATAGATGACATCTATAGTACAGATGACGTCTATAGTATAGATGACGTTGATAGTATAGATGACGTCTATAGTATAGATGACGTCTATAGTATAGATGACGTCTATAGTATAGATGACGTCTATAGTATAGATGACGTCTATAGTATAGATGACGTCTATAGTATAGATGACGTCTATAGTATAGATGACGTCTATAGTATAGATGACGTCTATAGTATAGATGACGTCTATAGTATAGATGACGTCTATAATATAAATGGCGTCTATAGTATAGATGACGTCTATAATATAAATGGCGTCTATAGTATAGATGACGTCTATAATATAAATGGCGTCTATAGTATAGATGACGTCTATAGTATAGATGACGTCTATAGTATAGATGACGTCTATAGTATAGATGACGTCTATAGTATAGATGACGTCTATAGTATAGATGACGTCTATAGTATAGATGACGTCTATAGTATAGATGACGTCTATAGTATAGATGACGTCTATAGTATAGATGACGCCTATAGTATAGATGACGTCTATAGTATAGATGACGTCTATAGTATAGATAACGTCTATAATATAAATGACGTCTATATTATAGATGACGTCTATAATATAAATGACGTCTATAGTATAGATGACGTCTATAGTATAGATGACGTCTATAGTATAGATGACGTCTATAGTATAGATGACGTCTATAGTATAGATGACATCTATAATATAAATGGCGTCTATAGTATAGATGACGTCTATAATATAATTGGCGTCTATAGTATAGATGACGTCTATAGTATAGATGACGTCTATAATATAATTGGCGTCTATAGTATAGATGACGTCTATAGTATAGATGACGTCTATAGTAAAGATGACGTCTATAGTATAGATGACGTCTATAGTATAGATGACGTCTATAGTATAGATGACGTCTATAGTATAGATGACGTCTATAGTATAGATGACGTCTATAGTATAGATGACGTCTATAGTATAGATGACGTCTATAGTATAGATGACGTCTATAGTATAGATGACGTCTATAGTATAGATGACGTCTATAGTATAGATGACGTCTATAGTATAGATAACGTCTATAATATAAATGACGTCTATAGTATAGATGACGTCTATAATATAAATGACGTCTATAGTATAGATGACGTCTATAATATAAATGACGTCTATAGTATAGATGACGTCTATAGTATAGATGACGCCTATAGTATAGATGACGTCTATAGTATAGATGACGTCTATAGTATAGATGACGTCTATAGTATAGATAACGTCTATAGTATAGATGACGTCTATAGTATAGATAACGTCTATAGTATAGATAACGTCTATAGTATAGATGACGTCTAAAATATAGATGACGTCTATAGTATAGATGACGTCTATAGTATAGATGAAGTCTATAGTATAGATGACGTCTATAGCATAAATGACGTCTATAGCATAAATGACGTCTATAGTATAGATGAATTCTATAGTATAGATGGCGTCTATAGTATAGATGACGTCTATAGTAAAGATGAAGTCTATAGTATAGATGACGTCTTTAATACTGATGACGCCTATAGTATAGATGTCTTCTATATTATAGATGACTTCTATAGTATAGATGACGTCTATAGTATAGATGACGTCTATAGTATAGATGACGTCTATAGTATAGATGACGTCTATAGTATAGATGACGTCTATAGTATAGATGACGTCTATAGTATAGATGACGTCTATAGTACAGATGACGTCTATAGTATAGATGACATCTATAGTACAGATGACGTCTATAGTATAGATGACGTTGATAGTATAGATGACGTCTATAGTATAGATGACGTCTATAGTGTAGATGACGTCTATAGTATAGATGACGTCTATAGTATAGATGACGTCTATAGTATAGATGACGTCTATAGTATAGATGACGTCTATAGCATAGATGACGTCTATAGTATAGATGACGTCTATAGTATAGATGACGTCTATAGTATAGATGACGTCTATAGTATAGATGACGTCTATAGTATAGATGACGTCTATAGTATAGATGACGTCTACAGTATAGATGACGTCTATAGTATAGATGACGTCTATAGTATAGATGACGTCTATAGTATAGATGACGTCTATAATATAGAGACGTCTATAATATAGATGACGTCTATAGTATAGATGACGTCTATAGTATAGATGACGTCTATAGTATAGATGACGTCTATAGTATAGATGACGTCTATAGTATAGATGACGTCTATAGTATAGATGACGTCTATAGTATAGATGACGTCTATAGTAAGATGACGTCTATAGTATAGATGACGTCTATAGTATAGATGACGTCTATAGTATAGATGACGTCTATAGTATATATGACGTCAATAGTATAGATGACGTCTATAGTATAGATGACGTCTATAGTATAGATTACGCCTATAGTATAGATGACGTCTATAGTATAGAGATGTCTATAGTATAGATGACGTCTATAGTATAGATGACGTCTATAGTATAGATGCCGTCTATAGTATAGATGACGTCTATAGTATAGAGACGTCTATAGTATAGATGACGTCTATAGTATAGATGACTTCTATAGTATAGATGACATCTATAGTATAGATAACGTCTATAGTATAGATGAGGTCTATAGTATAGATGAGGTCTCTAGTATAGATGACGTCTATAGTATAGATGACGTCTATAGTATAGATGACGTCTATAGTATAGATGACGTCTATAGTATAGATTACGTCTATAGTATAGATGACGTCTATAGTATAGATGACGTCTATAGTATAGATGACGTCTATAGTATAGATGACGTCTATAGTATAGATGACGTCTATAGTATAGATGACGTCTATAGTATAGATGACGTCTATAGTATAGATGACGTCTATAGTATAGATGACGTCTATAGTATAGATGACGTCTATAATATAAATGGCGTCTATAGTATAGATGACGTCTATAATATAAATGGCGTCTATAGTATAGATGACGTCTATAGTATAGATGACGTCTATAGTATAGATGACGTCTATAGTATAGATGACGTCTATAGTATAGATGACGTCTATAGTATAGATGACGTCTATAGTATAGATGACGTCTATAGTATAGATGACGTCTATAGTATAGATGACGTCTATAGTATAGATGACGCCTATAGTATAGATGACGTCTATAGTATAGATGACGTCTATAGTATAGATAACGTCTATAATATAAATGACGTCTATAGTATAGATGACGTCTATAATATAAATGACGTCTATAGTATAGATGACGTCTATAGTATAGATGACGTCTATAGTATAGATGACGTCTATAGTATAGATGACGTCTATAGTATAGATGACGTCTATAGTATAGATGACGTCTATAGTATAGATGACGTCTATAGTATAGATGACGTCTATAGTATAGATGACGTCAATAGTATAGATGACGTCTATAGTATAGATGACGTCTATAGTATAGATTACGCCTATGGTATAGATGACGTCTATAGTATAGAGATGTCTATAGTATAGATGACGTCTATAGTATAGAGATGTCTATAGTATAGATGACGTCTATAGTATAGATGACGTCTATAGTATAGATGACGTCTATAGTATAGATGACGTCTATAGTATAGAGACGTCTATAGTATAGATGACGTCTATAGTAAAGATGACGTCTATAGTATAGATGACATCTATAGTATAGATAACGTCTATAGTATAGATGACGTCTATAGTATAGATTACGTCTATAGTATAGATGACGTCTATAGTATAGATGACGTCTATAGTATAGATGACGTCTATAGTATAGATGACGTCTATAGTATAGATGACGTCTATAGTATAGATGACGTCTATAGTATAGATGACGTCTATAGTATAGATGACGTCTATAGTATAGATGACGTCTATAGTATAGATGACGTATATAGTATAGATGACGTCTATAGTATAGATTACGTCTATAGTATAGATGACGTCTATAGTATAGATGAGGTCTATAGTATAGATGAGGTCTAAGTATAGATGACGTCTATAGTATAGATGACGTCTATAGTATAGATGACGTCTATAGTATAGATGACGTCTATAGTATAGATGACGTCTATAGTATAGATGACGTCTATAGTATAGATGACGTCTACAGTATAGATGACGTCTATAGTATAGATGACGTCTATAGTATAGATGACGTCTATAGTATAGATGACGTCTATAGTATAGATGACGTCAATAGTATAGATGACGTCTATAGTATAGAGATGTCTATAGTATAGATGACGTCTATAGTATAGAGATGTCTATAGTATAGATGACGTCTATAGTATAGATGACGTCTATAGTATAGATGACGTCTATAGTATAGATGACGTCTATAGTATAGATGACGTATATAATATAAATGACGTCTCTAGTATAGATGACGTCTATAGTATAGATGACGTCTATAGTATAGATGACGTCTATAGTATAGATGACGTCTATAGTATAGATTTCGTCTATAGTATAGATGACGTCTATAGTATAGATGACGTCTATAGTATAGATGACGTCTATAGTATAGATGACGTCTATAGTATAGATGACGTCTATAGTATAGATGACGTCTATAGTATAGATGACGTCTATAGTATAGATGACGTATATAGTATAGATGACGTCTATAGTATAAATAACGTCTATAGTATAGATAACGTCTATAGTATAGATAACGTCTATAGTATAGATAACGTCTATAGTATAGATTACGTCTATAGTATAGATAACGTCTATAGTATAGATGACGTCTATAGTATAGATGACGTCTATAGTATAGATGACGTCTATAGTATAGATGACGTCTACAGTATAGATGACGTCTATAGTATAGATGACGTCTATATTATAGATGACGTCTATAGTATAGATGACGTCTATAATATAGAGACGTCTATAATATAGATGACGTCTATAGTATAGATGACGTCTATAGTATAGATGACGTCTATAGTATAGATGACGTCTATAGTATAGATGACGTCTATAGTATAGATGACGTCTATAGTATAGATGACGTCTATAGTATAGATGACGTCTATAGTATAGATGACGTCTATAGTATAGATGACGTCTATAGTATAGATGACGTCAATAGTATAGATGACGTCTAGAGTATAGATGACGTCTATAGTATAGATTACGCCTATAGTATAGATGACGTCTATAGTATAGAGATGTCTATAGTATAGATGACGTCTATAGTATAGAGATGTCTATAGTATAGATGACGTCTATAGTATAGATGACGTCTATAGTATAGATGACGTCTATAGTATAGATGACGTCTATAGTATAGAGACGTCTATAGTATAGATGACGTCTATAGTATAGATGACGTCTATAGTATAGATGACGTCTATAGTATAGATGACGTCTATAGTATAGATGACGTCTATAGTATAGATGACGTCTATAGTATAGATGACGTCTATAGTATTGATGACGTCTATAGTATAGATGACGTCTATAGTATAGATGACGTCTATAGTATAGATGACGTCTATAATATAGATTACGTCTATAATATAGATGACGTCTATAGTATAGATTATGTCTATAGTATAGATTAAGTCTATAGTATAGATGACGTCTATAGTATAGATGACGCCTATAGTATAGATGATGTCTATAGTATAGATGACGTCTATAGTATAGATGACGCCTATAGTATAGATGAGGTCTATAGTATAGATGAGGTCTCTAGTATATTTGACGTCTATAGTATAGATGAGGTCTCTAGTATAGATGACGTCTATAGTATAGATGACGTCTATAGTATAGATGACGTCTATAGTATAGATTACGTCTATAGTATAGATGACGTCTATAGTATAGATTACGTCTATAGTATAGATGACGTCTATAGTATAGATGACGTCTATAGTATAGATGACGTCTATAGTATAGATGATGTCTATAGTATAGATGACGTCTATAATATAAATGGCGTCTATAGTATAGATGACGTCTATAATATAAATGGCGTCTATAGTATAGATGACGTCTATAGTATAGATGACGTCTATAGTATAGAAGACGTCTATAGTATAGATGACGTCTATAGTATAGATGACGTCTATAGTATAGATGACGTCTATAGTATAGATGACGTCTATAGTATAGATGACGTCTATAGTATAGATGACGTCTATAGTATAGATGACGTCTATAGTATAGATGACGTCTATAGTATAGATGACGTCTATAGTATAGATGACGCCTATAGTATAGATGACGTCTATAGTATAGATGACGTCTATAGTATAGATAACGTCTATAATATAAATGACGTCTATAGTATAGATGACGTCTATAATATAAATGACGTCTATAGTATAGATGACGTCTATAATATAAATGACGTCTATAGTATAGTTGACGTCTATAGTATAGATGACGTCTATTGTATAGATGACGTCTATAGTATAGATGACGTCTATAGTATAGATGACGTCTATGGTATAGATGACGTCTATAGTATAGATGACGTCTATAGTATAGATAACGTCTATAGTATAGATAACGTCTATAGTATAGATAACGTCTATAGTATAGATAACGTCTATAGTATAGATAACGTCTATAGTATAGATAACGTCTATAGTATAGATGACGTCTATAGTATAGATGACGTCTATAGTATAGATGACGTCTATAGTATAGATGACGTCTATAGTATAGATGACGTCTATAGTATAGATGACGTCTATAGTATAGATGACGTCTATAGTATAGATGACGTCTATAGTATAGATGACGTCAATAGTATAGATGACGTCTATAGTATAGATGACGTCTATAGTATAGATTACGCCTATAGTATAGATGACGTCTATAGTATAGAGATGTCTATAGTATAGATGACGTCTATAGTATAGATGACGTCTATAGTATAGATGACGTCTATAGTATAGATGACGTCTATAGTATAGATGACGTCTATAGTATAGAGACGTCTATAGTATAGATGACGTCTATAGTATAGAGACGTCTATAGTATAGATGACGTCTATAGTATAGATGACGTCTATAGTATAGATGACATCTATAGTATAGATAACGTCTATAGTATAGATGACGTCTATAGTATAGATGACGTCTATAGTATAGATGACGTCTATAGTATTGATGACGTCTATAGTATAGATGACGTCTATAGTATAGATGACATCTATAGTATAGATGACATCTATAGTATAGATGACGTCTATAGTATAGATGACGTCTATAGTATAGATTATGTCTATAGTATAGATTATGTCTATAGTATAGATGACGTCTATAGTATAGATGACGTCTATAGTATAGATGACGTCTATAGTATAGATGACGCCTATAGTATAGATGAGGTCTATAGTATAGATGAGGTCTCTAGTATATTTGACGTCTATAGTATAGATGAGGTCTATAGTATAGATGAGGTCTCTAGTATAGATTACGTCTATAGTATAGATGACGTCTATAGTATAGATGACGTCTATAGTATAGATGACGTCTAAAGTATAGATGACGTCTATAGTATAGATGACGTCTATAGTATAGATGACGTCTATAGTATAGTTGACGTCTATAATATAAATGGCGTCTATAGTATAGATGACGTCTATAATATAAATGGTTAAAGTATGGATGTATAGTATAGTATATAGTATAGATGACGTCTATAGTATAGATGACGTCTATAGTATAGATGACGTCTATAGTATAGATGACGTCTATAGTATAGATGACGTCTATAGTATAGATGACGTCTATAGTATAGATGACGTCTATAGTATAGATGACGTCTATAGTATAGATGACGTCTATAGTATAGATGACGTCTATAGTATAGATGACGTCTATAGTATAGATGACGTCTATAGTATAGATAACGTCTATAATATAAATGACGTCTATAGTATAGATGACGTCTATAATATAAATGACGTCTATAGTATAGATGACGTCTATTGTATATATGACGTCTATAGTATAGATGATGTCTATAGTATAGATGATGTCTATAGTATAGATGACGTCTATGGTGTCTATAGTATAGATGACGTCTATAGTATAGATGACGTCTATAGTATAGATAACGTCTATAGTATAGATAACGTCTATAGTATAGATAACGTCTATAGTATAGATGACGTCTATAGTATAGATGACGTCTATAGTATAGATGACGTCTATAGTATAGATGACGTCTATAGTATAGATGACGTCTATAGTATAGATGACGTCTATAGTATAGATGAAGTCTATAGTATAGATGACGTCTATAGTATAGATGACGTCTATAGTATAGATGAAGTCTATAGTATAGATGACGTCTATAGTATAGATGACGTCTATAATATAGATGACGTCTATAATATAGATTATGTCTATAGTATAGATAACGTCTATAGTATAGATAACGTCTATAGTATAGATAACGTCTACAGTATAGATAACGTCTATAGTATAGATAACGTCTATAGTATAGATGACGTCTATAGTATAGATGACGTCTATAGTATAGATGACGTCTATAGTATAGATGACGTCTATAGTATAGATGACGTCTATAGTATAGATGACGTCTATAGTATAGATGACGTCTAAAGTATAGATGACGTCTATAGTATAGATGAAGTCTATAGTATAGATGACGTCTATAGTATAGATGACGTCTATAATATAGATGACGTCTATAATATAGATGACGTCTATAGTATAGATTATGTCTATAGTATAGATTATGTCTATAGTATAGATGACGTCTATAGTATAGATGACGTCTATAGTATAGATGATGTCTATAGTATAGATGACGTCTATAGTATAGATGACGCCTATAGTATAGATGAGGTCTATAGTATAGATGAGGTCTCTAGTATATTTGACGTCTATAGTATAGATGAGGTCTATAGTATAGATGAGGTCTCTAGTATAGATTACGTCTATAGTATAGATGACGTCTATAGTATAGATGACGTCTATAGTATAGATGACGTCTATAGTATAGATGAGGTCTATAGTATAGATGACGTCTATAGTATAGATGACGTCTATAGTATAGATGACGTCTATAATATAAATGGCGTCTATAGTATAGATGACGTCTATAATATAAATGGCGTCTATAGTATAGATGACGTCTATAGTATAGATGACGTCTATAGTATAGATGACGTCTATAGTATAGATGACGTCTATAGTATAGATGACGTCTATAGTATAGATGACGTCTATAGTATAGATGACGTCTATAGTATAGATGACGTCTATAGTATAGATGACGTCTATAGTATAGATGACGTCTATAGTATAGATGACGTCTATAGTATAGATGACGTCTATAGTATAGATGACGCCTATAGTATAGATGACGTCTATAGTATAGATGACGTCTATAGTATAGATAACGTCTATAATATAAATGACGTCTATAGTATAGATGACATCTATAATATAAATGACGTCTATAGTATAGATGACGTCTATAATATAAATGACGTCTATAGTATAGTTGACGTCTATAGTATAGATGACGTCTATTGTATATATGACGTCTATAGTATAGATGACGTCTATAGTATAGATGACGTCTATGGTATAGATGACGTCTATAGTATAGATGACGTCTATAGTATAGATGACGTCTATAGTATAGATAACGTCTATAGTATAGATAACGTCTATAGTATATATAACGTCTATAGTATAGATAACGTCTATAGTATAGATAACGTCTATAGTATAGATGACGTCTATAGTATAGATGACGTCTATAGTATAGATGACGTCTATAGTATAGATGACGTCTATAGTATAGATGACGTCTATAGTATAGATGACGTCTATAGTATAGATGACGTCTATAGTATAGATGACGTCTATAGTATAGATGAAGTCTATAGAATAGATGACGTCTATAGTATAGATGAAGTCTATAGTATAGACGACGTCTATAGCATAAATGACGTCTATAGTATAGATGACTTCTATAGTATAGATGGCGTCTATAGTATAGATGACGTCTATAGTATAGATGACGTCTATAGTATAGATGACGTCTATAGTATAGATGACGTCTATAGTATAGATGACGTCTTAGTATAGATGACGTCTATAGTATAGATGACGTCTATAGTATAGATGACGTCTATAGTATAGATGACGTCTATAGTATAGATGACGTCTATAGTATAGATGACGTCTATAGTATAGATGACGTCTATAGTATAGATGACGTCTATAGTATAGATGACGTCTATAGTATAGATGACGTCTATAGTATGATGACGTCTATAGTATAGATGACGTCTATAGTATAGATGAAGTCTATAGTATAGATGACGTCTTTAGTACCGATGACGCCTATAGTATAGATGACTTCTATAGTATAGATGACGTCTATATTATAGATGACGTCTATAGTACAGATGACGTCTATAGTATAGATGACGTCTATAGTATAGATGACGTCTATAGTATAGATGACGTCTAAAGTACAGATGACGTCTATAGTATAGATGACGTCTATAGTATAGATGACGTCTATAGTATAGATGACGTCTATAGTATAGATGACGTCTATTGTATAGATGACGTCTATAGTATAGATGACGTCTTTAGTATCGATTGACATCTATAGTATAGATGACGTCTTTAGTATAGATGACGTCTATAGTATAGATGACGTCTATAGTATAGATGACGTCTATAGTATTGATGACGTCTATAGTATTGATGACGTCTATAGTATAGATGACGTCTATAGTATAGATGACGTCTATAGTATAGATGACGTCTATAGTATAGATCACGTCTATAGTATAGATGACGTCTATAGTATAGATGACGTCTATAGTATAGATGACGTTTATAGTATAGATGACGTCTATAGTATAGATGACGTCTATAGTATTGATGACGTCTATAGTATAGATGACGTCTATAGTATAGATGACGTCTATAGTATAGATGACGTCTATAATATAGATGATGTCTATAGTATAGAGACGTCTATAGTATAGATGACGACTATAGTATAGATGACGTCTATAGTATAGATGACCTCTATAGTATAGATGACGTCTATAGTATAGATGACGTCTATAGTATAGATGACGTCTATAGTATAGATGACGTCTATAGTATAGAGACGTCTATAGTATAGATGACGTCTATAGTATAGATGACGTCTATAGTATAGATGACGTCTATAGTAGAGATGACGTCTATAGTATAGATGACGTCTATAGTATAGATGACGTCTATAGTATAGATGACGTCTATAGTACAGATGACGTCTATAGTACAGATGACGTCTATAGTATAGAGACGTCTATAGTATAGATGACGTATAGTCTATGGTACAGATGACTATAGACGTCTATAGTATAGATGACGTCTATAGTATAGATGACGTCTATAGTATAGATGACGTCTATAGTATAGATGACGTCTATAGTATAGATGACGTCTATAGTATGGATGACGTCTTTAGTATATATGACGTCTATAGTATAGATGACGTCTATAGTATAGATGACGTCTATAGTGTAGATGACGTCTATAGTATAGATGACGTCTATAGTATAGTTGACGTCTATAGTATAGATGACGTCTATAGTATAGATGACGTCTATAGTATAGATGACGTCTATAGTATAGATGACGTCTATAGTATAGATGACGTCTATAGTACAGATGACGTCTATAGTATAGATGACGTCTATAGTATAGATTACGCCTATAGTACAGATGACGTCTATAGTATAGATGACGTCTATAGTATAGATGACGTCTATAGTATAGATGACGTCTATAGTATAGATGACGTCTATAGTATAGATGACGTCTATAGTATAGATGACGTCTATAGTATAGATGACGTCTATAGTATAGATGACGTCTATAGTATAGATGACGTCTATAGTAAAGATGACGTCTATAGTATAGATGACGTCTATAGTAAAGATGACGTCTATAGCATAGATGACGTCTATAGTATAGATGACGTCTATAGTATAGATGACATCTATAGTATAGATGACATCTATAGTATAGATGACGTCTTTAGTATAGATGACGTCTTTAGTATAGATGACGTCTATAGTATAGATGACGTCTATAGTATAGATGACGTCTATAGTATAGATGACGTCTATAGTATTGATGACGTCTATAGTATTGATGACGTCTATAGTATTGATGACGTCTATAGTATAGATGACGTCGATAGTAAAGATGACGTCTATAGTATAGATGACGTCTATAGTATAGATCACGTCTATAGTATAGATGACGTCTATAGTATAGATGACGTCTATAGTATAGATGACGTCTATAGTATAGATGACGTTTATAGTATAGATGACGTCTATAGTATAGATGACGTCTATAGTATTGATGACGTCTATAGTATAGATGACGTCTATAGTATAGATGACGTCTATAGTATAGATGACGTCTATAATATAGATGACGTCTATAGTATAGAGACGTCTATAGTATAGATGACGACTATAGTATAGATGACGTCTATAGTATAGATGACGTCTATAGTATAGATGACGTCTATAGTATAGATGACGTCTATAGTATAGAGACGTCTATAGTATAGATGACGTCTATAGTATAGATGACGTCTATAGTATAGATGACGTCTATAGTATAGATGACGTCTATAGTATAGATGACGTCTATAGTATAGATGACGTCTATAGTATAGATGACGTCTATAGTATAGATGACGTCTATAGTATAGATGACGTCTATAGTATAGATGACGTCTATAGTATAGATGACGTCTATAGTATAGATGACGTCTAAAGTATAGATGACGTCTATAGTATAGATGAAGTCTATAGTATAGATGACGTCTATAGTATAGATGACGTCTATAATATAGATGACGTCTATAATATAGATGACGTCTATAATATAGATGACGTCTATAATATAGATGACGTCTATAGTATAGATTATGTCTATAGTATAGATTATGTCTATAGTATAGATGACGTCTATAGTATAGATGACGTCTATAGTATAGATGACGTCTATAGTATAGATGACATCTATAATATAAATGACGTCTATAGTATAGATGACGTCTATAATATAAATGACGTCTATAGTATAGTTGACGTCTATAGTATAGATGACGTCTATTGTATATATGACGTCTATAGTATAGATGACGTCTATAGTATAGATGACGTCTATGGTATAGATGACGTCTATAGTATAGATGACGTCTATAGTATAGATGACGTCTATAGTATAGATAACGTCTATAGTATAGATAACGTCTATAGTATATATAACGTCTATAGTATAGATAACGTCTATAGTATAGATAACGTCTATAGTATAGATGACGTCTATAGTATAGATGACGTCTATAGTATAGATGACGTCTATAGTATAGATGACGTCTATAGTATAGATGACGTCTATAGTATAGATGACGTCTATAGTATAGATGACGTCTATAGTATAGATGACGTCTATAGTATAGATGACGTCTATAGTATAGATGACGTCTATAGTATAGATGACGTCTATAGTATAGATGAAGTCTATAGTATAGATGACGTCTATAGTATAGATGAAGTCTATAGTATAGACGACGTCTATAGCATAAATGACGTCTATAGTATAGATGACTTCTATAGTATAGATGGCGTCTATAGTATAGATGACGTCTATAGTATAGATGACGTCTATAGTATAGATGACGTCTATAGTATAGATGACGTCTTAGTATAGATGACGTCTATAGTATAGATGACGTCTATAGTATAGATGACGTCTATAGTATAGATGACGTCTATAGTATAGATGACGTCTATAGTATAGATGACGTCTATAGTATAGATGACGTCTATAGTATAGATGACGTCTATAGTATGATGACGTCTATAGTATAGATGACGTCTATAGTATAGATGAAGTCTATAGTATAGATGACGTCTTTAGTACCGATGACGCCTATAGTATAGATGACTTCTATAGTATAGATGACGTCTATATTATAGATGACGTCTATAGTACAGATGACGTCTATAGTATAGATGACGTCTATAGTATAGATGACGTCTAAAGTACAGATGACGTCTATAGTATAGATGACGTCTATAGTATAGATGACGTCTATAGTATAGATGACGTCTATAGTATAGATGACGTCTATTGTATAGATGACGTCTATAGTATAGATGACGTCTTTAGTATCGATTGACATCTATAGTATAGATGACGTCTTTAGTATAGATGACGTCTATAGTATAGATGACGTCTATAGTATAGATGACGTCTATAGTATTGATGACGTCTATAGTATTGATGACGTCTATAGTATAGATGACGTCTATAGTATATATGACGTCTATAGTATAGATGACGTCTATAGTATAGATCACGTCTATAGTATAGATGACGTCTATAGTATAGATGACGTCTATAGTATAGATGACGTTTATAGTATAGATGACGTCTATAGTATAGATGACGTCTATAGTATTGATGACGTCTATAGTATAGATGACGTCTATAGTATAGATGACGTCTATAGTATAGATGACGTCTATAATATAGATGACGTCTATAGTATAGAGACGTCTATAGTATAGATGACGACTATAGTATAGATGACGTCTATAGTATAGATGACCTCTATAGTATAGATGACGTCTATAGTATAGATGACGTCTATAGTATAGATGACGTCTATAGTATAGATGACGTCTATAGTATAGATGACGTCTATAGTATAGAGACGTCTATAGTATAGATGACGTCTATAGTATAGATGACGTCTATAGTATAGATGACGTCTATAGTATAGATGACGTCTATAGTAGAGATGACGTCTATAGTATAGATGACGTCTATAGTATAGATGACGTCTATAGTATAGATGACGTCTATAGTACAGATGACGTCTATAGTACAGATGACGTCTATAGTATAGAGACGTCTATAGTATAGATGACGTATAGTCTATAGTACAGATGACTATAGACGTCTATAGTATAGATGACGTCTATAGTATGGATGACGTCTTTAGTATAGATGACGTCTATAGTATAGATGACGTCTATAGTATAGATGACGTCTATAGTATGGATGACGTCTTTAGTATAGATGACGTCTATAGTATAGATGACGTCTATAGTATAGATGACGTCTATAGTGTAGATGACGTCTATAGTATAGATGACGTCTATAGTATAGATGACGTCTATAGTATAGATGACGTCTATAGTATAGATGACGTCTATAGTATAGATGACGTCTATAGTATAGATGACGTCTATAGTATAGATGACGTCTATAGTACAGATGACGTCTATAGTATAGATGACGTCTATAGTATAGATTACGTCTATAGTACAGATGACGTCTATAGTATAGATGACGTCTATAGTATAGATGACGTCTATAGTATAGATGACGTCTATAGTATAGATGACGTCTATAGTATAGATGACGTCTATAGTATAGATGACGTCTATAGTATAGATGACGTCTATAGTATAGATGACGTCTATAGTATAGATGACGTCTATAGTATAGATGACGTCTATAGTATAGATGACGTCTATAGTATAGATGACGTCTATAGTATAGATGACGTCTATAGTATAGATGACGTCTATAGTATAGATGACGTCTATAGTAAAGATGACGTCTATAGTATAGATGACGTCTATAGTAAAGATGACGTCTATAGTATAGATGACGTCTATAGTATAGATGACGTCTATAGTATAGATGACATCTATAGTATAGATGACATCTATAGTATAGATGACGTCTTTAGTATAGATGACGTCTTTAGTATAGATGACGTCTATAGTATAGATGACGTCTATAGTATAGATGACGTCTATAGTATAGATGACGTCTATAGTATTGATGACGTCTATAGTATTGATGACGTCTATAGTATAGATGACGTCGATAGTAAAGATGACGTCTATAGTATAGATGACGTCTATAGTATAGATCACGTCTATAGTATAGATGACGTCTATAGTATAGATGACGTCTATAGTATAGATGACGTCTATAGTATAGATGACGTTTATAGTATAGATGACGTCTATAGTATAGATGACGTCTATAGTATTGATGACGTCTATAGTATAGATGACGTCTATAGTATAGATGACGTCTATAGTATAGATGACGTCTATAATATAGATGACGTCTATAGTATAGAGACGTCTATAGTATAGATGACGACTATAGTATAGATGACGTCTATAGTATAGATGACGACTATAGTATAGATGACGTCTATAGTATAGATGACGTCTATAGTATAGAGACGTCTATAGTATAGATGACGTCTATAGTATAGATGACGTCTATAGTATAGATGACGTCTATAGTATAGATGACGTCTATAGTATAGATGACGTCTATAGTATAGATGACGTCTATAGTATTGATGACGTCTATAGTATAGATGACGTCTATAGTATTGATGACGTCTATAGTATAGATGACGTCTATAGTATAGATGACGTCTATAGTATAGATGACGTCTATAATATAGATGACGTCTATAGTATAGAGACGTCTATAGTATAGATGACGACTATAGTATAGATGACGTCTATAGTATAGATGACGTCTATAGTATAGATGACGTCTATAGTATAGATGACGTCTATAGTATAGATGACGTCTATAGTATAGATGACGTCTATAGTATAGATGACGTCTATAGTATAGATGACGTCTATAGTATAGATGACGTCTATAGTATAGAGACGTCTATAGTAGAGATGACGTCTATAGTATAGATGACGTCTATAGTATAGATGACGTCTATAGTAGAGATGACGTCTATAGTAGAGATGACGTCTATAGTATAGATGACGTCTATAGTATAGATGACGTCTATAGTATAGATGACGTCTATAGTATAGATGACGTATAGTCTATAGTACAGATGACTATAGACGTCTATAGTATAGATGACGTCTATAGTATAGATGACGTCTATAGTATAGATGACGTCTATAGTATAGATGACGTCTATAGTATAGATGACGTCTATAGTATAGATGACGTCTTTAGTATAGATGACGTCTATAGTATAGATGACGTCTATAGTGTAGATGACGTCTATAGTGTAGATGACGTCTATAGTATAGATGACGTCTATAGTATAGATGACGTCTATAGTATAGATGACGTCTATAGTATAGATGACGTCTATAGTATAGATGACGTCTATAGTATAGATGACGTCTATAGTATAGATGACGTCTATAGTATAGATGACGTCTATAGTACAGATGACGTCTATAGTATAGATGACGTCTATAGTATAGATTACGTCTATAGTACAGATGACGTCTATATTATAGATGACGTCTATAGTATAGATGACGTCTATAGTATAGATGACGTCTATAGTATAGATGACGTCTATAGTATAGATGACGTCTATAGTATAGATGACGTCTATAGTATAGATGACGTCTATAGTATAGATGACGTCTATAGTATAGATGACGTCTATAGTATAGATGACGTCTATAGTATAGATGACGTCTATAGTATAGATGACGTCTATAGTATAGATGACGTCTATAGTAAAGATGACGTCTATAGTATAGATGACGTCTATAGTAAAGATGACGTCTATAGTATAGATGACGTCTTTAGTATAGATGACGTCTTTAGTATAGATGACGTCTATAGTATAGATGACGTCTATAGTATAGATGACGTCTATAGTATTGATGACGTCTATAGTATTGATGACGTCTATAGTATAGATGACGTCGATAGTAAAGATGACGTCTATAGTATAGATGACGTCTATAGTATAGATCACGGCTATAGTATAGATGACGTCTATAGTATAGATGACGTCTATAGTATAGATGACGTCTATAGTATAGATGACGTTTATAGTATAGATGACGTCTATAGTATAGATGACGTCTATAGTATTGATGACGTCTATAGTATAGATGACGTCTATAGTATAGATGACGTCTATAGTATAGATGACGTCTATAGTATAGATGACGTCTATAATATAGATGACGTCTATAGTATAGAGACGTCTATAGTATAGATAACGACTATAGTATAGATGACGTCTATAGTATAGATGACGTCTATAGTATAGATGACGTCTATAGTATAGATGACGTCTATAGTATAGAGACGTCTATAGTATAGATGACGTCTATAGTATAGATGACGTCTATAGTATAGATGACGTCTATAGTATAGATGACGTCTATAGTATAGATGACGTCTATAGTATAGATGACGTCTATAGTATAGATGACGTCTATAGTATAGATGACGTCTATAGTATAGATGACGTCTATAGTATAGATGACGTCTATAGTATAGATGACGTCTATAGTATAGATGACGTCTATAGTATAGATGACGTCTATAGTATAGATGACGTCTATAGTACAGATGACGTCTATAGTATAGATGACGTCTATAGTACAGATGACGTCTATAGTACAGATGGCGTCTATAGTATAGAGACGTCTATAGTATAGATGACGTATAGTCTATAGTACAGATGACTATAGACGTCTATAGTATAGATGACGTCTATAGTATAGAACACGTCTATAGTATAGATGACGTCTATAGTATAGATGACATCTATAGTATAGATGACGTCTATAGTATAGATGACGTCTATAGTATAGATGACGTCTATAGTATAGATGACGTCTATAGTATAGATGACGTCTATAGTATAGATGACGTCTATAGTATAGATGACGTCTATAGTATAGATGACGTCTATAGTATAGATGACGTCTATAGTACAGATGACGTCTATAGTACAGATGACGTCTATAGTATAGATGACGTCTATAGTATAGATGACGTCTATAGTATAGATGACGTCTATAGTATAGATGACGTCTATAGTATAGATGACGTCTATAGTATAGATGACGTCTATAGTATAGATGACGTCTATAGTAAAGATGACGTCTATAGTATAGATGACGTCTATAGTAAAGATGACGTCTATAGTATAGATGACGTCTATAGTATAGATGACGTCTATAGTATAGATGACGTCTATAGTATAGATGACGTCTATAGTATAGATGACGTCTATAGTATAGATGACGTCTATAGTATAGATGACGTCTATAGTATAGATGACGTCTATAGTATAGATGACGTCTATAGTATAGATGACGTCTATAGCATAGATGACGTCTATAGCATAGATGACGTCTATAGTATAGATGACGTCTATAGTATAAATGACGTCTATAGTATAGATGACGTCTATAGTATAGATGACGTCTATAGTATAGATGACGTCTATAGTATAGATGACGTCTATAGTATAGATGACGTCTATAGTATAGATGACGTCTTTAGTATAGATGACGTCTATAGTATAGATGACGTCTATCGTATAGATGACGTCTATAGTATAGATGACGTCTATAGTATAGAGACGTCTATAGTATAGATGACGTCTATAGTATAGATGACGTCTTTAGAATAGATAACGTCTATAGTATAGATGACGTCTATAGTATAGATGACGTCTATAGTATAGATGACGTCTATAGTATAGATGACGTCTATAGTACAGATTACGTCTATAGTATAGATGACGTCTATAGTATAGATGACGTCTATAGTATAGATGACGTCTATAGTATAGATGACGTCTAAAGTATAGATGACGTATAGTCTATAGTACAGATGACTATAGACGTCTATAGTATAGATGACGTCTATAGTATAGAACACTTCTATAGTATAGATGACGTCTATAGTATAGATGACGTCTATAGTATAGATGACGTCTATAGTATAGATGACGTCTATAGTATAGATGACGTCTATAGTATAGATGACGTCTATAGTATAGATGACGTCTATAGTATAGATGACGTCTATAGTATAGATGACGTCTATAGTATAGATGACGTCTATAGTATAGATGGCGTCTATAGTATAGATGACGTCTATAGTATAAATGACTTCTATGGTATAGATGACGTCTATAGTATAGATGACGTCTATGGTATAGATGACGTCTATAGTATAGATGACGTCTATAGAGTCAATGACGTCTAAAGTTTAAATGACATCTATAGTATAGATGACGTCTATAGTATAGATGACGTCTATAGTATAGATGAAGTCTATAGTATAGATGACGTCTTTAGTACCGATGACGTCTATAGTATAGATGACGTCTATAGTATAGGTGACGTCTATAGTATAGATGACGTCTATAGTATAGATGACGTCTATAGTATAGATGACGTCTATAGTATAGATGACGTCTATAGTATAGATGACGTCTATAGTATAGATGACGTCTATAGCATAGATGACGTCTATAGTATAGATGACGTCTATAGTATAGATGACGTCTATAGTATAGATGACGTCTATAGTATAGATGACGTCTTTAGTACCGATGACGCCTATAGTATAGATGACTTCTATAGTATAGATGACGTCTATAGTATAGATGACGTCTATAGTACAGATGACGTCTATAGTATAGATGACGTCTATAGTATAGATGACGTCTATAGTACAGATGACGTCTATAGTATAGATGACGTCTATAGTATAGATGACGTCTATAGTATAGATGACGTCTATAGTACAGATGACGTTTATAGTAAAGATGACGTCTATAGTATAGATGACGTCTATAGTATAGATGACGTCTATAGTATAGATGACGTCTATTGTATAGATGACGTCTATAGTATAGATGACGTCTATAGTATAGATGACGTCTATAGTATAGATGACGTCTATAGTATAGATGACATCTATAGTATAGATGACATCTATAGTATAGATGACATCTATAGTATAGATGACATCTATAGTATAGATGACATCTATAGTATAGATGACATCTATAGTATAGATGACATCTATAGTATAGATGACGTCTATAGTATAGATGACGTCTATAGTATAGATGACGTCTATAGTATAGATGACGTCTATAGTATAGATGACGTCTATAGTATAGATCACGTCTATAGTATAGATGACGTCTATAGTATAGATGACGTCTATAGTATAGATGACGTTTATAGTATAGATGACGTCTATAGTATAGATGACGTCTATAGTATAGATGACGTCTATAGTATAGATGACGTCTATAGTATAGATGACGTCTATAGTATAGATGACGTCTATAGTATAGATGACGTCTATAGTATAGATGACGTCTATAGTATAGATGACGTCTATAATATAGATGACGTCTATAGTATAGAGACGTCTATAGTATAGATGACGACTATAGTATAGATGACGTCTATAGTATAGATGACGTCTATAGTATAGATGACGTCTATAGTATAGATGACGTCTATAGTATAGATGACGTCTATAGTATAGAGACGTCTATAGCATAGATGACGTCTATAGTATAGATGACGTCTATAGTATAGATGACGTCTATAGTATAGATGACGTCTATAGTATAGATGACGTCTATAGTATAGATGACGTCTATAGTATAGATGACGTCTATAGTACAGATGACGTCTATAGTATAGAGACGTCTATAGTATAGATGACGTATAGTCTATAGTACAGATGACTATAGACGTCTATAGTATAGATGACGTCTATAGTATAGAACACGTCTATAGTATAGATGACGTCTATAGTATAGATGACGTCTATAGTATAGATGACGTCTATAGTATAGATGACATCTATAGTATAGATGACGTCTATAGTATAGATGACTTCTATAGTATAGATGACGTCTATAGTATAGATGACGTCTATAGTATAGATGACGTCTATAGTATAGATGACGTCTATAGTATAGATGACGTCTATAGTATAGATGACGTCTATAGTATAGATGACGTCTATAGTATAGATGACGTCTATAGTATAGATGACGTCTATAGTATAGATGACGTCTATAGTATAGATGACGTCTATAGTATATATGACGTCTATAGTATAGATGACTTCTATAGTATAGATGACGTCTATAGTACAGATGACGTCTATAGTATAGATGACGTCTATAGTATAGATGACGTCTATAGTATAGATTACGTCTATAGTACAGATTACGTCTATAGTACAGATGACGTCTATAGTATAGATGACGTCTATAGTATAGATGACGTCTATAGTATAGATGACGTCTATAGTATAGATGACGTCTATAGTATAGATGACGTCTATAGTATAGATGACGTCTATAGTATAGATGACGTCTATAGCATAGATGACGTCTATAGTAAAGATGACGTCTATAGTATAGATGACGTCTATAGTAAAGATGACGTCTATAGTATAGATGACGTATAGTATAGATGACGTCTATAGTATAGATGACGTCTATAGTATAGATGACGTCTATAGCATAGATGACGTCTATAGTAAAGATGACGTCTATAGTATAGATGACGTCTATAGTAAAGATGACGTCTATAGTATAGATGACGTCTATAGTATAGATGACGTCTATAGTATAGATGACGTCTATAGTATAGATGACGTCTATAGTATAGATGACGTCTATAGTATAGATGACGTCTATAGTATAGATGACGTCTATAGTATAGATGACGTCTATAGTATAGATGACGTCTATAGTATAGATGACGTCTATAGTATAGATGACGTCTTTAGTATAGATGACGTCTATAGTATAGATGACGTCTATCGTATAGATGACGTCTATAGTATAGATGACGTCTATAGTATAGAGACGTCTATAGTATAGATGACGTCTATAGTATAGATGATGTCTTTAGAATAGATAACGTCTATAGTATAGATGACGTCTATAGTATAGATGACGTCTATAGTATAGATGACGTCTATAGTATAGATGACGTCTATAGTACAGATTACGTCTATAGTATAGATGACGTCTATAGTATAGATGACGTCTATAGTATAGATGGCGTCTAAAGTATAGATGACGTATAGTCTATAGTACAGATGACTATAGACGTCTATAGTATAGAACACGTCTATAGTATAGATGACGTCTATAGTATAGATGACGTCTATAGTATAGATGACGTCTATAGTATAGATGACGTCTATAGTATAGATGACGTCTATAGTATAGATGACGTATAGTCTATAGTACAGATGACTATAGACGTCTATAGTATAGATGACGTCTATAGTATAGATGACGTCTATAGTATAGATGACGTCTATAGTATAGATGACGTCTATAGTATAGATGACGTCTATAGTAAAGATGACGTCTATAGTATAGGTGACGTCTATAGTAAAGATGACGTCTATAATAAAGATGACGTCTATAGTATAGATGACGTCTATAGTATAGATGACGTCTATAGTATAGATGACGTCTATAGTATAGATGACGTCTATAGCATAGATGACGTCTATAGTATAGATGACGTCTATAGTATAAATGACGTCTATAGTATAGATGACGTCTATAGTATAGATGACGTCTATAGTATAGATGACGTCTATAGTATAGATGACGTCTATAGTATAGATGACGTCTATAGTATAGATGACGTCTTTAGTATAGATGACGTCTATAGTATAGATGGCGTCTATAGTATAGAGACGTCTATAGTATAGATGACGTCTATAGTATAGATGACGTCTTTAGAATAGATAACGTCTATAATATAGATGACGTCTATAGTATAGATGACGTCTATAGTATAGATGACGTCTATAGTATAGATGACGTCTAAAGTACAGATTACGTCTATAGTATAGATGACGTCTATAGTATAGATGACGTCTATAGTATAGATGACGTCTAAAGTATAGATGACGTATAGTCTATAGTACAGATGACGTCTAAAGTATAGATGACGTATAGTCTATAGTACAGATGACTATAGACGTCTATAGTATAGATGACGTCTATAGTATAGAACACGTCTATAGTATAGATGACGTCTATAGTATAGATGACGTCTATAGTATAGATGACGTCTATAGTATAGATGACGTCTATAGTATAGATGACGTATAGTCTATAGTACAGATGACTATAGACGTCTATAGTATAGATGACGTCTCTAGTATAGAACACGTCTATAGTATAGATGACGTCTATAGTATAGATGACGTCTATAGTATAGATGACGTCTATAGTATAGATGACGTCTATAGTATAGATGACGTCTATAATATAGATGACGTCTATAGTATAGATGACGTCTATAGTATAGATGGCGTCTATAGTATAGATGACGTCTATAGTATAAATGACTTCTATGGTATAGATGACGTCTATAGTATAGATGACGTCTATAGAGTCAATGACGTCTAAAGTATAGATGACGTCTATAGTTTAAATGACATCTATAGTATAGATGACGTCTATAGTATAGATGACGTCTATAGTATAGATGAAGTCTATAGTATAGATGACGTCTTTAGTACCGATGACGTCTATAGTATAGATGACGTCTATAGTATAGATGACGTCTATAGTATAGATGACGTCTATAGTATAGATGACGTCTATAGTATAGATGACGTCTATAGTATAGATGACGTCTATAGTATAGATGACGTCTATAGTATAGATGACGTCTATAGTATAGATGACGTCTATAGTATAGAGACGTCTATAGTATAGAGACGTCTATAGTATAGCTGACGTCTATAGTATAGATGACGTCTATAGTATAGATGACGTCTATATTATAGATGACGTCTATAGTATAGATGACGTCTATAGTATAGATGACGTCTATAGTATAGATGACGTCTATAGTATAGATGACGTCTATAGTATAGATGACGTCTTTAGTATAGATGACGTCTATAGTATAGATGACGTCTATCGTATAGATGACGTCTATCGTATAGATGACGTCTATAGTATAGATGACGTCTATAGTATAGAGACGTCTATAGTATAGATGACGTCTTTAGTATAGATGACGTCTTTAGAATAGATAACGTCTATAGTATAGATGACGTCTATAGTATAGATGACGTCTATAGTATAGATGACGTCTATAGTATAGATGACGTCTATAGTATAGATGACGTCTATAGTATAGATGACGTCTATAGTATAGATGACGTCTATAGTAAAGATGACGTCTATAGTATAGGTGACGTCTATAGTAAAGATGACGTCTATAATAAAGATGACGTCTATAGTATAGATGACGTCTATAGTATAGATGACGTCTATAGTATAGATGACGTCTATAGTATAGATGACGTCTATAGCATAGATGACGTCTATAGTATAGATGACGTCTATAGTATAAATGACGTCTATAGTATAGATGACGTCTATAGTATAGATGACGTCTATAGTATAGATGACGTCTATAGTATAGATGACGTCTATAGTATAGATGACGTCTATAGTATAGATGACGTCTTTAGTATAGATGACGTCTATAGTATAGATGGCGTCTATAGTATAGAGACGTCTATAGTATAGATGACGTCTATAGTATAGATGACGTCTTTAGAATAGATAACGTCTATAATATAGATGACGTCTATAGTATAGATGACGTCTATAGTATAGATGACGTCTATAGTATAGATGACGTCTAAAGTACAGATTACGTCTATAGTATAGATGACGTCTATAGTATAGATGACGTCTATAGTATAGATGACGTCTAAAGTATAGATGACGTATAGTCTATAGTACAGATGACGTCTAAAGTATAGATGACGTATAGTCTATAGTACAGATGACTATAGACGTCTATAGTATAGATGACGTCTATAGTATAGAACACGTCTATAGTATAGATGACGTCTATAGTATAGATGACGTCTATAGTATAGATGACGTCTATAGTATAGATGACGTCTATAGTATAGATGACGTATAGTCTATAGTACAGATGACTATAGACGTCTATAGTATAGATGACGTCTCTAGTATAGAACACGTCTATAGTATAGATGACGTCTATAGTATAGATGACGTCTATAGTATAGATGACGTCTATAGTATAGATGACGTCTATAATATAGATGACGTCTATAGTATAGATGACGTCTATAGTATAGATGGCGTCTATAGTATAGATGGCGTCTATAGTATAGATGACGTCTATAGTATAAATGACTTCTATGGTATAGATGACGTCTATAGTATAGATGACGTCTATAGAGTCAATGACGTCTAAAGTATAGATGACGTCTATAGTTTAAATGACATCTATAGTATAGATGACGTCTATAGTATAGATGACGTCTATAGAATAGATGAAGTCTATAGTATAGATGACGTCTTTAGTACCGATGACGTCTATAGTATAGATGACGTCTATAGTATAGATGACGTCTATAGTATAGATGACGTCTATAGTATAGATGACGTCTATAGTATAGATGACGTCTATAGTATAGATGACGTCTATAGTATAGATGACGTCTATAGTATAGAGACGTCTATAGTATAGAGACGTCTATAGTATAGCTGACGTCTATAGTATAGATGACGTCTATAGTATAGATGACGTCTATATTATAGATGACGTCTATAGTATAGATGACGTCTATAGTATAGATGACGTCTATAGTATAGATGACGTCTATAGTATAGATGACGTCTATAGTATAGATGACGTCTTTAGTATAGATGACGTCTATAGTATAGATGACGTCTATCGTATAGATGACGTCTATCGTATAGATGACGTCTATAGTATAGATGACGTCTATAGTATAGAGACGTCTATAGTATAGATGACGTCTTTAGTATAGATGACGTCTTTAGAATAGATAACGTCTATAGTATAGATGACGTCTATAGTATAGATGACGTCTATAGTATAGATGACGTCTATAGTATAGATGACGTCTATAGTATAGATGACGTCTAAAGTATAGATGACGTATAGTCTATAGTACAGATGACTATAGACGTCTATAGTATAGATGACGTCTATAGTATAGAACACGTCTATAGTATAGATGACGTCTATAGTATAGATGACGTCTATAGTATAGATGACGTCTATAGTATAGATGACGTCTATAGTATAGATGACGTCTATGGTATAGATGACGTCTATAGTATAGATGACGTCTATAGAGTCAATGACGTCTAAAGTATAGATGACGTCTATAGTTTGATGACTATAGTATGTCATCTATACTATAGACGTCATCTATACTATAGACGTCATCTATACTATAGACGTCATCTATACTATAGACGTCATCTATACTATAGACGTCATCTATACTATAGACGTCATCTATACTATAGACGTCATCCATACTATAGACGTCATCCATACTATAGACGTCATCTATACTATAGACGTCATCTATACTATAGACATCATCTATACTATAGACGTCATCTATACTATAGACGTCATCCATACTATAGACGTCATCTATACTATAGACTTCATCTATACTACAGACTTCATCTAAACTATAGACGTCATCTATACTATAGACGTCATCTATACTATAGACGTCATCTATACTATAGACGTCATCTATACTATAGACGTCATCTATACTATAGACGTCATCTATACTATAGACGTCATCCATACTATAGACGTCATCCATACTATAGACGTCATCTATACTATAGACGTCATCTATACTATAGACGTCATCTATACTATAGACGTCATCTATACTTTAGACGTCATCCATACTATAGACGTCATCTATACTATAGACGTCATCTATACTATAGACGTCATCTATACTATAGACGTCATTTATACTATAGACGTCATCTATACTTTAGACGCCATTTATACTATAGACGTCATCTATACTATAGACGTCATCTATACTATAGACGTCATCTATACTTTAGACGCCATCTATACTATAGACGTCATCTATACTATAGATGTCATCTATACTATAGACGTCATCTATACTATAGACATCATCTATACTATAGACGTCATCTATACTATAGACGTCATCCATACTATAGACGTCATCTATACTATAGACTTCATCTATACTACAGACTTCATCTAAACTATAGACGTCATCTATACTATAGACGTCATCTATACTATAGACGTCATCTATACTATAGACGTCATCTATACTATAGACGTCATCTATACTATAGACGTCATCTATACTATAGACGTCATCTATACTATAGACGTCATCTATACTATAGACGTCATCTATACTATAGACGTCATCTATACTATAGACGTCATCTATACTATAGACGTCATCTATACTATAGACGTCATCTATACTATAGACGTCATCTATACTATAGACGTCATCTATACTATAGACGTCATCTATACTATAGACGTCATCTATACTATAGACGTCATCTATACTATAGACGTCATCTATACTATAGACGTCACCTATACTATAAAAGTCATCTATACTATAGGCGTCATCGGTACTAAAGACGTCATCTATACTATAGACTTCATCTATACTATAGACGTCATCTATACTATAGACATCATCTATACTATAGACGTCATCTATACTATAGACGCCATCTATACTATAGACGCCATCTATACTATAGACGTCATCTATACTATAGACGTCATCTATACTATAGACATCATCTATACTATAGACGTCATCTGTACTATAGACGTCATCCATACTATAGACGTCATCTATACTATAGACGTCATCTATACTACAGACGTCATCTATACTATAGACGTCATCTATACTATAGACGTCATCTATACTATAGACGTCATCTATACTATAGACGTCATCTATACTATAGACGTCATCTATACTATAGACGCCATCTATACTATAGACGTCATCTATACTATAGACGTCATCTATACTATAGACGTCATCTATACTATAGACGTCATCTATACTATAGACGTCATCTATACTATAGACGTCATCTATACTATAGACGTCATCTATACTATAGACGTCATCTATACTATAGACGTCATCTATACTATAGACGTCATCTATACTATAGACGTCATCTATACTATAGACGTCATCTATACTATAGACGTCATCTATACTATAGACGTCATCTATACTATAGACGTCATCTATACTATAGACGTCATCTATACTATAGACGTCATCTATACTATAGACGTCACCTATACTATAAAAGTCATCTATACTATAGGCGTCATCGGTACTAAAGACGTCATCTATACTATAGACTTCATCTATACTATAGACGTCATCTATACTATAGACGTCATCTATACTATAGACGTCATCTATACTATAGACGTCATCTATACTATAGACGTCATCTATACTATAGACGTCATCTATACTATAGACGTCATTTATACTATAGACGTCATCTATACTATAGACGTCATCTATACTATAGACGTCATCTATACTATGATGACGTCTTTAGTATAGATGACGTCTATAGTATAGATGACGTCTATAGTATAGATGACGTCTATAGTATAGATGACGTGTATAGTATAGATGGCGTCTATAGTATAGATGACGTCTATAGTATAAATGACGTCTATGGTATAGATGACGTCTATAGTATAGTTGACGTCTATGGTATAGATGACGTCTATAGTATAGATGACGTCTATAGAGTCAATGACGTCTAAAGTATAGATGACGTCTATAGTTTAAATGACGTCTTTAGTATAGATGACGTCTATAGTGTAGATGACGTCTATAGTATAGACGAAGTCTATAGTATAGATGACGTCTTTAGTACCGATGACGCCTATAGTATAGATGACTTTTATAGTATAGGTGACGTCTATAGTATAGATGACGTCTATAGAATAGATGACGTCTATAGTATAGATGACGTCTATAGTATAGATGACGTCTATAGTATAGATGACGTCTATAGTATAGATGACGTCTATAGTATAGATGACGTCTATAGTATAGATGACGTCTATAGTATAGATGACGTCTATAGTATAGATGACGTCTATAGTATAGATGACGTCTATAGTATAGATGACGTCTATAGTATAGATGACGTCTATAGTATAGATGACGTCTATAGTATAGATGACGTCTATAGTATAGATGACGTCTATAGTATAGATGACGTCTATAGTATAGAACACGTCTATAGTATAGATGACGTCTATAGTATAGATGACGTCTATAGTATAGATGACGTCTATAGTATAGATGACGTCTATAGTATAGATGACGTATAGTCTATAGTACAGATGACTATAGACGTCTATAGTATAGATGACGTCTCTAGTATAGAACACGTCTATAGTATAGATGACGTCTATAGTATAGATGACGTCTATAGTATAGATGACGTCTATAGTATAGATGACGTCTATAGTATAGATGACGTCTATAATATAGATGACGTCTATAGTATAGATGACGTCTATAGTATAGATGGCGTCTATAGTATAGATGACGTCTATAGTATAAATGACTTCTATGGTATAGATGACGTCTATAGTATAGATGACGTCTATAGAGTCAATGACGTCTAAAGTATAGATGACGTCTATAGTTTAAATGACATCTATAGTATAGATGACGTCTATAGTATAGATGACGTCTATAGTATAGATGAAGTCTATAGTATAGATGACGTCTTTAGTACCGATGACGTCTATAGTATAGATGACGTCTATAGTATAGATGACGTCTATAGTATAGATGACGTCTATAGTATAGATGACGTCTATAGTATAGATGACGTCTATAGTATAGATGACGTCTATAGTATAGATGACGTCTATAGTATAGATGACGTCTATAGTATAGATGACGTCTATAGTATAGAGACGTCTATAGTATAGAGACGTCTATAGTATAGCTGACGTCTATAGTATAGATGACGTCTATAGTATAGATGACGTCTATATTATAGATGACGTCTATAGTATAGATGACGTCTATAGTATAGATGACGTCTATAGTATAGATGACGTCTATAGTATAGATGACGTCTATAGTATAGATGACGTCTTTAGTATAGATGACGTCTATAGTATAGATGACGTCTATCGTATAGATGACGTCTATCGTATAGATGACGTCTATAGTATAGATGACGTCTATAGTATAGAGACGTCTATAGTATAGATGACGTCTTTAGTATAGATGACGTCTTTAGAATAGATAACGTCTATAGTATAGATGACGTCTATAGTATAGATGACGTCTATAGTATAGATGACGTCTATAGTATAGATGACGTCTATAGTATAGATGACGTCTATAGTATAGATGACGTCTAAAGTATAGATGACGTATAGTCTATAGTACAGATGACTATAGACGTCTATAGTATAGATGACGTCTATAGTATAGAACACGTCTATAGTATAGATGACGTCTATAGTATAGATGACGTCTATAGTATAGATGACGTCTATAGTATAGATGACGTCTATAGTATAGATGACGTCTATGGTATAGATGACGTCTATAGTATAGATGACGTCTATAGAGTCAATGACGTCTAAAGTATAGATGACGTCTATAGTTTGATGACTATAGTATGTCATCTATACTATAGACGTCATCTATACTATAGACGTCATCTATACTATAGACGTCATCTATACTATAGACGTCATCTATACTATAGACGTCATCTATACTATAGACGTCATCTATACTATAGACGTCATCCATACTATAGACGTCATCCATACTATAGACGTCATCTATACTATAGACGTCATCTATACTATAGACATCATCTATACTATAGACGTCATCTATACTATAGACGTCATCCATACTATAGACGTCATCTATACTATAGACTTCATCTATACTACAGACTTCATCTAAACTATAGACGTCATCTATACTATAGACGTCATCTATACTATAGACGTCATCTATACTATAGACGTCATCTATACTATAGACGTCATCTATACTATAGACGTCATCTATACTATAGACGTCATCCATACTATAGACGTCATCCATACTATAGACGTCATCTATACTATAGACGTCATCTATACTATAGACGTCATCTATACTATAGACGTCATCTATACTTTAGACGTCATCCATACTATAGACGTCATCTATACTATAGACGTCATCTATACTATAGACGTCATCTATACTATAGACGTCATTTATACTATAGACGTCATCTATACTATAGACGCCATTTATACTATAGACGTCATCTATACTATAGACGTCATCTATACTATAGACGTCATCTATACTTTAGACGCCATCTATACTATAGACGTCATCTATACTATAGATGTCATCTATACTATAGACGTCATCTATACTATAGACATCATCTATACTATAGACGTCATCTATACTATAGACGTCATCCATACTATAGACGTCATCTATACTATAGACTTCATCTATACTACAGACTTCATCTAAACTATAGACGTCATCTATACTATAGACGTCATCTATACTATAGACGTCATCTATACTATAGACGTCATCTATACTATAGACGTCATCTATACTATAGACGTCATCTATACTATAGACGTCATCTATACTATAGACGTCATCTATACTATAGACGTCATCTATACTATAGACGTCATCTATACTATAGACGTCATCTATACTATAGACGTCATCTATACTATAGACGTCATCTATACTATAGACGTCATCTATACTATAGACGTCATCTATACTATAGACGTCATCTATACTATAGACGTCATCTATACTATAGACGTCATCTATACTATAGACGTCATCTATACTATAGACGTCATCTATACTATAGACGTCACCTATACTATAAAAGTCATCTATACTATAGGCGTCATCGGTACTAAAGACGTCATCTATACTATAGACTTCATCTATACTATAGACGTCATCTATACTATAGACATCATCTATACTATAGACGTCATCTATACTATAGACGCCATCTATACTATAGACGCCATCTATACTATAGACGTCATCTATACTATAGACGTCATCTATACTATAGACATCATCTATACTATAGACGTCATCTGTACTATAGACGTCATCCATACTATAGACGTCATCTATACTATAGACGTCATCTATACTACAGACGTCATCTATACTATAGACGTCATCTATACTATAGACGTCATCTATACTATAGACGTCATCTATACTATAGACGTCATCTATACTATAGACGTCATCTATACTATAGACGTCATCTATACTATAGACGTCATCTATACTATAGACGTCATCTATACTATAGACGTCATCTATACTATAGACGTCATCTATACTATAGACGTCATCTATACTATAGACGTCATCTATACTATAGACGTCATCTATACTATAGACGTCATCTATACTATAGACGTCATCTATACTATAGACGTCATCTATACTATAGACGTCATCTATACTATAGACGTCATCTATACTATAGACGTCATCTATACTATAGACGTCATCTATACTATAGACGTCATCTATACTATAGACGTCACCTATACTATAAAAGTCATCTATACTATAGGCGTCATCGGTACTAAAGACGTCATCTATACTATAGACTTCATCTATACTATAGACGTCATCTATACTATAGACGTCATCTATACTATAGACGTCATCTATACTATAGACGTCATCTATACTATAGACGTCATCTATACTATAGACGTCATCTATACTATAGACGTCATTTATACTATAGACGTCATCTATACTATAGACGTCATCTATACTATAGACGTCATCTATACTATGATGACGTCTTTAGTATAGATGACGTCTATAGTATAGATGACGTCTATAGTATAGATGACGTCTATAGTATAGATGACGTGTATAGTATAGATGGCGTCTATAGTATAGATGACGTCTATAGTATAAATGACGTCTATGGTATAGATGACGTCTATAGTATAGTTGACGTCTATGGTATAGATGACGTCTATAGTATAGATGACGTCTATAGAGTCAATGACGTCTAAAGTATAGATGACGTCTATAGTTTAAATGACGTCTTTAGTATAGATGACGTCTATAGTGTAGATGACGTCTATAGTATAGACGAAGTCTATAGTATAGATGACGTCTTTAGTACCGATGACGCCTATAGTATAGATGACTTCTATAGTATAGGTGACGTCTATAGTATAGATGACGTCTATAGAATAGATGACGTCTATAGTATAGATGACGTCTATAGTATAGATGACGTCTATAGTATAGATGACGTCTATAGTATAGATGACGTCTATAGTATAGATGACGTCTATAGTATAGATGACGTCTATAGTATAGATGACGTCTATAGTATAGATGACGTCTATAGTATAGATGACGTCTATAGTATAGATGACGTCTATAGTATAGATGACGTCTATAGTATAGATGACGTCTATAGTATAGATGACGTCTATAGTATAGATGACGTCTATAGTATAGATGACGTCTGTAGTATAGATGACGTCTATAGTATAGATGACGTCTGTAGTATAGATGACGTCTATAGTATAGATGACGTCTATAGTATAGATGACGTCTATAGTATAGATGACGTCTGTAGTATAGATGACGTCTATAGTATAGATGACGTCTATAGTATGGATGACGTCTATAGTATAGATGACGTCTATAGTATAGATGATGTCTATAGTATAGATGACGTCTATAGTATAGATGACGTCTATAGTATAGATGACGTCTATAGTATAGATGACGTCTATAGTATAGATGACGTCTATAGTATAGATGGCGTCTATAGTATAGATGACGTCTATAGTATAGATGACGTCTATAGTATAGATGACGTCTATAGTATAAATGGCGTCTATAGTATAGATGACGTCTATAGTATAAATGACGTCTATAGTATAGATGACGTCTATAGTATAGATGACGTCTATAGTATAGGTGACGTCTATAGTATAGATGACGTCTATAGTATAAATGACGTCTATAGTATAGATGACGTCTATAGTATAAATGACGTCTATAGTATAGATGACGTCTATAGTATAGATGACGTCTATAGTATAGATGACGTCTATAGTATAGATGACGTCTATAGTATAGATGACGTCTATAGTATAGATGACGTCTATAGTATAGATGAAGTCTATAGTATAGATGACGTCTTTAGTACCGATGACGCCTATAGTATAGATGATTTTTATAGTATAGACTGACTTGACTTGAGTATAGACTGACTTGACTATGACTTTTATAGTCTGTAGTATAGATGAAGTCTATAGTATAGATGACGTCTATAGTATGGATGACGTCTATAGTATAGATGACGTCTATAGTATAGATGATGTCTATAGTATAGATGACGTCTATAGTATAGATGACGTCTATAGTATAGATGACGTCTATAGTATAGATGGCGTCTAAAGTATAGATGACGTCTATAGTATAGATGACGTCTATAGTATAGATGACGTCTATAGTATAAATGGCGTCTATAGTATAGATGACGTCTATAGTATAAATGACGTCTATAGTATAGATGACGTCTATAGTATAGATGACGTCTATAGTATAGATGACGTCTATAGTATAAATGACGTCTAAAGTATAGATGACTTCTATAGTATAAATGACGTCTATAGTATAGATGACGTCTATAGTATAGATGACGTCTATAGTATAGATGACGTCTATAGTATAGATGACGTCTATAGTATGGATGACGTCTAAAGTATAGATGACGTCTATAGTATAGATGACGTCTATAGTATAGATGACGTCTATAGTATAGATGACGTCTATAGTATGGATGACGTCTATAGTATAGATGACGTCTATAGTATAGATGACGTCTATAGTATAGATGACGTCTATAGTATAGATGACGTCTATAGTATAGATGACGTCTATAGTATAGATGACGTCTTTAGAATAGATGACGTCTATAGTATAGATGACGTCTATAGTATAGATGACGTCTATAGTATAGATGACATCAATCGTATAGATGACGCCTATAGTATAGATGACGTCTATAGTATATAGACGTCTATAGTATAGATGACGTCTATAGTATAGATGACGTCTATAGAATAGATAACGTCTATAGTATAGATGACGTCTATAGTATAGATGACGTCTATAGTATAGATGACGTCTATAGTATAGATGACGTCTATAGTATAGATGACGTCTATAGTACAGATTACGTCTATAGTATAGATGACGTCTATAGTATAGATGACGTCTATAGTATAGATCACGTCTATAGTATAGATGACGTATATTCTATAGTACAGATGACTATAGACGTCTATAGTATAGATGACGTCTATAGTATAGAACACGTCTATAGTATAGATGACGTCTATAGTATAGATGACGTCTAAAGTATAGATGACGTCTATAGTATAGATGACGTCTATAGTATAGATGACGTCTTTAGTATAGATGACGTCTATAGTATAGATGACGTCTATAGTATAGATTACGTCTATAGTATAGATGACGTCTATAGTATATATGACGTCTATAGTATAGATGACATCAATCGTATAGATGACGTCTATAGTATAGATGACGTCTATAGTATAGAGACGTCTATAGTATAGATGACGTCTATAGTATAGATGACGTCTATAGAATAGATAACGTCTATAGTATAGATGACGTCTATAGTATAGATGACGTCTATAGTACAGATTACGTCTATAGTATAGATGACGTCTATAGTATAGATGACGTCTATAGTATAGATCACGTCTATAGTATAGATGACGTATAGTCTATAGTACAGATGACTATAGACGTCTATAGTATAGATGACGTCTATAGTATAGAACACGTCTATAGTATAGATGACGTCTATAGTATAGATGACGTCTATAGTATAGATGACGTCTATAGTATAGATGACGTCTATAGTATAGATGACGTCTATAGTATGGATGACGTCTTTAGTATAGATGACGTCTATAGTATCGATGACGTCTATAGTATAGATGACGTCTATAGTATAGATGACGTCTATAGTATAGATGACGTCTATAGTATAGATGACGTCTATAGTATAGATGACGTCTATAGTATAAATGACGTCTATGGTATAGATGACGTCTATAGTATAGATGACGTCTATGGTATAGATGACGTCTATAGTATAGATGACGTCTATAGAGTCAATGACGTCTAAAGTATAGATGACGTCTATAGTTTAAATGACGTCTATAGTATAGATGACGTCTATAGTGTAGATGACGTCTATAGTATAGATGAAGTCTATAGTATAGATGACGTCTTTAGTGCCGATGACGCCTATAGTATAGATGACTTTTATAGTATAGGTGACGTCTATAGTATAGATGACGTCTATAGTATAGATGACGTCTATAGTATAGATGATGTCTATAGTATAGATGACGTCTATAGTATAGATGACGTCTATAGTATAGATGACGTCTATAGTATAGATGACGTCTTTAGTATAGATGACGTCTATAGTATAGATGACGTCTATAGTATAGATGACGTCTATAGTATAGATGACGTCTATAGTATAGATGACGTCTATAGTATAGATGACGTCTATAGTATAAATGACGTCTATGGTATAGATGACGTCTATAGTATAGATGACGTCTATGGTATAGATGACGTCTATAGTATAGATGACGTCTATAGAGTCAATGACGTCTATAGTATAGATGACGTCTATAGTTTAAATGACGTCTATAGTATAGATGAAGTCTATAGTATAGATGACGTTTTTAGTGCCGATGACGTCTATAGTATAGATGACGTTTTTAGTGCCGATGACGTCTATAGTATAGATGACGTCTATAGTATAGATGACGTCTATAGTATAGATGACGTCTATAGTATAGATGACGTCTATAGTATAGATGACGTCTATAGTATAGATGACGTCTATAGTATAGATGACGTCTATAGTATAGATGACGTCTATAGTATAGATGACGTCTATAGTATAGATGACGTCTATAGTATAGATGACGTCTATAGTATAGATGACGTCTATAGTATAGATGACGTCTATAGTATAGATGACGTCTATAGTATAGATGACGTCTATAGTATAGATGACGTCTATAGTATAGATGACGTCTATAGTATAGATGACGTCTATAGTATAGATGACGTCTATAGTATAGATGAGGTCTATAGTATAGATCACGTCTATAGTATAGATGACGTATAGTCTATAGTACAGATGACTATAGACGTCTATAGTATAGATGACGTCTATAGTATAGAACACGTCTATAGTATAGAACACGTCTATAGTATAGATGACGTCTATAGTATAGATGACGTCTATAGTATAGATGACGTCTATAGTATAGATGACGTCTATAGTATAGATGACGTCTTTAGTATAGATGACGTCTATAGTATAGATGACGTCTATAGTATAGATGACGTCTATAGTATAGATGACGTCTATAGTATAGATGGCGTCTATAGTATAGATGACGTCTATAGTATAAATGACGTCTATGGTATAGATGACGTCTATAGTATAGATGACGTCTATGGTATAGATGACGTCTATAGTATAGATGACGTCTATAGAGTCAATGACGTCTAAAGTATAGATGACGTCTATAGTTTAAATGACGTCTTTAGTATAGATGACGTCTATAGTGTAGATGACGTCTATAGTATAGATGAAGTCTATAGTATAGATGACGTCTTTAGTACCGATGACGCCTATAGTATAGATGACTTTTATAGTATAGGTGACGTCTATAGTATAGATGACGTCTATAGAATAGATGACGTCTATAGAATAGATGACGTCTATAGTATAGATGACGTCTATAGTATAGATGACGTCTATAGTATAGATGACGTCTATAGTATAGATGACGTCTATAGTATTGATGACGTCTATAGTATAGATGACGTCTATAGTATAGATGACGTCTATAGTATAGATGACGTCTATAGTATAGATGACGTCTATAGTATAGATGACGTCTGTAGTATAGATGACGTCTATAGTATAGATGACGTCTATAGTATAGATGACGTCTATAGTATAGATGACGTCTATAGTATAGATGAAGTCTATAGTATAGATGACGTCTATAGTATGGATGACGTCTATAGTATAGATGACGTCTATAGTATAGATGATGTCTATAGTATAGATTACGTCTATAGTATAGATGACGTCTATAGTATAGATGACGTCTATAGTATAGATGGCGTCTATAGTATAGATGACGTCTATAGTATAGATGACGTCTATAGTATAGATGACGTCTATAGTATAGATGACGTCTATAGTATAGATGACGTCTATAGTATAGATGAGGTCTATAGTATAGATCACGTCTATAGTATAGATGACGTATAGTCTATAGTACAGATGACTATAGACGTCTATAGTATAGATGACGTCTATAGTATAGAACACGTCTATAGTATAGATGACGTCTATAGTATAGATGACGTCTATAGTATAGATGACGTCTATAGTATAGATGACGTCTATAGTATAGATGACGTCTTTAGTATAGATGACGTCTATAGTATAGATGACGTCTATAGTATAGATGACGTCTATAGTATAGATGACGTCTATAGTATAGATGGCGTCTATAGTATAGATGACGTCTATAGTATAAATGACGTCTATGGTATAGATGACGTCTATAGTATAGATGACGTCTATGGTATAGATGACGTCTATAGTATAGATGACGTCTATAGAGTCAATGACGTCTAAAGTATAGATGACGTCTATAGTTTAAATGACGTCTTTAGTATAGATGACGTCTATAGTGTAGATGACGTCTATAGTATAGATGAAGTCTATAGTATAGATGACGTCTTTAGTACCGATGACGCCTATAGTATAGATGACTTTTATAGTATAGGTGACGTCTATAGTATAGATGACGTCTATAGAATAGATGACGTCTATAGAATAGATGACGTCTATAGTATAGATGACGTCTATAGTATAGATGACGTCTATAGTATAGATGACGTCTATAGTATAGATGACGTCTATAGTATAGATGACGTCTATAGTATAGATGACGTCTATAGTATAGATGACGTCTATAGTAAAGATGACGTCTATAGTATAGATGACGTCTATAGTATAGATGACGTCTGTAGTATAGATGACGTCTATAGTATAGATGACGTCTATAGTATAGATGACGTCTATAGTATAGATGACGTCTGTAGTATAGATGACGTCTATAGTATAGATGATGTCTATAGTATGGATGACGTCTATAGTATAGATGACGTCTATAGTATAGATGATGTCTATAGTATAGATGACGTCTATAGTATAGATGACGTCTATAGTATAGATGACGTCTATAGTATAGATGACGTCTATAGTATAGATGACGTCTATAGTATAGATGGCGTCTATAGTATAGATGACGTCTATAGTATAGATGACGTCTATAGTATAGATGACGTCTATAGTATAAATGGCGTCTATAGTATAGATGACGTCTATAGTATAAATGACGTCTATAGTATAGATGACGTCTATAGTATAGATGACGTCTATAGTATAGATGACGTCTATAGTATAAATGACGTCTATAGTATAGATGACGTCTATAGTATAAATGACGTCTATAGTATAGATGACGTCTATAGTATAGATGACGTCTATAGTATAGATGACGTCTATAATATAGATGACGTCTATAGTAGAGATGACGTCTATAGTATAGATGAAGTCTATAGTATAGATGACGTCTTTAGTACCGATGACGCCTATAGTATAGATGACTTTTATAGTATAGGTGACGTCTATAGTATAGGTGACGTCTATAGTATAGATGACGTCTATAGTATAGATGACGTCTATAGTATAGATGACGTCTATAGTATAGATGACGTCTATAGTATAGATGACGTCTATAGTATAGATGACGTCTATAGTATAGATGACGTCTATAGTATAGATGACGTCTATAGTATAGATGACGTCTATAGTATAGATGACGTCTATAGTATAGATGACGTCTATAGTATAGATGACGTCTATAGTATAGATGACGTCTATAGTATAGATGACGTCTATAGTATAGATGACGTCTATAGTATAGATGACGTCTATAGTATAGATGACGTCTATAGTATAGATGACGTCTATAGTATAGATGACGTCTGTAGTATAGATGACGTCTATAGTATAGATGACGTCTATAGTATGGATGACGTCTTTAGTACAGATGACGTCTATAGTATAGATGACGTCTATAGTATAGATGACGTCTATAGTATAGATGACGTCTATAGTATAGATGACGTCTATAGTATAAATGACGTCTATAGTATAGATGACGTCTATAGTATAAATGACGTCTATAGTATAGATGACGTCTATAGTATAGATGACGTCTATAGTATAGATGACGTCTATAGTATAGATGACGTCTATAGTATAGATGACGTCTATAGTATAGATGACGTCTATAGTATAGATGACGTCTATAGTATAGATGACGTCTATAGTATAGATGACGTCTATAGTATAGATGACGTCTATAGTATAGATGACGTCTATAGTATAGATGACGTCTATAGTATAGATGACGTCTATAGTATAGATGACGTCTATAGTATAGATGACGTCTATAGTATAGATGACGTCTATAGTATAGATGACGTCTATAGTATAGATGACGTCTGTAGTATAGATGACGTCTATAGTATAGATGACGTCTATAGTATGGATGACGTCTTTAGTACAGATGACGTCTATAGTATAGATGACGTCTATAGTATAGATGACGTCTATAGTATAGATGACGTCTATAGTATAGATGACGTCTATAGTATAAATGACGTCTATAGTATAGATGACGTCTATAGTATAAATGACGTCTATAGTATAGATGACGTCTATAGTATAGATGACGTCTATAGTATAGATGACGTCTATAGTATAGATGACGTCTATAGTATAGATGACGTCTATAGTAGAGATGACGTCTATAGTATAGATGAAGTCTATAGTATAGATGACGTCTTTAGTACCGATGACGCCTATAGTATAGATGACTTTTATAGTATAGGTGACGTCTATAGTATAGATGACGTCTATAGTATAGATGACGTCTATAGTATAGATGACGTCTATAGTATAGATGACGTCTATAGTATAGATGACGTCTATAGTATAGATGACGTCTATAGTATAGATGACGTCTATAGTATAGATGACGTCTATAGTATAGATGACGTCTATAGTATAGATGACGTCTATAGTATAGATGACGTCTATAGTATAGATGACGTCTATAGTATAGATGACGTCTATAGTATAGATGACGTCTATAGTATAGATGACGTCTATAGTATAGATGACGTCTATAGTATAGATGACGTCTGTAGTATAGATGACGTCTATAGTATAGATGACGTCTATAGTATGGATGACGTCTTTAGTACAGATGACGTCTATAGTATAGATGACGTCTATAGTATAGATGACGTCTATAGTATAGATGACGTCTATAGTATAGATGGCGTCTATAGTATAGATGGCGTCTATAGTATAGATGACGTCTATAGTATAGATGATGTCTATAGTATAGATGACGTCTATAGTATAGATGAAGTCTATAGTATAGATGACGTCTTTAGTACCGATGACGCCTATAGTATAGATGACTTTTATAGTATAGGTGACGTCTATAGTATAGATGACTATAGACGTCATCTATACTATAGACTTCATCTATACTACAGACTTCATCTAAACTATAGACGTCATCTATACTATAGACGTCATCTATACTATAGACGTCATCTATACCATAGATGTCATCTATACTATAGACGTCATCTATACCATAGACGTCATTTATACTATAGACGTCATCTATACTATAGACGTCATCTATACTATAGACGTCATCTATACTATAGACGTCATCTATACTATAGACGTCATCTATACTATAGACGTCATCTATACTATAGACGTCATCTATACTATAGACGTCATCTATACTAAAGACGTCATCTATACTATAGACGTCATCTATACTATAGACGTCATCTATACTATAGACGTCATCTATACTATAGACGTCATCTATACTATAGACGTCATCTATACTATAGACGTGTTCTATACTATAGACGTCATCTATACTATAGACGTCTATAGTCATCTGTACTATGACGTCTATAGAGTCAATGACGTCTAAAGTATAGATGACGTCTATAGTTTAAATGACGTCTATAGTATAGATGACGTCTATAGTGTAGATGACGTCTATAGTATAGATGAAGTCTATAGTATAGATGACGTCTTTAGTGCCGATAACGCCTATAGTATAGATGACTTTTATAGTATAGGTGACGTCTATAGTATAGATGACGTCTATAGTATAGATGACGTCTATAGTATAGATGACGTCTATAGTATAGATGACGTCTATAGTATAGATGACGTCTATAGTATAGATGACGTCTATAGTATAAATGACGTCTAAAGTATAGATGACTTCCATAGTATAAATGACGTCTATAGTATAGATAACGTCTATAGTATAGATGACGTCTATAGTATAGATGACGTCTATAGTATAGATGACGTCTATAGTATAGATGACGTCTATAGTATAGATGACGTCTATAGTATAGATGACGTCTATAGTATAGATGACGTCTATAGTATAGATGACGTCTAAAGTATAGATGACGTCTATAGTTTAAATGACGTCTATAGTATAGATGACGTCTATAGTATAGATGACGTCTATAGTATAGATGACGTCTATAGTATAGATGACGTCTATAGTATAGATGACGTCTATAGTATAGATGACGTCTATAGTATAGATGGCGTCTATAGTATAAATGACGTCTATGGTATAGATGACGTCTATAGTATAGATGACGTCTATGGTATAGATGACGTCTATAGTATAGATGACGTCTATAGAGTCAATGACGTCTAAAGTATAGATGACGTCTATAGTTTAAATGACGTCTATAGTATAGATGACGTCTATAGTATAGATAACGTCTATAGTATAGATGAAGTGTATAGTATAGATGACGTCTTTAGTACCAATGACGCCTATAGTATAGATGACTTTTATAGTATAGGTGACGTCTATAGTATAGATGACGTCTATAGAATAGATGACGTCTATAGTATAGATGACGTCTATAGTATAGATGACGTCTATAGGATAGATGACGTCTATAGTATAGATGACGTCTATAGTATAGATGACGTCTATAGTATAGATGACGTCTATAGTATAGATGACGTCTATAGTATAGATGACGTATAGTATAGATGACGTCTATAGTATAGATGACGTCTATAGTATAGATGACGTCTATAGTATAGATGACGTCTATAGTATAGATGACGTCTATAGTATAGATGACGTCTGTAGTATAGATGACATCAATAGTATAGATGACGTCTATAGTATATATGACGTCTATAGTATGGATGACGTCTATATTATAGATGACGTCTATAGTATAGATGATGTCTATAGTATAGATGACGTCTATAGTATAGATGACGTCTATAGTATAGATGACGTCTATAGTATAGATGGCGTCTATAGTATAGATGACGTCTATAGTATAGATGACGTCTATAGTATAGATGACGTCTATAGTATAGATGACGTCTATAGTGTGAATGACGTCTATAGTATAGATGACGTCTATAGTATAGATGACGTCTAAGGTATAGATGACGTCTATAGTATAGATGACGTCTAAGGTATAGATGACGTCTATAGTATAGATGACGTCTATAGTATAGATGACGTCTATAGTATAGATGACGTCTATAGTATAAATAACGTCTAAACTATAGATGACTTCTATAGTATAAATGACGTCTATAGTATAGAAGACGTCTAGAGTATAGATGACGTCTATAGTATAGATGACGTCTATAGTATAGATGACGTCTATAGTATAGATGACGTCTATAGTATAGATGACTTCTATAGTATAGATGACGTCTATAGTATAGATGACGTCTATAGTATAGATGACGTCTATAGTATAGATGACGTCTATAGTATAGATGACGTCTATAGTATAGATGACGTCTATAGTATAGATGACGTCTATAGTATAGATGACGTCTATAGTACAGATGACGTCTATAGTATAGATGACGTCTATAGTATAGATGACGTCTATAGTACAGATGACGTCTATAGTATAGATGACGTCTATAGTATAGATGACGTCTATAGTACAGATGTAGTCTATAGTATAGATGACGTCTATAGTATAGATGACGTCTATAGTATAGATGACGTCTATAGTATAGATGACGTCTATAGTACAGATGACATCTATAGTATAGATGACGTCTATAGTATAGATGACGTCTATAGTATAGATGACGTCTATAGTATAGATGACGTCTATAGTATAGATGACGTCTATAGTATAGATGACGTCTATAGTATAGATGACGTCTATAGTATAGATGACGTCTATAGTATAGATGACGTCTATAGTATAGATGACGTCTATAGTATAGATGACGTCTATGGTATAGATGACGTCTATAGTATAGATGACGTCTATAGTATAGATGACGTCTATAGTATAGATGACGTCTGTAGTATAGATGACGTCTATAGTATAGATGACGTCTATAGGATAGATGACGTCTATAGTATAGATGACGTCTATAGTATAGATGACGTCTATAGTATAGATGACGTCTATAGTATAGATGACGTCTATAGTATAGATGACGTCTATAGTATAGATGACGTCTATAGTATAGATGACGTCTATAGTATAGATGACGTCTATAGTATAGATGACGTCTATAGTATAGATGACGTCTATAGTATAAATGACGTCTATAGTATAGATGACGTCTATAGTATAGATGACGTCTATAGTATAGATGACGTCTATAGTATAGATGACGTCTATAGTATAGATGACGTCTATAGTATAGATGACGTCTATAGTATAGATGACGTCTATAGTATAGATGACGTCTATAGTATAGATGACGTCTATAGTATAGATGACGTCTATGGTATAGATGACGTCTATAGTATAGATGACGTCTATAGTATAGATGACGTCTATAGTATAGATGACGTCTATAGTATAGATGACGTCTATAGTATAAATGACGTCTATAGTATAGATGACGTCTATAGTATAAATGACGTCTAAAGTATAGATGACTTCTATAGTATAAATGACGTCTATAGTATAGATTACGTCTATAGTATAGATGACGTCTATATTATAGATTACGTCTATATTATAGATGACGTTATAGTATAGATGACGTCTATAGTACAGATGACGTCTATAGTATAGATGACGTCTATAGTATAGATGACGTCTATAGTATAGATGACGTCTATAGTATAGATGACGTCTATAGTATAGATGACGTCTATAGTATAGATGACGTCTATAGTATAGATGACGTCTATAGTATAGATGACGTCTATAGTAGGGATGACGTCTATAGTATAGATGACGTCTAGAGTATAGATGACGTCTATAGTATAGATGACGTCTGTAGTATAGATGACGTCTATAGTATAGATGACGTCTATAGTACAGATGACGTCTATAGTATAGATGACGTCTATAGTAGAGATGACGTCTATATTATAGATGACGTCTATAATATAGATGACGTCTATGTTATAGATGACGTCTATAATATAGATGACGTCTATATTATAGATGACGTCTATAATATAGATGACGCCTATAGTATAGATGACGTCTATAATATAGATGACGTCTATATTATAGATGACGTCTATATTATAGATGACGTCTATAGTATGGATGACGTCTATAGTATAGATGACGTCTATAGTATAGATGACGTCTATAGTATAGATGACATCTATAGTATAGATGACGTCTATAGTATAGATGACGTCTATAGTACAGATGACGTCTATAGTACAGATGAGGTCTATAGTATAGATGAGGTCTATAGTATAGATGAGGTCTATAGTATAGATGAGGTCTATAGTATAGATGAGGTCTATAGTATAGATGAGGTCTATAGTATAGATGAGGTCTATAGTATAGATGAGGTCTATAGTATAGATGAGGTCTATAGTATAGATGAGGTCTATAGTATAGATGACGTCTATAGTATAGATGAGGTCTATAGTATAGATGAGGTCTATAGTATAGATGAGGTCTATAGTATAAATGACGTCTATAGTATAGATGACGTCTAAAGTATAGATGACGTCTATAGTATAGATGACGTCTATAGTGTATTATAGATGACGTCTATAGTATAGATGACGTCTAGAGTATAGATGACGTCTATAGTATAGATGACTTCTATAGTATAGATGACGTCTATAGTATAGATGACGTCTATAGTATAGATGACGTCTATAATATAGATGACGTCTATATTATAGATGACGTCTATATTATAGATGACGTCTATATTATAGATGACGTCTATATTATAGATGACGTCTATAATATAGATGACGTCTATAATATAGATGACGTCTATATTATAGATGACGTCTATAGTATGGATGACGTCTATGGTATAGATGACGTCTACAGTATAGATGACGTCTATAGTATAGATGATGTCTATAGTATAGATGATGTCTATAGTATAGATGATGTCTATAGTATAGATGACGTCTATAGTATAGAAGACGTCTATAGTATAGATGACGCCTATAGTATAGATGACGTCTATAATATAGATGACGTCTATATTATAGATGACGTCTATAGTATGGATGACGTCTATAGTATAGATGACGTCTATAGTATAGATGACGTCTATAGTATAGATGACGTCTATAGTATAGATGACGTCTATAGTATAGATGACGTCTATAGTATAGATGACGTCTATAGTATAGATGAGGTCTATAGTATAGATGAGGTCTATAGTATAGATGAGGTCTATAGTATAGATGAGGTCTATAGTATAGATGAGGTCTATAGTATAGATGAGGTCTATAGTATAGATGAGGTCTATGGTATAGATGAGGTCTGTAGTATAGATGAGGTCTATAGTATAGATGAGGTCTATAGTATGGATGACGTCTATAGTATAGATGACGTCTATAGTATATTTGACGTCTATAGTATAGATGACGTCTATAGTATAGATGACGTCTATAGTATAGATGAGGTCTATAGTATAGATGAGGTTTATAGTATAGATGAGGTCTATAGTATAAATGACGTCTATAGTATAGATGACGTCTATAGTATAGATGAGGTCTATAGTATAGATGAGGTCTATAGTATAGATGAGGTCTATAGTATAGATGAGGTCTATAGTATAGATGAGGTCTGTAGTATAGATGAGGTCTATAGTATAGATGAGGTCTATAGTATGGATGACGTCTATAGTATAGATGAGGTCTATAGTATAGATGAGGTCTGTAGTATAGATGAGGTCTATAGTATAGATGACATCTATAGTATGTGTTTGAGAATAAACGAAATGGCTGAAGGACCACGGAATACAATTATTCCGACGAAGCTTTAAATTGCACGAAATTGCAAGTCAAGTTACATATGCGAGAGGTAACACGAGGAAAATGAATAGAAAAAATCCACAGCGAAAAAGAAATAATCCAAGTTTCAGCTAAGTGATTTTATTTTAGGTGTTACCCGTATGGTGTCCAAAATCCAAGTGGCAGAGAAACTGATTGAGCGAGAGTTCGACCACTGGCGATGAACGGTTTTACAATTTGCTTTGCTTTTCATAAAAAATGTATTGAAGGTATTGTACAACTGCATTAGGCTTATCGCTTATCTAACAATTTGCAGAGAGAACCTATGATTACTGTTAAAGCATGTTGAACTTGAAACCAAAAAATGTAAGTATGTATGCTATGTACATAAGTGGCAAAACATAGGGTAAACTACGTTATGTTTTAACATGTAACAAATATCAAAACAATATGGTGTATAAATAATAATAATAAATAATAATTATCATTGATAAGCAATTGAATGCAAATTAATTGATTGAATTAAATGAAGATAATAACAATAATGTATGTCGTGTGTATAGTCCCAAACAGTATGGATGACGTCTATAGTATAGATAACGTCTATAGTATAGATGACGTCTATAGTATAGATGACGTCTATAGTATAGATGACGTCTATAGTATAGATGACGTCTATAGTATAGATGAAGTCTATAGTATAGATGACGTCTATAGTATAGATGAAGTCTATAGTATAGATGACGTCTATAGCATAAATGACGTCTATAGCATAAATTACGTCTATAGTATAGATGACTTCTATAGTATAAATGGCGTCTATAGTATAGATGACGTCTATAATATAGATGACGTCTATAGTATAGATGACGTCTATAGTATAGATGACGTCTTTAGTATAGATGACGTCTATAGTATATATGACGTCTATAGTATAGATGACGTCTATAGTATAGATGACGTCTATAGTATAGATGACGTCTATAGTATAGATGACGTCTATAGTATAGATGACGTCTATAGTATAGATGACGTCTATAGTATAGATGACGTCTATAGTATAGATGACGTCTATAGTATAGATGACGTCTATAGTATAGATGACGTCTATAGTATAGATGACGTCTATAGTATAGATGACGTCTATAGTGTAGATGAAGTCTATAGTATAGATGACGTCTATAGTGTAGATGAAGTCTATAGTATAGATGACGTCTATAGTATAGATGACTTCTATAGTATAGATGACGTCTATAGTATAGATGACGTCTATAGTACAGATGACGTCTATAGTACAGATGACGTCTATAGTATAAATGGCGTCTATAGTATAGATGACGTCTATAATATAGATGACGTCTATAGTATAGATGACGTCTATAGTATAGATGACGTCTTTAGTATAGATGACGTCTATAGTATATATGACGTCTATAGTATAGATGACGTCTATAGTATAGATGACGTCTATAGTATAGATGACGTCTATAGTATAGATGACGTCTATAGTATAGATGACGTCTATAGTATAGATGACGTCTATAGTATAGATGACGTCTATAGTATAGATGACGTCTATAGTATAGATGACGTCTATAGTATAGATGACGTCTATAGTATAGATGACGTCTATAGTATAGATGACGTCTATAGTGTAGATGAAGTCTATAGTATAGATGACGTCTATAGTATAGATGACTTCTATAGATGACGTCTATAGTATAGATGACGTCTATAGTATAGATGACGTCTATAGTATAGATGACGTCTATAGTATAGATGACGTCTATAGTACAGATGACGTCTATAGTATAGATGAGGTCTATAGTATAGATGAGGTCTATAGTATAGATGAGGTCTATAGTATAGATGACGTCTATAATATAGATGACGTCTATAATATAGATGACGTCTATAGTATAGATGACATCTATAGTATGGATGACGTCTATAGTATAGATAACGTCTATAGTATAGATGACGTCTATAGTATAGGTGACGTCTATAGTATAGGTGACGTCTATAGTATAGATGACGTCTATAGTATAGATGACGTCTATAGTATAGATGACGTCTATAGTATAGATGACGTCTATAGTATAGATGACGTCTATAGTATAGATGACGTCTATAGTATAGATGACGTCTATAGTATAGATGACGTCTATAGTATAGATGACGTCTATAGTATAGATGACGTCTATAGTATTGATGACGTCTATAGTATAGATGACGTCTATAGTATAGATGACGTCTATAGTATAGATGACGTCTATAGTATAGATGACGTCTATAGTATAGATGAAGTCTATAGTATAGATGACGTCTATAGTATAGATGACGTCTATAGTATAGATGACGTCTATAGTATAGATGACGTCTATAGTATAGATGACGTCTATAGTATAGATGAAGTCTATAGTATAGATGACGTCTGTAGCATAAATGACGTCTAAAGCATAAATGACGTCTATAGTATAGATGACGTCTATTGTATAGATGACGTCTATAGTATAGATGACGTCTATAGTATAGATGACGTCTATGGTACAGATGACGTCTATAGTATAGATGACGTCTATAGTATAGATGACGTCTATAGTACAGATGACGTCTATAGTACAGATGACGTCTATAGTACAGATGACGTCTATAGTACAGATGACGTCTATAGTATAGATGACGTCTATAGTATAGATGACGTCTATAGTATAGATGACATCTATAGTATAGATGACGTCTATAGTATAGATGACATCTATAGTATAGATGACGTCTATAGTATTGATGACATCTATAGTATAGATGACTTCTATAGTATAGATGAAGTCTATAGTATAGATGACGTCTATAGTATAGATGACGTCTATAGTATAGATGACGTCTATAGTATAGATGACGTCTATAGTATAGATGACGTCTATAGTATAGATGACGTCTATAGTATAGATGACGTCTATAGTATAGATGACGTCTATAGTATAGATGACGTCTATAGTATAGATGACGTCTATAGTATAGATGACGTCTATAGTATAGATGACGTCTATAGTATAGATGACGTCTCTAGTATAGAGACGTCTATAGTATAGATGACGTCTATAGTATAGATGACGTCTCTAGTATAGAGACGTCTCTAGTATAGAGACGTCTATAGTATAGATGACGTCTATAGTATAGATGACGTCTATAGTATAGATGACGTCTATAGTATAGATGACGTCTATAGTATAGATGACGTCTATAGTATAGAGACGTCTATAGTATAGATGACGTCTATAGTATAGATGACGTCTATAGTATAGATGACGTCTATAGTATAGATGACGTCTATAGTATAGATGACGTCTATAGTATAGATGACGTCTATAGTATAGATGACGTCTATAGTATAGATGACGTCTATAGTATAGATGACGTCTATAGTATAGATGACGTCTATAGTACAGATGACGTCTATAGTATAGAGACGTCTATAGTATAGAGACGTCTATAGTATAGAGACGTCTATAGTATAGAGACGTCTATAGTATAGATGACGTATAGTCTATAGTACAGATGACTATAGACGTCTATAGTATAGTTGACGTCTATAGTATAGAACACGTCTATAGTATAGATGAAGTCTATAGTATAGATGACGTCTATAGTATAGATGACGTCTCTAGTATAGATGACGTCTATAGTATAGATGACGTCTATAGTATAGATGACGTCTATAGTATAGATGACGTCTATAGTATTGATGACGTCTATAGTATAGATGACGTCTATAGTATAGATGACGTCTATAGTATAGATGACGTCTATAGTATAGATGACGTCTATAGTATAGATGACGTCTATAGTATAGATGAAGTCTATAGTATAGATGACGTCTATAGTATAGATGACGTCTATAGTATAGATGACGTCTATAGTATAGATGACGTCTATAGTATAGATGAAGTCTATAGTATAGATGACGTCTATAGCATAAATGACGTCTAAAGCATAAATGACGTCTATAGTATAGATGACGTCTATTGTATAGATGACGTCTATAGTATAGATGACGTCTATAGTATAGATGACGTCTATGGTACAGATGACGTCTATAGTATAGATGACGTCTATAGTATAGATGACGTCTATAGTACAGATGACGTCTATAGTACAGATGACGTCTATAGTACAGATGACGTCTATAGTACAGATGACGTCTATAGTATAGATGACGTCTATAGTATAGATGACGTCTATAGTATAGATGACATCTATAGTATAGATGACGTCTATAGTATAGATGACATCTATAGTATAGATGACGTCTATAGTATAGATGACATCTATAGTATAGATGACTTCTATAGTATAGATGACGTCTATAGTATAGATGACGTCTATAGTATAGATGACGTCTATAGTATAGATGACGTCTATAGTATAGATGACGTCTATAGTATAGATGACGTCTATAGTATAGATGACGTCTATAGTATAGATGACGTCTATAGTATAGATGACGTCTATAGTATAGATGACGTCTATAGTATAGATGACGTCTATAGTATAGATGACGTCTATAGTATAGATGACGTCTATAGTATAGATGACGTCTCTAGTATAGAGACGTCTATAGTATAGATGACGTCTATAGTATAGATGACGTCTCTAGTATAGAGACGTCTATAGTATAGATGACGTCTATAGTATAGATGACGTCTATAGTATAGATGACGTCTATAGTATAGATGACGTCTATAGTATAGATGACGTCTATAGTATAGAGACGTCTATAGTATAGATGACGTCTATAGTATAGATGACGTCTATAGTATAGATGACGTCTATAGTATAGATGACGTCTATAGTATAGATGACGTCTATAGTATAGATGACGTCTATAGTATAGATGACGTCTATAGTATAGATGACGTCTATAGTATAGATGACGTCTATAGTATAGATGACGTCTTTAGTACAGATGACGTCTATAGTACAGATGACGTCTATAGTATAGAGACGTCTATAGTATAGATGACGTATAGTCTATAGTACAGATGACTATAGACGTCTATAGTATAGTTGACGTCTATAGTATAGAACACGTCTATAGTATAGATGACGTCTATAGTATAGATGACGTCTCTAGTATAGATGACGTCTATAGTATAGATGACGTCTATAGTATAGATGACGTCTATAGTATAGATGACGTCTATAGTATAGATGACGTCTATAGTATAGATGACGTCTATAGTACAGATGACGTCTATAGTATAGATGACGTCTATAGTACAGATGACGTCTATAGTATAGATGACGTCTATAGTATAGATGACGTCTATAGTATAGATGACGTCTATAGTATAGATGACGTCTATAGTATAGATGACGTCTATAGTATAGATGACGTCTATAGTATAGATGACGTCTATAGTATAGATGACGTCTATAGTATAGATGACGTCTATAGTATAGATGACGTCTATAGTATAGATGACGTCTATAGTATAGATGACGTCTACAGTATAGATGATGTCTATAGTATAGATGACGTCTATAGTATAGATGACGTCTATAGTATAGATGACGTCTATAGTATAGATGACGTCTATAGTATAGATAACGTCTATAGTATAGATGACGTCTATAGTATAGATGACGTCTATAGTATAGATGACGTCTATAGTATAGATGACGTCTATAGTATAGATGACGTCTATAGTATAGATGACGTCTATAGTATAGATGACGTCTATAGTATAGATGACGTCTATAGTATAGATGACGTCTATAGTATAGATGACGTCTATAGTATAGATGACGTCTATAGTACAGATGACGTCTATAGTATAGATGACGTCTATAGTATAGATGACGTCTATAGTATAGATGACGTCTATAGTATAGATGACGTCTATAGTATAGATGACGTCTATAGTATAGATGACGTCTATAGTATAGATGACGTCTATAATATAGATGACGTCTATAATATAGATGACGTCTATAGTATAGATGACGTCTATAGTATAGATGACGTCTATTGTATATATGACGTCTATAGTATAGATGACGTCTATAGTACAGATGACGTCTATAGTATAGATGACGTCTATAGTATAGATGACGTCTATAGTATAGATGACGTCTATAGTATAGATGACGTCTATAGTGCAGATGACGTCTATAGTATAGATGACATCTATAGTATAGATGACGTCTATAGTATAGATGACGTCTATATTATAGATGACATCTATAGTATAGATGACGTCTATAGTATAGATGACGTCTATAGTATAGATGACGTCTATAGTATAGATGACGTCTATAGTATAGATGACGTCTATAGTATAGATGACGTCTATAGTATAGATGACGTCTATAGTATAGATGACGTCTATAGTATAGATGACGTCTATAGTATAGATGACGTCTATAGTATAAATGACGTCTATAGTATAGATGACGTCTATAGTATAGATGACGTCTATAGTATAAATGACGTCTATAGTATAGATGACGTCTATAGTATAGATAACGTCTATAATATAGATGACGTCTATAGTATAAATGACGTCTATAATATAGATGACGTCTATAGTATAAATGACGTCTATAATATAGATGACGTCTATAGTATAAATGACGTCTATAGTATAGATGACGTCTATAGTATAAATGACGTCTATAGTATAGATGACGTCTATAGTATAGATGACGTCTATTGTATAGATGACGTCTATAGTATAGATGACGTCTATAGTATAGATGACGTCTATAGTATAAATGACGTCTATAGTATAGATGACGTCTATAGTATAAATGACGTCTGAAGTATAGATGACGTCTATAGTATAAATGACGTCTATAATATAGATTACGTCTATAGTATAGATGACGTCTATATTATAGATGACGTCTATATTATAGATGACGTCTTTAGTACCGATGACGCCTATAGTATAGATGACTTCTATAGTATAGATGACTTCTATAGTATAGATGACGTCTATAGTATAGATGACTTCTATAGTATAGATGACGTCTATAGTATAGATGACGTCTATAGTATAGATGACGTCTATAGTATAGATAACGTCTATAGTATAGATGACGTCTATAGTATAGATGAAGTCTATAGTATAGATGACGTCTATAGCATAAATGACGTCTATAGCATAAATGACGTCTATAGTATAGATGACTTCTATAGTATAGATGACGTCTATAGTATAGATGACGTCTATAGTTTAGATGACGTCTATAGTATAGATGACGTCTATAGTATAGATGACGTCTATAGTATAGATGACGTCTATAGTATAGATGACGTCTATAGTATAGATGACGTCTATAGTATAGATGACGTCTATAGTATAGATGACGTCTATAGTATAGATGACGTCTATAGTATAGATGACGTCTATAGTATAGATGACGTCTATAGTATAGATGACGTCTATAGTATGGATGACGTCTATAGTATAGATGACGTCTATAGTATAGATGAAGTCTATAGTATAGATGACGTCTTTAGTACCGATGACGCCTATAGTATAGATGACTTCTATAGTATAGATGACGTCTATAGTATAGATGACGTCTATAGTATAGATGACGTCTATTGTATAGATGACGTCTATAGTATAGATGACGTCTATAGTACAGATGACGTCTATAGCATAAATGACGTCTATAGTATAGATGACGTCTATAGTATAGATGACGTCTATAGTATAGATGACGTCTATAGTATAGATGACGTCTATAGTATAGATGACGTCTATAGTATAGATGACATCTATAGTATAGATGACTTCTATAGTATAGATGACTTCTATAGTATAGATGACGTCTATAGTATAGATGACTTCTATAGTATAGATGACATCTATAGTATAGATGACATCTATAGTATAGATGACGTCTATAGTTTAGATGACGTCTATAGTATAGATGACGTCTATAGTATAGATGACGTCTATAGTATAGATGACATCTATAGTATAGATGACGTCTATAGTATAGATGACGTCTATAGTATAGATGACATCTATAGTATAGATGACATCTATAGTATAGATGACATCTATAGTATAGATGACATCTATAGTATAGGTGACGTCTATAGTATAGATGACGTCTATAGTATAGATGACGTCTATAGTATAGATGACGTCTATAGTATAGATGACGTCTATAGTATAGATGACGTCTATAGTATAGATGACGTCTATAGTATAGATGACGTCTATAGTATAGATGACGTCTATAGTATAGATGACGTCTATAGTATAGATGACGTCTATAGTATAGATGACGTCTATAGTATAGATGACGTCTATAGTATAGATGACGTCTATAGTATAGATGACGTCTATAGTATAGATGACATCTATAGTATAGATGACGTCTATAGTATAGATGACATCTATAGTATAGATGACGTCTATAGTATAGATGACATCTATAGTATAGATGACGTCTATAGTATAGATGACATCTATAGTATAGATGACGTCTATAGTATAGATGACATCTATAGTATAGATGACGTCTATAGTATAGATGAAGTCTATAGTATAGATGACGTCTATAGTATAGATGACGTCTATAGTATAGATGACGTCTATAGTATAGATGACGTCTATAGTATAGATGACGTCTATAGTATAGATGACGTCTATAGTATAGATGACGTCTATAGTATAGATGACGTCTATAGTATAGATGACGTCTATAGTATAGATGACGTCTATAGTATAGATGACGTCTATAGTATAGATGACGTCTCTAGCATAGAGACGTCTATAGTATAGATGACGTCTATAGTATAGATGACGTCTATAGTATAGATGACGTCTATAGTATAGATGACGTCTATAGTATAGATGACGTCTATAGTATAGAGACGTCTATAGTATAGATGACGTCTATAGTATAGATGACGTCTATAGTATAGATGATGTCTATAGTATAGATGACGTCTATAGTATAGATGACGTCTGTAGTATAGATGATGTCTATAGTATAGATGACGTCTATAGTATAGATGACGTCTATAGTATAGATGACGTCTATAGTATAGATGACGTCTATAGTATAGATGACGTCTATAGTATAGATGACGTCTATAGTATAGATGACGTCTATAGTATAGATGACGTCTATAGTATAGATGACGTCTATAGTACAGATGACGTCTATAGTACAGATGACGTCTATAGTATAGAGACGTCTATAGTATAGATGACGTATAGTCTATAGTACAGATGACGTATAGTCTATAGTACAGATGACTATAGACGTCTATAGTATAGATGACGTCTATAGTATAGAACACGTCTATAGTATAGATGACGTCTATAGTATAGATGACGTCTCTAGTATAGATGACGTCTATAGTATAGATGACGTCTATAGTATAGATGACGTCTATAGTATAGATGACGTCTATAGTATAGATGACGTCTATAGTATAGATGACGTCTATAGTACAGTGAAGGTCTATAGTATAGATGACGTCTATAGTACAGATGACGTCTATAGTATAGATGACGTCTATAGTACAGATGACGTCTATAGTATAGATGACGTCTATAGTATAGATGACGTCTATAGTATAGATGACGTCTATAGTATAGATGACGTCTATAGTATAGATGACGTCTATAGTATAGATTACGTCTATAGTATAGATGACGTCTATAGTATAGATTACGTCTATAGTATAGATGACGTCTATAGTATAGATGACGTCTATAGTATAGATGACGTCTATAGTATAGATGACGTCTATAGTATAGATGACGTCTATAGTATAGATGACGTCTATAGTATAGATGACGTCTATAGTATATATGACGTCTATAGTATAGATGACGTCTATAGTATAGATGACGTCTATAGTATAGATGACGTCTATAGTATAGATGACGTCTATAGTATAGATGACGTCTATAGTATAGATGACGTCTATAGTATATATGACGTCTATAGTATAGATGACGTCTATAGTATAGATGACGTCTATAGTATAGATGACGTCTATAGTATAGATGACGTCTATAGTATAGATGACGTCTATAGTATAGATGACGTCTATAGTATAGATGACGTCTATAGTATAGATGACGTCTATAGTATAGATGACGTCTATAGTATAGATGACGTCTATAGAATAGATGACGCCTATAGTATAGAAACGTCTATAGAATAGATGACGCCTATAGTATAGAAACGTCTATAGCATAGAGACGTCTATAGTATAGATGACGTCTATAGTATAGATAACGTCTATAGTATAGATGACGTCTATAGTATAGATGACGTCTACAGTATAGATGACGTCTATAGTATAGATGACGTCTATAGTATAGATGACGTCTATAGTTTAGATGACGTCTATAGTATAGATGACGTCTATAGTTTAGATGACGTCTATAGTATAGATGACGTCTATAATATAGATGACGTCTCTAGTATAGAGACGTCTATAGTATAGATGACGTCTATAGTATAGATGACGTCTATAGTATAGATGACGTCTATAGTATAGATGACGTCTATAGTATACATGACGTCTATAGTATAGATGACGTCTATAGTATAGATGACGTCTATAGTATAGATGACGTCTCTAGTATAGAGACGTCCATAGTATAGATGACGTCTAAAGTATAGATGACGTCTATAGTATAGATGACGTCTATAGTATAGATGACGTCTATAGTATAGATGACGTCTATTGTATAGATGACGTCTATAGTATAGATGACGTCTATAGTATAGATGACGTCTATAGTATAGATGACGTCTATTGTATAGATGACGTCTATAGTATAGATGACGTCTATAGTACAGATGACGTCTATAGTATAGATGACGTCTATAGTATAGATGACGTCTATAGTATAGATGACGTCTAAAGTATAGATGACATCTATAGTATAGGTGACGTCTATAGTATAGATGACATCTATAGTATAGATGACGTCTATAGTATAGATGACGTCTATAGTATTGATGACGTCTATAGTATAGATGACGTCTATAGTATAGATGACGTCTATAGTATAAATGACGTCTATAGTATAGATGACGTCTATAGTATAGATGACGTCTATAGTATAGATGACGTCTATAGTATAGATGACGTCTATAGTATAGATGACGTCTATAGTATAGATGACGTCTATAGTATAGATGACGTCTATAGTATAGATGACGTCTATAGTATAGATGACGTCTATAGTATAGATGACGTCTATAGTATAGATGACGTCTATAGTATAGATGACGTCTATAGTATAGATGACGTCTATAGTATAGATGACGTCTATAGTATAGATGACGTCTATAGTATAGATGACGTCTATAGTATAGATGACGTCTATAGTATAGATGACGTCTATAGTATAGATGACGTCTATAGTATAGATGACGTCTATAGTATAGATGACGTCTATAGTATAGATGACGTCTATAGTATAGATGACGTCTATAGTATAGATGACGTCTATAGTATAGATGACGTCTATAGTATAGATGACGTCTATAGTATAGATAACGTCTATAGTATAGATAACGTCTATAGTATAGATGACGTCTCTAGTATAGAGACGTCTATAGTATAGATGACGTCTATAGTATAGATGACGTCTATAGTATAGATGACGTCTATAGTATAGATGACGTCTATAGTATAGATGACGTCTATAGTATAGATGACGTCTATTGTATAGATGACGTCTATAGTATAGATGATGTCTATATAGATGACGTCTATTGTATAGATGACGTCTATAGTATAGATGACGTCTATAGTACAGATGACGTCTATAGTATAGATGACGTCTATAGTATAGATGACGTCTATAGTATAGATGACGTCTATAGTACAGATGACGTCTATAGTACAGATGACGTCTATATAGATGACGTCTATTGTATAGATGACGTCTATAGTATAGATGACGTCTAAAGTACAGATGACGTCTATAGTATAGATGACGTCTATTGTATAGATGACGTCTATATTATAGATGACGTCTATATTATAGATGACGTCTTTAGTACCGATGACGCCTATAGTATAAATGACTTCTATAGTATAGATGACGTCTATAGTATAGATGACTTCTATAGTATAGATGACGTCTATAGTATAGATGACGTCTATAGTATAGATGACGTCTATTGTATAGATGACGTCTATAGTATAGATGACGTCTATATAGATGACGTCTATTGTATAGATGACGTCTATAGTATAGATGACGTCTATAGTACAGATGACGTCTATAGTATAGATGACGTCTATAGTATAGATGACATCTATAGTATAGATGACGTCTATAGTATAGATGACGTCTATAGTATAGATGACATCTATAGTATAGATGACGTCTATAGTATAGATGACGTCTATAGTATAGATGACGTCTATAGTATAGATGACGTCTATAGTATAGATGACGTCTATAGTATAGATGACGTCTATAGTATAGATGACGTCTATAGTATAGATGACGTCTATAGTATAGATGACGTCTATAGTATAGATGACGTCTATAGTATAGATGACGTCTATAGTATAGATGACGAATATAGTATTGATGACGTCTATAATATAGATGACGTCTATAGTATAAATGACGTCTATAGTATAGATGACGTCTATAGTATAGATGACGTCTATAGTATAGATGACGTCTATAGTATAAATGACGTCTATAGTATAGATGACGTCTATAGTATAGATGACGTCTATAGTATAGATGACGTCTATAGTATAGATGACGTCTATAGTATAAATGACGTCTAAAGTATAGATGATGTCTATAGTATAAATGACGTCTATAGTATAGATTACGTCTATAGTATAGATGACGTCTATATTATAGATGACGTCTATATTATAGATGACGTCTTTAGTACCGATGACGCCTATAGTATAGATGACTTCTATAGTATAGATGACTTCTATAGTATAGATGACGTCTATAGTATAGATGACTTCTATAGTATAGATGACGTCTATAGTATAGATGACGTCTATAGTATAGATTACGTCTATAGTGTAGATGACGTCTATAGTATAGATGAAGTCTATAGTATAGATGACGTCTATAGTATAGATGAAGTCTATAGTATAGATGACGTCTATAGCATAAATGACGTCTATAGCATAAATGACGTCTATAGTATAGATGACTTCTATAGTATAGATGGCGTCTATAGTATAGATGACGTCTATAGTATAGATGACGTCTATAGTATAGATGACGTCTATAGTATAGATGACGTCTATAGTATAGATGACGTCTATAGTATTGATGACGTCTATAGTATAGATGACGTCTATAGTATAGATGACGTCTATATTATAGATGACGTCTATAGTATAGATGACGTCTATAGTATAGATGACTTCTATAGTATAGATGACGCCTATAGTATAGATGACGTCTATAGTATAGATGACGTCTATAGTATAGATGACGTCTATAGTATAGATGACGTCTATAGTATAGATAACGTCTATAGTATAGATGACGTCTCTAGTATAGAGACGTCTATAGTATAGATGACGTCTATAGTATAGATGACGTCTATAGTATAGATGACGTCTATAGTATAGATGACGTCTATAGTATAGATGACGTCTATTGTATAGATGACGTCTATAGTATAGATGACGTCTATATAGATGACGTCTATTGTATAGATGACGTCTATAGTATAGATGACGTCTATAGTACAGATGACGTCTATAGTATAGATGACGTCTATAGTATAGATGACGTCTATAGTACAGATGACGTCTATAGTACAGATGACGTCTATATAGATGACGTCTATTGTATAGATGACGTCTATAGTATAGATGACGTCTATAGTACAGATGACGTCTATAGTATAGATGACGTCTATTGTATAGATGACGTCTATAGCATACATGACGTCTATAGCATAAATGACGTCTATAGTATAGATGACTTCTATAGTATAAATGGCGTCTATAGTATAGATGACGTCTATAGTATAGATGACGTCTATAGTATAGATGACGTCTATAGTATAGATGACGTCTATAGTATAGATGACGTCTATAGTATAGATGACGTCTATAGTATTGATGACGTCTATAGTATAGATGACGTCTATAGTAGAGATGACGTCTATAGTATAGATGAAGTCTATAGTATAGATGACGTCTTTAGTACCGATGACGCCTATAGTATAGATGACTTCTATAGTATAGATGACGTCTATAGTATAGATGACGTCTATAGTATAGATGACGTCTATTGTATAGATGACGTCTATAGTATAGATGACGTCTATAGTACAGATGACGTCTATAGTATAGATGACGTCTATAGTATAGATGACGTCTATAGTATAGATGACGTCTATAGTATAGATGACGTCTATAGTACAGATGACGTCTATAGTACAGATGACGTCTATAGTATAGATGACATCTATAGTATAGATGACGTCTATAGTATAGATGACGTCTATAGTATAGATGACATCTATAGTATAGATGACATCTATAGTATAGATGACATCTATAGTATAGATGACGTCTATAGTATAGATGACGTCTATAGTATAGATGACGTCTATAGTATAGATGACGTCTATAGTATAGATGACGTCTATAGTATAGATGACGTCTATAGTGTAGATGACGTCTATAGTATAGATGACGTCTATAGTATAGATGACGTCTATAGTATAGATGACGTCTATGGTATAGATGACGTCTATAGTATAGATGACGTCTATAGTATAGATTACGTCTATAGTATAGATGACGTCTATAGTATAGATGACGTCTATAGTATAGATGACGTCTATAGTTTAGATGACGTCTATAGTATAGATGACGTCTCTAGTATAGAGACGTCTATAGTATAGATGAAGTCTATAGTATAGATGACATCTATAGTATAGATGACATCTATAGTATAGATGACATCTATAGTATAGATGACATCTATAGTATAGATGACATCTATAGTATAGATGACATCTATAGTATAGATGACATCTATAGTATAGATGACGTCTATAGTATAGATGACGTCTATAGTATAGATGACGTCTATAGTATAGATGACGTCTATAGTATAGATGACGTCTATAGTATAGATGACGTCTATAGTTTAGATGACGTCTATAGTATAGATGACGTCTATAGTATAGATGACGTCTATAGTATAGATGACGTCTATAGTATAGATGACGTCTATAGTATAGATGACGTCTATTGTATAGATGACGTCTATAGTATAGATGACGTCTATAGTATAGATGACGTCTATAGTATAGATGACGTCTATAGTATAGATGACGTCTATAGTACAGATGACGTCTATAGTACAGATGACGTCTATAGTATAGATGACATCTATAGTATAGATGACATCTATAGTATAGATGACGTCTATAGTATAGATGACGTCTATAGTATAGATGACGTCTATAGTATAGATGACGTCTATAGTATAGATGACGTCTATAGTATAGATGACGTCTATAGTATAGATAACGTCTATAGTATAGATGACGTCTATAGTATAGATGACGTCTATAATATAGATGACGTCTATAGTATAAATGACGTCTATAATATAGATGACGTCTATAGTATAAATGACGTCTATAGTATAGATGACGTCTATAGTATAAATGACGTCTATAGTATAGATGACGTCTATAGTATAGATGACGTCTATAGTATAGATGACGTCTATAGTATAAATGACGTCTATAGTATAGATGACATCTATAGTATAGATGACATCTATAGTATAGATGACATCTATAGTATAGATGACGTCTATAGTATAGATGACGTCTATAGTATAGATGACGTCTATAGTATAGATGACGTCTATAGTATAGATGACGTCTATAGTATAGATGACGTCTATAGTATAGATGACGTCTATAGTATAGATGACGTCTATAGTATAGATGACGTCTATAGTATAGATGACGTCTATAGTATAGATGACGTCTATAGTATAGATGACGTCTATAGTATAGATGACGTCTATAGTATAGATGACGTCTATAGTATAGATGACGTCTATAGTATAGATGACGTCTATAGTATAGATGACGTCTATAGTATAGATGACGTCTATAGTATAGATGACGTCTATGGTATAGATGACGTCTATAGTATAGATGACGTCTATAGTATAGATGACGTCTCTAGTATAGAGACGTCTATAGTATAGATGACGTCTCTAGTATAGAGACGTCTATAGTATAGATGAAGTCTATAGTATATATGACATCTATAGTATAGATGACGTCTATAGTATAGATGACGTCTATAGTATAGATGACGTCTATAGTATAGATGACGTCTATAGTATAGATGACGTCTTTAGTATAGGGACGTCTATAGTATAGATGACGTCTATAGTATAGATGACGTCTATAGTATAAATGACGTCTATAGTATAGATGACGTCTATTGTATAGATGACGTCTATAGTATAGATGACGTCTATAGTACAGATGACGTCTATAGTATAGATGACGTCTATAGTATAGATGACGTCTATAGTATAGATGACGTCTATAGTACAGATGACGTCTATAGTACAGATGACGTCTATAGTATAGATGACATCTATAGTATAGATGACGTCTATTGTATAGATGACGTCTATAGTATAGATGACATCTATAGTATAGATGACGTCTATAGTATAGATGACGTCTATAGTATAGATGACGTCTATAGTATAGATGACGTCTATAGTATAGATAACGTCTATAGTATAGATGACGTCTATAGTATAGATGACGTCTATAATATAGATGACGTCTATAGTATAAATGACGTCTATAGTATAGATGACGTCTATAGTATAAATGACGTCTATAGTATAGATGACGTCTATAGTATAGATGACGTCTATAGTATAGATGACGTCTATAGTATAGATGACGTCTATAGTATAAATGACGTCTATAGTATAGATGACGTCTATAGTATAAATGACGTCTAAAGTATAGATGACGTCTATAGTATAAATGACGTCTAAAGTATAGATTACGTCTATAGCATAGATGACGTCTATATTATAGATGACGTCTATATTATAGATGACGTCTTTAGTACCGATGACGCCTATAGTATAGATGACTTCTATAGTATAGATGACTTCTATAGTATAGATGACTTCTATAGTATAGATGACGTCTATAGTATAGATGACTTCTATAGTATAGATGACGTCTATAGTATAGATGACGTCTATAGTATAGATGACGTCTATAGTATAGATGACGTCTATAGTATAGATGACGTCTATAGTATAGATGACGTTTATAGTATAGATGACGTCTATAGTATAGATGAAGTCTATAGTATAGATGACGTCTATAGCATAAATGACGTCTATAGCATAAATGACGTCTATAGTATAGATGACTTCTATAGTATAGATGAATTCTATAGTATAGATGAATTCTATAGTATAGATGGCGTCTATAGTATAGATGACGTCTATAGTATAGATGACGTCTATAGTATAGATGACGTCTATAGTATAGTTGACGTCTATAGTATAGATGACGTCTATAGTACAGATGACGTCTATAGTATAGATGACGTCTATAGTATAGATGACGTCTATAGTATAGATGACGTCTATAGTACAGATGACATCTATAGTACAGATGACGTCTATAGTATAGATGACATCTATAGTATAGATGACGTCTATAGTATAGATGACATCTATAGTATAGATGACGTCTATAGTATAGATGACGTCTATAGTATAGATGACGTCTATAGTATAGATGACGTCTATAGTATAGATGACGTCTATTGTATAGATGACGTCTAGAGTATAGATAACGTCTATTGTATAGATGACGTCTATAGTGTAGATGACGTCTATAGTATAGATGACGTCTATAGTATAGATGACGTCTATAGTATAGATGACGTCTATAGTATAGATGACGTCTATAGTATAGATGACGTCTATAGTATAGATGACGTCTATAGTATAGATGACGTCTATAGTATAGATGACGTCTATATTATAGATGACGTCTATAGTATAGATGACGTCTATAGTATAGATGACGTCTCTAGTATAGATGACTTCTATAGTATAGATGACTTCTATAGTATAGATGGCGTCTATAGTATAGATGACGTCTATAGTATAGATGACGTCTATAGTATAGATGACGTCTATAGTATAGATGACGTCTATAGTATTGATGACGTCTATAGTATAGATGACGTCTATAGTATTGATGACGTCTATAGTATAGATGACGTCTATAGTACAGATGACGTCTATTGTTTAGATGACGTCTATAGTATAGATGACGTCTATAGTATAGATGACGTCTATAGTATAGATGACGTCTATATTATAGATGACGTCTATAATATAGATGACGTCTATATTATAGATGACGTCTATAATATAGATGACGTCTATATTATAGATGACGTCTATAATATAGATGACGTCTATATTATAGATGACTTCTATAGTATAGATGACGTCTATAGTATAGATGACGTCTATAGTATAGATGACGTCTATAGTATACATGACGTCTATAGTATAGATGACGTCTATAGTATAGATGACGTCTATAGTATAGATGACGTCTATAGTATAGATGACGTCTATAGTATAGATGACGTCTATAGTATAGATGACGTCTATAGTATAGATGACGTCTATAGTATAGATGACGTCTATAGTATAGATGACGTCTATAGTATAGATGACGTCTATAGTATAGATGACGTCTATAGTATAGATGACGTCTATAGTATAGATGACGTCTATAGTATAGATGACGTCTATAGTATAGATGACGTCTATAGTATAGATGACGTCTATAGTATAGATGACGTCTATAGTATAGATGACGTCTATAGTATAGATGACGTCTATAGTATAGATGACGTCTATAGTATAGATGACGTCTATAGTATAGATGACGTCTATAGTATAGATGACGTCTATAGTATAGATGACGTCTATTGTATAGATGACGTCTATAGTATAGATAACGTCTATTGTATAGATGACGTCTATAGTGTAGATGACGTCTATAGTATAGATGACGTCTATAGTATAGATGACGTCTATAGTATAGATGACGTCTATAGTATAGATGACGTCTATTGTATAGATGACGTCTATAGTATAGATGACGTCTATAGTATAGATGACGTCTATAGTATAGATGACGTCTATAGTATAGATGACGTCTATAGTATAGATGACGTCTATAGTACAGATGACGTCTATAGTATAGATGACGTCTATAGTACAGATGACGTCTATAGTACAGATGACGTCTATAGTACAGATGACGTCTATAGTACAGATGACGTCTATAGTATAGATGATATCTATAGTATAGATGACGTCTATAGTATAGATGACGTCTATAGTATAGATGACGTCTATAGTATAGATGACATCTATAGTATAGATGACGTCTATAGTATAGATGACGTCTATAGTATAGATGACGTCTATAGTATAGATGACGTCTATAGTATAGATGACGTCTATTGTATAGATGACGTCTATAGTATAGATAACGTCTATTGTATAGATGACGTCTATAGTGTAGATGACGTCTATAGTATAGATGACGTCTATAGTATAGATGACGTCTATAGTATAGATGACGTCTATAGTATAGATGACGTCTATAGTATAGATGACGTCTATAGTATAGATGACGTCTATAGTATAGATGACGTCTATAGTATAGATGACGTCTATATTATAGATGACGTCTATAGTATAGATGACGTCTATAGTATAGATGACGTCTCTAGTATAGATGACTTCTATAGTATAGATGACTTCTATAGTATAGATGGCGTCTATAGTATAGATGACGTCTATAGTATAGATGACGTCTATAGTATAGATGACGTCTATAGTATAGATGACGTCTATAGTATTGATGACGTCTATAGTATAGATGACGTCTATAGTATAGATGAAGTCTATAGTATAGATGACGTCTTTAGTACCGATGACGCCTATAGTATAGATGACTTCTATAGTATAGATGACGTCTATAGTATAGATGACGTCTATAGTATAGATGACGTCTATTGTATAGATGACGTCTATAGTATAGATGACGTCTATAGTACAGATGACGTCTATAGTATAGATGACGTCTATAGTATAGATGACGTCTATAGTATAGATGACGTCTATAGTACAGATGACGTCTATAGTATAGATGACGTCTCTAGTATAGAGACGTCTATAGTATAAATTACGTCTATAGTATAGATGACGTCTATAGTATAAATGACGTCTATAGTATAGATGACGTCTATTGTATAGATGACGTCTATAGTATAGATGACGTCTATAGTATAGATGACGTCTATAGTATAGATGACGTCTATAGTATAGATGACGTCTATAGTACAGATGACGTCTATAGTATAGATGACGTCTATAGTACAGATGACGTCTATAGTACAGATGACGTCTATAGTACAGATGACGTCTATAGTATAGATGATATCTATAGTATAGATGACGTCTATAGTATAGATGACGTCTATAGTATAGATGACGTCTATAGTATTGATGACGTCTATAGTATAGATGACGTCTATAGTAAAGATGACGTCTATAGTAAAGATGACGTCTAAAGTATAGATGACGTCTATAGTATAGATGACGTCTATAGTATAGATGACGTCTATCGTATAGATGACGTCTATAGTATAGATGACGTCTATAGTATAGAGACGTCTATAGTATAGATGACGTCTATAGTATAGATGACGTCTATAGTATAGATGACGTCTATAGTATAGATGACGTCTATAGTATAGATGACGTCTATAGTATAGATGACGTCTATAGTATAGATGACGTCTATAGTATAGATGACGTCTATAGTATAGATGACGTCTATAGTATAGATGACGTCTATAGTATAGATGACGTCTATAGTATAGATGACGTCTATAGTATAGATGACGTCTATAGTATAGATGACGTCTATAGTATAGAAGATGTCTATAGTATAGATGACGTCTATAGTATAGATGACGTCTATAGTATAGATGGCTTCTATAGTATAGATGACGTCTACAGTATAGATGACGTCTATAGTATAGATGACGTCTATAGTATAGATGACGTCTATAGTATAGATGACGTCTATAGTATAGATGACGTCTATAGTATAGATGACGCCTATAGTATAGATGACGTCTATAGTATAAATGACGTCTATAGTATAGATGACGTCTATAGTATAGATGACGTCTATAGTATAAATGACGTCTATGGTATAGATGACGTCTCTAGAATAGATGACGTCTATGGTATAGATGAGGTCTATAGTATAGATGACGTCTATAGAGTCAATGACGTCTAAAGTATAGATGACGTCTATAGTTTAAATGACGTCTATAGTATAGATGACGTCTATATTATAGATGACGTCTATAGTATAGATGACGTCTATAGTATAGATGACGTCTATAGTATAGATGACGTCTATAGTATAGATGACGTCTATAGTATAGATGAAGTCTATAATATAGATGACGTCTATAGTATAGATGAAGTCTATAGTATAGATGACGTCTATAGTATAGATGAAGTCTATAGTATAGATGACGTCTATAGTATAGATGACGTCTATAGTATGGATGACGTCTATAGTATAGATGACGTCTATAGTATAGATGACGTCTATAGTATAGATGACGTCTATAGTATAGATGACGTCTATAGTATAGATGACGTCTATAGAATAGATGACGTCTATAGTATAGATGGCGTCTATAGTATAGATGACGTCTATAGTATAGATGACGTCTATAGTATAGATGACGTCTATAGTATAGATGACGTCTATAATATAGATGACGTCTATAGTATAAATGAAGTCTATAGTATAGATGACGTCTATAGTATAAATGACGTCAATAGTATAGATGACGTCTATAGTATAGATGACGTATATAGTATAGATGACGTCTATAGTATAGATGACGTCTATAGTATAAATGACGTCTATAGTATAGATGACGTCTATAGTATAAATGACGTCTAAAGTATAGATGACGTCTATAGTATAAATGACGTCTATAGTATAGATGACGTCTATAGTACAGATGACGTCTATAGTATAGATGACGTCTATAGTATTGATGACGTCTATAGTATAGATGACGTCTATAGTACAGATGACGTCTATTGTTTAGATGACGTCTATAGTATAGATGACGTCTATAGTATAGATGACGTCTATAGTATAGATGACGTCTATAATATAGATGACGTCTATAGTATAAATGACGTCTATAGTATAGATGACGTCTATAGTATTGATGACGTCTATAGTATAGATGACGTCTATAGTACAGATGACGTCTATAGTATAGATGACGTCTATAGTATTGATGACGTCTATAGTATAGATGACGTCTATAGTACAGATGACGTCTATTGTTTAGATGACGTCTATAGTATAGATGACGTCTATAGTATAGATGACGTCTATAGTATAGATGACGTCTATATTATAGATGACGTCTATAATATAGATGACGTCTATATTATAGATGACGTCTATAATATAGATGACGTCTATATTATAGATGACGTCTATAATATAGATGACGTCTATATTATAGATGACTTCTATAGTATAGATGACGTCTATAGTATAGATGACGTCTATAGTATAGATGACGTCTATAGTATAGATGACGTCTATAGTATAGATGACGTCTATAGTATACATGACGTCTATAGTATAGATGACGTCTATAGTATAGATGACGTCTATAGTATAGATGACGTCTATAGTATAGATGACGTCTATAGTATAGATGACGTCTATAGTATAGATGACGTCTATAGTATAGATGACGTCTATAGTATAGATGACGTCTATAGTATAGATGACGTCTATAGTATAGATGACGTCTATAGTATAGATGACGTCTATAGTATAGATGACGTCTATAGTATAGATGACGTCTATAGTATAGATGACGTCTATAGTATAGATGACGTCTATAGTATAGATGACGTCTATAGTATAGATGACGTCTATAGTATAGATGACGTCTATAGTATAGATGACGTCTATATTATAGATGACGTCTATAGTATAGATGACGTCTATAGTATAGATGATGTCTATAGTATAGATGATGTCTATAGTATAGATGACGTCTATAGTATAGATGACGTCTATAGTATAGATGATGTCTACAGTATAGATGAGGTCTATAGTATAGATGAGGTCTATAGTATAGATGAGGTCTATAGTATAGATGAGGTCTATAGTATAGATGAGGTCTATAGTATAGATGACGTCTATAGTATAGATGAGGTCTATAGTATAGATGACGTCTATAGTATAGATGACGTCTATAGTATAGATGACGTCTATAGTAAAGATCAGGTCTATAGTATAGATGAGGTCTATAGTATAGATGAGGTCTATAGTATAGATGAGGTCTATAGTATAAATGACGTCTATAGTATAGATGACGTCTATTGTATAGATGACGTCTATAGTATACTATAGATGACGTCTATAGTGTAGATGACGTCTAGAGTATAGATGACGTCTAGAGTATAGATGACGTCTATAGTATAGATGACGTCTGCAGTATAGATGACGTCTATAGTATAGATGGCGTCTATAGTATAGATGACTTCTATAGTATAGATGACGTCTATAGTATACATGACGTCTATAGTATAGATGACGTCTATAGTATATTATAGATGACGTCTATAGTATAGATGAAGTCTATAGTATAGATGACGTCTATAGTATAGATGAAGTCTATAGTATAGATGACGTCTATAGTATAGATGAAGTCTATAGTATAGATGACGTCTATAGTATAGTTGAAGTCTATAGTATAGATGACGTCTATAGTATAGATGAAGTCTATAGTATAGATGACGTCTATAGTATAGATGACGTCTATAGTATAGATGACGTCTATAGTATAGATGAAGTCTATAGTATAGGTGACGTCTTTACTACCGATGACGCCTTCTATAGTATGGATGACGTCTATAGTATAGATGACGTCTATAGTATAGATGACGTCTATAGTATAGATGACGTCTATAGTATAGATGACGTCTGTTGTATAGATGACGTCTATAGTATAGATGAAGTCTATAGTATAGATGACGTCTATAGTATAGATGACGTCTATAGTATAGATGACGTCTATAGTATAGATGACGTCTATAGTATAGATGACGTCTATAGTATAGATGACGTCTATAGTATAGATGACGTCTATAGTATAGATGACGTCTATAGTATAAATGGCGCCTATAGTATAGATGACGTCTATAGTATAGATGACGCCTATAGTAAAGATGACGTCTTTAGTATAGATGACGTCTATAGTATAGATGACGTCTATAGTATAGATGACGTCTATAGTATAGATGACGTCTATAGTATAGATGACGTCTATAGTAAAGATAACGCCTATAGTAAAGATGACGTCTATAGTAAAGATGACGTCTACATTAAAGATGACGTCAATAGCATAGATGACGTCTATAGTATAGATGACGTCTATAGTATAGATGACGTCTATAGTATAGATGACGTCTACATTATAGATGACGTCTATAGTATAAATGACGTCAATAGTATAGATGACGTCTATAGTATAGATGAAGTCTATAGTATAGATGACGTCTATAGTATAGATGACGTCTATAGTATAGATGACGTCTATAGTATAGATGACGTCTATATTATAGATCAAGTCTACAGTATAGATGACGTCTATAGTATAGATGACGTCTATAGTATAGATGACGTCTATAGTATAGATGACGTCTATAGTATAGATGACGTCTATAGTAAAGATGACGTCTATAGTAAAGATGACGTCTATAGTAAAGATGACGTCTATAGTAAAGATGACGTCTACATTATAGATGACGTCTATAGTATTAATGACGTCAATAGTATAGATGACGTCTATAGTATAGATGACGTCTATAGTATAGATGACGTCTATAGTATAGATGAGGTCTATAGTATAGATGACGTCTATAATATAGATGACGTCTATAGTATAGATGACGTCTGTAGTATAGATGACGTCTATAGTATAGATGACGTCTATAGTATAGATGACGTCTATAGTATAGATGACGTCTATAGTATAGATGACGTCTATAGTATAGATGACGTCTGTAGTATAGATGACGTCTATAGTATAGATGACGTCTATAGTATAGATGACGTCTATAGTATAGATGACGTCTATAGTATAGATGACGTCTATAGTATAGATGACGTCTATAGTATAGATGACGTCTATAGTATAGATGACGTCTATAGTATAGATGACGTCTATAGTATAGATGACGTCTATAGTATAGATGACGTCTATAGTATAAGTGACGTCTATAGTATAAGTGACGTCTATAGTATAGATGACGTCTATAGTATAGATGACGTCTATAGTATAGATGACGTCTATAGTATAGATGATGTCTATAGTATAGATGACGTCTATAGTATAGATGATGTCTATAGTATAGATGACGTCTATAGTATATAGTATAGTATAGATGACGTCTATAGTATAGATAACGTCTATAGTACAGATGACGTCTGTAGTATAGATGACGTCTATAGTATAGATGACATCTATAGTATAGATGACGTCGATAGTATAGATGACGTCTGTAGTATAGATGACGTCGATAGTATAGATGACGTCTATAGTATAGATGACGTCTATAGTATAGATGACGTCTATAGTATAGATGACGTCTATAGTATAGATGACGTCTATAGTATAGATGACGTCTATAGTATAGATGACGTCTATAGTATAGATGACGTCTATAGTAAAGATGACGTCTACATTATAGATGACGTCTATAGTATAAATGACGTCAATAGTATAGATGACGTCTATAGTATATATGACGTCTATAGTATAGATGACGTCTATAGTATAGATGACGTCTATAGTATAGATGACGTCTATAGTATAGATGACGTCTATAGTATAGATGACGTCTATATTATAGATCACGTCTACAGTATAGATGACGTCTATAGTAAAGATGACGTCTATAGTAAAGATGACGTCTACATTATAGATGACGTCAATAGTATAGATGACGTCTATAGTATAGATGACGTCTATAGTATAGATGACGTCTATAGTATAGATGACGTCTATAGTATAGATGACGTCTATAGTATAGATGACGTCTATAGTATAGATGACGTCTATAGTATAGATGACGTCTATAGTATAGATGACGTCTATAGTATAGATGACGTCTATAGTAAAGATGACGTCTATAGTAAAGATGACGTCTACATTATAGATGACGTCAATAGTATAGATGACGTCTATAGTATAGATGACGTCTATAGTATAGATGACGTCTATAGTATAGATGACGTCTATAGTATAGATGACGTCTATAGTATAGATGACGTCTATAGTATAGATGACGTCTATAGTATAGATGACGTCTATAGTATAGATGACTTCTATAGTATAGATGACGTCATCTATACTATAGATGACGTCTGTAGTATAGATGACGTCTATAGTATAGATGACGTCTATAGTATAGATGACGTCTGTAGTATAGGTGACGTCTATAGTATAGATGACGTCTATAGTATAGATGACGTCTATAGTATAGATGACGTCTATAGTATAGATGACGTCTATAGTATAGATGACGTCTATAGTATAGTTGACGTCTATAGTATAGATGACGTCTATAGTATAGATGACGTCTATAGTATAGATGACGTCTATAGTACAGATGACGTCTATAGTATAGATGACGTCTATAGTATAGATGACGTCTATAGTATAGATGACGTCTATAGTATAGTTGACGTCTATAGTATAGATGACGTCTATAGTATAGATGACGTCTATAGTATAGATGACGTCTATAGTACAGATGACGTCTATAGTATAGATGACGTCTATAGTATAGATGACGTCTATAGTATAGATGACGTCTATAGTATAGATGACGTCTATAGTATAGATGACGTCTATAGTATAGATGACGTCTATAGTATAGATGACGTCTATAGTATAGATGACGTCTATAGTATAGATGACGTCTATAGTATAGATGACGTCTATAGTATAGATGACCTCTATAGTATAGATGACGTCTATAGTAAAGATGACGTCTATAGTAAAGATGACGTCTACATTATAGATGACGTCTATAGTATAAAAGACGTCAATAGTATAGATGACGTCTATAGTATATATGACGTCTATAGTATAGATGACGTCTATAGTATAGATGACGTCTATAGTAAAGATGACGTCTATAGTATAGATGACGTCAATAGTATAGATGACGTCTATATTATAGATCACGTCTACAGTATAGATGACGTCTATAGTATGGATGACGTCTATAGTATAGATGACGTTTATAGTATAGATGACGTCTATAGTATAGATGACGTCTATAGTAAAGATGACGTCTATAGTAAAGATGACGTCTATAGTAAAGATGACGTCTGCATTATAGATGACGTCTATAGTATAGATGACGTCTATAGTATAGATGACGTCTATAGTATAGATGACGTCTATAGTATAGATGACGTCTATAGTATAGATGACGTCTATAGTATAGATGACGTCTATAGTATAGATGACGTCTATAGTATAGATGACGTCTATAGTATAGATGACGTCTGTAGTATAGATGACGTCATCTATACTATAGATGACGTCTGTAGTATAGATGATGTCTATAGTATAGATGACGTCTATAGTATAGATGACGTCTGTAGTATAGGTGACGTCTATAGTATAGATGACGTCTATAGTATAGATGACGTCTATAGTATAGATGACGTCTATAGTATAGATGACGTCTACGGTATAGATGACGTCTATTGTATAGATGACGTCTATAGTATAGAAGACGTCAATAGTATAGATGACGTCTATAGCATAGATGACGTCTATAGTATGGATGACGTCTATAGTATAGATGACGTCTATAGTATAGATGACGTCTATAGTATAGATGACGTCTATAGTATAGATGACGCCAATAGTATAGATGACGCCAATAGTAGATGATGTCTATAGTATAGATGACGTCTATAGTATAGATGATGTCTATAGTATAGATGACGTCTATAGTATAGATGACGTCTATAGTATAGATGACGTCTGTAGTATAGATGACGTCTATAGTATAGATGACGTCTATAGTATAGATGACGTCTATAGTACAGATGACGTCTATAGTATAGATGACGTCTATAGTATAGATGACGTCTATAGTATAGATGACGTCTATAGTATAGATGACGTCTATAGTATAGATGATGTCTATAGTATAGAGACGTCTATAGTATAGATGACGTCTATAGTATAGATGACGTCTATACGTCTATAGTATAGATGACGTCTATAGTATAGATGACGTCTATAGTATAGATGACGTCTATAGTATAGATGACGTCTATAGTACAGATGACGTCTATAGTACAGATGACGTCTATAGTACAGATGATGTCTATAGTATAGAGACGTCTATAGTATAGATGACGTCTATAGTATAGAACACGTCTATAGTATAGAACACGTCTATAGTATAGATGACGTCTATAGTATAGATGACGTCTATAGTATAGATGACGTCTATAGTATAGATGACGTCTATAGTATAGATGACGTCTATAGTATAGATGACGTCTATAGTATAGATGACGTCTATAGTATAGATGACGTCTATAGTATAGATGACGTCTATAGTATAGATGACGACTATAGTATAGATGACGTCTATAGTATAGATGACGTCTATAGTATAGATGACGTCTATAGTACAGATGACGTCTATAGTATAGATGACGTCTATAGTACAAATGACGTCTATAGTATAAATGACGTCTATAGTATAGATGACGTCTATAGTATAGATGACGTCTATAGTATAAATGACGTCTTTAGTATAGATGACGTCTATAGTATAGATGACGTCTATAGTATAGATGACGTCTATAGTATAGATGACGTCTATAGTATAGATGACGTCTATAGTATAGATGACGTCTATAGTATAGATGACGTCTATAGTATAGAGACGTCTATAGTATAGATGACGTCTATAGTATAGATGACGTCTATAGTATAGATGACGTCTATAGTATAGATGACGTCTATAGTATAGATGAAGTCTATAGTATAGATGACGTCTATAGTATAGATGACGTCTATAGTATAGATGACGTCTATAGTATAGATGACGTCTATAGTATAGATGACGTCTATAGTATAGATGACGTCTATAGTATAGATGATGTCTATGGTATAGACGACGTCTATAGTATAGATGACGTCTATAGTTTAGATGACGTCTATAGTATAGATGACGTCTATAGTATAGATGACGTCTATAGTATAGATGACGTCTATAGTATAGATGACGTCTATAGTATAGATGACGTCTATAGTATAGATGACGTCTATAGTATAGAGACGTCTATAGTATAGATGACGTCTATAGTATAGATGACGTTTATAGTATAGATGACGTCTATAGTATAGATGACGTCTATAGTATAGATGACGTCTATAGTATAGATGACGTCTATAGTATAGATGACGTCTATAGTATAGATGACGTCTATAGTATAGATGGCTTCTATAGTATAGATGACGTCTATAGTATAGATGACGTCTATAGTATAGATGACGTCTATAGTATAGATGACGTCTATAGTTTAGATGACGTCTATAGTATAGATGACGTCTATAGTATAGATGACGTCTATAGTATAGATGACGTCTATAGTATAGATGACGTCTATAGTAAAGATGACGTCTATAGTATAGATGACGGGTATAGTATAGATGACGTCTATAGTATAGATGACGTCTATAGTATAGATGACGTCTATTGTATAGATGACGTCTATAGTATAGATGGCGTCTATAGTATAGATGACGTCTATAGTATAAATGACGTCTATGGTATAGATGACGTCTATAGTATAGATGACGTCTATGGTATAGATGAGGTCTATAGTATAGATGACGTCTATAGTATAGATGACGTCTATAGTATAGATGACGTCTATAGTATAGATGACGTCTATAGTATAGATGACGTCTATAGTATAGATGACGTCTATAGTATAGATGACGTCTATAGTATAGATGACGTCTATAGTATAGATGACGTCTATAGTATAGATGACGTCTATAGTATAGATGACGTCTATAGTATAGATGACGTCTATAGTATAGATGACGTCTATAGTATAGATGACGTCTATAGTAAAGATGACGTCTATAGTATAGATGACGGGTATAGTATAGATGACGTCTATAGTATAGATGACGTCTATAGTATAGATGACGTCTATTGTATAGATGACGTCTATAGTATAGATGGCGTCTATAGTATAGATGACGTCTATAGTATAGATGACGTCTATAGTATAAATGACGTCTATGGTATAGATGACGTCTATAGTATAGATGACGTCTATAGTATAGATGACGTCTATAGTATAGATGACGTCTATAGTATAGATGATGTCTATAGTATAGATGACGTCTATAGTATAGATGACGTCTATAGTTTAGATGACGTCTATAGTATAGATGACGTCTATAGTATAGATGACGTCTATAGTATAGATGACGTCTATAGTATAGATGACGTCTATAGTATAGATGACGTCTATAGTATAGATGACGTCTATAGTATAGATGACGTCTATAGTATAGATGACGTCTATAGTATAGATGACGTCTATAGTATAGATGACGTCTATAGTATAGATGACGTCTATAGTATAGATGACGTCTATAGTATAGATGACGTCTATAGTATAGAGACGTCTATAGTATAGATGACGTCTATAGTATAGATGACGTCTATAGTATAGATGACGTTTATAGTATAGATGACGTCTATAGTATAGATGACGTCTATAGTATAGATGACGTCTATAGTATAGATGACGTCTATAGTATAGATGACGTCTATAGTATAGATGGCTTCTATAGTATAGATGACGTCTATAGTATAGATGACGTCTATAGTATAGATGACGTCTATAGTATAGATGACGTCTATAGTATAGATGACGTCTATAGTTTAGATGACGTCTATAGTATAGATGACGTCTATAGTATAGATGACGTCTATAGTATAGATGACGTCTATAGTATAGATGACGTCTATAGTATAGATGACGTCTATAGTATAGATGACGTCTATAGTATAGATGACGTCTATAGTAAAGATGACGTCTATAGTATAGATGACGGGTATAGTATAGATGACGTCTATAGTATAGATGACGTCTATAGTATAGATGACGTCTATTGTATAGATGACGTCTATAGTATAGATGGCGTCTATAGTATAGATGACGTCTATAGTATAAATGACGTCTATGGTATAGATGACGTCTATAGTATAGATGACGTCTATAGTATAGATGAGGTCTATAGTATAGATGACGTCTATAGTTTAAATGACGTCTATATTATAGATGACGTCTATAGTATAGATGACGTCTATAGTATAGATGACGTCTATAGTATAGATGACGTCTATAGTATAGATAGTTTAAATGACGTCTATATTATAGATGACGTCTATAGTATAGATGACGTCTATAGTATAGATGACGTCTATAGTATAGATGACGTCTATAGTATAGATGAAGTCTATAGTATAGATGACGTCTATAGTATAGATGACGCCTATAGTATAGATGACTTCTATAGTATAGATGACGTCTATAGTATAGATGACGTCTATAGTATGGATGACGTCTATAGTATGGATGACGTCTATAGTATAGATGACGTCTATATTATAGATGACGTCTATAGTATAGATGGCGTCTATAGTATAGATGACGTCTATAGTATAGATGACGTCTATAGTATAGATGGCGTCTATAGTATAGATGACGTCTATAGTATAGATGACGTCTATAATATAGATGACGTCTATAGTATAAATGACGTCTTTAGTATAGATGACGTCTATAATATAGATGACGTCTATATTATAGATGACGTCTATAATAAAGATGACGTCTATATTATAGATGACGTCTATAACATAGATGACGTCTATATTATAGATGACGTCTATAATATAGATGACGTCTATATTATAGATGACGTCTATAATAAAGATGACGTCTATATTATAGATGACGTCTATAACATAGATGACGTCTATATTATAGATGACGTCTATAGTATAGATGACGTCTATAGTATAGATGACGTCTATAGTATAGATGGCGTCTATAGTATAGATGACGTCTATAGTATAGATGACGTCTATAGTATAGATGGCGTCTATAGTATAGATGACGTCTATAGTATAGATGACGTCTATAATATAGATGACGTCTATAGTATAAATGACGTCTTTAGTATAGATGACGTCTATAATATAGATGACGTCTATATTATAGATGACGTCTATAATAAAGATGACGTCTATATTATAGATGACGTCTATAACATAGATGACGTCTATATTATAGATGACGTCTATAATATAGATGGCGTCTATAGTATAGATGACGTCTATAATATAGATGACGTCTATATTATAGATGACGTCTATAATAAAGATGACGTCTATATTATAGATGACGTCTATAACATAGATGACGTCTATATTATAGATGACGTCTATAATATAGATGACGTCTATATTATAGATGACGTCTATAATATAGATGACGTCTATATTATAGATGACGTCTATAATATAGATGACGTCTATATTATAGATGACGTCTAGAGTATAGATGACGTCTTTAGTATAGATGACGTCTATAGTATAGATGACGTCTATGGTATAGATGACGTCTATAGTATAGATGACGTCTATAGTATAGATGACGTCTATAGTATAGATGACGTCTATAGTATAGATGACGTCTATAGTATAGATGACGTCTATAGTATAGATGACGTCTATAGTATAGATGACGTCTATAGTATAGATGACGTCTATAGTATAGATGACGTCTATAGTATAGATGACGTCTATAGTATAGATGACGTCTATAGTATAGATGACGTCTATAGTATAGATGACGTCTATAGTATAGATGACGTCTATAGTATAGATGACGTCTATAGTAAAGATGACGTCTATAGTAAAGATGACGTCTACATTATAGATGACGTCTATAGTATAAATGACGTCAATAGTATAGATGACGTCTATAGTATATATGACGTCTATAGTATAGATGACGTCTATAGTATAGATGACGTCTATAGTAAAGATGACGTCTATAGTATAGATGACGTCAATAGTATAGATGACGTCTATATTATAGATCACGTCTACAGTATAGATGACGTCTATAGTATGGATGACGTCTATAGTAAAGATGACGTTTATAGTATAGATGACGTCTATAGGATAGATGACGTCTATAGTAAAGATGACGTCTATAGTAAAGATGACGTCTATAGTAAAGATGACGTCTGCATTATAGATGACGTCAATAGTATAGATGACGTCTATAGTATAGATGACGTCTATAGTATAGATGACGTCTATAGTATAGATGACGTCTATAGTATAGATGACGTCTATAGTATAGATGACGTCTATAGTATAGATGACGTCTATAGTATAGATGACGTCTATAGTATAGATGACGTCTATAGTATAGATGACGTCTGTAGTATAGATGACGTCATCTATACTATAGATGACGTCTGTAGTATAGATGATGTCTATAGTATAGATGACGTCTATAGTATAGATGACGTCTACGGTATAGATGACGTCTATTGTATAGATGACGTCTATAGTATAGAAGACGTCAATAGTATAGATGACGTCTATAGCATAGATGACGTCTATAGTATGGATGACGTCTATAGTATAGATGACGTCTATAGTATAGATGACGTCTATAGTATAGATGACGTCTATAGTATAGATGACGCCAATAGTATAGATGACGTAGTATAGATGATGTCTATAGTATAGATGACGTCTATAGTATAGATGATGTCTATAGTATAGATGACGTCTATAGTATAGATGACGTCTATAGTATAGATGACGTCTGTAGTATAGATGACGTCTATAGTATAGATGACGTCTATAGTATAGATGACGTCTATAGTATAGATGACGTCTATAGTATAGATGACGTCTATAGTATAGATGACGTCTATAGTATAGATGACGTCTATAGTATAGATGACGTCTATAGTATAGATGACGTCTATAGTATAGAGACGTCTATAGTATAGATGACGTCTATAGTATAGATGACGTCTATAGTATAGATGACGTCTATACGTCTATAGTATAGATGACGTCTATAGTATAGATGACGTCTATAGTATAGATGACGTCTATAGTATAGATGACGTCTATAGTACAGATGACGTCTATAGTACAGATGACGTCTATAGTACAGATGATGTCTATAGTATAGAGACGTCTATAGTATAGATGACGTCTATAGTATAGAACACGTCTATAGTATAGATGACGTCTATAGTATAGATGACGTCTATAGTATAGATGACGTCTATAGTATAGATGACGTCTATAGTATAGATGACGTCTATAGTATAGATGACGTCTATAGTATAGATGACGTCTATAGTATAGATGACGTCTATAGTATAGATGACGACTATAGTATAGATGACGTCTATAGTATAGATGACGTCTATAGTATAGATGACGTCTATAGTACAGATGACGTCTATAGTATAGATGACGTCTATAGTACAAATGACGTCTATAGTATAGATGACGTCTATAGTATAGATGACGTCTATAGTATAGATGACGTCTTTAGTATAGATGACGTCTATAGTATAGATGACGTCTATAGTATAGATGACGTCTATAGTATAGATGACGTCTATAGTATAGATGACGTCTATAGTATAGATGACGTCTATAGTATAGATGACGTCTATAGTATAGATGACGTCTATAGTATAGATGACGTCTATAATATAGAGACGTCTATAGTATAGATGACGTCTATAGTATAGATGACGTCTATAGTATAGATGACGTCTATAGTATAGATGACGTCTATAGTATAGATGAAGTCTATAGTATAGATGACGTCTATAGTATAGATGACGTCTATAGTATAGATGACGTCTATAGTATAGATGATGTCTATAGTATAGATGACGTCTATAGTATAGATGACGTCTATAGTTTAGATGACGTCTATAGTATAGATGACGTCTATAGTATAGATGACGTCTATAGTATAGATGACGTCTATAGTATAGATGACGTCTATAGTATAGATGACGTCTATAGTATAGATGACGTCTATAGTATAGATGACGTCTATAGTATAGATGACGTCTATAGTATAGATGACGTCTATAGTATAGATGGCTTCTATAGTATAGATGACGTCTATAGTATAGATGACGTCTATAGTATAGATGACGTCTATAGTATAGATGACGTCTATAGTAAAGATGACGTCTATAGTATAGATGACGGGTATAGTATAGATGACGTCTATAGTATAGATGACGTCTATAGTATAGATGACGTCTATTGTATAGATGACGTCTATAGTATAGATGGCGTCTATAGTATAGATGACGTCTATAGTATAAATGACGTCTATGGTATAGATGACGTCTATAGTATAGATGACGTCTATGGTATAGATGAGGTCTATAGTATAGATGACGTCTATAGAGTCAATGACGTCTATAGTTTAAATGACGTCTATATTATAGATGACGTCTATAGTATAGATGACGTCTATAGTATAGATGACGTCTATAGTATAGATGACGTCTATAGTATAGATGTCGTCTATAGTAAAGATGAAGTCTATAGTATAGATGACGTCTATAGTATAGATGACGCCTATAGTATAGATGACTTCTATAGTATAGATGACGTCTATAGTATAGATGACGTCTATAGTATAGATGACGTCTATAGTATGGATGACGTCTATAGTATAGATGACGTCTATAGTATAGATCACGTCTATAGCATAGATGACGTCTATAGTATAGATGACGTCTATAGTATAGATGACGTCTATAGTATAGATGACGTCTATAGTATAGATGACGTCTATAGTATAGATGACGTCTATAGTATAGATGACGTCTATAGTATAGATGACGTCTATAGTATAGATGGCGTCTATAGTATAGATGACGTCTATAGTATAGATGACGTCTATAGTATAGATGACGTCTATAGTATAGATGACGTCTATAGTATAGATGACGTCTATAGTATAGATGACGTCTATAATATAGATGACGTCTATAGTATAAATGACGTCTTTAGTATAGATGACGTCTATAGTATAAATGACGTCAATAGTATAGATGACGTCTATAGTATAGATGACGTCTATAGTATAGATGACGTCTATAGTATAAATGACGTCTATAGTATAGATGACGTCTATAGTATAAATGACGTCTAAAGTATAGATGACGTCTATAGTATAAATGACGTCTATAGTATAGATTACGTCTATAGTATAGATGACGTCTATATTATAGATGACGTCTATAGTATAAATGACGTCTATAGTATAGATGACGTCTATAGTATTGATGACGTCTATAGTATTGATGACGTCTATAGTATAGATGACGTCTATAGTACAGATGACGTCTATATATAGACGTCTATATTATAGGTGACGTCTATAATATAGATGACGTCTATATTATAGATGACGTCTATAATAAAGATGACGTCTATATTATAGATGACGTCTATAACATAGATGACGTCTATATTATAAATGACGTCTATAATATAGATGACGTCTATATTATAGATGACGTCTATAATATAGATGACGTCTATATTATAGATGACGTCTATAATATAGATGACGTCTATATTATAGATGACGTCTATAGTATAGATGACGTCTTTAGTATATATGACGTCTATAGTATAGATGACGTCTATGGTATAGATGACGTCTATAGTATAGATGACGTCTATAGTATAGATGACGTCTATAGTATAGATGACGTCTATAGTATAGATGACGTCTATAGTATAGATGACGTCTATAGTATAGATGACGTCTATAGTATAGATGAAGTCTATAATATAGATGACGTCTATAGTATAGATGACGTCTATAGTATAGATGACGTCTATAGTATAGATGACGTCTATAGTATAGATGATGTCTATAGTATAGATTACGTCTATAGTATAGATTACGTCTATAGTATAGATGACGTCTATAGTATAGATGACGTCTATAGTATAGATGACGTCTATAGTATAGATGACGTCTATAGTATAGATGACGTCTATAGTATAGATGACGTCTATAGTATAGATGACGTCTATAGTATAGATGACGTCTATAGTATAGATGACGTCTATAGTATAGATGACGTCTATAGTATAGAGACGTCTATAGTATAGATGACGTCTATAGTATAGATGACGTCTATAGTATAGATGACGTTTATAGTATAGATGACGTCTATAGTATAGATGACGTCTATAGTATAGATGACGTCTATAGTATAGATGACGTCTATAGTATAGATGGCTTCTATAGTATATATGACGTCTATAGTATAGATGACGTCTATAGTATAGATGACGTCTATAGTATAGATGACGTCTATAGTATAGATGACGTCTATAGTATAGATGACGTCTATAGTATAGATGACGTCTATAGTATAGATGACGTCTATAGTATAGATGACGTCTATAGTATAGATGACGTCTATAGTATAGATGACGTCTATAGTATAGATGACGTCTATTGTATAGATGACGTCTATAGTATAGATGGCGTCTATAGTATAGATGACGTCTATGGTATAGATGAGGTCTATAGTATAGATGACGTCTATAGAGTCAATGACGTCTATAGTTTAAATGACGTCTATATTATAGATGACGTCTATAGTATAGATGACGTCTATAGTATAGATGACGTCTATAGTATAGATGACGTCTATAGTATAGATGACGTCTATAGTATAGATGAAGTCTATAGTATAGATGACGTCTTTAGTATATATGACGTCTATAGTATAGATGACGTCTATGGTATAGATGACGTCTATAGTATAGATGACGTCTATAGTATAGATGACGTCTATAGTATAGATGACGTCTATAGTATAGATGACGTCTATAGTATAGATGACGTCTATAGTATAGATGACGTCTATAGTATAGATGAAGTCTATAATATAGATGACGTCTATAGTATAGATGACGTCTATAGTATAGATGACGTCTATAGTATAGATGACGTCTATAGTATAGATGATGTCTATAGTATAGATTACGTCTATAGTATAGATGACGTCTATAGTATAGATGACGTCTATAGTATAGATGACGTCTATAGTATAGATGACGTCTATAGTATAGATGACGTCTATAGTATAGATGACGTCTATAGTATAGATGACGTCTATAGTATAGATGACGTCTATAGTATAGATGACGTCTATAGTATAGATGACGTCTATAGTATAGATGACGTCTATAGTATAGAGACGTCTATAGTATAGATGACGTCTATAGTATAGATGACGTCTATAGTATAGATGACGTTTATAGTATAGATGACGTCTATAGTATAGATGACGTCTATAGTATAGATGACGTCTATAGTATAGATGACGTCTATAGTATAGATGGCTTCTATAGTATATATGACGTCTATAGTATAGATGACGTCTATAGTATAGATGACGTCTATAGTATAGATGACGTCTATAGTATAGATGACGTCTATAGTATAGATGACGTCTATAGTATAGATGACGTCTATAGTATAGATGACGTCTATAGTATAGATGACGTCTATAGTATAGATGACGTCTATAGTATAGATGACGTCTATAGTATAGATGACGTCTATTGTATAGATGACGTCTATAGTATAGATGGCGTCTATAGTATAGATGACGTCTATGGTATAGATGAGGTCTATAGTATAGATGACGTCTATAGAGTCAATGACGTCTATAGTTTAAATGACGTCTATATTATAGATGACGTCTATAGTATAGATGACGTCTATAGTATAGATGACGTCTATAGTATAGATGACGTCTATAGTATAGATGACGTCTATAGTATAGATGAAGTCTATAGTATAGATGACGTCTATAGTATAGATGACGCCTATATTATAGATGACTTCTATAGTATAGATGACGTCTATAGTATAGATGACGTCTATAGTATAGATGACGTCTATAGTATGGATGACGTCTATAGTATAGATGACGTCTATAGTATAGATGACGTCTATAGTATAGATCACGTCTATAGTATAGATGACGTCTATAGTATAGATGACGTCTATAGTATAGATGACGTCTATAGTATAGATGACGTCTATAGTATAGATGACGTCTATAGTATAGATGACGTCTATAGTATAGATGACGTCTATAGTATAGATGACGTCTATAGTATAGATGACGTCTATAGTATAGATGTCATCTCTACGTCTACAGTATAGATGACGTCTATAGTATAGATGATGTCTATAGTATAGATGATGTCTATAGTATAGATGACGTCTATAGTATAGATGACGTCTATAGTATAGATGACGTCTATAGTATAGATGACGCCTATAGTATAGATGACGTCTATAGTATAGATGAGGTCTATAGTATAGATGAGGTCTATAGTAGAGATGAGGTCTATAGTATAGATGAGGTCTATAGTATAGATGAGGTCTATAGTATAGATGAGGTCTATAGTATAGATGGCGTCTATAGTATAGATGACGTCTATATTATAGATGACGTCTATAATAAAGATGACGTCTATATTATAGATGACGTCTATAACATAGATGACGTCTATATTATAGATGACGTCTATAACATAGATGACGTCTATATTATAGATGACGTCTATAATATAGATGACGTCTATAGTATAGATGACGTCTATAGTATAGATGACGTCTATAGTATAGATGACGTCTATATTATAGATGACGTCTATAGTATAAATGACGTCTATAGTATAGATGACGTCTATAGTATAGATGACGTCTATAGTATAGATGACGTCTATAGTATAGATGACGTCTATAGTATAGATGACGTCTATAGTATAGATGACGTCTATAGTATAGATGACGTCTATAGTATAGATGACGTCTATAGTATAGATGACGTCTATAGTATAGATGACGTCTAAAGTATAGATGACGTCTATAGTATAGATGACGTCATCTATACTATAGACGTCATCTATACTATAGACGTCTGATGACGTCTGTAGTATAGATGACGTCTATAGTATAGATGACGTCTATAGTATAGATGACGTCTATAGTATAGATGAGGTCTATAGTATAGATGAGGTCTATAGTAGAGATGAGGTCTATAGTATAGATGAGGTCTATAGTATAGATGAGGTCTATAGTATAGATGAGGTCTATAGTATAGATGGCGTCTATAGTATAGATGACGTCTATATTATAGATGACGTCTATAATAAAGATGACGTCTATATTATAGATGACGTCTATAACATAGATGACGTCTATATTATAGATGACGTCTATAACATAGATGACGTCTATATTATAGATGACGTCTATAATATAGATGACGTCTATAGTATAGATGACGTCTATAGTATAGATGACGTCTATAGTATAGATGACGTCTATAGTATAGATGACGTCTATATTATAGATGACGTCTATAGTATAAATGACGTCTATAGTATAGATGACGTCTATAGTATAGATGACGTCTATAGTATAGATGACGTCTATAGTATAGATGACGTCTATAGTATAGATGACGTCTATATTATAGATGACGTCTATAGTATAGATGACGTCTATAGTATAGATGACGTCTATAGTATAGATGACGTCTATAGTATAGATGACGTCTATAGTATAGATGACGTCTATAGTATAGATGACGTCTATAGTATAGATGACGTCTGTAGTATAGATGACGTCTATAGTATAGATGACGTCTATAGTATAGATGACGTCTATAGCATAGTTGACGTCTAGAGTATAGATGACGTCTATTGTATAGATGGCATTTATAGTATTGATGACGTCTATAGTATTGATGATGTCTATAGTATCGATGACGTCTATAGTATTGATGACGTCTATAGTAAAGATGACATCTATAGTATAGACGACATCTATAGTATAGATGACGACTATAGTATAGATGACGTCTATAGTATAGATGACGTCTATAGTCTCTATGACGTCTATAGTATTGATGACGTCTATAGTATTGATGACGTCTATAGTATTGATGACGTCTATAGTATTGATGACGTCTATAGTATTGATGATGTCTATAGTAAAGATGACGTCTATAGTATAGATGACGTCTATACTATAGATGACGTCTATAATTTAGATGACGTCTATAGTAAAGATGACGTCTATAGTATAGATGACGTCTATAGTATAGATGACGTCTATAGTATAGATGACGTCTATAGTATAGATGACGTCTATAGTATAGATGACGTCTATAGTATAGATGACGTCTATAGTATAGATGACGTCTATAGTATAGATGACGTCTATAGTATAGATGACGTCTATAGTATAGATGACGTCTATAGTATAGATGACGTCTATAGTATAGATGACGTCTATAGTATAGATGACGTCTATAGTATAGATGACGTCTATAGTATAGATGACGTCTGTAGTATAGATGACGTCTATAGTATAGATGACGTCTATAGTATAGATGACGTCTATAGCATAGTTGACGTCTAGAGTATAGATGACGTCTATTGTATAGATGGCATTTATAGTATTGATGACGTCTATAGTATTGATGATGTCTATAGTATCGATGACGTCTATAGTATTGATGACGTCTATAGTAAAGATGACATCTATAGTATAGACGACATCTATAGTATAGATGACGACTATAGTATAGATGACGTCTATAGTATAGATGACGTCTATAGTATAGATGACGTCTATAGTATAGATGACGTCTATAGTATAGATGACGTCAATAGTATAGATGACGTCTATAGTATAGATGACGTCTATAGTATAGATGACGTCTATAGTATAGATGACGTCTATAGTATAGATGACGTCTATAGTATAGATGACGTCTATAGTATAGATGACGTCTATAGTATAGATGACGTCTATAGTATAGATGACGTCTATAGTATAGATGACGTCTATAGTATAGACGACATCTATACTATAGACGTCATCTATACTATAGACGTCATCTATAACTATATCTACAACTATAGTTGACGTCTATAGTATAGATGACGTCTATAGCATAGATGACGTTTATAGTATAGATGACGTTTATGGTATTGATGACGTCTATAGTATTGATGACGTCTATACTATTGATGACGTCTATAGTATTGATGACGTCTATAGTATTGATGACGTCTATAGTATTGATGATGTCTATAGTATAGATGACGTCTATAGTTTAGATGACGTCTATACTATAGATGACGTCTATAATTTAGATGACGTCTATAGTATAGATGACGTCTATAGTATAGATGACGTCTATAGTGTAGATGACGTCTATAGTATAGATGACGTCTATAGTATAGATGACGTCTATAGTATAGATGACGTCTATAGTATGGATGACGTCTATAGTATAGATGACGTCTATAGTATAGATGACGTCTATAGTATAGATGACGTCTATAGTATAGATGACGTCTATAGTATAGATGACGTCTATAGTATAGATGACGTCTATAGTATAGATGGCGTCTATAGTATAGATGACGTCTATAGTATAGATGACGTCTATAGTATAGATGACGTCTATAGTATATATGACGTCAATAGTATAGATGACGTCTATAGTATAGATGACGTCTATAGTATAGATGACGTCTATAGTATAGATGACGTCTATAGTATAGACGACATCTATAGTATAAATGACGACTATTGTATAGACGACATCTATGGAAAAAATGACGACTATTGTATAGACGACATCTATAGTATAGATGACGACTATAGTATAGATGACGTCTATGGTATAGATGACGACTATAGTATAGATGACGTCTATGGTATAGATGACGTCTATAGTATAGATGACGTCTATAGTATAGATGACGTCTATAGTATAGATGACGTCTATAGTATAGATGACGTCTATAGTATAGATGACGTCTATAGTATAGATGACGTCTATAGTGAAGATGACAGCTATAGTATAGATGACAGCTATAGTATAGATGACGTCTATAGTATACATGACGTCTATAGTATAGATGACGACTATACTAGTGATGACTTCTATAGTAGTGATGACGTCTATAGTATAGATGACGTCTATAGTATAGATGACGTCTATAGTATAGATTACGTCTATAGTATAGATTACGTCTATAGTATAGATGACGTCTATAGTATAGATGACGTCTATAGTATAGATGACGTCTATAGTATAGATGACGTCTATAGTATAGATGACGTCTATAGTATAGATGACGTCTATAGCAGAGATGACGTCTATAGTATAGATGACGTCTATAGTATAGATGAGGTCTATAGTATAGATGACGTCTATAGCATAGTTGACGTCTAGAGTATAAATGGCGTCTATTGTATAGATGGCATTTATAGTATTGATGACGTCTATAGTATAGATGACGTCTATAGTATAGATGACGTCTATAGTATAGATGACGTCTATAGTATAGATGACGTCTATAGTATAGATGACGTCTATAGTATAGATGACGTCTATAGTATAGATGACGTCTATAGTATAAATGACGTCTATAGTATAGATGACGTCTATAGTATAGATGACGTCTATAGTATAAATGACGTCTATAGTATAGATGACGTCTATAGCATAGATGACGTCTATAGTATAGATGACGTCTATAGCATAGATGACGTCTATAGTATAGATGACGTCTATAGCATAGATGACGTCTATAGTATAGATGACGTCTATAGTATAGATGACGTCTATAGTATAGATGACGTCTATAGTATAGATGACGTCTATAGTATAGATGACGTCTATAGTATAGATGACGTCTATAGTATAGATGACGTCTATAGTATAGATGACGTCTATAGCATAGATGACGTCTATAGTATAGATGACGTCTATAGTATAGATGACGTCTATAGTATAGATGACGTCTATAGTATAGATGACGTCTATAGTATAGATGACGTCTATAGTATAGATGACGTCTATAGTATAGATGACGTCTATAGTATAGATGACGTCTATAGTATAGATGACGTCTATAGTATAGATGACGTCTATAGTATAGATGACGTCTTTAGTATAGATGACGTCTATAGTATAGATGACGTCTATAGTATTGATGACGTCTATAGTAAAGATGGCGTCTATAGTATAGATGACGTCTATAGTATAGATGACGTCTATAGTATAGATGACGTCTATATCATAGATGACGTTTATAGTATAGATGACGTTTATAGTATTGATGACGTCTATAGTATTGATGACGTCTATAGTATTGATGAAGTCTATAGTATTGATGACGTCTATAGTATTGATGATGTCTATAGTATAGATGACGTCTATAGTATAGATGACGTCTATAGTATAGATGACGTCTATAGTATAGATGACGTCTTTAGTATAGATGACGTCTATAGTATAGATGACGTCTATAGTATAGATGACGTCTATAGTATAGATGACGTCTATAGTATAGATGACGTCTTTAGTATAGATGACGTCTATAGTATAGATGACGTCTATAGTATAGATGACGTCTATAGTATTGATGACGTCTATAGTAAAGATGGCGTCTATAGTATAGATGACGTCTATAGTATAGATGACGTCTATAGTATAGATGACGTCTATAGTATAGATGACGTCTATAGTATAGATGACGTCTATAGTATAGATGACGTCTATAGTATAGATGACGTCTATAGCATAGATGACGTTTATAGTATAGATGACGTTTATAGTATTGATGACGTCTATAGTATTGATGACGTCTATAGTATTGATGACGTCTATAGTATTGATGACGTCTATAGTATTGATGACGTCTATAGTATTGATGATGTCTATAGTATAGATGACGTATATAGTATAGATGACGTCTATACTATAGATGACGTCTATAATTTAGATGACGTCTATAGTATAGATGACGTCTATAGTATAGATGACGTCTATAGTATAGATGACGTCTATAGTATAGATGACGTCTATAGTATAGATGACGTCTATAGTAAAGATGACGTCTATAGTATAGATGACGTCTATAGTATAGATGACGTCTATAGTATAGATGACGTCTATAGTATAGATGACGTCTATAGTATAGATGACGTCTATAGTATAGATGACGTCTATAGTATAGATGGCGTCTATAGTATAGATAACGTCTATAGTATAGATGACGTCTATAGTATAGATGACGTCTATAGTATAGATGACGTCTATAGCATAGTTGACGTCTAGAGTATAGATGACGTCTATTGTATAGATGGCATTTATAGTATTGATGACGTCTATAGTATTGATGATGTCTATAGTATCGATGACGCCTATAGTATTGATGACGTCTATAGTATAGATGACATCTATAGTATAGACGACATCTATAGTATAGATGACGACTATAGTATAGATGACGTCTATAGTATAGATGACGTCTATAGTATAGATGACGTCTATAGTATATATGACGTCAATAGTATAGATGACGTCTATAGTATAGATGACGTCTATAGTATAGATGACGTCTATAGTATAGATGACGTCTATAGTATAGACGACATCTATAGTATAGATGACGTCTATAGTATAGATGACGTCTATAGTATAGATGACGTCTATAGTATAGATGACGTCTATAGTGAAGATGACAGCTATAGTATAGATGACAGCTATAGTATAGATGACGTCTATAGTATAGATGACGTCTATGGTATAGATGACGACTATAGTATAGATGACGTCTATGGTATAGATGACGACTATAGTATAGATGACGTCTATGGTATAGATGACGTCTATAGTATAGATGACGTCTATAGTATAGATGACGTCTATAGTATAGATGACGTCTATAGTATAGATGACGTCTATAGTATAGATGACGTCTATAGTATAGATGACGTCTATAGTGAAGATGACAGCTATAGTATAGATGACAGCTATAGTATAGATGACGTCTATAGTATACATGACGTCTATAGTATAGATGACGACTATACTAGTGATGACTTCTATAGTAGTGATGACGTCTATAGTATAGATGACGTCTATAGTATAGATGACGTCTATAGTATAGATTACGTCTATAGTATAGATGACGTCTATAGTATAGATTACGTCTATAGTATAGATGACGTCTATAGTATAGATGACGTCTATAGTATAGATGACGTCTATAGTATAGATGACGTCTATAGCATAGATGACGTCTATAGTATAGATGACGTCTATAGTATAGATGACGTCTATAGCATAGTTGACGTCTAGAGTATAGATGACGTCTATTGTATAGATGGCATTTATAGTATTGATGACGTCTATAGTATTGATGATGTCTATAGTATCGACGACGCCTATAGTATTGATGACGTCTATAGTATAAATGACGACTATTGTATAGACGACATCTATGGAAAAAATGACGACTATTGTATAGACGACATCTATAGTACAGATGACGACTATAGTATAGATGACGTCTATGGTATAGATGACGACTATAGTATAGATGACGTCTATGGTATAGATGACGTCTATAGTATAGATGACGTCTATAGTATAGATGACGTCTATAGTATAGATGACGTCTATAGTATAGATGACGTCTATAGTATAGAAGACGTCTATAGTATAGATGACGTCTATAGTGAAGATGACAGCTATAGTATAGATGACAGCTATAGTATAGATGACGTCTATAGTATACATGACGTCTATAGTATAGATGACGACTATAGTAGTGATGACTTCTATAGTAGTGATGACGTCTATAGTATAGATGACGTCTATAGTGTAGATGACGTCTATAGTATAGATTACGTCTATAGTATAGATGACGTCTATAGTATAGATGACGTCTATAGTATAGATGACGTCTATAGTATAGATGACGTCACGTCTATAGTATAGATGACGTCTATAGTATAGACGACATCTATAGTATAGATGACGTCTATAGTATAGACGACATATATAGTATATGTTCAGACCATTCGGAGTAAGATTTGTATTTACTTTTTTGCTTGCTTGGCAACACTTTTGACGAGCCAATAGTTTATTTAAATGATGTTAAGTATATAATGTGCCCTTTAAATACGAGACTTTTTGGATTTTCGCTCTCTTCTTTTTTGGGCTTAGGAAAGTAAGCATATCAAGAATTGTTAAATTGCTAAAATTCTTATCCTAATTAAAATTGGTTTCTTATAAAGTTTTGGAAAACTAAAATTGTTTTTATTAAATCTAGCGTAAAATAATGCTAGATCGTTCATGGTGACCCCGACGTGATTTTCGTATAGTAGACTTTGATTAGCTTTGTATGCCACTCTCGTTTTCGTTGCATATAGTTGCATTTAAAAGTAAAAAAAAAATAAAAGACATTAATTGCATCTTTTGCATACGTCCATAGAAACATAATTGCTCATATCATACTAACGTGTTCACAAACTCATGCATTTTAATTTACGGCTGTGGATAATCGCATACATAGTTTAAATAATTTGCCAAGTTGCTATCGTCACAGCTGCCGTGTAGTCTACATTCGTCACATTAATGACGTAACCCTATGTGCTATCATAATTGTACATGATAAGAGAGACAATAGACAGAGACCTCAAGTGAAAAAATCGTTGCAGTAGGTATATGAAAGTTATTGTCATCGTGCGGTCTTGTGATTTTACCATCCCGCTATAAATTTTTGGTATATAGTTCCCGTGTCGCGCTCGTTCGATCTTTGAAAAACGTTAGCTGAACTTTATTTGCAAAATGACTACGACCGATGAAAACTTGTCCGCGAATTCTTCGTTTTTTAAGCGCAAAAGTTCTTCAATTCTAAATCAAATAGCTAATCTTAAAGGCTCTTTAACCGTGGATTATTTAAGCGATTTGGATGAAGCTAGTGTCACCGTAAGACTTGAGTTATTAGACCGCTTACTAAAAAACTTTGAAGAAGTGCAGGATGGTTTGGAACATGAGAATCTCGATGAAATATATAGTGACGCTCGTGCCAATTTCTCTTCAAATTATGCTGAAGTGAAAACTGCCCTCACTCGTCAATTAAGATCACTCCATCCTGATACACCCCGACCATCATCCACAGCAAGACAATTTTCGTTGGATGAACCTCAGCAGTCGATCATCGTTACGCAGCCCAGGTCGCGTTTGCCGCTCTTAGTAATTCCCGAATTCAGTGGAGACAGCAAGGAGTGGCCCAACTTTTATTCCATGTTTCAATCAGTTGTGGGAAACGAGTCTGACTTGACAAAAACAGAGAAGTTTCAGCATCTTTTATCCAGATTGAGAAAACCGGCTTCAGATACGGTCTCATTGTTGGATATTAATGATGCAAATTATGATATTGCTTTGGAAATGTTAAAAACCAGATATGATAATAAACGCTTAAATTTTCAGGCCCACATAAGAGGGATATTTGCCTTACACAATGTGCAAACAGGAGACGTGTCAAAGCTTCGAGAACTTAGTGACAAGGTCAATGCTCACATACGTGCTTTACAAACGATGGGAACCAAGGAGCAGCTAGCTGATTGCCTTCTGATTCATCTAATTGGCCATAAACTAGATGTCGCTTCGCAAACAAAATGGGAAGAGCAGACAGCGGTGAACACAATACCCTCATGGAAATCGATGGCGGCCTTTTTAGAAAAAAGATGTCAAATGTTGGAAAACGTGGAATATGCTGTGGTAATTAATACACCCAGCAAAGAGGTGAGCAAGAAATCCGTACAAAATATAAGCAATAGTCGAGGAATATTTGTTGCATCTAGTAGTAGCGATAGTGCGAACGCATGCGTGGTTTGCCATTTATATGATCATGCTATTCAAAACTGCCCACAATTTGCTGCACTTTCTCCTGCTTTGCGTTACTCAGAAGCAAAGCGAATGCGATTGTGCTTAAATTGTTTAAAAAGGGGCCATATGGTGAAGGACTGCAAATCCGGGTACTGTCGCCATTGCCAGCTAAAGCATAATTCATTGCTTCATCTTCACTCCGTATCTTCACCTTCTAACATCGAGCCGATAAATCAGTCTTCTCAGTCAAGTTCAAGTCTTATTTCTACCTCATATAGCGGTGCCCAGCCAGAGTCTTGTCAACTGTCTAAAAACTGCGTTTTTATCGCCACGGCAGTAGTCTTGGTTAAAAACCTAGCCGGTTCAATGATTCCATGTAGAGCAATTCTTGACTCCGCTTCGCAGCTAAATTGCATTACTAATCGTTTAGCAAATCAGTTAGGGCTAAGAAGGACCAAATCAACAACAATAATATCAGGAATTGGAGAGTCTAATTTAGTTTCAAATGAAACTGCTGAAATTGTGATGGAATCTCGCCTTGGAAGCTTCACAACTTCTTTTAATGCAACTATTGTTCCAACAATTACCGACAACCAGCCTACTAGTACTATTGCAAACGTCGACTGGAATATTCCTTCGAATATAGCGTTAGCAGATCCGCACTTCTTTAGGTCACAACGGATTGACATTCTCATAGGCGCCGGCTTGTTCTTTGAATTAATGTGTGTTGGCCAAATCCGCTTGAAAGGAAATTTACCTCTTCTTCAAAAAACACGATTAGGATGGATTGTATCTGGAGGAGGGACCCATAACTTATCTGATAGACAGAAATCATCAGTTTTGACAGTAGTTCAGAATGTGTCAACAGATAATATAGCTGATATTTGCCTACATGATCTTGTAAGCAGATTTTGGGAAGTTGAAGACTGCAATTTTACCGCATCGAAAAATTCAAAAGAAGAGCTAGAATGTGAAAGGCACTTTGTGGAGAATCATATTCGTCTAAAGACAGGTCAATATTCTGTGCAACTTCCTACCAGAATGTGCCCCTCCAAGTTAGGGGAATCATATCAACAAGCACTTCGTCGCTTTATGAACTTAGAAAAAAGGCTTCAGACTCGTCCAGAAATTAATCGCCAATACTCCGAATTTATGAAAGAATATGCTGAGCTGAAGCACATGTCCGAAGTCAAATCATTTCCTCCTGGTACCTCTAATTATTTCTTGCCACACCATTGTGTATTAAAGGAAGACAGCACAACCACAAAATTAAGAGTAGTGTTCGATGGGTCAGCGGTTTCTTCTTCGGGATATTCGTTGAATGAAATTCTCCATGTGGGCCCGACCATTCAACCAAAATTGTTTAACATCTTACTAAGATTTCGATCTTTTAAAATTGCCTTGACAGCTGATATTTGTAAGATGTACCGCTGCGTTCTGGTTTCATTACCGGACAGCTATCTTCAGTGCATATTATGGAGAAATAATCCCAAGGATCCAATCCGTATATATAAACTAGAAACTGTTACGTATGGTACCAAACCTGCAGCATTTCTTTCTATTCGGGCGATGCACCAGCTTGCTGCTGATGAAGAAAAAACGTACCCGATTGGCGCAAAGGTTGTTCGTAGGGATTTCTATGTGGACGACATGATTTCTGGTGGCAATTCGGAGGAAGAAGTTGTCGAAATCATGAAACAAACAACTTCGTTGTTGGGAAGTGGCCACTTCAAATTGAGGAAATGGTGCTCAAACGACTCAAAGGTTCTTGCTGAAGTGCCAGAAGCCGATAGAGAACAGTATCTAAAGTTCCATGATGGAAGTGACATAACAAAAACTCTTGGCCTGGTATGGGATCCAAGCTCGGATAATTTCCTGTTTTCGTCCATCCCTTTTTCTAACACTAATAACATCACCAAACGCACAGTACTAAAATTTGTAGCACGATTCTACGATCCTCTTGGCTTGATTGGTCCTATAATTACCAAAGCAAAAATATTTCTTCAGCTTTTATGGAAAGAAAAATTAGAATGGGATGAAAGCCTTCCCCAATGGTTACAATCGGCCTGGCTTCGGTTAAGTGTGGAGTTTCAATTGGTCGATAGTTTCACTTTTTCGAGATTCATTTTCCATAATAATACGTATCTTGAGTTGCATGCGTTTTGTGATGCTAGTCTTGCTGCGTATGGTGTATGTATCTACGTACGAGCGAAATGTAATGGGATAACTAAGACACACCTACTCTGTTCCAAGTCAAGAGTAGCTCCACTTAAAACGATTTCGGTGCCCAAGCTCGAGCTTTCTGCTGCAATGCTACTTGCAGAGCTTATGTCCTCTATCCGTGCGATGAATATTGTAAGGGGAGGGTTCTTCTGCTGGACAGATTCAACAGTCGTCTTATCGTGGCTCAGACAGGAACCATCTAATTATGCTGTGTTTGTGGCCAATAGAGTAAGTAAAATTCAAGCGCTAACCAAAGATATGACATGGTGTTATGTGCCATCCTTATTTAATCCTGCCGATATCCTCTCTAAAGGAGCTACCCCAAGGGAGCTTCAAAAATCATCTCTATGGAAATATGGTCCAGCATTTCTTGAAAGTTCCCGAACTGAATGGCCTATTTACCCGACACCAGTAGTGGATCTACCTGAGAGGCGAAAGAGGATTTTGTTATCAATTGTCAAACCTTTGGATTTAACAATTAATTGCAAATTTGTGAATTCGTTCTGGACAATGCAAAAAATCTACGCTTATGTCTACAAATATTTTAGAGTAAAATGCCGCATCCAAAATGAAGTCGATATAGCACGCGTTTCCCCTGGATATCTCACAGTCAAAGACATACAACAAGGAACCTACATGCTGTTGCGAATGATTCAAAGGACAAATTTAACAAACGAATATAAGGCACTGGCAGCGAAAAAAATGGTGAGCTCTTCCAGTAGTATTTACTCATTAAATCCCTTTCTTGGAGCCGATGGCTTGCTACGAGTAGGTGGCAGACTTTCTAACTCTTCAATGGATTTTGAATCAAAGCACCCCATCATCTTGCCCAAGCACCACCCTCTTACGGATGCAATTATCACTTATTTTCATCGGAAATTTTTACATGCTGGACCGCAGTCCTTACTTGCATCTTTAAGACTGCAATATTGGCCGATAGGAGGACGAAAAGAAGTCACTCGTGTGGTTAACAAATGTATCCGCTGTTTTCATCTGAAGCCAAGATACGTGGAAAAAATAATGGGAGATTTGCCACAGGACAGGGTGCAATCAAATAGAGCATTTCTTACAACAGGAGTTGACTACTGCGGACCATTTTACTACCAATCAGAAGTTAGAGGCAGGTTGCCGACAAAATGCTACATCTCCTTGTTTATTTGCTTTTCCACAAAAGCAATTCATTTAGAAGTAGTAAAGGACATGTCAACGCCCGCTTTTCTAGCCGCACTTAAACGTTTCATTTGCACTAGAGGTAGACCTAAGTGCATTTGGTCGGACAATGCAACTAATTTTGTAGGTGCGAAAAACGAGCTAGCGGACCTACGAAAACTATTTCTCAGCGACTGTCACAATCAGGCAGTGCAACAGCAGTGTCTAGAAGATGGAATTGACTGGCGTTTTATTCCTCCTAGGTCTCCACATTTTGGTGGCCTCTGGGAGGCCTCCATAAAATTAGCTAAGTTTCATTTCTGGCGCACAGTTGCCCTTTCCACATTAAATTTTGAAGAGCTGAGAACATTAGTTTGCCAAATTTCTGCTATCATAAACTCACGTCCTTTATGTCCAATTTCAGAGAGTCCTGATGATCTGGAGGTGCTGACTCCGGCCCACTTTCTGGTAGGCGCACCATTTACATCAATAGTTGAGCCAGACGTAACGATGCTGAATATCAATCGCCTCAGCAGGTGGCAGCGAGTCTGTTATATGCAGCAAGTTTTTTGGAAGAAATGGAACACTGAGTATTTGACAACCCTTCAGCAGCGAAACAAATGGCGTTCATCAACGGCAAAGCTAAAAGTCGGTGATATGGTCCTTCTAAAAGACGAAAACCTTCCACCTCTAAAATGGCCCTTAGCGAGAATCACCGAGCTAATCAAAGGAGACGATGATGTTGCTCGCATAGCTGTATTGCGTACTAATGGGGGCACAACCAGACGTGCTGTGACAAAGCTATGCATCCTTCCCATTGAACAGGATCCTGTTGAAAGCTTGGAAGTTTCAACGGGGGGAGTATGTTCAGACCATTCGGAGTAAGATTTGTATTTACTTTTTTGCTTGCTTGGCAACACTTTTGACGAGCCAATAGTTTATTTAAATGATGTTAAGTATATAATGTGCCCTTTAAATACGAGACTTTTTGGATTTTCGCTCTCTTCTTTTTTGGGCTTAGGAAAGTAAGCATATCAAGAATTGTTAAATTGCTAAAATTCTTATCCTAATTAAAATTGGTTTCTTATAAAGTTTTGGAAAACTAAAATTGTTTTTATTAAATCTAGCGTAAAATAATGCTAGATCGTTCAGTATAGATGACGACTATAGTATAGACGACATCTATAGTATAGATGACGACTAGTATAGATGACGTCTATAGTATAGATGACGTCTATAGTATAGATGACGTCTATAGTATAGATGACGTCTATAGTATAGATGACGTCTATAGTATAGATAGACGTGTAGATGACGTCTATAGTATAGATGACAGCTATAGTATAGATGACGTCTGTAGTATAGATGACGTCTATAGTATAGATGACGTCTATAGTATAGATGACGTCTATAGTATAGATGACATCTATAGTATAGATGACGTCTATAGTATAGATGACGTCTATAGTATAGATGACGTCTATTGTATAGATGACGTCTATAGTATAGATGACGTCTAGAGTATAGTTGACGTCTATAGTATAGATGACGTCTATAGCATAGATGACGTTTATAGTATAGATGACGTTTATAGTATTGATGACGTCTATAGTATAGATGACGTCTATAGTATAGATGACGTCTATAGTATAGATGACGTCTATAGTATAGATGACGTCTATAGTATAGATGACGTCTATAGTATAGATGACGTCTATAGTATAGATGACGTCTATAGTATAGATGAGGTCTATAGTATAGATGAGGTCTATAGTATAGATGACGTCTATAGTATAGATGACGTCTATTGTATAGATGACGTCTATAGTATAGATGACGTCTATAGAAAAGATGACGTCTATATTATAGATGACGTCTATAGTATAGATGACGTCTATATTATAGATGATGTCTATAGTATAGATGACGTCTATAGCATAGATGACGTCTATAGTATACAGGGTGATTCCAAATTCGATGCAAATATTTTGACACAAGATTCTTGGGTATATTTGAAGAAAAAAAGTTTTCTACATTATGGGCCTATCTCAAATTTTGATACCACTTATTGGGAATTTAAGAAAACACCTACTTTGAGGTACCTTGACCCATACTAACACAAATATCTCCGCTAACACTTACAACAGGTACTTCATTTAGGACTTAAATTTTCGAAGAAATAGTAATCCTTTTAACTGCATTAAAATAAAATTCATGACTTTTTTATATTTCGAGATATTTGCTTTTAAGTCGGATCCTTTTTCCCTGCCCATGACATTTTTTTGATTTTCAAGACACATTTCTGCGAAAAATGCGTAATAATCATATCGGTAATTTTTTTTTTCTAGTGCACCTAACAATATTTAATAAAAATTGCTAAGACAAGTTACCCGAAAAACCCACAGATTTTGTGATACTTGGGAAATTCCATAGCAGGTAAAATTATGAAAAACTCGATTGTGTTTGGTTTATGTTTTTTTTTTTTATTTCATTAAGTTAACTTTACAATCAAATAAGGTATTCAAAGTGTCCTCCTCCATTTTGTATGTATGCAAGAGCCCGTCTTTGGATTGCGCTGTCAACGTTTATTGAGGATAACTCCTGCCTCACTTGTGACGAGGCTTGGAGAATGCGATCTTCTAAATCATTAAGAGTTGATATTTCGGTAGAATAAACAAGTTCTTTCATTCTCCCCCATACAAAAAAATCCATAATTGTAAGGTCTGGAGATCTTGCAGGCCAGTGAACTGGTCCATTTCTTCCTATTCAACGACCAGCGTACTTTTCATCCAGCCAATTCTTAACCTCGCGACCAAAGTGGGCTGGGGCTCCATCCTGTTGAAAATATGACGAAGCTCGTTGAGTTACCGGAACATCCTCCAGTAGATCTGCTAAATCATTGCGCAAAAATTCCAGATAGCTTGCAGAATTCAGTGTGGGAAGCAGTTTGAAGGGACCGATTAAGTTGTTTCCAAAAACACCTGCCCATAAATTGACGCTAATTCTGTGTGGAAATGATGACTCTCTCCTTGTGTGTGGGTTTTCCGCAGCCCATGTGTGTAGATTGTGAAAATTTGTAATCCCATCTCTAGTAAATTGAGATTCGTCCGTCCATAGGATTCTGCTTATAAAACCGTTGTCATCCAAGTTCCGCTCTAACAACCAGTTGCAAAACTCAAGTCTCGGCTCCAAATCACTCGGAAGCAGTTCCTGCACAGGTGTATGGTGGTATGGATACAAGTTTTCCGTATGCAGTAGACGAACAATTTTATGTGTTGAAACATTAAATCGCAAGGATAAGCGCCTGATGCTGATTGATGGATCATTTGCAACCGCTTCCAGTATTCTTTCATCAACTGCAATTCTTCCTGGTCAAGCTCCTGCGTTAGGTCGTCTTGTTGAAACAGATCCCGTTTCCCGAAGTCTTCGAAACGAATTTGTAAATACGCGGGGATTAGGTACTCTTCGGTTAGGATAAAGCTGATGGTATCTTTGTTGTGCTCTAATAGAACTTCCGTTGCACATCCCATAAACGTAGATAATATCGGCGTATTCTTCGTTTGTAAAAGATGCCATTTCAAGTAGGGTTTCTTAACAACTGTTGTGTCACCTCGGCTTCAAAAATGACTTTGATGGATTTAATTTTGTTTTCTAACCTTTAATATAATTTACATTAGGTAAATTTTCCAACTAGGCGACTTTTTGGGACTTAATAGAAAAATGATAGGGAAATTACCTTTTTATCAGGTAGTCTAATAAAAATGCATGCTCTAAAACCTACGTAAATTATTAATACATAGTCAAAAAATCGTTCTTGTTGTCAATCGCGGTTATAAAAGTAGGTAACAAATGATATTTCCACCTTACACCTGTCGCAGCTTCGTGAAAAGAGTTTTTCATAATTTTACCTGCTATGGAATTTCCCAATTATCACAAAATCTGTGGGTTTTTCGGGTAACTTGTCTCAGCAATTTTTATTAAATATTGTTAGGTGCACTAGAAAAAAAAATTACCGTTATGATTATTACGCATTTTTCGCAGAAATGTGTCTTGAAAATCAAAAAAATGTCATGGGCAGGGAAAAAGGATCCGACTTAAAAGCAAATATCTCGAAAGTTAAAAAAGTCATGAATTTTATTTTAATGCAGTTAAAAGGATTACTATTTCTTCGAAAATTTAAGTCCTAAATGAAGTACCTGTTGTAAGTGTTAGCGGAGATATTTGTGTTAGTATGGGTCAAGGTACCTCAAAGTAGGTGTTTTCTTAAATTCCCAATAAGTGGTATCAAAATTTGAGGTAGGCCCATACTGTAGAAAATTTTTTTTCTTCAAATATACCCAAGAATCTTGTGTCAAAATATTTGCATCGAATTTGGAAACACCCTGTATAGCATAGATAGACGTCTAAAGTATAGACGACATCTATAGTATAGATGACGTCTATAGTATAGATGACGTCTATAGTATAGATGACGTCTATAGTAAAGATGACGTCTATAGTATAGATGACGTCTATAGTATAGATGACGTCTATAATAGATGACGTCTATAGTATAGATGACGTCTATAGTATAGATGACGTCTATAGTATAGATGAGGTCTATAGTATAGATGACGTCTATAGTATAGATGAGGTCTATAGTATAGATGAGGTCTATAGTATAGATGACGTCTATAGTATAGATGACGTCTATTGTATAGATGACGTATATTGTATAGATGACGTCTATAGTATAGATGACGTCTATAGTATAGATGACGTCTATAGTATAGATGACGTCTATAGTATAGATGACGTCTATAGTATAGATGACGTCTATAGTATAGATGACGTCTATAGTATAGATGAAGTCTATAGTATAGATGACGTCTATAGTATAGATGACGTCTATAGTATAGATGACGTCTATAGTATAGATGACGTCTATAGTATAGATGAGGTCTAAAGTATAGATGAGGTCTATAGTATAGATGACGTCTATAGTATAGATGACGTCTATTGTATAGATGACGTATATTGTATAGATGACGTCTATAGTATAGATGACGTCTATAGTATAGATGACGTCTATAGTATAGATGACGTCTATTGTATAGATGACGTATATTGTATAGATGACGTCTATAGTATAGATGACGTCTATAGTATAGATGACGTCTATAGTATAGATGACGTCTATAGTATAGATGACGTCTATAGTATAGATGACGTCTATATTATAGATGACGTCTATAGTATAGATGACGTCTATAGTATAGATGACGTCTATAGTATTGATGACGTCTATAGCATAGATGACGTCTATAGTATAGATGACGTCTATAGTATAGATGACGTCTATAGTATAGATGACGTCTATAGCATAGTTGACGTCTAGAGTATAGATGACGTCTATTAAACAGATGGCATTTATAGTATTGATGACGTCTATAGTATTGATGATGTCTATAGTATCGATGACGTCTATAGTATTGATGACGTCTATAGTATAGATGACATCTATAGTATAGACGACATCTATAGTATAGATGACGACTATAGTATAGATGACGTCTATAGTATAGATGACGTCTATAGTATAGATGACGTCTATAGTATAGATGACGTCAATAGTATAGATGACGTCTAGAGTATAGTTGACGTCTATAGTATAGATGACGTCTATAGCATAGATGACGTTTATAGTATAGATGACGTTTATAGTATTGATGACGTCTATAGTATTGATGACGTCTATAGTATTGATGACGTCTATAGTATTGATGACGTTTATAGTATTGATGACGTCTATAGTATTGATGATGTCTATAGTATAGATGACGTCTATAGTATAGATGACGTCTATACTATAGATGACGTCTATAATTTAGATGACGTCTATAGTATAGATGACGTCTATAGTATAGATGACGTCTATAGTATAGATGACGTCTATAGTATAGATGACGTCTATAGTATAGATGACGTCTATAGTATAGATGACGTCTATAGAATAGATGCCGTCTATAGTATAGATGACGTCTATAGTATAGATGACGTCTATAGTATAGATGACGTCTATAGTATAGATGACGTCTATAGTATAGATGACGTCTATAGTATAGATGACGTCTATAGTATAGATGACGTCTATAGTATAGATGACGTCTATAGTATAGATGACGTCTATAGCATAGTTGACGTCTAGAGTATAGATGACGTCTATTGTATAGATGGCATTTATAGTATTGATGACGTCTATAGTATTGATGATGTCTATAGTATCGATGACGTCTATAGTATTGATGACGTCTATAGTAAAGATGACATCTATAGTATAGACGACATCTATAGTATAGATGACGACTATAGTATAGATGACGTCTATAGTATAGATGACGTCTATAGTATAGATGACGTCTATAGTATAGATGACGTCAATAGTATAGATGACGTCTATAGTATAGATGACGTCTATAGTATAGATGACGTCTATAGTATAGACGACATCTATACTATAGACGTCATCTATACTATAGACGTCATCTATAACTATATCTACAACTATAGTTGACGTCTATAGTATAGATGACGTCTATAGCATAGATGACGTTTATAGTATAGATGACGTTTATAGTATTGATGACGTCTATAGTATTGATGACGTCTATACTATTGATGACGTCTATAGTATTGATGACGTCTATAGTATTGATGACGTCTATAGTATTGATGATGTCTATAGTATAGATGACGTCTATAGTATAGATGACGTCTATACTATAGATGACGTCTATAATTTAGATGACGTCTATAGTATAGATGACGTCTATAGTATAGATGACGTCTATAGTATAGATGACGTCTATAGTATAGATGACGTCTATAGTATAGATGACGTCTATAGTATAGATGACGTCTATAGTATAGATGACGTCTATAGTATAGATGACTTCTATAGTATAGATGACGTCTATAGTATAGATGGCGTCTATAGTATAGATGACGTCTATAGTATAGATGACGTCTATAGTATAGATGACGTCTATAGTATAGATGACGTCTATAGTATAGATGACGTCTATAGTATAGATGACGTCTATAGTATAGATGACGTCTATAGTATAGATGACGTCTATAGTATAGATGACGTCTATAGTATAGATGACGTCTATAGTATAGATGACGTCTATAGTATAGATGACGTCTATAGTATAGATGACGTCTATAGTATAGATGACGTCTATAGTATAGATGACGTCTATAGTATAGATGGCGTCTATAGTATAGATGACGTCTATAGTATAGATGACGTCTATAGTATAGATGACGTCTATAGTATAGATGACGTCTATAGTATAGATGACGTCTATAGTATAGATGACGTCTATAGTATAGATGACGTCTATAGTATAGATGACGTCTATAGTATAGATGACGTCTATAGTATAGATGACGTCTATAGCATAGATGACGTCTATAGTATAGATGACGTCTATAGTTTAGATGACGTCTATAGTATAGATGACGTCTATAGTATAGATGACGTCTATAGTATAGATGACGTCTATAGTATAGATGACGTCTATAGTATAGATGACGTCTATAGCATAGATGACGTCTATAGTATAGATGACGTCTATAGTATAGATGACGTCTATAGTATAGATGACGTCTATAGTATAGATTACGTCTATAGTATAGATGACGTCTATAGCATAGATGACGTCTATAGTATAGATGACGTCTATAGTATAGATGACGTCTATAGTATAGATGACGTCTATAGTATAGATGACGTCTATAGTATAGATGACGTCTATAGTATAGATGACGTCTATAGTATAGATGACGTCTATAGTATAGATGACGTCTATAGCATAGTTGACGTCTAGAGTATAGATGACGTCTATTGTATAGATGGCATTTATAGTATTGATGACGTCTATAGTATTGATGATGTCTATAGTATCGATGACGCCTATAGTATTGATGACGTCTATAGTATAGATGACATCTATAGTATAGACGACATCTATAGTATAGATGACGACTATAGTATAGATGACGTCTATAGTATAGATGACGTCTATAGTATAGATGACGTCTATAGTATAGATGACGTCTATAGTATATATGACGTCAATAGTATAGATGACGTCTAAAGTATAGATGACGTCTATAGTATAGATGACGTCTATAGTATAGATGACGTCTATAGTATAGACGACATCTATAGTATAGATGACGTCTATAGTATAGACGACATCTATAGTATAAATGACGACTATTGTATAGACGACATCTATGGAAAAAATGACGACTATAGTATAGATGACGTCTATGGTATAGATGACGTCTATAGTATAGATGACGTCTATAGTATAGATGACGTCTATAGTATAGATGACGTCTATAGTATAGATGACGTCTATAGTATAGATGACGTCTATAGTATAGATGACGTCTATAGTGAAGATGACAGCTATAGTATAGATGACAGCTATAGTATAGATGACGTCTATAGTATACATGACGTCTATAGTATAGATGACGACTATACTAGTGATGACTTCTATAGTAGTGATGACGTCTATAGTATAGATGACGTCTATAGTATAGATGACGTCTATAGTATAGATTACGTCTATAGTATAGATGACGTCTATAGTATAGATGACGTCTATAGTATAGATGACGTCTATAGTATAGATGACGTCTATAGTATAGATGACGTCTATAGTATAGATGACGTCTATAGCATAGATGACGTCTATAGTATAGATGACGTCTATAGTATAGATGACGTCTATAGCATAGTTGACGTCTAGAGTATAGATGACGTCTATTGTATAGATGGCATTTATAGTATTGATGACGTCTATAGTATAGATGACGTCTATAGTATAGATGACGTCTATAGTATAGATGACGTCTATAGTATAGATGGCGTCTATAGTATAGATGACGTCTATAGTATAGATGACGTCTATAGTATAGATGACGTCTATAGTATAGATGACGTCTATAGCATAGATGACGTCTATAGTATAGATGACGTCTATAGAATAGATGACGTCTATAGAATAGATGACGTCTATAGTATAGATGACGTCTATAGTATAGATGACGTCTATAGTATAGATGACGTCTATAGCATAGATGACGTCTATAGTATAGATGACGTCTATAGTATAGATGACGTCTATAGTATAGATGACGTCTATAGCATAGATGACGTCTATAGTATAGATGACGTCTATAGCATAGATGACGTCTATAGTATAGATGACGTCTATAGTATAGATGACGTCTATAGTATAGATGACGTCTATAGTATTGATGACGTCTATAGTAAAGATGGCGTCAATAGTATAGATGACGTCTATAGTATAGATGACGTCTATAGTATAGATGACGTCTATAGTATAGATGACGTCCATAGTATAGATGACGTCTATAGCATAGATGACGTTTATAGTATAGATGACGTTTATAGTATTGATGACGTCTATAGTATTGATGACGTCTATAGTATTGATGACGTCTATAGTATTGATGACGTCTATAGTATTGATGACGTCTATAGTATTGATGACGTCTATAGTATTGATGATGTCTATAGTATAGATGACGTCTATAGTATAGATGACGTCTATACTATAGATGACGTCTATAATTTAGATGACGTCTATAGTATAGATGACGTCTATAGTATAGATGACGTCTATAGTATAGATGACGTCTATAGTATAGATGACGTCTATAGTATAGATGACGTCTATAGTAAAGATGACGTCTATAGTATAGATGACGTCTATAGTATAGATGACGTCTATAGTATAGATGACGTCTATAGTATAGATGACGTCTATAGTATAGATGACGTCTATATTATAGATGACGTCTATAGTATAGATGACGTCTATAGTATAGATGACGTCTATAGTATAGATGACGTCTATAGTATAGATGACGTCTATAGTATAGATGGCGTCTATAGTATAGATGACGTCTATAGTATAGATGACGTCTATAGTATAGATGACGTCTATAGTATAGATGACGTCTATAGCATAGATGACGTCTATAGCATAGATGACGTCTATAGCATAGATGACGTCTATAGTATAGATGACGTCTATAGTATAGATGACGTCTATAGCATAGTTGACGTCTAGAGTATAGATGACGTCTATTGTATCGATGGCATTTATAGTATTGATGACGTCTATAGTATTGATGATGTCTATAGTATCGATGACATCTATAGTATAGACGACATCTATAGTATAGATGACGACTATAGTATAGATGACGTCTATAGTATAGATGACGTCTATAGTATAGATGACGTCTATAGTATATATGACGTCAATAGTATAGATGACGTCTATAGTATAGATGACGTCTATAGTATAGATGACGTCTATAGTATAGATGACGTCTGTAGTATAGATGACGTCTATAGTATAGATGACGTCTATAGTATAGACGACATCTATAGTATAGATGACGTCTATAGTATAGACGACATCTATAGTATAAATGACGACTATTGTATAGACGACATCTATGGAAAAAATGACGACTATTGTATAGACGACATCTATAGTATAGATGACGACTATAGTATAGATGACGTCTATGGTATAGATGACGACTATAGTATAGATGGCGTCTATGGTATAGATGACGTCTATAGTATAGATGACGTCTATAGTATAGATGACGTCTATAGTATAGATGACGTCTATAGTATAGATGACGTCTATAGTATAGATGACGTCTATAGTGAAGATGACAGCTATAGTATAGATGACAGCTATAGTATAGATGACGTCTATAGTATACATGACGTCTATAGTATAGATGACGACTATACTAGTGATGACTTCTATAGTAGTGATGACGTCTATAGTATAGATGACGTCTATAGTATAGATGACGTCTATAGTATAGATGACGTCTATAGTATAGATGACGTCTATAGTATAGATGACGTCTATAGTATAGATGACGTCTATAGTATAGATGACGTCTATAGTATAGATGACGTCTATAGCATAGATGACGTCTATAGTATAGATGACGTCTATAGTATAGATGACGTCTATAGCATAGTTGACGTCTAGAGTATAGGTGACGTCTATTGTATAGATGGCATTTATAGTATTGATGACGTCTATAGTATTGATGATGTCTATAGTATCGATGACGCCTATAGTATTGATGACGTCTATAGTATAGATGACATCTATAGTATAGACGACATCTATAGTATAGATGACGACTATAGTATAGATGACGTCTATAGTATAGATGACGTCTATAGTATAGATGACGTCTATAGTATAGATGACGTCAATAGTATAGATGACGTCTATAGTATAGATGACGTCTATAGTATAGATGACGTCTATAGTATAGACGACATCTATAGTATAGATGACGTCTATAGTATAGACGACATCTATAGTATAGATGACGTCTATAGTATAGACGACATCTTTAGTATAAATGACGACTATTGTATAGACGACATCTATGGAAAAAATTACGACTATTGTATAGACGACATCTATAGTATAGATGACGTCTATAGTATAGATGACGTCTATAGTATAGATGACGTCTATAGTATAGATGACGTCTATAGTATAGATGACGTCTATAGTGAAGATGACAGCTATAGTATAGATGACAGCTATAGTATAGATGACGTCTAAAGTATACATGACGTCTATAGTATAGATGACGACTATAGTAGTGATGACTTCTATAGTAGTGATGACGTCTATAGTATAGATTACGTCTATAGTATAGATGACGTCTATAGTATAGATGACGTCTATAGTATAGATGACGTCTATAGTATAGATGACGTCTATAGTGTAGATGACGTCTATAGTATAGATGACGTCTATAGCATAGATGACGTCTATAGTATAGATGACATTTATAGTATTGATGACGTCTATAGTATTGATGACGTCACGTCTATAGTATAGATGACGTCTATAGTATAGACGACATCTATAGTATAGATGACGTCTATAGTATAGACGACATATATAGTATAGATGACGACTATAGTATAGACGACATCTATAGTATAGATGACGACTAGTATAGATGACGTCTATAGTATAGATGACGTCTATAGCATAGATGACGTCTATAGTATAGATGACGTCTATACTATAGATGACGTCTATAGTATAGATGACGTCTATAGTATAGATGACGTCTATAGTATAGATGACGTCTATAGTATAGATAGACGTGTAGATGACGTCTATAGTATAGATGACAGCTATAGTATAGATGACGTCTGTAGTATAGATGACGTCTATAGTATAGATGACGTCTATAGTATAGATGACGTCTATAGTATAGATGACATTTATAGTATTGATGACGTCTATAGTATTTATGATGTCTATAGTATTGATGACGTCTATAGTATAGACGACATCTATAGTATAGATGACGTCTATAGTATAGATGACGTCTATAGTATAGATGACGTGTATAGTATAGATGACGTCTATAGTATAGATGACGTGTATAGTATAGATGACGTCTATATATAGATGACGTCTATATATAGATGACGTCTATAGTATAGATGACGTCTATAATAGAGATGACGTCTATAGTATAGATGACGTCTATAGTAGAGATGACGTCTATAGTAGAGATGACGTCTATAGTAGAGATGAAGTCTATAGTAGAGATGACGTCTATAGTATAGATGACGTCTATAGTATAGATGACGTCTATAGTATAGATGACGTCTATAGTATAGATGATGTCTATAGTATAGATGACGTCTATAGTATAGATGACGTCTATAGTATAGATGACGTCTATAGTATAGATGACGTCTATAGTATAGATGACGTCTATAGTATAGATGACGTCTATAGTATAGATGACGTCTATAGTATAGATGACGTCTATAGCATAGACGACGTCTATAGTATAGATGACGTCTATAGCATAGATGACGTCTATAATATAGATGACATTTATAGTATTGATGACGTCTATAGTATTGATGACGTCACGTCTATAGTATAGATGACGTCTATAGTATAGATGACGTCTATAGTATAGATGACGTCTATAGTATACATGACATCTATAGTATAGATGACGTCTATAGTATAGATGACGTCTATAGTATAGATGACGTCTATAGTATAGATGACGTCTATAGTATAGATGACGTCTATAGTATAGATGACGTCTATAGTATAGATGACGTCTATAGTATAGATGACGTCTATAGTGACAGCTATAGTATAGATGACGTCTATAGTATAGATGACGTCTATAGTATAGATGACGTCTATAGTATAGATGACGTCTATAGTATAGATGACGTCTATAGTATAGATGACGTCTATAGTATAGATGACGTCTATAGTGTAGATGACGTCTATAGTATAGATGACGTCTATAGTTTAGATGACAGCTATAGTATAGATGACGTCTATTGTATAGATGACAGCTATAGTATAGATGACGTCTATAGTATAGATGACGTCTATAGTATAGATGACGTCTATAGTATAGATGACGTCTATAGTATAGATGACGTCTATAGTATAGATGACATTTATATTATTGATGACGTCTATAGTATTTATGATGTCTATAGTATTGATGACGTCTATAGTATTGATGACGTCTATAGTATTTATGACGTCTATAGTTTAGATGACAGCTATAGTATAGATGACGTCTATTGTATAGATGACAGCTATAGTATAGATGACGTCTATAGTATAGATGACGTCTATAGTATAGATGACGTCTATAGTATAGATGACGTCTATAGTATAGATGACGTCTATAGTATAGATGACGTCTATAGTATAGATGACGTCTATAGTATAGATGACATTTATAGTATTGATGACGTCTATAGTATTTATGATGTCTATAGTATTGATGACGTCTATAGTATTGATGACGTCTATTGTATAGATGACGTCTATAGTATAGACGACATCTATAGTAAAGATGACGTCTATAGTATAGATGACGTCTATAGTAGAGATGAAGTCTATAGTAGAGATGACGTCTATAGTATAGATGACGTCTATAGTATAGATGACGTCTAAAGTATAGATGACGTCTATAGTATAGATGCCGTCTATAGTAAAGATGACGTCTATAGTATAGATGACGTCTATAGTATAGACGACATCTATAGTATAGATGACGACTATAGTATAGACGACACCTATAGTATAGATGACGACTAGTATAGATGACGTCTATAGTATAGATGACGTCTATAGTATAGATGACGTCTATAGTATAGATGACGTCTATAGTATAGATGACGTCTATAGTATAGATGACGTCTATAGTATAGATGACGTCTATAGTGTAGATGACGTCTATAGTATAGATGACGTCTATAGTATAGATGACAGCTATAGTATAGATGACGTCTATTGTATAGATAACAGCTATAGTATAGATGACGTCTATAGTATAGATGACGTCTATAGTATAGATGACGTGTATAGTATAGATGACGTCTATAGTATAGATGACGTGTATAGTATAGATGACGTCTATATATAGATGACGTCTATATATAGATGACGTCTATAGTATAGATGACGTCTATAATAGAGATGACGTCTATAGTATAGATGACGACTATAGTATAGATGACGTCTATAGTATATATGACGTCTATAGCATAGATGACGTCTATAGTATAGATGACGTCTATAGTATAGATGACGTCTATAGTATAGATGACGTTTATAGTATAGATGACGTCTATAGTATAGATGAAGTCTATAGTATAGATGACGTTTATAGTATTGATGACGTCTATAGTATTTATGATGTCTATAGTATTGATGACTTCTATAGTATTGATGACGTATATTGTATAGATGACGTCTATAGTATAGACGACATCTATACTATATAGTATAAATGACGACTATTATATAGACGACATCTATAGTATATATGACGACTATAGTATAGATGACGTCTATAGTATATATGACGTCTATAGCATAGATGACGTCTATAGTATAGATGACGTCTATAGTATAGATGACGTCTATAGTATAGATGACGTCTATAGCATAGTTGACGTCTAGAGTATAGATGACGTCTATTGTATAGATGACATTTATAGTATTGATGACGTCTATAGTATTGATGATGTCTATAGTATCGATGATGACTATAGTATAGATGACGTCTATAGTATAGATGACGTCTATAGTATAGATGACGTCTATAGTATAGATGACGTCTATAGTATAGATGACGTCTATGGTATAGATGACGTCTATAGTATAGATGACGTTTATAGTATAGATGACGTCTATAGTATAGATGACGTTTATAGTATAGATGACGTTTATAGTATAGATGACGTCTATAGTATAGATGACGTTTATAGTATAGATGACGTCTATAGTATAGATGACGTCTATAGTATAGATGACGTCTATAGTATAGATGACGTCTATAGTATAGATGACGTCTATAGTATAGATGACGTCTATAGTATAGATGACGTCTATAGTATAGATGACGTCTATAGTATAGATGACGTCTATAGTATAGATGACGTCTATAGTATAGATGACGTTTATAGTATAGATGACGTCTATAGTATAGATGACGTTTATAGTATAGATGACGTCTATAGTATAGATGACGTCTATAGTGTAGATGACGTCTATAGTATAGATGACGTCTATAGTATAGATGACATTTATAGTATTGATGACGTCTATAGTATTTATGATGTCTATAGTATTGATGACGTCTATAGTATTGATGACGTCTATTGTATAGATGACGTCTATAGTATAGACGACATCTATAGTAAAGATGACGTCTATAGTATAGATGACGTCTATAGTAGAGATGAAGTCTATAGTAGAGATGACGTCTATAGTATAGATGACGTCTATAGTATAGATGACGTCTAAAGTATAGATGACGTCTATAGTATAGATGCCGTCTATAGTAAAGATGACGTCTATAGTATAGATGACGTCTATAGTATAGACGACATCTATAGTATAGATGACGACTATAGTATAGACGACACCTATAGTATAGATGACGACTAGTATAGATGACGTCTATAGTATAGATGACGTCTATAGTATAGATGACGTCTATAGTATAGATGACGTCTATAGTATAGATGACGTCTATAGTATAGATGACGTCTATAGTATAGATGACGTCTATAGTATAGATGACGTCTATAGTGTAGATGACGTCTATAGTATAGATGACGTCTATAGTATAGATGATAGCTATAGTATAGATGACGTCTATTGTATAGATAACAGCTATAGTATAGATGACGTCTATAGTATAGATGACGTCTATAGTATAGATGACGTGTATAGTATAGATGACGTCTATAGTATAGATGACGTGTATAGTATAGATGACGTCTATATATAGATGACGTCTATATATAGATGACGTCTATAGTATAGATGACGTCTATAATAGAGATGACGTCTATAGTATAGATGACGACTATAGTATAGATGACGTCTATAGTATATATGACGTCTATAGCATAGATGACGTCTATAGTATAGATGACGTCTATAGTATAGATGACGTCTATAGTATAGATGACGTTTATAGTATAGATGACGTCTATAGTATAGATGAAGTCTATAGTATAGATGACGTTTATAGTATTGATGACGTCTATAGTATTTATGATGTCTATAGTATTGATGACTTCTATAGTATTGATGACGTATATTGTATAGATGACGTCTATAGTATAGACGACATCTATACTATATAGTATAAATGACGACTATTATATAGACGACATCTATAGTATATATGACGACTATAGTATAGATGACGTCTATAGTATATATGACGTCTATAGCATAGATGACGTCTATAGTATAGATGACGTCTATAGTATAGATGACGTCTATAGTATAGATGACGTCTATAGCATAGTTGACGTCTAGAGTATAGATGACGTCTATTGTATAGATGACATTTATAGTATTGATGACGTCTATAGTATTGATGATGTCTATAGTATCGATGATGACTATAGTATAGATGACGTCTATAGTATAGATGACGTCTATAGTATAGATGACGTCTATAGTATAGATGACGTCTATAGTATAGATGACGTCTATGGTATAGATGACGTCTATAGTATAGATGACGTTTATAGTATAGATGACGTCTATAGTATAGATGACGTTTATAGTATAGATGACGTTTATAGTATAGATGACGTCTATAGTATAGATGACGTTTATAGTATAGATGACGTCTATAGTATAGATGACGTCTATAGTATAGATGACGTCTATAGTATAGATGACGTCTATAGTATAGATGACGTCTATAGTATAGATGACGTCTATAGTATAGATGACGTCTATAGTATAGATGACGTCTATAGTATAGATGACGTCTATAGTATAGATGACGTCTATAGTATAGATGACGTTTATAGTATAGATGACGTCTATAGTATAGATGACGTTTATAGTATAGATGACGTCTATAGTATAGATGACGTCTATAGTGTAGATGACGTCTATAGTATAGATGACGTCTATAGTATAGATGACGTCTATAGTATAGATGACGTCTATAGTTTAGATGACAGCTATAGTATAGATGACGTCTATTGTATAGATGACAGCTATAGTATAGATGACGTCTATAGTATAGATGACGTCTATAGTATAGATGACGTCTATAGTATAGATGAAGTCTATAGTATAGATGACGTCTATAGTATTTATGATGTCTATAGTATTGATGACGTCTATAGTATTGATGACGTCTATTGTATAGATGACGTCTATAGTATAGACGATATCTATAGTATAGATGACGTCTATAGTATAGATGACGTCTATAGTATAGATGACGTCTATAGTATAGATGACGTCTATAGTATAGATGACGTCTATAGTATAGATGACGTCTATAGTGTAGATGACGTCTATAGTATAGATGACGTCTATAGTATAAATGACGACTATTATATAGACGACATCTATAGTATAGATGACGACTATAGTATAGATGTCGTCTATAGCATAGATGACGTCTATAGTATAGATGACGTCTATAGTATAGATGACGTCTATAGTAGTGATGTCTTCTATAGTAGTGATGACGTCTATAGTATAGATGACGTTTATAGTATTGATGACGTCTATAGTATTGATGACGTCTATAGTATTGATGACGTCTATAGTATTGATGACGTCTATAGTATTGATGACGTCTATAGTATTGATGATGTCTATAGTATAGATGACGTCTATAGTATAGATGACGTCTATACTATAGATGACGTCTATAATTTAGATGACGTCTATAGTATAGATGACGTCTATAGTATAGATGACGTCTATAGTATAGGTGACGTCTATACTATAGATGACGTCTATAATTTAGATGACGTCTATAGTATAGATGACGTCTATAGTATAGATGACGTCTATAGTATAGATGACGTCTATAGTATAGATGACGTCTATAGTATAGATGACGTCTATAGTATAGATGACGTCTATAGTATAGATGACGTCTATTGTATAGATGACGTCTATAGTATAGATGACGTCTATAGTATAGATGACGTCTATAGTATAGATGAAGTCTATAGTATAGATGACGTCTATAGTATAGATGACGTCTGTAGTATAGATGACGTCTATAGTATAGATGACGTCTATAGTATAGATGACGTCTATAGTATAGATGACGTCTATAGTATAGATGACGTCTATAGCATAGATGACGTCTATAGTATAGCTGACGTCTATAGTATATATGACGTCTATAGTATAGATGACGTCTATAGCATAGTTGACGTCTAGAGTATAGATGACGTCTATTGTATAGATGACGTCTATAGCATAGATGACATCTATAGTATAGATGACATCTATAGTATAGATGACATCTATAGTATAGATGACGACTAGTATAGATGACGTCTATAGTATAGATGACGGGTATAGTATAGATGACGTCTATAGTATAGATGACGTCTATAGTATAGATGACGTCTATAGTATAGATGACGTCTACAGTATAGATGACGTCTATAGTATAGATGACGTCTTTAGTATAAACGACATCTATAGTATAGATGACGACTATAGTATAGACGACACCTATAGTATAGATGACGACTAGTATAGATGACGTCTATAGTATAGATGACGTCTATAGTATAGATGACGACTATAGTATAGATGACGTCTATGGTATAGATAACGTCTATAGTATAGATGACGTCTATAGTATAGATGACGTCTATAGTATAGATAACGTCTATAGTATAGATGACGTCTATGGTATAGATAACGTCTATAGTATAGATGACGTCTATAGTATAGATGACGTCTATAGTATAGATGACGTCTATAGTATAGATGACGTCTATAGTGAAGATGACAGCTATAGTATAGATGACAGCTATAGTATAGACGACGTCTATAGTATACATGACGTCTATAGTATAGATGACGTCTATAGTAGTGATGACTTCTATAGTAGTGAAGACGTCTATAGTATAGATGACGTCTATAGTATAGATGACGTCTATAGTATAGATTACGTCTATAGTATAGATTACGTCTATAGTATAGATGACGTCTATAGTATAGATGATGTCTATAGTGTAGATGACGTCTATAGTATAAATGACGTCTATAGTATAGATGACGTCTATAGTATAGATGACGTCTATAGCATAGATGACATCTATAGTATAGATGACATCTATAGTATAGATGACGACTAGTATAGATGACGTCTATAGTATAGATGACGTCTATAGTATAGATGACGTCTATAGTATAGATGACGTCTATAGTATAGATGACGTCTATAGTATAGATGACAGCTATAGTATAGACGACGTCTATAGTATACATGACGTCTATAGTATAGATGACGTCTATAGTAGTGATGACTTCTATAGTAGTGAAGACGTCTATAGTATAGATGACGTCTATAGTATAGATGACGTCTATAGTATAGATTACGTCTATAGTATAAATTACGTCTATAGTATAGATGACGTCTATAGTATAGATGACAGCTATAGTATAGACGACGTCTATAGTATACATGACGTCTATAGTATAGATGACGTCTATAGTAGTGATGACTTCTATAGTAGTGAAGACGTCTATAGTATAGATGACGTCTATAGTATAGATGACGTCTATAGTATAGATTACGTCTATAGTATAGATTACGTCTATAGTATAGATGACGTCTATAGTATAGATGACGTCTATAGTATAGATTACGTCTATAGTATAGATGACGTCTATAGCATAGATGACGTCTATAGTATAGATGACGTCTATAGCATAGATGACATCTATAGTATAGATGACATCTATAGTATAGATGACGACTAGTATAGATGACGTCTATAGTATAGATGACGTCTATAGTATAGATGACGTCTATAGTATAGATGACGTCTATAGTATAGATGACGTCTATAGTATAGATGACGTCTATAGTATAGATGACGTCTATAGTATAGATGACGTTTATAGTATAGATGACGTCTATAGTATAGATGACGTCTATAGAGTAGATGACGTCTATAGTATAGATGACGTCTATAGTATAGATGACGTCTATAGTATAGATGACGTCTATAGTATAGATGACGTCTATAGTATAGATGACGTCTATAGTATAGATGACGTCTATAGTATAGATGACGTCTATAGTATAGATGACTTCTATAGTATTTATGATGTCTATAGTATTGATGACGTCTATAGTATTGATGACGTCTATTGTATAGATGACGTCTATAGTATAGACGACATCTATAGTATAGATGACGTCTATAGTATAGATGACGTCTATAGTATAGATGACGTCTATAGTATAGATGACGTCTATAGTGTAGATGACGTCTATAGTATAGATGACGTCTATAGTATAAATGACGACTATTATATGGACGACATCTATAGTATAGATGACGACTATAGTATAGATGACGTCTATAGTATAGATGACGTCTATAGCATAGATGACGTCTATAGTATAGATGACGTCTATAGTATAGATGACGTCTATAGTATAGATGACGTCTATAGCATAGTTTACGTCTAGAGTATAGATGACGTCTATTGTATAGATGACATTTATAGTATTGATGACGTCTATAGTATTGATGATGTCTATAGTATCGATGACGTCTATAGTATTGATGACGTCTATAGTGAAGTTGACAGCTATAGTATAGATGACAGCTATAGTATAGATGACGTCTATAGTATACATGACGTCTATAGTATACATGACGACTATTATATAGACGACATCTATAGTATAGATGACGACTATAGTATAGATGACGTCTATAGTATAGATGACGTCTATAGCATAGATGACGTCTATAGTATAGATGACGTCTATAGTGAAGATGACAGCTATAGTACAGATGACGTCTATAGTATAGATGACGTCTATAGTATAGATGACGTCTATAGTATAGATGACGTCTATAGTATAGATGACGTCTATAGTATAGATGACGTCTATAGTATAGATGACGTCTATAGTATAGATGACGTCTATTGTATAGATGACGTCTATAGTATAGATGACGTCTATAGTATAGATGATGTCTATAGTGTAGATGACGTCTATAGTATAGATGACGTCTATAGTATAGATGACGTCTATAGTATAGATGACGTCTATAGTATAGATGACGTCTATAGTATAGATGACGTCTATAGTATAGATGACGTCTATTGTATAGATGACGTCTATAGTATAGATGACGTCTATAGTATAGATGAAGTCTATAGTATAGATGACGTCTATAGCATAGTTGACGTCTAGAGTATAGATGACGTCTATTGTATAGATGACGTCTATAGCATAGATGACATCTATAGTATAGATGACATCTATAGTATAGATGACGACTAGTATAGATGACGTCTATAGTATAGATGACGTCTATAGTATAGATGACGTCTATAGTATAGATGACGTCTATAGTATAGATGACGTCTATAGTATAGATGACGTCTACAGTATAGATGACGTCTATAGTATAGATGACGTCTATAGTATAAACGACATCTATAGTATAGATGACGACTATAGTATAGACGACACCTATAGTATAGATGACGATTAGTATAGATGACGTCTATAGTATAGATGACGTCTATAGTATAGATGACGACTATAGTATAGATGACGTCTATGGTATAGATAACGTCTATAGTATAGATGACGTCTATAGTATAGATGACGTCTATAGTATAGATAACGTCTATAGTATAGATGACGTCTATGGTATAGATAACGTCTATAGTATAGATGACGTCTATAGTATAGATGACGTCTATAGTATAGATGACGTCTATAGTATAGATGACGTCTATAGTGAAGATGACAGCTATAGTATAGATGACAGCTATAGTATAGACGACGTCTATAGTATACATGACGTCTATAGTATAGATGACGTCTATAGTAGTGATGACTTCTATAGTAGTGAAGACGTCTATAGTATAGATGACGTCTATAGTATAGATAACGTCTATAGTATAGATTACGTCTATAGTATAGATGACGTCTATAGTATAGATGATGTCTATAGTGTAGATGACGTCAATAGTATAAATGACGTCTATAGTATAGATGACGTCTATAGTAAAGATGACGTCTATAGTATAGATGACGTCTATAGCATAGATGACGTCTATAGTATAGATGACGTCTATAGCATAGATGACATCTATAGTATAGATGACATCTATAGTATAGATGACGTCTATAGTATAGATGACGTCTATAGTATAGATGACGTCTATAGTATAGATGACGTCTATAGTATAGATGACGTCTATAGTATAGATGACGTCTATAGTATAGATGACGTCTATAGTATAGATGACGTCTATAGTATAGATGACGTTTATAGTATAGATGACGTCTATAGTATAGATGACGTCTATAGTGTAGATGACGTCTATAGTACAGATGACGTCTATAGTATAGATGACGTCTATAGTATAGATGACGTCTATAGTATAGATGACGTCTATAGTATAGATGACGTCTATAGTATAGATGACGTCTATAGTATAGATGACTTCATCTAAATTATAGACGTCATCTAAATTATAGATGACGATGATGATAGATGATGATAGTATAGACGTCATCTATACTATAGACGTCATCTAAATTATAGACGTCATCTATAGTATAGACGTCATCTATACTATAGACGTCATCTATACTATAGACATCATCAATACTATAGACGTCATCAATACTATAGACGTCATCAATACTATAGACGTCATCAATACTATAGACGTCATCAATACTATAGACGTCATCAATACTATAAACGTCATAGTATAGACGACATCTATAGTATAAATGACGACTATTGTATAGACGACATCTATAGAAAAAATGACGACTATTGTATAGACGACATCTATAGTATAGATGACGACTATAGTATAGATGACGTCTATGGTATAGATGACGACTATAGTATAGATGACGTCTATGGTATAGATGACGTCTTTAGTATAGATGACGTCTATAGTATAGATGACGTCTATAGTATAGATGACGTCTATAGTATAGATGACGTCTATAGTATAGATCACGTCTATAGTGAATATGACAGCTATAGTATAGATGACAGCTATAGTATAGATGACGTCTATAGTATAGATTACGTCTATAGTATAGATGACGTCTATAGTATAGATGATGTCTATAGTATAGATGACGTCTATAGTATAGATGACGTCTATAGTATAGATGACGTCTATAGTATAGATGACGTCTATAGTATAGATGACGTCTATAGTATAGATGACGTCTATAGTATAGATGACGTCTATAGTATAGATGACGTCTATAGTATAGATGACGTCTATAGTATAGATGACGTCTATAGTATAGATGACGTCTATAGCATAGATGACGTCTATAGTATAGATGAGATTTATAGTATTGATGACGTCTATAGTATAGATGACGTCTATAGTATAGACGACATCTATAGTATAGATGACGTCTATAGTATAGACGACATATATAGTATAGATGACGTCTATAGTATAGACGACATATATAGTATAGATGACGACTATAGTATAGACGACACATATAGTATAGATGACGACTATAGTATAGACGACATCTATAGTATAGAGGACGACTAGTACAGATGACGTCTATAGTATAGATGACATCTATAGTATAGATGACAACTATAGTATAGATGACGTCTATAGTATAGATGACGTCTATAGTATAGATGACGTCTATAGTATAGATGACGTCTATAGTATAAATGACGTCTATAGTATAGATGACGTCTAAAGTATAGATGACGTCTATAGTGTAGATGACGTCTATAGTATAGATGACAACTATAGTATAGATGACGTCTAAAGTATAGATGACGTCTATAGTATAGATGACGTCTATAGTATAGATGACGTCTATAGTATAGATGACGTCTATAGTATAGATGACGTCTATAGTATAGATGACGTCTATAGTATAGATGACATTTATAGTATTGACGACGTCTATAGTATTTATGATGTCTATAGTATTGATGACGTCTATAGTATTGATGACGTCTATTGTATAGATGACGTCTATAGTATAGACGACATCTATAGTATAGATGACGTCTATAGTATAGATGACGTCTATAGTATAGATGACGTCTATAGTATAGATGACGTCTATATATAGATGACGTCTATATATAGATGACGTCTATATATAGATGACGTCTATAGTATAGATGACGTCTATAGTAGAGATGACGTCTATAGTAGAGATGACGTCTATAGTAGAGATGAAGTCTATAGTATAGATGACGTCTATAGTATAGATGACGTCTATAGTATAGATGATGTCTATAGTATAGATGACGTCTATAGTATAGATGACGTCTATAGTATAGATGACGTCTATAGTATAGATGACGTCTATAGTATAGATGACGTCTATAGTAAAGATGACGTCTATAGTATAGATGACGTCTATAATATAGATGACGTCTATAGTATAGATGACGTCTATAGTATAGACGACATATATAGTATAGATGACGACTATAGTATAGACGACACATATAGTATAGATGAAGACTATAGTATAGACGACATCTATAGTATAGAGGACGACTAGTACAGATGACGTCTATAGTATAGATGACATCTATAGTATAGATGACGTCTATAGTATAGATGACGTCTATAGTATAGATGACGTCTATAGTATAGATGACGTCTATAGTATAGATGACGTCTATAGTATAGATGACGTCTATAGTATAGATGACGTCTATATATAGATGACGTCTATATATAGATGACGTCTATATATAGATGACGTCTATAGTATAGATGACGTCTATAGTAGAGATGACGTCTATAGTAGAGATGAAGTCTATAGTAGAGATGAAGTCTATGGTATAGATGACGTCTATAGTATAGATGACGTCTATAGTATAGATGACGTCTATAGTATAGATGACGTCTATAGTATAGATGACGTCTATAGTATAGATGACGTCTATAGTATAGATGACGTCTATAGTATAGATGACGTCTATAGTATAGATGAAGTCTATAGTATAGATGACGTCTATAGTATAGATGACGTCTATAGCATAGATGACATCTATAGTATAGATGACATTTATAGTATAGATGACGTCTATAGTATAGATGACGTCTATAGTATAGATGACGTCTATAGTATAGATGACGTCTATAGTATAGATGACGTCTATAGTATAGATGACGTCTATAGTATAGATGACGTCTATAGTATAGATGACGTCTATAGTATAGATGACGTCTATAGTATAGATGACGTCTATAGTATAGATGACGTCTATAGTATAGATGACGTCTATAGTATAGATGACGTCTATAGTATAGATGACGTCTATAGCATAGATGACGTCTATAGCGTAGATGACATCTATAGTATAGATGACATTTATAGTATTGATGACGTCTATAGTATTGATGACGTCACGTCTATAGTATAGACGACATCTATAGTATAGATGACGTCTATAGGATAGATGACGTCTATAGTATAGATGACGTCTATAGTGTAGATGACGTCTATAGTATAGATGACGTCTATAGTTTAGATGACAGCTATAGTATAGATGACGTCTATTGTATAGATGACAGCTAAAGTATAGATGACGTCTATAGTATAGATGACGTCTATAGTATAGATGACTTCTATAGTATAGATGACGTCTATAGTATAGATGACGTCTATAGTATAGATGACGTCTATAGTATAGATGACATTTATAGTATTGATGACGTCTATAGTATTGATGACGTCTATTGTATAGATGACGTCTATAGTATAGACGACATCTATAGTATAGATGACGTCTATAGTATAGATGACGTCTATAGTATAGATGACAGCTATAGTATAGATGACGTCTATAGTATAGATGACGTCTATAGTATAGATGACGTCTATAGTATAGATGACGTCTATAGTATAGATGACGTCTATAGTATAGATGACATTTATAGTATTGATGACGTCTATAGTATTTATGACGTCTATAGTTTAGATGACAGCTATAGTATAGATGACGTCTATTGTATAGATGACAGCTATAGTATAGATGACGTCTATAGTATAGATGACGTCTATAGTATAGATAACGTCTATAGTATAGATGACGTCTATAGTATAGATGACGTCTATAGTATAGATGACATTTATAGTATTGATGACGTCTATAGTATTTATGATGTCTATAGTATTGATGACGTCTATAGTATTGATGAAGTCTATTGTATAGATGACGTCTATAGTATAGACGACATCTATAGTATAGATGACGTCTATAGTATAGATGACGTCTATATTATAGATGACGTCTATATATAGATGACGTCTATATATAGATGACGTCTACATATAGATGACGTCTATAGTATAGATGACGTCTATAGTAGAGATGACGTCTATAGTATAGATGACGTCTATAGTAGAGATGACGTCTATAGTAGAGATGAAGTCTATAGTATAGATGACGTCTATAGTATAGATGACGTCTATAGTATAGATGACGTCTATAGTATAGATGACGTCTATAGTATAGATGACGTCTATAGTATAGATGACGTCTATAGTATAGATGACGTCTATAGTATAGATGACGTCTATAGTATAGATGACGTCTATAGTATAGATGACGTCTATAGTATAGATGACGTCTATAGTATAGATGACGTCTATAGTATAGATGACGTCTATAGTATAGATGACGTCTATAGTATAGATGACGTCTATAGTATAGATGACGTCTATAGTATAGATGACGTCTATAGTATAGACGTCTATAGTATAGATGACGTCTATAGTATAGACGACGTCTATAGTATAGACGACATCTATAGTATAGATGACGACTATAGTATAGACGACACCAATAGTATAGATGACGACTAGTATAGATGACGACTATAGTATAGACGACACCAATAGTATAGATGACGACTAGTATAGATGACGTCTATAGTATAGATGACGTCTATAGTATAGATGACGTCTATAGTAGAGATGAAGTCTATGGTATAGATGACGTCTATAGTATAGATGACGTCTATAGTATAGATGACGTCTATAGTATAGATGACGTCTATAGTATAGATGACGTCTATAGTATAGATGACGTCTATAGTATAGATGACGTCTATAGTATAGATGACGTCTATAGTATAGATGACGTCTATAGTATAGATGACGTCTATAGTATAGATGACGTCTATAGTAGAGATGAAGTCTATAGTATAGATGACGTCTATAGTATAGATGACGTCTATAGTATAGATGACGTCTATAGTATAGATGACGTCTATAGTATAGATGACGTCTATAGTATAGATGACGTCTATAGTATAGATGACGTCTATAGTATAGATGACGTCTATAGTATGCATGACGTCTATAGTATAGATGACGTCTATAGTATAGATGACGTCTATAGTATAGATGACGTCTATAGTAAAGATGACGTCTATAGTATAGATGACGTCTATAATATAGATGACGTCTATAGTATAGATGACGTCTATAGTATAGACGACATATATAGTATAGATGACGACTATAGTATAGACGACACATATAGTATAGATGAAGACTATAGTATAGACGACATCTATAGTATAGAGGACGACTAGTACAGATGACGTCTATAGTATAGATGACATCTATAGTATAGATGACGTCTATAGTATAGATGACGTCTATAGTATAGATGACGTCTATAGTATAGATGACGTCTATAGTATAGATGACGTCTATAGTATAGATGACGTCTATAGTATAGATGACGTCTATATATAGATGACGTCTATATATAGATGACGTCTATATATAGATGACGTCTATAGTATAGATGACGTCTATAGTAGAGATGACGTCTATAGTAGAGATGAAGTCTATAGTAGAGATGAAGTCTATAGTATAGATGACGTCTATAGTATAGATGACGTCTATAGTATAGATGACGTCTATAGTATAGATGACGTCTATAGTATAGATGACGTCTATAGTATAGATGACGTCTATAGTATAGATGACGTCTATAGTATAGATGACGTCTATAGTATAGATGAAGTCTATAGTATAGATGACGTCTATAGTATAGATGACGTCTATAGCATAGATGACATCTATAGTATAGATGACATTTATAGTATAGATGACGTCTATAGTATAGATGACGTCTATAGTATAGATGACGTCTATAGTATAGATGACGTCTATAGTATAGATGACGTCTATAGTATAGATGACGTCTATAGTATAGATGACGTCTATAGTATAGATGACGTCTATAGTATAGATGACGTCTATAGTATAGATGACGTCTATAGTATAGATGACGTCTATAGTATAGATGACGTCTATAGTATAGATGACGTCTATAGTATAGATGACGTCTATAGCATAGATGACGTCTATAGCGTAGATGACATCTATAGTATAGATGACATTTATAGTATTGATGACGTCTATAGTATTGATGACGTCACGTCTATAGTATAGACGACATCTATAGTATAGATGACGTCTATAGGATAGATGACGTCTATAGTATAGATGACGTCTATAGTGTAGATGACGTCTATAGTATAGATGACGTCTATAGTTTAGATGACAGCTATAGTATAGATGACGTCTATTGTATAGATGACAGCTAAAGTATAGATGACGTCTATAGTATAGATGACGTCTATAGTATAGATGACTTCTATAGTATAGATGACGTCTATAGTATAGATGACGTCTATAGTATAGATGACGTCTATAGTATAGATGACATTTATAGTATTGATGACGTCTATGGTATTGATGACGTCTATTGTATAGATGACGTCTATAGTATAGACGACATCTATAGTATAGATGACGTCTATAGTATAGATGACGTCTATAGTATAGATGACAGCTATAGTATAGATGACGTCTATAGTATAGATGACGTCTATAGTATAGATGACGTCTATAGTATAGATGACGTCTATAGTATAGATGACGTCTATAGTATAGATGACATTTATAGTATTGATGACGTCTATAGTATTTATGACGTCTATAGTTTAGATGACAGCTATAGTATAGATGACGTCTATTGTATAGATGACAGCTATAGTATAGATGACGTCTATAGTATAGATGACGTCTATAGTATAGATAACGTCTATAGTATAGATGACGTCTATAGTATAGATGACGTCTATAGTATAGATGACATTTATAGTATTGATGACGTCTATAGTATTTATGATGTCTATAGTATTGATGACGTCTATAGTATTGATGAAGTCTATTGTATAGATGACGTCTATAGTATAGACGACATCTATAGTATAGATGACGTCTATAGTATAGATGACGTCTATATTATAGATGACGTCTATATATAGATGACGTCTATATATAGATGACGTCTACATATAGATGACGTCTATAGTATAGATGACGTCTATAGTAGAGATGACGTCTATAGTATAGATGACGTCTATAGTAGAGATGACGTCTATAGTAGAGATGAAGTCTATAGTATAGATGACGTCTATAGTATAGATGACGTCTATAGTATAGATGACGTCTATAGTATAGATGACGTCTATAGTATAGATGACGTCTATAGTATAGATGACGTCTATAGTATAGATGACGTCTATAGTATAGATGACGTCTATAGTATAGATGACGTCTATAGTATAGATGACGTCTATAGTATAGATGACGTCTATAGTATAGATGACGTCTATAGTATAGATGACGTCTATAGTATAGATGACGTCTATAGTATAGACGTCTATAGTATAGATGACGTCTATAGTATAGACGACGTCTATAGTATAGACGACATCTATAGTATAGATGACGACTATAGTATAGACGACACCAATAGTATAGATGACGACTAGTATAGATGACGACTATAGTATAGACGACACCAATAGTATAGATGACGACTAGTATAGATGACGTCTATAGTATAGATGACGTCTATAGTAGAGATGAAGTCTATAGTATAGATGACGTCTATAGTATAGATGACGTCTATAGTATAGATGACGTCTATAGTATAGATGACGTCTATAGTATAGATGACGTCTATAGTATAGATGACGTCTATAGTATAGATGACGTCTATAGTATAGATGACGTCTATAGTATAGATGACGTCTATAGTAGAGATGAAGTCTATAGTATAGATGACGTCTATAGTATAGATGACGTCTATAGTATAGATGACGTCTATAGTATAGATGACGTCTATAGTATAGATGACGTCTATAGTATAGATGACGTCTATAGTATAGATGACGTCTATAGTATAGATGACGTCTATAGTATGCATGACGTCTATAGTATAGATGACGTCTATAGTATATATGACGTCTATAGTATAGATGACGTCTATAGTATAGATGGCGTCTATAGTATAGATGACGTCTATAGTGTAGATGACGTCTATAGTGTAGATGACGTCTATAGTATAGATGACAGCTATAGTATAGATGACGTCTATAGTATAGATGACGTCTATAGTATAGATGACGTCTATAGTATAGATGACGTCTATAGTATAGATGACATTTATAGTATTGATGACGTCTATAGTATTTATGATGTCTATAGTATTGATGACTTCTATAGTATTGATGACGTCTATTGTATAGATGACGTCTATAGTATAGACGACATCTATACTATATAGTATAAATGACGACTATTATATAGACGACATCTATAGTATATATGACGACTATAGTATAGATGACGTCTATAGTATAGATGACGTCTATAGCATAGATGACGTCTATAGTATAGATGACGTCTATAGTATAGATGACGTCTAAAGTATAGATGACGTCCATAGCATAGTTGACGTCTAGAGTATAGATGACGTCTATTGTATAGATGACATTTATAGTATTGATGACGTCTATAGTATTGATGATGTCTATAGTATCGATGATGACTAGAGTATAGATGACGTCTATAGTATAGATGACGTCTATAGTATAGATGACGTCTATAGTATAGATGACGTCAATAGTATAGATGACGTCTATAGTATAGATGACGTCTATAGTATAGATGACGTCTATAGTATAGATGACGTCTATAGTATAGATGACGACTATAGTATAGATGACGTCTATAGTATAGATGACGTCTATAGTATAGATGACGTCTATAGTATAGATGACGTCTATAGTATAGACGACATCTATAGTATAGATGACGTCTATAGTATAGACGACATCAATAGTATAGATGACGTCTATAGTATAGACGACATCTATAGAAAAAATGACGACTTTTGTATAGACGATATCTATAGTATAGATGACGACTATAGTATAGATGACGTCTATGGTATAGATGACGACTATAGTATAGATGACGTCTATGGTATAGATAACGTCTATAGTATAGATGACGTCTATAGTATAGATGACGTCTATAGTATAGATGACGTCTATAGTATAGATGACGTCTATAGTGAAGATGACAGCTATAGTATCGATGACAGCTATAGTATAGATGACGTCTATAGTATACATGACGTCTATAGTATAGATGACGTCTATAGTAGTGATGACTTCTATAGTAGTGAAGACGTCTATAGTATAGATGACGTCTATAGTATAGATGAGGTCTATAGTATAGATTACGTCTATAGTATAGATGACGTCTATAATATAGATGATGTCTATAGTATAGATGACGTCTATAGTATAGATGACGTCTATAGTATAGATGACGTCTATAGTAAAGATGACGTCTATAGTATAGATGACGTCTATAGTATAGATGACGTCTATAGTATAGATGACGTCTATAGTATAGATGACGTCTATAGTATAGATGACGTCTATAGCATAGATGACGTCTATAGTATAGATGACGTCTATAGTATAGATGACGACTAGTATAGATGACGTCTATAGTATAGATGACGTCTATAGTATAGATGACGTCTATAGTATAGATGACGTCTATAGTATAGATGACGTCTATAGTATAGATGACGTCTATAGTATAGATGACGTCTATAGTATAGATGACGTCTATAGTGTAGATGACGTCTATAGTATAGATGACGTCTATAGTTTAGATGACAGCTATAGTATAGATGACGTCTATTGTATAGATTACAGCTATAGTATAGATGACGTCTATAGTATAGATGACGTCTATAGTATAGATGACGTCTATAGTATAGATGACATTTATAGTATTGATGACGTCTATAGTACTTATGATGTCTATAGTATTGATGACGTCTATAGTATTGATGACGTCTATTGTATAGATGACGTCTTTAGTATAGACGACATCTCTAGTATAGATGACGTCTATAGTATAGATGACGTCTATAGTGTAGATGACGTCTATAGTATAGATGACGTCTATAGTATAGACGACATCTATAGTATAAATGACGACTATTATATAGACGACATCTATAGTATAGATGACGACTATAGTATAGATGACGTCTATAGCATAGTTGACGTCTAGAGTATAGATGAGGTCTATTGTATAGATGACATTTATAGTATTGATGACGTCTATAGTATTGATGATGTCTATAGTATCGATGACGTCTATAGTATTGATGACGTCTATAGTGAAGATGACAGCTATAGTATAGATGACAGCTATAGTATAGATGACGTCTATAGTATACATGACGTCTATAGTATAGATGACGTCTATAGTATAGATTACGTCTATAGTATAGATGACGTCTATAGTATAGATGACGTCTATAGTATAGATGACGATTATAGTATAGATGACGATTATAGCATAGATGACGTCTATAGTATAGATGACGTCTATAGTATAGATGACGTCTATAGTATAGATGACTTCTATAGTATAGATGACGTCTATAGTATAGATGACGTCTATAGTATAGATGACGTCTATAGTATAGATGACGTCTATAGTATAGATGACGTCTATAGTATAGATGACGTCTATAGTATAGATGACGTCTATAGTATAGATGACGTCTATAGTATAGATGACGTCTATAGTATAGATGACGTCTATAGTATAGATGACGTCTATAGTATAGATGACGTCTATAGTATAGAAGACTTCTATAGTATAGATGACGTCTATAGTATAGATGACGTCTATAGTATAGATGACGTCTATAGTATAGATGACGTCTATAGTATAGATGACGTCTATAGTATAGATGACGTCTGTAGTATAGATGACGTCTATAGTATAGATGACGTCTGTAGTATAGATGACGTCTATAGTATAGATGACGTCTATAGTATAGATGACGTCTATAGTATAGATGACGTCTATATATAGATGACGTCTATAGTTTAGATGACGTCTATAGTATAGATGACGTCTTTATATAGATGACGTCTATAGTTTAGATGACGTCTATAGTTTAGATGACGTCTATAGTATAGATGACGTCTATATATAGATGACGTCTATATATAGATGACGTCTATAGTATAGATGACGTCTATAGTAGAGATGACGTCTATAGTAGAGATGACGTCTATAGTAGAGATGAAGTCCATAGTAGAGATGACGTCTATAGTATAGATGACGTCTATAGTATAGATGACGTCTATAGTATAGATGACGTCTATAGTATAGATGACGTCTATAGTATAGATGACGTCTATAGTATAGATGACGTCTATAGTATAGATGACGTCTATAGTATAGATGACTTCTATAGTATAGATGACGTCTATAGTATAGATGACGTCTATAGTATAGATGACTTCTATAGTATAGATGACGTCTATAGTATAGATGGCGTCTATAGTATAGATGACGTCTATAGTATAGATGGCGTCTATATTATAGATGACGTCTATAGTATAGATGACGTCTATAGTATAGATGACGTCTATAGTGTAGATGACGTCTATAGTGTAAATGACGTCTATAGTATAGATGACGTCTATAGTATAGATACAGCTATAGTATAGATGACGTCTATTGTATAGATGACAGCTATAGTATAGATGACAGCTATAGTATAGATGACGTCTATAGCATTGATGATGTCTATAGTATTGATAACGTCTATAGTATTGATGACTTCACGTCTATAGTATAGATGACGTCTATAGTATAGATGACATCTGTAGTATAGATGACGTCTATAGTATAGATGACGTCTATAGTGTAGATGACGTCTATAGTATAGACGACGTCTATAGTATAGACGACGTCTATAGTATAGATGACAGCTATAGTATAGATGACAGCTATAGTATAGATGACGTCTATTGTATAGATGACAGCTATAGTATAGATGACGTCTATAGTATAGATGACGTCTATAGTATAGATGACGTCTATAGTATAGATGACGTCTATAGTATAGATGACGTCTATAGTATGGATGACGTCTATAGTATAGATGACGTCTATAGTATAGATGACGTCTATAGTATAGATGACGTCTATAGTATACGTCTAATAGTATAGTATAGATAGACGTCTATAGTGAAGATGACAGCTATAGTATCGATGACAGCTATAGTATAGATGACGTCTATAGTATACATGACGTCTATAGTATAGATGACGTCTATAGTAGTGATGACTTCTATAGTAGTGAAGACGTCTATAGTATAGATGACGTCTATAGTATAGATGACGTCTATAGTATAGATTACGTCTATAGTATAGATGACGTCTATAATATAGATGATGTCTATAGTATAGATGACGTCTATAGTATAGATGACGTCTATAGTATAGATGACGTCTATAGTATAGATGACGTCTATAGTATAGATGACGTCTATAGTATAGATGACGTCTATAGTATAGATGACGTCTATAGTATAGATGACGTCTATAGCATAGATGACGTCTATAGTATAGATGACGACTAGTATAGATGACGTCTATAGTATAGATGACGTCTATAGTATAGATGACGTCTATAGTATAGATGACGTCTATAGTATAGATGACGTCTATAGTATAGATGACGTCTATAGTATAGATGACGTCTATAGTATAGATGACGTCTATAGTATAGATGACGTCTATAGTGTAGATGACGTCTATAGTATAGATGACGTCTATAGTTTAGATGACAGCTATAGTATAGATGACGTCTATAGTGTAGATGACGTCTATAGTATAGATGACGTCTATAGTTTAGATGACAGCTATAGTATAGATGACGTCTATTGTATAGATGACAGCTATAGTATAGATGACGTCTATAGTATAGATGACGTCTATAGTATAGATGACATTTATAGTATTGATGACGTCTATAGTACTTATGATGTCTATAGTATTGATGACGTCTATTGTATAGATGACGTCTTTAGTATAGACGACATCTATAGTATAGATGACGTCTATAGTATAGATGACGTCTATAGTGTAGATGACGTCTATAGTATAGATGACGTCTATAGTATAGACGACATCTATAGTATAAATGACGACTATTATATAGACGACATCTATAGTATAGATGACGACTATAGTATAGATGACGTCTATAGTATAGATGACGTCTATAGCATAGATGACGTCTATAGTATAGATGACGTCTATAGTATAGATGACGTCTATAGTATAGATGACGTCTATAGTATAGATGACGTCTATAGCATAGTTGACGTCTAGAGTATAGATGAGGTCTATTGTATAGATGACATTTATAGTATTGATGACGTCTATAGTATTGATGATGTCTATAGTATCGATGACGTCTATAGTATTGATGACGTCTATAGTGTAGATGACGTCTATAGTATAGATGACGTCTATAGTATAGATGACGTCTATAGTATAGATGACGTCTATAGTATAGATGACGTCTATAGTATAGATGACGTCTATAGTATAGATGACGTCTATAGTGTAGATGACGTCTATAGTGTAGATGACGTCTATAGTATAGATGACGTCTATAGTATAGATGACGTCTATAGTATAGACGACATCTATAGTATAAATGACGACTATTATATAGACGACATCTATAGTATAGATGACGACTATAGTATAGATGACGTCTATAGTATAGATGACGTCTATAGCATAGATGACGTCTATAGTATAGATGACGTCTATAGTATAGATGACGTCTATAGTAAAGATGACGTCTATAGCATAGTTGACGTCTAAAGTATAGATGAGGTCTATTGTATAGATGACATTTATAGTATTGATGACGTCTATAGTATTGATGATGTCTAAAGTATCGATGACGTCTATAGTATTGATGACGTCTATAGTGAAGATGACAGCTATAGTATAGATGACAGCTATAGTATAGATGACGTCTATAGTATACATGACGTCTATAGTATAGATGACGTCTATAGTAGTGATGACTTCTATAGTAGTGATGACGTCTATAGTATAGATGACGTTTATAGTATAGATTACGTCTATAGTATAGATGACGTCTATAGTATAGATGACGTCTATAGTATAGATGACGTCTATAGTATAGATGACGGTTATAGTATAGATGACGATTATAGCATAGATGACGTATAGATGACGTCTATAGTATAGATGACTTCTATAGTATAGATGACGTCTATAGTATAGATGACGTCTATAGTATAGATGACGTCTATAGTATAGATGACGTCTATAGTATAGATGACGTCTATAGTATAGATGACGTCTATAGTATAGATGACGTCTATAGTATAGATGACGTCTATAGTATAGATGACGTCTATAGTATAGATGACGTCTATAGTATAGATGACGTCTATAGTATAGATGACGTCTATAGTATAGATGACGATTATAGTATAGATGACGATTATAGCATAGATGACGTCTATAGTATAGATGACGTCTATAGTATAGATGACGTCTATAGTATAGATGACGTCTATAGCATAGATGACGTCTATAGGATAGATGACGTCTATAGTAGAGATGACGTCTTTAGTATATATGACGTCTATAGTATAGATGACGTCTATAGTATAGATGACGTCTATAGTATAGATGACGTCTATAGTATAGATGACGTCTATAGTATAGATGACGTCTATAGTATAGATGACGTCTATAGTATAGATGACGTCTATAGTATAGATGACGTCTATAGTATAGATGACGTCTATAGTATAGATGACGTCTATAGTATAGATGACGTCTATAGTATAGATGACGTCTATAGTATAGATGACGTCTATAGTATAGATGACGTCTATAGTATAGATGACGTCTATAGAATAGATGATGTCTGTAGTATAGATGATGTCTATAGTATAGATGACGTCTATAGTATAGATGACGTCTATAGTATAGATGGCGTCTATAGTATAGATGACGTCTATAGTATAGATGGCGTCTATAGTATAGATGACGTCTATAGTATAGATGGCGTCTATAGTATAGATGACGTCTATAGTATAGATGACGTCTGTAGTATAGATGACGTCTATAGTATAGATGACGTCTGTAGTATAGATGACGTCTATAGTATAGATGACGTCTGTAGTATAGATGACGTCTATAGTATAGATGACGTCTGTAGTATAGATGACGTCTATAGTATAGATGACGTCTATAGTATAGATGACGTCTATATATGGATGACGTCTATAGTTTAGATGACGTCTATAGTATAGATGACGTCTTTATATAGATGACGTCTATATATAGATGACGTCTATAGTTTAGATGACGTCTGTAGTATAGATGACGTCTATATATAGATGACGTCTATATATAGATGACGTCTATAGTATAGATGACGTCTATAGTAGAGATGACGTCTATAGTAGAGATGACGTCTATAGTAGAGATGAAGTCCATATTAGAGATGACGTCTATAGTATAGATGACGTCTATAGTATAGATGACGTCTATAGTATAGATGACGTCTATAGTATAGATGACTTCTATAGTATAGATGACGTCTATAGTATAGATGACGTCTATAGTATAGATGACGTCTATAGTATAGATGACGTCTATAGTATAGATGACGTCCATAGTATAGATGACGTCCATAGTAGAGATGACGTCTATAGTATAGATGACGTCTATAGTATAGATGACGTCTATAGTATAGATGACGTCTATAGTATAGATGACGTCTATAGTATAGATGACGTCTATAGTATAGATGACGTCTATAGTATAGATGACTTCTATAGTATAGATGACTTCTATAGTATAGATGACGTCTATAGTATAGATGACTTCTATAGTATAGATGACGTCTATAGTATAGATGACGTCTATAGTATAGATGACGTCTATAGTATAGATGACGTCTATAGTATAGATGACGTCTATAGTATAGATGACGTCTATAGTATAGATGACGTCTAAAGAATAGATGATGTCTATAGTATAGATGACGTCTATAGTATAGATGACGTCTATAGTATAGATGACGTCTAAAGAATAGATGATGTCTATAGTATAGATGACGTCTATAGTATAGATGACGTCTGTAGTATAGATGACGTCTATAGTATAGATGACGTCTGTAGTATAGATGACGTCTATAGTATAGATGACGTCTGTAGTATAGATGACGTCTATAGTATAGATGACGTCTGTAGTATAGATGACGTCTATAGTATAGATGACGTCTGTAGTATAGATGACGTCTATAGTATAGATGACGTCTCTAGTATAGATGACGTCTATAGTATAGATGACGTCTATGTATAGATGACGTCTATAGTTTAGATGACGTCTATAGTATAGATGACGTCTTTATATAGATGACGTCTATATATAGATGACGTCTATAGTTTAGATGACGTCTATAGTATAGATGACGTCTATATATAGATGACGTCTATATATAGATGACGTCTATAGTATAGATGACGTCTATAGTAGAGATGACGTCTATAGTAGAGATGACGTCTATAGTAGAGATGAAGTCCATAGTAGAGATGACGTCTATAGTATAGATGACGTCTATAGTATAGATGACGTCTATAGTATAGATGACGTCTATAGTATAGATGACGTCTATAGTATAGATGACGTCTATAGTATAGATGACGTCTATAGTATAGATGACTTCTATAGTATAGATGACGTCTATAGTATAGATGACGTCTATAGTATAGATGACGTCTATTGTATAGATGACGTCTATAGTATAGACGACATCTATAGTATAGATGACGTCTATAGTATAGATGACGTCTATAGTATAGATGACGTCTATAGTGTAGATGACGTCTATAGTATAGATGACGTCTATACTATAGACGACATCTATAGTATAAATGACGACTATTATATAGATGACGTCTATAGTATAGATGACGTCTATAGCATAGATGACGTCTATAGTATAGATGACGTCTATAGTATAGATGACGTCTACAGCATAGTTGACGTCTAGAGTATAGATGGCGTCTATTGTATAGATGACATTTATAGTATTGATATAGACGTCTATAGTATTGATGATGTCTATTGTATCGATGACGTCTATAGTATTGATGACGTCTATAGTGAAGATGACAGCTATAGTATAGATGACAGCTATAGTATAGATGACGTCTATAGTATACATGACGTCTGTAGTATAGATGACGTCTATAGTATAGATGACGTCTATAGTATAGATGACGTCTATAGTATAGATGACGTCTATAGTTTAGATGACGTCTATAGTATAGATGACGTCTTTATATAGATGACGTCTATATATAGATGACGTCTATAGTTTAGATGACGTCTGTAGTATAGATGACGTCTATATATAGATGACGTCTATATATAGATGACGTCTATAGTATAGATGACGTCTATAGTAGAGATGACGTCTATAGTAGAGATGACGTCTATAGTAGAGATGAAGTCCATAGTAGAGATGACGTCTATAGTATAGATGACGTCTATAGTATAGATGACGTCTATAGTATAGATGACGTCTATAGTATAGATGACGTCTATAGTATAGATGACGTCTATAGTATAGATGACGTCTATAGTATAGATGACGTCTATAGTATAGATGACTTCTATAGTATAGATGCCGTCTATAGTATAGATGACGTCTATAGTATAGATGACTTCTATAGTATAGATGACGTCTATAGTATAGATGACGTCTATAGTATAGATGACGTCCATAGTATAGATGACGTCCATAGTATAGATGACGTCTATAGTATAGATGACGTCCATAGTATAGATGACGTCCATAGTAGAGATGACGTCTATAGTATAGATGACGTCTATAGTATAGATGACGTCTATAGTATAGATGACGTCTATAGTATAGATGACGTCTATAGTATAGATGACGTCTATAGTATAGATGACGTCTATAGTATAGATGACGTCTATAGTATAGATGACTTCTATAGTATAGATGACGTCTATAGTATAGATGACGTCTATAGTATAGATGACTTCTATAGTATAGATGACGTCTATAGTATAGATGACGTCTATAGTATAGATGACGTCTATAGTATAGATGACGTCTATAGTATAGATGACGTCTATAGTATAGATGACGTCTATAGTATAGATGACGTCTAAAGAATAGATGATGTCTATAGTATAGATGACGTCTATAGTATAGATGACGTCTATAGTATAGATGACGTCTATAGTATAGATGGCGTCTATAGTATAGATGACGTCTATAGTATAGATGACGTCTGTAGTATAGATGACGTCTATAGTATAGATGACGTCTGTAGTATAGATGACGTCTATAGTATAGATGACGTCTGTAGTATAGATGACGTCTATAGTATAGATGACGTCTGTAGTATAGATGACGTCTATAGTATAGATGACGTCTATAGTATAGATGACGTCTATAGTATAGATGACGTCTATGTATAGATGACGTCTATAGTTTAGATGACGTCTATAGTATAGATGACGTCTTTATATAGATGACGTCTATATATAGATGACGTCTATAGTTTAGATGACGTCTATAGTATAGATGACGTCTATATATAGATGACGTCTATATATAGATGACGTCTATAGTATAGATGACGTCTATAGTAGAGATGACGTCTATAGTAGAGATGACGTCTATAGTAGAGATGAAGTCCATAGTAGAGATGACGTCTATAGTATAGATGACGTCTATAGTATAGATGACGTCTATAGTATAGATGACGTCTATAGTATAGATGACGTCTATAGTATAGATGACGTCTATAGTATAGATGACGTCTATAGTATAGATGACGTCTATAGTATAGATGACGTCTATAGTATAGATGACGTCTATAGTATAGATGACGTCTATAGTATAGATGACGTCTATAGTATAGATGACGTCTATAGTATAGATGACGTCTATAGTATAGATGACTTCTATAGTATAGATGACGTCTATAGTATAGATGACTTCTATAGTATAGATGACGTCTATAGTATAGATGACGTCTATAGTATAGATGACGTCTATAGTATAGATGACGTCTATAGTATAGATGACGTCTATAGTATAGATGACGTCTATAGTATAGATGACGTCTATAGTATAGATGACGTCTATAGTATAGATGACGTCTATAGTATAGATGACGTCTATAGTATAGATGACGTCTATAGTATAGATGACGTCTATAGTATAGATGACGTCTATAGTATAGATGACGTCTATAGTATAGATGACGTCTATAGTATAGATGACGTCTATAGTATAGATGACGTCTATAGTATAGATGACGTCTATAGTGTAGATGACGTCTATAGTGTAGATGACGTCTATAGTATAGATGACGTCTATAGTATAGATGACGTCTATTGTATAGATGACAGCTATAGTATAGATGACAGCTATAGTATAGATGACGTCTATAGTATAGATGACGTCTATAGTAGAGATGACGTCTATAGTAGAGATGACGTCTATAGTAGAGATGAAGTCCATAGTAGAGATGACGTCTATAGTATAGATGACGTCTATAGTATAGATGACGTCTATAGTATAGATGACGTCTATAGTATAGATGACGTCTATAGTATAGATGACTTCTATAGTATAGATGACATCTATAGTATAGATGACATCTATAGTATAGATGACATCTATAGTATAGATGACGTCTATAGTATAGATGACTTCTATAGTATAGATGACGTCTATAGTATAGATGACGTCTATAGTATAGATGACGTCTATAGTATAGATGACGTCTATAGTATAGATGACGTCTATAGTATAGATGACGTCTATAGTATAGATGACGTCTATAGTATAGATGACGTCTATAGTGTAGATGACGTCTATAGTATAGATGACGTCTATAGTATAGATACAGCTATAGTATAGATGACGTCTATTGTATAGATGACAGCTATAGTATAGATGACGTCTATAGTATAGATGACGTCTATAGTATAGATGACGTCTATAGTATAGATGACGTCTATAGTATAGATGACGTCTATAGTATAGATGACGTCTATAGTATAGATGACATTTATAGTATTGATGACGTCTATAGTATTTATGATGTCTATAGTATTGATGACGTCTATAGTATTGATGACGTCTATTGTATAGATGACGTCTATAGTATAGACGACATCTATAGTATAGATGACGTCTATAGTATAGATGACGTCTATAGTATAGATGACGTCTATAGTGTAGATGACGTCTATAGTATAGATGACGTCTATACTATAGACGACATCTATAGTATAAATGACGACTATTATATAGATGACGTCTATAGTATAGATGACGTCTATAGTATAGATGACGTCTATAGTATAGATGACTTCTATAGTATAGATGACGTCTATAGTATAGATGACGTCTATAGTATAGATGACGTCTATAGTATAGATGACGTTTATAGTATAGATGACGTCTATAGTATAGATGACTTCTATAGTATAGATGACGTCTATAGTATAGATGACGTCTATAGTATAGATGACTTCTATAGTATAGATGACGTCTATAGTATAGATGACGTCTATAGTATACATGACGTCTATAGTATAGATGACGTCTATAGTAGTGATGACTTCTATAGTAGTGAAGACGTCTATAGTATAGATGACGTCTATAGTATAGATGAGGTCTATAGTATAGATTACGTCTATAGTATAGATGACGTCTATAATATTATAGATGATGTCATCTATATAGATGATGTCAATAGTATAGATGACGTCTATAGTATAGATGACGTCTATAGTATAGATGACGTCTATAGTGAAGATGACGTCTATAGTATAGATGACGTCTGTAGTATAGATGGCGTCTATAGTATAGATGACGTCTATAGTATAGATGACGTCTATAGTATAGATGACGTCTATAGTATAGATGATGTCTATAGTATAGATGACGTCTATAGTATAGATGACGTCTATAGTATAGATGACGACTAGTATAGATGACGTCTATAGTATAGATGACGTCTATAGTATAGATGACGTCTATAGTATAGATGACGTCTATAGTATAGATGACGTCTATAGTATAGATGACGTCTATAGTATAGATGACGTCTATAGTATAGATGACGTCTATAGTGTAGATGACGTCTATAGTATAGATGACGTCTATAGTGTAGATGACGTCTATAGTATAGATGACGTCTATAGTATAGATGACGTCTATAGTATAGATGACATTTATAGTATTGATGACGTCTATAGTACTTATGATGTCTATAGTATTGATGACGTCTATAGTATTGATGACGTCTATTGTATAGATGACGTCTTTAGTATAGACGACATCTATAGTATAGATGACGTCTATAGTATAGATGACGTCTATAGTGTAGATGACGTCTATAGTATAGATGACGTCTATAGTATAGACGACATCTATAGTATAAATGACGACTATTATATAGACGACATCTATAGTATAGATGACGACTATAGTATAGATGACGTCTATAGCATAGTTGACGTCTAGAGTATAGATGAGGTCTATTGTATAGATGACATTTATAGTATTGATGACGTCTATAGTATTGATGATGTCTATAGTATCGATGACGTCTATAGTATTGATGACGTCTATAGTGAAGATGACAGCTATAGTATAGATGACAGCTATAGTATAGATGACGTCTATAGTATACATGACGTCTATAGTATAGATGACGTCTATAGTAGTGATGACTTCTATAGTAGTGATGACGTCTATAGTATAGATGACATCTATAGTATAGATTACGTCTATAGTATAGATGACGTCTATAGTATAGATGACGATTATAGTATAGATGACGATTATAGCATAGATGACGTCTATAGTATAGATGACGTCTATAGTATAGATGACGTCTATAGTATAGGTGACGTCTATAGTATAGATGACGTCTATAGTATAGATGACGTCTATAGTATAGATGACGTCTATAGTATAGATGACGTCTATAGTATAGATGACGTCTATAGTATAGATGACGTCTATAGTATAGATGACGTCTATAGTATAGATGACGTCTATAGTATAGATGACGTCTATAGTATAGATGACGTCTATAGTATAGATGACGTCTATAGTATAGATGACGTCTATAGTATAGATGACGTCTATAGTATAGATGACGTCTATAGTATAGATGACGTCTATAGTATAGATGACGTCTATAGTATAGATGACGTCTATAGTATAGATGACGTCTATAGTATAGATGACGTCTATAGTATAGATGACGTCTATAGTATAGATGACGTCTATAGTATAGATGACGTCTATAGTATAGATGACGTCTATAGTATAGATGACGTCTATAGTATAGATGACGTCTATAGTATAGATGACGTCTGTAGTATAGATGACGTCTATAGTATAGATGACGTCTGTAGTATAGATGACGTCTATAGTATAGATGACGTATTTATATAGATGACGTCTATATATAGATGACGTCTATAGTTTAGATGACGTCTATAGTATAGATGACGTCTATATATAGATGACGTCTATATATAGATGACGTCTATAGTATAGATGACGTCTATAGTAGAGATGACGTCTATAGTAGAGATGACGTCTATAGTAGAGATGAAGTCCATAGTAGAGATGACGTCTATAGTATAGATGACGTCTATAGTATAGATGACGTCTATAGTATAGATGACGTCTATAGTATAGATGACGTCTATAGTATAGATGAAGTCTATAGTATAGATGACGTCTATAGTATAGATGACGTCTATAGTATAGATGACTTCTATAGTATAGATGACGTCTATAGTATAGATGACGTCTATAGTATAGATGATATCTATAGTATAGATGACGTCTATAGTATAGATGGCGTCTATAGTATAGATGACGTCTATAGTATAGATGGCGTCTATATTATAGATGACGTCTATAGTATAGATGACGTCTATAGTATAGATGACGTCTATAGTATAGATGACGTCTATAGTATAGATGACGTCTATAGTGTAGATGACGTCTATAGTGTAAATGACGTCTATAGTATAGATGACGTCTATAGTATAGATACAGCTATAGTATAGATGACGTCTATTGTATAGATGACAGCTATAGTATAGATGACAGCTATAGTATAGATGACGTCTATAGTATTGATGATGTCTATAGTATTGATAACGTCTATAGTATTGATGACTTCACGTCTATAGTATAGATGACGTCTATAGTATAGATGACATCTGTAGTATAGATGACGTCTATAGTGTAGATGACGTCTATAGTATAGACGACGTCTATAGTATAGATGACAGCTATAGTATAGATGACAGCTATAGTATAGATGACCTCTATTGTATAGATGACAGCTATAGTATAGATGACGTCTATAGTATAGATGACGTCTATAGTATAGATGACGTCTATAGTATAGATGACGTCTATAGTATAGATGACGTCTATAGTATAGATGACGTCTATAGTATAGATGACGTCTATAGTATAGATGACGTCTATAGTATAGATGACGTCTATAGTATAGATGACGTCTATAGTATAGATGACGTCTATAGTATAGATGACGTCTATAGAATAGATGACGTCTATAGTATAGATGACGTCTATAGTATAGATGACGTCTATAGTATAGATGACGTCTATAGTATAGATGACGACTATAGTATAGATGACGTCTATAGTATAGATGACGTCTATAGTATAGATGACGTCTATAGTATAGACGACATCTATAGTATAGATGACGTCTATAGTATAGACGACATCTATAGAAAAAATGACGACTTTTGTATAGACGATATCTATAGTATAGATGACGACTATAGTATAGATGACGTCTATGGTATAGATGACGACTATAGTATAGATGACGTCTATGGTATAGATAACGTCTATAGTATAGATGACGTCTATAGTATAGATGACGTCTATAGTATAGATGACGTCTATAGTGAAGATGACAGCTATAGTATAGATGACGACTATAGTATAGATGACGTCTATGGTATAGATGACGACTATAGTATAGATGACGTCTATGGTATAGATGACGACTATAGTATAGATGACGTCTATGGTATAGATAACATCTATAGTATAGATGACGTCTATAGTATAGATGACGTCTATAGTATAGATGACGTCTATAGTATAGATGACGTCTATAGTATAGATGACGTCTATAGTATAGATGACGTCTATAGTATAGATGACGTCTGTAGTATAGATGACGTCTATAGTATAGATGACGTCTGTAGTATAGATGACGTCTATAGTATAGATGACGTCTATAGTATAGATGACGTCTATAGTATAGATGACGTCTATAGTATAGATGACGTCTATATATAGATGACGTCTATAGTTTAGATGACGTCTATAGTATAGATGACGTATTTATATAGATGACGTCTATATATAGATGACGTCTATAGTTTAGATGACGTCTATAGTATAGATGACGTCTATATATAGATGACGTCTATAGTATAGATGACGTCTATAGTAGAGATGACGTCTATAGTAGAGATGACGTCTATAGTAGAGATGAAGTCCATAGTAGAGATGACGTCTATAGTATAGATGACGTCTATAGTATAGATGACGTCTATAGTATAGATGACGTCTATAGTATAGATGACGTCTATAGTATAGATGACGTCTATAGTATAGATGACGTCTATAGTATAGATGACGTCTATAGTATAGATGACGTCTATAGTATAGATGACTTCTATAGTATAGATGACGTCTATAGTATAGATGACGTCTATAGTATAGATGACTTCTATAGTATAGATGACGTCTATAGTATAGATGGCGTCTATAGTATAGATGACGTCTATAGTATAGATGACGTCTATAGTATAGATGACGTCTATAGTGTAGATGACGTCTATAGTATAGATGACGTCTATAGTATAGATGACGTCTATAGTGTAGATGACGTCTATAGTGTAAATGACGTCTATAGTATAGATGACGTCTATAGTATAGATACAGCTATAGTATAGATGACGTCTATTGTAAAGATGACAGCTATAGTATAGATGACAGCTATAGTATAGATGACGTCTATAGTATTGATGATGTCTATAGTATTGATAACGTCTATAGTATTGATGACTTCACGTCTATAGTATAGATGACGTCTATAGTATAGATGACATCTGTAGTATAGATGACGTCTATAGTATAGATGACGTCTATAGTGTAGATGACGTCTATAGTATAGACGACGTCTATAGTATAGATGACAGCTATAGTATAGATGACAGCTATAGTATAGATGACGTCTATTGTATAGATGACAGCTATAGTATAGATGACGTCTATAGTATAGATGACGTCTATAGTATAGATGACGTCTATAGTATAGATGACGTCTATAGTATAGATGACGTCTATAGTATAGATGACGTCTATAGTATAGATGACGTCTATAGTATAGATGACGTCTATAGTATAGATGACGTCTATAGTATAGATGACGTCTATAGTATAGATGACGTCTATAGTATAGATGACGTCTATAGTATAGATGACGTCTATAGTATAGATGACGTCTATAGTATAGATGACGTCTATAGTATAGATGACGACTATAGTATAGATGACGTCTATAGTATAGATGACGTCTATAGTATAGACGACATCTATAGTATAGATGACGTCTATAGTATAGACGACATCTATAGAAAAAATGACGACATTTGTATAGACGATATCTATAGTATAGATGACGACTATAGTATAGATGACGTCTATGGTATAGATGACGACTATAGTATAGATGACGTCTATGGTATAGATAACGTCTATAGTATAGATGACGTCTATAGTATAGATGACGTCTATAGTATAGATGACGTCTATAGTATAGATGACGTCTATAGTATAGATGACGTCTATAGTGAAGATGACAGCTATAGAATCGATGACAGCTATAGTATAGATGACGTCTATAGTATACATGACGTCTATAGTATAGATGACGTCTATAGTAGTGATGACTTCTATAGTAGTGAAGACGTCTATAGTATAGATTACGTCTATAGTATAGATGACGTCTATAATATAGATGATGTCTATAGTATAGATGACGTCTATAGTATAGATGACGTCTATAGTATAGATGACGTCTATAGTATAGATGACGTCTATAGTATAGATGACGTCTATAGTATAGATGACGTCTATAGTATAGATGACGTCTATAGTATAGATGACGTCTATAGTATAGATGACGTCTATAGTATAGATGACGTCTATAGTATAGATGACGTCTATAGCATAGATGACGTCTATAGTATAGATGAAGTCTATAGTATAGATGACGACTAGTATAGATGACGTCTATAGTATAGATGACGTCTACAGTATAGATGACGTCTATAGTATAGATGACGTCTATAGTATAGATGACGTCTATAGTATAGATGACGTCTATAGTATAGATGACGTCTATAGTATAGATGACGTCTATAGTGTAGATGACGTCTATAGTATAGATGACGTCTATAGTATAGATGACGTCTATAGTATAGATGACGTCTATAGTATAGATGACGTCTATAGTATAGATGACATTTATAGTATTGATGACGTCTATAGTACTTATGATGTCTATAGTATTGATGACGTCTATTGTATAGATGACGTCTTTAGTATAGACGACATCTATAGTATAGATGACGTCTATAGTATAGATGACGTCTATAGTATAGACGACATCTATAGTATAAATGACGACTATTATATAGACGACATCTATAGTATAGATGACGTCTATAGTATAGATGACGTCTATAGCATAGATGACGTCTATAGTATAGATGACGTCTATAGTATAGATGACGTCTATAGCATAGATGACGTCTATAGTATAGATGACGTCTATAGTATAGATGACGTCTATAGTATAGATGACGTCTATAGCATAGTTGACGTCTAGAGTATAGATGAGGTCTATTGTATAGATGACATTTATAGTATTGATGACGTCTATAGTATTGATGATGTCTATAGTATCGATGACGTCTATAGTATTGATGACGTCTATAGTGTAGATGACGTCTATAGTATAGATGACGTCTATAGTATAGATGACGTCTATAGTATAGATGACGTCTATAGTATAGATGACGTCTATAGTGTAGATGATGTCTATAGTGTAGATGACGTCTATAGTGTAGATGACGTCTATAGTATAGACGACATCTATAGTATAAATGACGACTATTATATAGACGACATCTATAGTATAGATGACGACTATAGTATAGATGACGTCTATAGTATAGATGACGTCTATAGCATAGATGACGTCTATAGTATAGATGACGTCTATAGTATAGATGACGTCTATAGTATAGATGACGTCTATAGTATAGATGACGTCTATAGCATAGTTGACGTCTAGAGTATAGATGAGGTCTATTGTATAGATGACATTTATAGTATTGATGACGTCTATAGTATTGATGATGTCTATAGTATCGATGACGTCTATAGTATTGATGACGTCTATAGTGAAGATGACAGCTATAGTATAGATGACAGCTATAGTATAGATGACGTCTATAGTATACATGACGTCTATAGTATAGATGACGTCTATAGTAGTGATGACTTCTATAGTAGTGATGACGTCTATAGTATAGATGACGTTTATAGTATAGATTACGTCTATAGTATAGATGACGTCTATAGTATAGATGACGTCTATAGTATAGATGACGTCTATAGTATAGATGACGATTATAGTATAGATGACGATTATAGCATAGATGACGTCTATAGTATAGATGACGTCTATAGTATAGATGAAGTCTATAGTATAGATGACGTCTATAGTATAGATGACGTCTATAGTATAGATGACGTCTATAGTATAGATGACATCTATAGCATAGATGACGTCTATAGTATAGATGACGTCTATAGTATAGATGACGTCTATAGTATAGATGACGTCTATAGTATAGATGACGTCTATAGTATAGATGACGTCTATAGTATAGATGGCGTCTATAGTATAGATGACGTCTATAGTATAGATGACGTCTGTAGTATAGATGACGTCTATAGTATAGATGACGTCTGTAGTATAGATGACGTCTATAGTATAGATGACGTCTATAGTATAGATGACGTCTATAGTATAGATGACGTCTGTAGTATAGATGACGTCTATAGTATAGATGACGTCTGTAGTATATATGACGTCTATAGTATAGATGACGTCTGTAGTATAGATAACGTCTATAGTATAGATGACGTCTATAGTATAGATGGCGTCTATAGTATAGATGACGTCTATAGTATAGATGACGTCTGTAGTATAGATGACGTCTATAGTATAGATGACGTCTGTAGTATAGATGACGTCTATAGTATAGATGACGTCTGTAGTATAGATAACGTCTATAGTATAGATGACGTCTATAGTATAGATGACGTCTGTAGTATAGATGACGTCTATATATAGATGACGTCTATAGTTTAGATGACGTCTATAGTATAGATGACGTCTTTATATAGATGACGTCTATATATAGATGACGTCTATAGTTTAGATGACGTCTGTAGTATAGATGACGTCTATATATAGATGACGTCTATAGTATAGATGACGTCTATAGTAGAGATGACGTCTATAGTAGAGATGACGTCTATAGTAGAGATGAAGTCCATAGTAGAGATGACGTCTATAGTATAGATGACGTCTATAGTATAGATGACGTCTATAGTATAGATGACGTCTATAGTATAGATGACGTCTATAGTATAGATGACGTCTATAGTATAGATGACGTCTATAGTATAGATGACGTCTATAGTATAGATGACGTCTATAGTATAGATGACGTCTATAGTATAGATGACGTCTATAGTATAGATGACGTCTATAGTATAGATGACTTCTATAGTATAGATGACGTCTATAGTATAGATGACGTCTATAGTATAGATGACTTCTATAGTATAGATGACGTCTATAGTATAGATGACGTCTATAGTATAGATGACGTCTATAGTATAGATGACGTCTATAGTATAGATGACGTCTATAGTATAGATGACGTCTATAGTATAGATGACGTCTATATTATAGATGACGTCTATAGTATAGATGACGTCTATAGTATAGATGACGTCTATAGTATAGATGACGTCCATAGTATAGATGACGTCCATAGTAGAGATGACGTCTATAGTATAGATGACGTCTATAGTATAGATGACGTCTATAGTATAGATGACGTCTATAGTATAGATGACTTCTATAGTATTGATGACGTCTATAGTATAGATGACTTCTATAGTATAGATGACGTCTATAGTATAGATGACGTCTATAGTATAGATGACGTCTATAGTATAGATGACGTCTATAGTATAGATGACGTCTATAGTATAGATGACGTCTATAGTATAGATGACGTCTAAAGAATAGATGATGTCTATAGTATAGATGACGTCTATAGTATAGATGACGTCTGTAGTATAGATGACGTCTATAGTATAGATGACGTCTGTAGTATAGATGACGTCTATAGTATAGATGACGTCTGTAGTATAGATGACGTCTATAGTATAGATGACGTCTGTAGTATAGATGACGTCTATAGTATAGATGACGTCTATAGTATAGATGACGTCTATAGTATAGATGACGTCTATAGTATAGATGACGTCTATAGTATAGATGACGTCTATGTATAGATGACGTCTATAGTATAGATGACGTCTATGTATAGATGACGTCTATAGTATAGATGACTTCTATAGTATAGATGACGTCTATAGTATAGATGACGTCTATAGTATAGATGACTTCTATAGTATAGATGACGTCTATAGTATAGATGACGTCTATAGTATAGATGACGTCTATAGTATAGATGACGTCTATAGTATAGATGACGTCTATAGTATAGATGACGTCTATAGTATAGATGACGTCTATAGTATAGATGACGTCTATAGTGTAGATGACGTCTATAGTATAGATGACGTCTATAGTATAGATGACGTCTATAGTATAGATGACGTCTATAGTGTAGATGACGTCTATAGTATAGATGACGTCTATAGTATAGATACAGCTATAGTATAGATACAGCTATAGTATAGATGACGTCTATTGTATAGATGACAGCTATAGTATAGATGACGTCTATAGTATAGATGACGTCTATAGTATAGATGACGTCTATAGTATAGATGACGTCTATAGTATAGATGACGTCTATAGTATAGATGACATTTATAGTATTGATGACGTCTATAGTATTTATGATGTCTATAGTATTGATGACGTCTATAGTATTGATGACGTCTATTGTATAGATGACGTCTATAGTATAGACGACATCTATAGTATAGATGACGTCTATTGTATAGATGACGTCTATAGTATAGACGACATCTATAGTATAGATGACGTCTATAGTATAGATGACGTCTATAGTATAGATGACGTCTATAGTGTAGATGACGTCTATAGTATAGATGACGTCTATACTATAGACGACATCTATAGTATAAATGACGACTATTATATAGATGACGTCTATAGTACAGATGACGTCTATAGCATAGATGACGTCTGTAGTATAGATGACGTCTATAGTATAGATGACGTCTATAGCATAGTTGACGTCTAGAGTATAGATGACGTCTATTGTATAGATGACATTTATAGTATTGATATAGACGTCTATAGTATTGATGATGTCTATAGTATCGATGACGTCTATAGTATTGATGACGTCTATAGTGAAGATGACAGCTATAGTATAGATGACAGCTATAGTATAGATGACGTCTATAGTATACATGACGTCTATAGTATAGATGACGTCTATAGTAGTGATGACTTCTATAGTAGTGATGACGTCTATAGTATAGATGACGTCTATAGTATAGATTACGTCTATAGTATAGATTACGTCTATAGTATAGATGACGTCTATAGTATAGATGACGTCTATATTAGAGATGACGTCTATAGTATAGATGACGTCTATAGTATAGGTGACGTCTATAGTATAGATGACGTCTATAGTATAGATGACGTCTATAGTATAGATGACGTCTATAGTATAGATGACGATTATAGTATAGATGACGATTATAGCATAGATGACGTCTATAGTATAGATGACGTCTATAGTATAGATGACGTCTATAGTATAGATGACTTCTATAGTATAGATGACGTCTATAGTATAGATGACGTCTATAGTGTAGATGACGTCTATAGTATAGATGACGTCTATAGTATAGATGACGTCTATAGTATAGATGACGTCTATAGTATAGATGACGTCTATAGTATAGATGACGTCTATAGTATAGATGACGTCTATAGTATAGATGACGTCTATAGTATAGATGACGTCTATAGTATAGATGACGTCTATAGTATAGATGACGTCTATAGTATAGATGACGTCTATAGTATAGATGACGTCTATAGTATAGATGACGTCTATAGTATAGATGACGTCTATAGTATAGATGACGTCTATAGTATAGATGACGTCTATAGTATAGATGACGATTATAGTATAGATGACGATTATAGCATAGATGACGTCTATAGTATAGATGACGTCTATAGTATAGATGACGTCTATAGCATAGATGACGTCTATAGGATAGATGACGTCTATAGTATAGATGACGTCTATAGTATAGATGACGTCTATAGTATAGATGAAGTCTATAGTATAGATGACGTCTATAGTATAGATGAAGTCTATAGTATAGATGACGTCTATAGTATAGATGACGTCTATAGTATAGATGACGTCTATAGTATAGATGACATCTATAGTATAGATGACGTCTATAGTATAGATGACGTCTATAGTATAGATGACGTCTATAGTATAGATGACGTCTATAGTATAGATGACGTCTATAGTATAGATGACGTCTATAGTATAGATGACGTCTATAGTATAGATGACGTCTATAGAATAGATGATGTCTGTAGTATAGATGATGTCTATAGAATAGATGATGTCTGTAGTATAGATGATGTCTATAGTATAGATGACGTCTATAGTATAGATGACGTCTATAGTATAGATGGCGCCTATAGTATAGATGACGTCTATAGTATAGATGACGTCTATAGTATAGATGACGTCTATAGTTTAGATGACGTAGTATAGATGACGTCTATAGTTTAGATGACGTCTATAGTATAGATGACGTCTACATATAGATGACGTCTATATATAGATGACGTCTATAGTTTAGATGACGTCTATAGTATAGATGACGTCTATATATAGATGACGTCTATATATAGATGACGTCTATAGTATAGATGACGTCTATAGTAGAGATGACGTCTATAGTAGAGATGAAGTCCATAGTAGAGTTGACGTCTATAGTATAGATGACGTCTATAGTATAGATGACGTCTATAGTATAGATAACGTCTATAGTATAGATGACGTCTATAGTATAGATGACGTCTATAGTATAGATGACGTCTATAGTATAGATGACGTCTATAGTATAGATGACGTCTATAGTATAGATGACGTCTATAGTATAGATGACGTCTATAGTATAGATGACGTCTATAGTATATATGACGTCTATAGTATAGATGACTTCTATAGTATAGATGACGTCTATAGTATAGATGACGTCTATAGTATAGATGACGTCTATAGTATAGATGACGTCTATAGTATAGATGACGTCTATAGTATAGATGACGTCTATAGTATAGATGACGTCTATAGTATAGATGACGTCTATAGTATAGATGACGTCTATAGTATAGATGACGTCTATAGTATAGATGACAGCTATAGTATAGATGACGTCTATTGTATAGATGACGTCTATAGTATTGATGATATCTATAGTTTTGATAACGTCTATAGTATTGATGACGTCACGTCTATAGTATAGATGACGTCTATAGTATAGATGACGTCTGTAGTATAGATGACGTCTATAGTATAGATGACGTCTGTAGTATAGATGACGTCTATAGTATAGATGACGTCTATAGTGTAGATGACGTCTATAGTATAGACGACGTCTATAGTATAGATGACAGCTATAGTATAGATGACAGCTATAGTATAGATGACGTCTATTGTATAGATGACAGCTATAGTATAGATGACGTCTATAGTATAGATGACGTCTATAATATAGATGACGTCTATAGTATAGATGACATTTATAGTATTGATGACGTCTATAGTATTGATGATGTCTATAGTATTGATGACGTCTATAGTATTGATGACGTCTATTGTATAGATGACGTCTATAGTATAGACGACATCTATAGTATAGATGACGTCTATAGTATAGACGACATCTATAGTATAAATGACGACTATTGTATAGACGACATCTATAGTATAAATGACGACTATTGTATAGACGACATCTATAGCATAGATGACGTCTATAGCATAGATGACGTCTATAGTAAAGATGACGTCTATAGTATAGATGACGTCTATAGTATAGATGACGTCTATAGTATAGATGACGTCTATAGTATAGATGACATCTATAGTATAGATGATAGTATAGATGACGTCTATAGTATAGATGACGTCTATAGTATAGATGACGTCTATAGTATAGTTGACGTCTATAGTATAGACGACATCTATAGTATAAATGACGACTATTGTATAGACGACATCTATAGTATAGATGACGTCTATAGTATAGATGACGTCTATAGCATAGATGACGTCTATAGTATAGATGACGTCTATAGTATAGATGGCGTCTATAGTATAGATGACGTCTATAGTATAGATGAGGTCTATAGTATAGATGACGCCTGTAGTATAGATGACGTCTATAGTATAGATGACGTCTGTAGTATAGATGGCGTCTATAGTATAGATGACGTCTGTAGTATAGATGACGTCTATAGTATAGATGACGTCTGTAGTATAGATGACGTCTATAGTATAGATGACGTCTATAGTATAGATGACGTCTTTAGTATAGGTGACGTCTATAGTATAGATGACGTCTATCGTATAGATGGCGTCTATAGTATAGATGACGTCTATAGTATAGATGACGTCTATAGTATAGATGACGTCTATAGTATAGATGACGTCTATAGTATAGATGACGTCTATAGTATAGATGACGTCTATAGTATAGATGACGTCTATAGTATAGATGACGTCTATAGTATAGATGACGTCTATAGTAAAGATGACGTCTATAGTATAGATGACGTCTATAGTATAGATGACGTCTATAGTATAGATGACGTCTATAGTATAGATGACGTCTATAGTATAGATGACGTCTATAGTATAGATGACGTACATAGTATAGATGACGCCTATAGTATAGATGACGTCCATAGTATAGATGACGTCTATAGTATAGATGACGTCTTTAGTATATATGAAGTCTATAGTATAGATGACGTCTGTAGTATAGATGACATTTATAGTATTGATGACGTCTATAGTATAGATGACGTCTATAGTATAGATGACGTCTTTAGTATAGGTGACGTCTATAGTATAGATGACGTCTATCGTATAGATGACGTCTATAGTATAGATGACGTCTATAGTATAGATGACGTCTATAGTATAGATGACGTCTATAGTATAGATGACGTCTATAGTATAGATGACTTCTATAGTATAGATGACGTCTATAGTATAGATGAGGTCTATAGTATAGATGACGTCTATAGTATAGATGACGTCTATAGTATAGATGACGTCTATAGTTTAGATGACGTCTATAGTATAGATGACGTCTATAGTATAGATGACGTCTATAGTATAGATGACGTCTATAGTATAGATGACGTCTATAGTAAAGATGACGTCTATAGTATAGATGACGTCTATACTATAGATGACGTCTATAGTATAGATGACGTCTATAGTATAGATGACGTCTATAATATAGATGACGTCTATAGTATAGATGACGTCTATAGTATAGATGACGTACATAGTATAGATGACGTCTATAGTATAGATGACGCCTATAGTATAGATGACGTCCATAGTATAGATGACGTCTATAGTATAGATGACGTCTATAGTATAGATGACGTCTATAGTATAGATGACGTCTATAGTATAGATGACGTCTATAGTATAGATGACGTCTATAGTATAGATGACGTCTATAGTATAGATGACGTCTATAGTATAGATGACGTCTATAGTTTAGATGACGTCTATAGTAGAGATGACGTCTATAGTATAGATGACGTCTATAGTATAGATGACGTCTGTAGTATAGATGACGTCTATATATAGATGACGTCTATAGTTAAGATGACGTCTATAGTTTAGATGACGTCTATAGTTTAGATGACGTCTATAGTATAGATGACGTCTATATATAGATGACATCTATAGTATAGATGACGTCTATAGTATAGATGACGTCTATAGTATAGATGACGTCTATAGTATAGATGACGTCTATAGTATAGATGACGTCTATAGTATAGTTGACGTCTAAAGTATAGACGACATCTATAGTATAAATGACGACTATTGTATAGACGACATCTATAGTATAGATGACGTCTATAGTATAGATGACGTCTATAGTATAGATGACGTCTATAGTATAGATGACGTCTATAGCATAGATGACGTCTATAGTATAGATGACGTCTATAGTATAGATGGCGTCTATAGTATAGATGACGTCTATAGTATAGATGAGGTCTATAGTATAGATGACGCCTGTAGTATAGATGACGTCTATAGTATAGATGACGTCTGTAGTATAGATGGCGTCTATAGTATAGATGACGTCTGTAGTATAGATGACGTCTATAGTATAGATGACGTCTGTAGTATAGATGACGTCTATAGTATAGATGACGTCTATAGTATAGATGACGTCTATAGTATAGATGACGTCTATAGTATAGATGACGTCTTTAGTATAGGTGACGTCTATAGTATAGATGACGTCTTTAGTATAGGTGACGTCTATAGTATAGATGACGTCTATCGTATAGATGACGTCTATAGTATAGATGACGTCTATAGTATAGATGACGTCTATAGTATAGATGACGTCTATAGTATAGATGACGTCTATAGTATAGATGACTTCTATAGTATAGATGACGTCTATAGTATAGATGAGGTCTATAGTATAGATGACGTCTATAGTATAGATGACGTCTATAGTATAGATGACGTCTATAGTTTAGATGACGTCTATAGTATAGATGACGTCTATAGTATAGATGACGTCTATAGTATAGATGACGTCTATAGTAAAGATGACGTCTATAGTATAGATGACGTCTATACTATAGATGACGTCTATAGTATAGATGACGTCTATAGTATAGATGACGTCTATAGTATAGATGACGCCTATAGTATAGATGACGTCTATAGTATAGATGACGTACATAGTATAGATGACGTCTATAGTATAGATGACGCCTATAGTATAGATGACGTCCATAGTATAGATGACGTCTATAGTATAGATGACGTCTATAGTATAGATGACGTCTTTAGTATATATGAAGTCTATAGTATAGATGACGTCTGTAGTATAGATGACATTTATAGTATTGATGACGTCTATAGTATTGATGATGTCTATAGTATTGATAACGTCTATAGTATTGATGACGTCACGTCTATAGTATAGATGACGTCTATAGTATAGATGACGTCTGTAGTATAGATGACGTCTATAGTATAGATGACGTCTATAGTATAGATGACGTCTATAGTATAGATGACGTCTATAGTATAGATGACGTCTATAGTATAGATGACGTCTATAGTATAGATGACGTCTATAGTGTAGATGACGTCTATAGTATAGATGACGTCTATAGTATAGATGACAGCTATAGTATAAATGACGTCTATTGTATAGATGACAGCTATAGTATAGATGACGTCTATAGTATAGATGACATTTATAGTATTGATGACGCCTATAGTATTGATGATGTCTATAGTATTGATGACGTCTATAGTATTGATGACGTCTATTGTATAGATGACGTCTATAGTATAGACGACATCTATAGTATAGATGACGTCTATAGTATAGACCACATCTATAGTATAGATGACGACTATTGTATAGACGACATCTATAGTATAGATGACGACTATTGTATAGACGACATCTATAGTATAGATGACGACTATAGTATAGATGACGTCTATAGTATAGATGACGTCTATAGTATAGATGACGTCTATAGTATAGATGACGTCTATAGTATAGATGACGTCTATAGTATAGATGACGTCTATAGTATAGATGACGTCTATAGTATAGATGACGTCTATAGTATAGATGACGTCTATAGTATAGATGACGTCTATAGTATAGATGACGTCTATAGTATAGATGACGTCTATAGTATAGATGACGTCTATAGTTTAGATGACGTCTATAGTAGAGATGACGTCTATAGTATAGATGACGTCTATAGTATAGATGACGTCTGTAGTATAGATGACGTCTATAGTATAGATGACGTCTATAGTATAGATGACGTCTATATATAGATGACGTCTATAGTTTAGATGACGTCTATAGTTTAGATGACGTCTATAGTTTAGATGACGTCTATAGTATAGATGACGTCTATATATAGATGACGTCTATAGTATATATGACGTCTATAGTATAGATGACGTCTATAGTAGAGATGACGTCTATAGTATAGATGACGTCTATAGTATAGATGACGTCTATAGTATAGATGACGTCTATAGTATAGATGACGTCTATAGTATAGATGACGTCTATAGTATAGGTGACGTCTATAGTATAGATGACGTCTATAGTATAGATGACGTCCATAGTATAGATGACGTCTATAGTATAGATGACGTCTATAGTATAGATGACGTCTATAGTATAGATGACTTCTATAGTATAGATGACTTCTATAGTATAGATGACGTCTATAGTATAGATGACGGTGGTCAAAGGATAGACATGTGCACTCAAGAGGATACAAGCATCCACAGGTTTTCTAAACCCACCTCTGTCTATCAACTCCTACTCTCACCTCCCCGTGGTGAACACCGGGTGCCTAGTACCTCAACTGGAGATTGGGTTCCAACCCCTTTGGAAGGTTGTTGGGGGTAGCAGACGAGAGAGGGGGGGGAGGAGTGTTCCCACTAAGGCACTTCTCCTTGCATCCGGACGGCAGCGGAGGAATTCCCCAGATGGAATCAACGGTGGCGTCCATAGTTCCAGTCAGGCCGAACTACTTAGTGAACACCTTATATGGGCTACTACGACGTATTCGGAGCTCAGGCCTATAAGGAGCGGGCTATCCGGCTCTCCGTCCTTAGAGCTAAGCAAAGGATCTGGTCCTCCAGGTTGGGGGTCGTGCCGTCGGGGTGACTTCCCGGCCACGTAAAGAAACACCAGTCACGAAGCGGAAACAAGCCTCGGATTCGGACGGATTTACTGTTGACGACCAATGCAAACGAGAAAAGGACAATGGACGTGGAATGTTAGGTCCCTTAACAGACCACGTGCAGCCGAGCAACTAGCGGAGGCCCTTAACGACTGCAAGGCAGACATTACTGCCATCCAAGAAATGCGGTGGGACGGGCCGGGCAAAAGAAGGATGAAAAACTGCGACATCTACTACGGCGACTGCTATCGGCATCAAAGACAGCGCCTATTTGGATGTGGTTTCGTTGTTGGAGGCAGACTTAGGCAAAAAGTCTTGAGCTTCAACCCTGTAAGCGAGCGCCTCGCGACGATCCGCATCAAGGCAAAATTCGCCAACATTAGCCTGATATGCGCACATGCCCCCACAGAGGAGAAAGATGACGAGACCAAAGATATGTTCTACGAGCTCCTGGACAAAACTTATGAGCAGTGCCCTAGCTACGACATTAAAATTGTCCTAGGCGATTTTAATGCCAAGCTAGGAAGGGAGGGCATCTTTGGTCGTACTGTCGGAAAGTATAGCCTGCACGACACGACCTCCGATAACGGATTCAGGCTGATCGACTTTGCTGCGGGGCGACACGTTGTGGTAGCTAGTACACAGTTCCCGCATCTCAATATCCACAAAGGGACATGGAGATCTCCCGATCAATCAACCGTCAACCAGATTGACCATATTGCGATCGACGCAAGGCACTCCTCCAGTATCATGGATGTCCGAACTTTCCGAGGGGCCAACATTGACTCGGATCACTACCTTGTTGTAGCCAAGGTACGGCTGCGGATATCCCGACCAGCGCCAAGTAATGGAAATACTGTGAGGAAGTTTGACGTCGGCCGACTACAATCGCAAGAGATCGCCAGGTCCTTCTCCAACCGAGTCTCTCAAAACCTTCTACGAAGTCCTATGCAACCAGCATCAAGTATTGATAGCCAGTGGCAACATTGCCAAAATGCCATCAGAGACGCCGCCTCTGAAGTGCTGGGTTTCACACGGCGACCACAACGAAACCCCTGGTTTGACGATGAATGCCGGCAAGCACATTCAGCTAAACAGGAAGCATACAAAGCGGCGCTGCACAGAAGGACTAGAGCTGCTCGCGAGCTCTACGAGCAGAGGAGGAGAGAGGAGCACCGGCTTCTCCGAAGGAAAAAGAGAGAGCACGAGAAGCGCGCGGTTGAAGAGATAGAGAGATGTTACAACAGGAATGAGGTTAGAAAGTTTTACCAAAGGATCAAAAGGTCCTGCCAAGGGTATAAACTTCGAACTGAAGCCTGTAAGCACCATCAAGGGAACATCGTTGTAGAATCGCAGTCGGTGCTGAGGATTTGGAAAGACCACTTCTGCAGACTGTATAACGGCGAGGAAGAACCAAATACCGCTGTCAGGCAGAACGAACCATTCAACCCGGGCGAAGACGTTACCGACGAAGCATACGAACGATACCGCCCACCCGACCTGGAGGAGGTGAAAGTAGCTGTGTCTAAGCTCAAGTGCAACAAAGCAGCCGGAGCAGACGGCCTAGCTGCCGAACTTTTTAAATCCGCTGGCGATGAGCTGGTTAGGAGCATGCACCAGCTCATCTGCAAGATATGGTCGGAAGAAAGTATGCCCGACGAATGGAACCTCAGCATTGTTTGCCCGATCCTGAAGAAAGGAGACCCTCTGAGTTGTGCCAACTACAGAGGCATAAGTCTTCTTAACATCGCATACAAGATCTTTTCTGCTGTACTGTGTGAACGCCTGAAGCCGTTTGTCAACAATCTGATAGGCACATATCAGTGTGGCTTTAGGCCAGGAAAGTCCACCATCGATCAAATATTCACACTGCGGCAGATCTTGGAGAAAACCCAGGAATTCCAAATCGATACACACCACCTCTTCATCGATTTCAAGGCCGCGTATGACAGCATCTATAGAGACGAGCTATATAGCGCAATGTCTAGTTTTGGCATCCCTGCCAAACTCGTCAGTCTGTGCAGGATGACGATGGAAAACTCACGCTGTTCCGTCAAGGTCGGCAAGGACCTCACCGACCCCTTTGATGTCAAAAAAGGATTTAGACAAGGCGACGCGCTGTCATGCGACTTCTTTAACATCATACTTGAGAGAATTGTGCAGAACTCTCGCGCCAACACCAGAGGTACAATCTTTCAAAAGTCCGTTCAACTACTTGCATACGCAGACGACATTGACATAATCGGTAGAACAAAGCGTGATGTCAGTGAAGCCTTCGTGAGTATTGGGACGGAAGCGGCGAATATGGGTTTAGCAGTCAATGAGGGCAAAACCAAGTATATGCTGTCATCAAGAAAAGACACCCAACACCGACGTCTTGGACAAAACATCACCATCGACAGCTATAACTTTGAGGTAGTTAGGGACTTTGTCTACCTTGGTTCCGCTATCAATTCAGACAATGACACCAGCGCTGAAATCAAACGAAGGATAACTCTTGCCAATCGCTGTTTCTTTGGGCTAAGAAGGCAATTGAGTAGCAAAGCCCTCTCTCGAGCAACTAAAGTGTCCATGTATAAGACCCTCATCATCCCAGTCCTGCTTTACGGTGCAGAAGCATGGACTCTGTCAAAGGCGGATGAAAACACTTTAGGCTGCTTCGAGAGGAAAATTCTTCGGACGATTTACGGTCCCGTCTGCATAGACGGAGAGTGGAGGAGGAGATATAACATCGAACTGTACGGGCTGTACAGCGATACCGACCTAGCCAAAAGAGTCAAAACACAACGTCTACGATGGCTGGGTCATTTAGAGCGGATGGACACCAACGCCCCGGCCCGGAAAATCTTCGAATCCACACCGCAGGGACGACGCGGTAGAGGAGCACCGAGACTCAGGTGGCGCACGCAAGTGGAAGGGGACCTCAGCCAACTTCGCGTGCGAAACTGGAGACGGCTAGCTAGAGACAGAGCTGGCTGGCGAAGCTTGTTGGCCGAGGCCCAGGTCCACCCCGGACTGTAGCGCCACCTTAAGTAAGTAAGTAAGTATAGATGACGTCTACAGTATAGATGACGTCTATAGTATAGATGACGTCTATAGTATAGATGACGTCCATAGTATAGATGACGTCCATAGTATAGATGACGTCTATAGTATAGATGACGTCTATAGTATAGATGACGTCTATAGTATAGATGACGTCTATAGTATAGATGACGTCTATAGTATAGATGACGTCTATAGTATAGATGACGTCTATAGTATAGATGACGTCTATAGTATATATGAAGTCTATAGTATAGATGACGTCTATAGTATAGATGACGTCTATAGCATAGATGACGTCTATAGTATAGATGACATTTATAGTATTGATGACGTCTATAGTATTGATGATGTCTATAGTATTGATGACGTCTATAGTATAGATGACGTCTATAGTATAGACGACATCTATAGTATAGATGACGTCTATAGTATAGACGACATCTATAGTATAGATGACGACTATAGTAGAGATGACGTCTATAGTATAGATGACGACTATAGTAGAGATGACGTCTATAGTATAGATGACGTCTGTAGTATAGATGACGTCTATAGTATAGATGACGTCTATAGTATAGATGACGTCTATAGTATAGATGACGTCTATAGTGTAGATGACGTCTATAGTATAGATGACGTCTATAGTATAGATGACAGCTATAGTATAGATGACAGCTATAGTATAGATGACAGCTATAGTATAGATGACAGCTATAGTATAGATGACAGCTATAGTATAGATGACGTCTATAGTATAGATGACGTCTATAGTATAGATGACATTTATGGTTTAAATGACGTCTATAGTATTGATGACGTCTATAGTATAGATGACATCTATACTATAGATGACGTCTATAGTATAGATGACGTCTATAGTATAGATGACGTCTATAGTATAGATGACGTCTATAGTATAGATGACGTCTATAGTACATATGACGTCTATAGTACATATGACGTCTATAGTATAGATGACGTCTATAGTATAGACGACATCTATAGTATAGATGACGTCTATAGTATAGACGACATCTATAGTATAGATGACGTCTATATTATAGACGACTTCTATAGTATAAATGACGACTATTGTATAGACGACATCTATAGTATAAATGACGACTATTGTATAGACGACATCTATAGTATAGATGACGACTATAGTATAGATGACGTCTATGGTATAGATGACGTCTATAGTATAGATGACGTCTATAGTATAAATGACGTCTATAGTATAGATGACGTCTATAGTATAGATGACGTCTATAGTATAGATGACAGCTATAGTATAGATGACGTCTATAGTATAGATGACAGCTATAGTATAGATGACAGCTATAGTATAGATGACAGCTATAGTGTAGATGACGTCTATAGTATAGATGACGTCTATAGTATAGATGACGTCTATAGTATAGATGACGTCTATAGTATAGATGACGTCTATAGTATAGATGACGTCTATAGTATAGATGACGTCTATAGTATAGATGACGTCTATAGTATAGATGACGTCTATAGTATAGATGACGTCTATAGTATAGATGACGTCTATAGTATAGATGACGTCTATAGTATAGATGACGTCTATAGTATAGATGACGTCTATAGTATAGATGACGTCTATAGTATAGATGACGTCTATAGTACAGATGACGTCTATAGTATAGATGACGTCTATAGTATAGATGACGTTTATAGTATAGATGACGTCTATAGTATAGATGACGTCTATAGTATAGATGACGTCTATAGTATAGATGACAGCTATAGTATAGATGACAGCTATAGTATAGATGACAGCTATAGTATAGATGACGTATATTGTATGGATGACGTCTATAGTTTAGATGACGTCTATAGTGTAGCTGACGTCTATAGTATAGATGACGTCTATAGTATAGATGACGTCTATAGTAAAGATGACGTCTATAGTATAGATGACGTCTATAGTATAGATGACGTCTATAGTATAGATGACGTCTATAGTATAGATGACGTCTATAGTATAGATGACGTCTATAGTATAGATGACGTCTATAGTATAGATGACGTCTATAGTATAGATGACGTCTATAGTATAGATGACGTCTATAGTATAGATGAAGTCTATAGTATAGATGAAGTCTATAGTATAGATGAAGTCTATAGTATAGATGACGTCTATAATATAGATGACATTTATAGTATTGATGACGTCCATAGTATTGATGACGTCTATAGTATTGATGACGTCTATAGTATAGACGACATCTATAGTATAGATGACGTCTATAGTATAGACGACATCTATAGTATAGATGACTTCTATAGTATAGACGACATCTATTGTATAGATGACGTCTATAGTATAGATGACGTCTATAGTATAGATGACTTCTATAGTATAGATGACGTCTATAGTATAGATGACGTCTATAGTATAGAAGACGTCTAAAGTATAGATGACGTCTATAGTATCGATGACGTCTATAGTATAGATGACGTCTATAGTATAGACGACATCTATAGCATAGATGACGAGTATAGCATAGATTACGTCTATGGTATAGATGACGTCTATAGTATAGATGACGTCTATACTATAGATGACGTCTATAGTATAGATGACGTCTATAGTATAGACGACATCTATAGTATAGATGACGACTATAGTATAGATGACGTCTATAGTATAGATGACGTCTATAGTATAGATGACGACTATAGTATAGATGACGTCTATAGTATAGATGACGTCTATAGTATAGACGACATCTATAGTATAGATGACGAGTATAGCATAGATTACGTCTATGGTATAGATGACGTCTATAGTATAGATGACGTCTATAGTATAGATGACTTCTATAGTATAGATGATGTCTATAGTATAGATGACGTCTATAGTATAGAAGACGTCTAAAGTATAGATGACGTCTAAAGTATAGATGACGTCTATAGTATCGATGACGTCAATAGTATAGATGACGTCTATAGTATAGATGACGTCTAACGTATAGATGACGTCTATAGTATAGATGACGTCTACAGTGTAGATGACGTCTATAGTATAGATGACGTCTATAGTATAGATGAAGTCTATAGTTTAGATGACGTCTATATTATAGATGACGTCTATAGTATAGATGACGTCTATAGTATAGATGACATCTATAGTATAGATGACGTCTATATTATAGATGACGTCTATAGTATAGATGACGTGTATAGTATAGGTGACGTCTATAGTATAGATGACGTCTATGGTATAGATGACGTCTATAGTATAGATGACGTCTATAGTATAGATGACGTCTATAGTATAGATGGCTTCTATAGTATAGATGACATCTATAGTATAGATGACGTCTATAGTATAGAAGACGTCTATAGTTTAGATGACGTCTATAGTATAGATGACGTCTATAGTATAGATGACGTCTAGAGTATAGTTGACGTCTATAGTATAGATGAGGTCTATAGTATAGATGACGTCTATAGTATAGATGAAGTCTATAGTACAGATGACGTCTATAGTATAGATGAAGTCTATAGTACAGATGACGTCTATAGTATAAATGACGTCTATAGTATAGATGACGTCTATAGTATACATGACGTCTATAGTTTAGATGACGTCTATAGTATAGATGACTTCTATAGTATAGATGACGTCTATAGTATAGATGACGTCTATAGTATAGATGACGTCTATAGTATAGATGACGTCTATAGTACAGATGACGTCTATAGTATAGATGACGTCTATAGCATAGAGGACGTTTATAGTATAGATGACGTCTATAGTATAGATGACGTCTATAGCATAGATGACGTCTATAGTATAGATGACGTCTATAGCATAGATGATGTCTATAGTATAGATGAAGTCTATAGCATAGATGACGTCTATAGCATAGATGACGTCTATAGTATAGATGACGTCTATAGTATAGATGACGTCTATAGTATAGATGACGTCTATAGTATAGATGACGTCTATAGTATAGATGACGTCTATAGTATAGATGACGTCTATAGTTTAGATGACGTCTGTAGTATAGATTACGTCTATAGTATAGATGACGTCTATAGTATAGATGACGTGTATAGTATAGATGATGTATATTGTATAGATGACGTATATTGTATAGATGACGTCTATAGTATAGATGACGTCTATAGTATAGATGACGTCTATAGTATAGACAACGTCTATAGTATAGATGACGTCTATGGTATAGATGACGTCTATAGTATAGATGAAGTCTAAAGTATAGATGACGTCTATAGTATAGATGACGTCTATAGTATTGATGACGCCCATAGTATTGATGACGTCTATAGTATTGCTGATGTCTATAGTATAGACGTCATCTTTACTATAGACGTCATCTATACTATAGACGTCATCTATACTATAGACGTCATCTATACTATAGACGTCATCTATACTATAGACGTCATCTATACTATAGACGTCATCTATACTATAGACGTCATCTATACTATAGACGTCATCTATACTATAGACGTCATCTATACTATAGACGTCATCTATACTATAGACGTCATCTATACTATAGACGTCATCTATACTATAGACGTCATCTATACTATAGACGTCATCTATACTATAGACGTCATCTATACTATAGACGTCATCTATACTATAGACGTCATCTATAATATAGACGTCATCTATACTATAGACGTCATCTATACTATAGACGTCATCTATACTATAGACGTCATCTATACTATAGACGTCATCTATACTATAGACGTCATCAATACTATAGACGTCATCTATACTATAGACGTCATCTTTACTATAGACGTCATCTATACTACAGACGTCATCTATACTATAGACGTCATCTATACTATAGACGTCATCTAAACTATAGACGTCATCTATACTATAGACGTAATCTATACTATAGACGTCATCTATACTATAGACGTCATCTATACTATAGACGTCATCTAAACTATAGACGTCATCTATACTATAGACGTCATCTATACTATAGACGTCATCTATACTATAGACGTCATCTATACTATAGACGTCATCTATAATATAGACGTCATCTTTACTATAGACGTCATCTATACTATAGGCGTCATCTATACTATAGACGTCATCTATACTATAGACGTCATCTATACTATAGACGTCATCTATACTATAGGCGTCATCTATACTATAGACGTCATCTATACTATAGACGTCATCTATACTATAGACGTCATCTATACTATAGACGTCATCTATACTATAGACGTCATCTATACTATAGACGTCATCAATACTATAGACGTCATCAATACTATAGACGTCATCTATACTATGGACATCATCTATACTATAGACGTCATCTATACTATAGACGTCACCTATACTATAGACGTCATCTTTACTATAGACGTCATCTATACTATAGACGTCATCTATACTATAGACGTCATCTATACTATAGACGTCATCTATACTATAGACGTCATCTATACTATAGACGTCATCTATACTATAGACGTCATCTATACTATAGACGTCATCTATACTATAGACGTCATCTATACTATAGACGTCATCTATACTATAGACGTCATCTATACTATAGACGTCATCTATACTATAGACGTTATCCATACTATAGACGTCTATAGTATAGATGACGTCTATAGTGTAGATGACGTCTATAGTATAGATGACGTCTATAGTATAGATGACAGCTATAGTATAGATGACAGCTATAGTATAGATGACAGCTATAGTATAGATGACAAGCTATAGTATAGATGACAGCTATAGTATAGATGACGTCTATAGTATAGATGACGTCTATAGTATAGATGACATTTATAGTTTAAATGACGTCTATAGTATTGATGACGTCTATAGTATAGATGACATCTATACTATAGATGACGTCTATTGTATAGATGACGTCTATAGTATAGATGACGTCTATAGTATAGATGACGTCTATAGTATAGATGACGTCTATAGTATAGATGACGTCTATAGTACATATGACGTCTATAGTACATATGACGTCTATAGTATAGATGACGTCTATAGTATAGACGACATCTATAGTATAGATGACGTCTATAGTATAGACGACATCTATAGTATAGATGACGTCTATATTATAGACGACATCTATAGTATAAATGACGACTATTGTATAGACGACATCTATAGTATAAATGACGACTATTGTATAGACGACATCTATAGTATAGATGACGACTATAGTATAGATGACGTCTATGGTATAGATGACGTCTATAGTATAGATGACGTCTATAGTATAAATGACGTCTATAGTATAGATGACGTCTATAGTATAGATGACGTCTATAGTATAGATGACGTCTATAGTATAGATGACGTCTATAGTATAGATGACGTCTATAGTGTAGATGACGTCTATAGTATAGATGACGTCTATAGTTTAGATGACAGCTATAGTATAGATGACGTCTATTGTATAGATTACAGCTATAGTATAGATGACGTCTATAGTATAGATGACGTCTATAGTATAGATGACGTCTATAGTATAGATGACATTTATAGTATTGATGACGTCTATAGTACTTATGATGTCTATAGTATTGATGACGTCTATAGTATTGATGACGTCTATTGTATAGATGACGTCTTTAGTATAGACGACATCTCTAGTATAGATGACGTCTATAGTATAGATGACGTCTATAGTGTAGATGACGTCTATAGTATAGATGACGTCTATAGTATAGACGACATCTATAGTATAAATGACGACTATTATATAGACGACATCTATAGTATAGATGACGACTATAGTATAGATGACGTCTATAGCATAGTTGACGTCTAGAGTATAGATGAGGTCTATTGTATAGATGACATTTATAGTATTGATGACGTCTATAGTATTGATGATGTCTATAGTATCGATGACGTCTATAGTATTGATGACGTCTATAGTGAAGATGACAGCTATAGTATAGATGACAGCTATAGTATAGATGACGTCTATAGTATACATGACGTCTATAGTATAGATGACGTCTATAGTATAGATTACGTCTATAGTATAGATGACGTCTACAGTATAGATGACGTCTATAGTATAGATGACGATTATAGTATAGATGACGATTATAGCATAGATGACGTCTATAGTATAGATGACGTCTATAGTATAGATGACGTCTATAGTATAGATGACTTCTATAGTATAGATGACGTCTATAGTATAGATGACGTCTATAGTATAGATGACGTCTATAGTATAGATGACGTCTATAGTATAGATGACGTCTATAGTATAGATGACGTCTATAGTATAGATGACGTCTATAGTATAGATGACGTCTATAGTATAGATGACGTCTATAGTATAGAAGACTTCTATAGTATAGATGACGTCTATAGTATAGATGACGTCTATAGTATAGATGACGTCTATAGTATAGATGACGTCTATAGTATAGATGACGTCTGTAGTATAGATGACGTCTATAGTATAGATGACGTCTGTAGTATAGATGACGTCTATAGTATAGATGACGTCTATAGTATAGATGACGTCTATAGTATAGATGACGTCTATATATAGATGACGTCTATAGTTTAGATGACGTCTATAGTATAGATGACGTCTTTATATAGATGACGTCTATATATAGATGACGTCTATAGTTTAGATGACGTCTATAGTATAGATGACGTCTATATATAGATGACGTCTATATATAGATGACGTCTATAGTATAGATGACGTCTATAGTAGAGATGACGTCTATAGTAGAGATGACGTCTATAGTAGAGATGAAGTCCATAGTAGAGATGACGTCTATAGTATAGATGACGTCTATAGTATAGATGACGTCTATAGTATAGATGACGTCTATAGTATAGATGACGTCTATAGTATAGATGACGTCTATAGTATAGATGACGTCTATAGTATAGATGACTTCTATAGTATAGATGACGTCTATAGTATAGATGACGTCTATAGTATAGATGACTTCTATAGTATAGATGACGTCTATAGTATAGATGGCGTCTATAGTATAGATGACGTCTATAGTATAGATGGCGTCTATATTATAGATGACGTCTATAGTATAGATGACGTCTATAGTATAGATGACGTCTATAGTATAGATGACGTCTATAGTATAGATGACGTCTATAGTGTAGATGACGTCTATAGTGTAAATGACGTCTATAGTATAGATGACGTCTATAGTATAGATACAGCTATAGTATAGATGACGTCTATTGTATAGATGACAGCTATAGTATAGATGACAGCTATAGTATAGATGACGTCTATAGCATTGATGATGTCTATAGTATTGATAACGTCTATAGTATTGATGACTTCACGTCTATAGTATAGATGACGTCTATAGTATAGATGACATCTGTAGTATAGATGACGTCTATAGTATAGATGACGTCTATAGTGTAGATGACGTCTATAGTATAGACGACGTCTATAGTATAGACGACGTCTATAGTATAGACGACAGCTATAGTATAGATGACGTCTATAGTGTAGATGACGTCTATAGTATAGATGACGTCTATAGTTTAGATGACAGCTATAGTATAGATGACGTCTATTGTATAGATGACAGCTATAGTATAGATGACGTCTATAGTATAGATGACGTCTATAGTATAGATGACGTCTATAGTATAGATTACGTCTATAGTATAGATGACGTCTATAATATAGATGATGTCTATAGTATAGATGACGTCTATAGTATAGATGACGTCTATAGTATAGATGACGTCTATAGTATAGATGACGTCTATAGTATAGATGACGTCTATAGTATAGATGACGTCTATAGTATAGATGACGTCTATAGTATAGATGACGTCTATAGCATAGATGACGTCTATAGTATAGATGACGTCTATAGTATAGATGACGTCTATAGTATAGATGACGTCTATAGTATAGATGACGTCTATAGTATAGATGACGTCTATAGTATAGATGACGTCTATAGTGTAGATGACGTCTATAGTATAGATGACGTCTATAGTTTAGATGACAGCTATAGTATAGATGACGTCTATAGTGTAGATGACGTCTATAGTATAGATGACGTCTATAGTTTAGATGACAGCTATAGTATAGATGACGTCTATTGTATAGATGACAGCTATAGTATAGATGACGTCTATAGTATAGATGACGTCTATAGTATAGATGACGTCTTTAGTATAGATGACGTCTATAGTATAGATGACATTTATAGTATTGATGACGTCTATAGTACTTATGATGTCTATAGTATTGATGACGTCTATTGTATAGATGACGTCTTTAGTATAGACGACATCTATAGTATAGATGACGTCTATAGTATAGATGACGTCTATAGTGTAGATGACGTCTATAGTATAGATGACGTCTATAGTATAGACGACATCTATAGTATAAATGACGACTATTATATAGACGACATCTATAGTATAGATGACGACTATAGTATAGATGACGTCTATAGTATAGATGACGTCTATAGCATAGATGACGTCTATAGTATAGATGACGTCTATAGTATAGATGACGTCTATAGTATAGATGACGTCTATAGTATAGATGACGTCTATAGCATAGTTGACGTCTAGAGTATAGATGAGGTCTATTGTATAGATGACATTTATAGTATTGATGACGTCTATAGTATTGATGATGTCTATAGTATCGATGACGTCTATAGTATTGATGACGTCTATAGTGTAGATGACGTCTATAGTATAGATGACGTCTATAGTATAGATGACGTCTATAGTATAGATGACGTCTATAGTATAGATGACGTCTATAGTATAGATGACGTCTATAGTATAGATGACGTCTATAGTGTAGATGACGTCTATAGTGTAGATGACGTCTATAGTATAGATGACGTCTATAGTATAGACGACATCTATAGTATAAATGACGACTATTATATAGACGACATCTATAGTATAGATGACGACTATAGTATAGATGACGTCTATAGTATAGATGACGTCTATAGCATAGATGACGTCTATAGTATAGATGACGTCTATAGTATAGATGACGTCTATAGTATAGATGACGTCTATAGCATAGTTGACGTCTAAAGTATAGATGAGGTCTATTGTATAGATGACATTTATAGTATTGATGACGTCTATAGTATTGATGATGTCTAAAGTATCGATGACGTCTATAGTATTGATGACGTCTATAGTGAAGATGACAGCTATAGTATAGATGACAGCTATAGTATAGATGACGTCTATAGTATACATGACGTCTATAGTATAGATGACGTCTATAGTAGTGATGACTTCTATAGTAGTGATGACGTCTATAGTATAGATGACGTTTATAGTATAGATTACGTCTATAGTATAGATGACGTCTATAGTATAGATGACGTCTATAGTATAGATGACGTCTATAGTATAGATGACGGTTATAGTATAGATGACGATTATAGCATAGATGACGTATAGATGACGTCTATAGTATAGATGACTTATATAGTATAGATGACGTCTATAGTATAGATGACGTCTATAGTATAGATGACGTCTATAGTATAGATGACGTCTATAGTATAGATGACGTCTATAGTATAGATGACGTCTATAGTATAGATGACGTCTATAGTATAGATGACGTCTATAGTATAGATGACGTCTATAGTATAGATGACGTCTATAGTAAAGATGACGTCTATAGTATAGATGACGTCTATAGTATAGATGACGATTATAGTATAGATGACGATTATAGCATAGATGACGTCTATAGTATAGATGACGTCTATAGTATAGATGACGTCTATAGCATAGAAGACGTCTATAGGATAGATGACGTCTATAGTAGAGATGACGTCTTTAGTATAGATGACGTCTATAGTATAGATGACGTCTATAGTATAGATGACGTCTATAGTATAGATGACGTCTATAGTATAGATGACGTCTATAGTATAGATGACGTCTATAGTATAGATGACGTCTATAGTATAGATGACGTCTATAGTATAGATGACGTCTATAGTATAGATGACGTCTATAGTATAGATGACGTCTATAGTATAGATGACGTCTATAAAATAGATGATGTCTGTAGTATAGATGATGTCTATAGTATAGATGACGTCTATAGTATAGATGACGTCTATAGTATAGATGGCGTCTATAGTATAGATGACGTCTATAGTATAGATGGCGTCTATAGTATAGATGACGTCTATAGTATAGATGGCGTCTATAGTATAGATGACGTCTATAGTATAGATGACGTCTGTAGTATAGATGACGTCTATAGTATAGATGACGTCTGTAGTATAGATGACGTCTATAGTATAGATGACGTCTGTAGTATAGATGACGTCTATAGTATAGATGACGTCTGTAGTATAGATGACGTCTATAGTATAGATGACGTCTATAGTATAGATGACGTCTATATATGGATGACGTCTATAGTTTAGATGACGTCTATAGTATAGATGACGTCTTTATATAGATGACGTCTATATATAGATGACGTCTATAGTTTAGATGACGTCTGTAGTATAGATGACGTCTATATATAGATGACGTCTATATATAGATGACGTCTATAGTATAGATGACGTCTATAGTAGAGATGACGTCTATAGTAGAGATGACGTCTATAGTAGAGATGAAGTCCATATTAGAGATGACGTCTATAGTATAGATGACGTCTATAGTATAGATGACGTCTATAGTATAGATGACGTCTATATTATAGATGACTTCTATAGTATAGATGACGTCTATAGTATAGATGACGTCTATAGTATAGATGACGTCTATAGTATAGATGACGTCTATAGTATAGATGACGTCCATAGTATAGATGACGTCCATAGTAGAGATGACGTCTATAGTATAGATGACGTCTATAGTATAGATGACGTCTATAGTATAGATGACGTCTATAGTATAGATGACGTCTATAGTATAGATGACGTCTATAGTATAGATGACGTCTATAGTATAGATGACTTCTATAGTATAGATGACTTCTACAGTATAGATGACGTCTATAGTATAGATGACTTCTATAGTATAGATGACGTCTATAGTATAGATGACGTCTATAGTATAGATGACGTCTATAGTATAGATGACGTCTATAGTATAGATGACGTCTATAGTATAGATGACGTCTATAGTATAGATGACGTCTAAAGAATAGATGATGTCTATAGTATAGATGACGTCTATAGTATAGATGACGTCTATAGTATAGATGACGTCTAAAGAATAGATGATGTCTATAGTATAGATGACGTCTATAGTATAGATGACGTCTGTAGTATAGATGACGTCTATAGTATAGATGACGTCTGTAGTATAGATGACGTCTATAGTATAGATGACGTCTGTAGTATAGATGACGTCTATAGTATAGATGACGTCTGTAGTATAGATGACGTCTATAGTATAGATGACGTCTGTAGTATAGATGACGTCTATAGTATAGATGACGTCTCTAGTATAGATGACGTCTATAGTATAGATGACGTCTATGTATAGATGACGTCTATAGTTTAGATGACGTCTATAGTATAGATGACGTCTTTATATAGATGACGTCTATATATAGATGACGTCTATAGTTTAGATGACGTCTATAGTATAGATGGCGTCTATATATAGATGACGTCTATATATAGATGACGTCTATAGTATAGATGACGTCTATAGTAGAGATGACGTCTATAGTAGAGATGACGTCTATAGTAGAGATGAAGTCCATAGTAGAGATGACGTCTATAGTATAGATGACGTCTATAGTATAGATGACGTCTATAGTATAGATGACGTCTATAGTATAGATGACGTCTATAGTATAGATGACGTCTATAGTATAGATGACGTCTATAGTATAGATGACTTCTATAGTATAGATGACGTCTATAGTATAGATGACGTCTATAGTATAGATGACGTCTATTGTATAGATGACGTCTATAGTATAGACGACATCTATAGTATAGATGACGTCTATAGTATAGATGACGTCTATAGTATAGATGACGTCTATAGTGTAGATGACGTCATCTATACTATAGACGACATCTATAGTATAAATGACGACTATTATATAGATGACGTCTATAGTATAGATGACGTCTATAGCATAGATGACGTCTATAGTATAGATGACGTCTATAGTATAGATGACGTCTATAGCATAGTTGACGTCTAGAGTATAGATGGCGTCTATTGTATAGATGACATTTATAGTATTGATATAGACGTCTATAGTATTGATGATGTCTATTGTATCGATGACGTCTATAGTATTGATGACGTCTATAGTGAAGATGACAGCTATAGTATAGATGACAGCTATAGTATAGATGACGTCTATAGTATACATGACGTCTGTAGTATAGATGACGTCTATAGTATAGATGACGTCTATAGTATAGATGACGTCTATAGTATAGATGACGTCTATAGTTTAGATGACGTCTATAGTATAGATGACGTCTTTATATAGATGACGTCTATATATAGATGACGTCTATAGTTTAGATGACGTCTGTAGTATAGATGACGTCTATATATAGATGACGTCTATATATAGATGACGTCTATAGTATAGATGACGTCTATAGTAGAGATGACGTCTATAGTAGAGATGACGTCTATAGTAGAGATGAAGTCCATAGTAGAGATGACGTCTATAGTATAGATGACGTCTATAGTATAGATGACGTCTATAGTATAGATGACGTCTATAGTATAGATGACGTCTATAGTATAGATGACGTCTATAGTATAGATGACGTCTATAGTATAGATGACTTCTATAGTATAGATGACGTCTATAGTATAGATGACGTCTATAGTATAGATGACTTCTATAGTATAGATGACGTCTATAGTATAGATGACGTCTATAGTATAGATGACGTCCATAGTATAGATGACGTCCATAGTATAGATGACGTCCATAGTATAGATGACGTCCATAGTAGAGATGACGTCTATAGTATAGATGACGTCTATAGTATAGATGACGTCTATAGTATAGATGACGTCTATAGTATAGATGACGTCTATAGTATAGATGACGTCTATAGTATAGATGACGTCTATAGTATAGATGACGTCTATAGTATAGATGACTTCTATAGTATAGATGACGTCTATAGTATAGATGACGTCTATAGTATAGATGACTTCTATAGTATAGATGACGTCTATAGTATAGATGACGTCTATAGTATAGATGACGTCTATAGTATAGATGACGTCTATAGTATAGATGACGTCTATAGTATAGATGACGTCTATAGTATAGATGACGTCTAAAGAATAGATGATGTCTATAGTATAGATGACGTCTATAGTATAGATGACGTCTATAGTATAGATGACGTCTATAGTATAGATGGCGTCTATAGTATAGATGACGTCTATAGTATAGATGACGTCTGTAGTATAGATGACGTCTATAGTATAGATGACGTCTGTAGTATAGATGACGTCTATAGTATAGATGACGTCTGTAGTATAGATGACGTCTATAGTATAGATGACGTCTGTAGTATAGATGACGTCTATAGTATAGATGACGTCTATAGTATAGATGACGTCTATAGTATAGATGACGTCTATGTATAGATGACGTCTATAGTTTAGATGACGTCTATAGTATAGATGACGTCTTTATATAGATGACGTCTATATATAGATGACGTCTATAGTTTAGATGACGTCTATAGTATAGATGACGTCTATATATAGATGACGTCTATATATAGATGACGTCTATAGTATAGATGACGTCTATAGTAGAGATGACGTCTATAGTAGAGATGACGTCTATAGTAGAGATGAAGTCCATAGTAGAGATGACGTCTATAGTATAGATGACGTCTATAGTATAGATGACGTCTATAGTATAGATGACGTCTATAGTATAGATGACGTCTATAGTATAGATGACGTCTATAGTATAGATGACGTCTATAGTATAGATGACGTCTATAGTATAGATGACGTCTATAGTATAGATGACGTCTATAGTATAGATGACGTCTATAGTATAGATGACGTCTATAGTATAGATGACGTCTATAGTATAGATGACGTCTATAGTATAGATGACGTCTATAGTATAGATGACGTCTATAGTATAGATGACTTCTATAGTATAGATGACGTCTATAGTATAGATGACGTCTATAGTATAGATGACGTCTATAGTATAGATGACGTCTATAGTATAGATGACGTCTATAGTATAGATGACGTCTATAGTATAGATGACGTCTATAGTATAGATGACGTCTATAGTATAGATGACGTCTATAGTATAGATGACGTCTATAGTATAGATGACGTCTATAGTATAGATGACGTCTATAGTATAGATGACGTCTATAGTATAGATGACGTCTATAGTATAGATGACGTCTATAGTGTAGATGACGTCTATAGTGTAGATGACGTCTATAGTATAGATGACGTCTATAGTATAGATGACGTCTATTGTATAGATGACAGCTATAGTATAGATGACGTCTATAGTATAGATGACGTCTATAGTAGAGATGACGTCTATAGTAGAGATGACGTCTATAGTAGAGATGAAGTCCATAGTAGAGATGACGTCTATAGTATAGATGACGTCTATAGTATAGATGACGTCTATAGTATAGATGACGTCTATAGTATAGATGACGTCTATAGTATAGATGACTTCTATAGTATAGATGACATCTATAGTATAGATGACATCTATAGTATAGATGACATCTATAGTATAGATGACATCTATAGTATAGATGACATCTATAGTATAGATGACGTCTATAGTATAGATGACTTCTATAGTATAGATGACGTCTATAGTATAGATGACGTCTATAGTATAGATGACGTCTATAGTATAGATGACGTCTATAGTATAGATGACGTCTATAGTATAGATGACGTCTATAGTATAGATGACGTCTATAGTATAGATGACGTCTATAGTATAGATGACGTCTATAGTATAGATGACGTCTATAGTATAGATGACGTCTATAGTGTAGATGACGTCTATAGTATAGATGACGTCTATAGTATAGATACAGCTATAGTATAGATGACGTCTATTGTATAGATGACAGCTATAGTATAGATGACGTCTATAGTATAGATGACGTCTATAGTATAGATGACGTCTATAGTATAGATGACGTCTATAGTATAGATGACGTCTATAGTATAGATGACGTCTATAGTATAGATGACATTTATAGTATTGATGACGTCTATAGTATTTATGATGTCTATAGTATTGATGACGTCTATAGTATAGATGACGTTTATAGTATAGATGACGTCTATAGTATAGATGACGTCTATAGTATAGATGACTTCTATAGTATAGATGACGTCTATAGTATAGATGACGTCTATAGTATACATGACGTCTATAGTATAGATGACGTCTATAGTAGTGATGACTTCTATAGTAGTGAAGACGTCTATAGTATAGATGACGTCTATAGTATAGATGAGGTCTATAGTAGTCTATAGTATAGATGACGTCTATAATATTATAGATGATGTCATCTATATAGATGATGTCTATAGTATAGATGACGTCTATAGTATAGATGACGTCTATAGTATAGATGACGTCAATAGTGAAGATGACGTCTATAGTATAGATGACGTCTGTAGTATAGATGGCGTCTATAGTATAGATGACGTCTATAGTATAGATGACGTCTATAGTATAGATGACGTCTATAGTATAGATGATGTCTATAGTATAGATGACGTCTATAGTATAGATGATGTCTATAGTATAGATGACGACTAGTATAGATGACGTCTATAGTATAGATGACGTCTATAGTATAGATGACGTCTATAGTATAGATGACGTCTATAGTATAGATGACGTCTATAGTATAGATGACGTCTATAGTGTAGATGACGTCTATAGTATAGATGACGTCTATAGTGTAGATGACGTCTATAGTATAGATGACGTCTATTGTATAGATGACAGCTATAGTATAGATGACGTCTATAGTATAGATGACGTCTATAGTATAGATGACGTCTATAGTATAGATGACATTTATAGTATTGATGACGTCTATAGTACTTATGATGTCTATAGTATTGATGACGTCTATAGTATTGATGACGTCTATTGTATAGATGACGTCTTTAGTATAGACGACATCTATAGTATAGATGACGTCTATAGTATAGATGACGTCTATAGTGTAGATGACGTCTATAGTATAGATGACGTCTATAGTGTAGATGACGTCTATAGTATAGATGACGTCTATAGTATAGACGACATCTATAGTATAAATGACGACTATTATATAGACGACATCTATAGTATAGATGACGACTATAGTATAGATGACGTCTATAGCATAGTTGACGTCTAGAGTATAGATGAGGTCTATTGTATAGATGACATTTATAGTATTGATGACGTCTATAGTATTGATGATGTCTATAGTATCGATGACGTCTATAGTATTGATGACGTCTATAGTGAAGATGACAGCTATAGTATAGATGACAGCTATAGTATAGATGACGTCTATAGTATACATGACGTCTATAGTATAGATGACGTCTATAGTAGTGATGACTTCTATAGTAGTGATGACGTCTATAGTATAGATGACATCTATAGTATAGATTACGTCTATAGTATAGATGACGTCTATAGTATAGATGACGATTATAGTATAGATGACGATTATAGCATAGATGACGTCTATAGTATAGATGACGTCTATAGTATAGATGACGTCTATAGTATAGGTGACGTCTATAGTATAGGTGACGTCTATAGTATAGATGACTTCTATAGTATAGATGACGTCTATAGTATAGATGACGTCTATAGTATAGATGACGTCTATAGTATAGATGACGTCTATAGTATAGATGACGTCTATAGTATAGATGACGTCTATAGTATAGATGACGTCTATAGTATAGATGACGTCTATAGTATAGATGACGTCTATAGTATAGATGACGTCTATAGTATAGATGACGTCTATAGTATAGATGACGTCTATAGTATAGATGACGTCTATAGTATAGATGACGTCTATAGTATAGATGACGTCTATAGTATAGATGACGTCTATAGTATAGATGACGTCTATAGTATAGATGACGTCTGTAGTATAGATGACGTCTATAGTATAGATGACGTCTGTAGTATAGATGACGTCTATAGTATAGATGACGTCTATAGTATAGATGACGTCTATAGTATAGATGACGTCTATATATAGATGACGTCTATAGTTTAGATGACGTCTATAGTATAGATGACGTATTTATATAGATGACGTCTATATATAGATGACGTCTATAGTTTAGATGACGTCTATAGTATAGATGACGTCTATATATAGATGACGTCTATATATAGATGACGTCTATAGTATAGATGACGTCTATAGTAGAGATGACGTCTATAGTAGAGATGAAGTCCATAGTAGAGATGACGTCTATAGTATAGATGACGTCTATAGTATAGATGACGTCTATAGTATAGATGACGTCTATAGTATAGATGACGTCTATAGTATAGATGACGTCTATAGTATAGATGACGTCTATAGTACAGATGACTTCTATAGTATAGATGACGTCTATAGTATAGATGACGTCTATAGTATAGATGACTTCTATAGTATAGATGACGTCTATAGTATAGATGGCGTCTATAGTATAGATGACGTCTATAGTATAGATGGCGTCTATATTATAGATGACGTCTATAGTATAGATGACGTCTATAGTATAGATGACGTCTATAGTATAGATGACGTCTATAGTATAGATGACGTCTATAGTGTAGATGACGTCTATAGTGTAAATGACGTCTATAGTATAGATGACGTCTATAGTATAGATACAGCTATAGTATAGATGACGTCTATTGTATAGATGACAGCTATAGTATAGATGACAGCTATAGTATAGATGACGTCTATAGTATTGATGATGTCTATAGTATTGATAACGTCTATAGTATTGATGACTTCACGTCTATAGTATAGATGACGTCTATAGTATAGATGACATCTGTAGTATAGATGACGTCTATAGTGTAGATGACGTCTATAGTATAGACGACGTCTATAGTATAGATGACAGCTATAGTATAGATGACAGCTATAGTATAGATGACGTCTATTGTATAGATGACAGCTATAGTATAGATGACGTCTATAGTATAGATGACGTCTATAGTATAGATGACGTCTATAGTATAGATGACGTCTATAGTATAGATGACGTCTATAGTATAGATGACGTCTATAGTATAGATGACGTCTATAGTATAGATGACGTCTATAGTATAGATGACGTCTATAGTATAGATGACGTCTATAGTATAGATGACGTCTATAGAATAGATGACGTCTATAGTATAGATGACGTCTATAGTATAGATGACGTCTATAGTATAGATGACGTCTATAGTATAGATGACGTCTATAGTATAGATGACGACTATAGTATAGATGACGTCTATAGTATAGATGACGTCTATAGTATAGATGACGTCTATAGTATAGACGACATCTATAGTATAGATGACGTCTATAGTATAGACGACATCTATAGAAAAAATGACGACTTTTGTATAGACGATATCTATAGTATAGATGACGACTATAGTATAGATGACGTCTATGGTATAGATGACGACTATAGTATAGATGACGTCTATGGTATAGATAACGTCTATAGTATAGATGACGTCTATAGTATAGATGACGTCTATAGTATAGATGACGTCTATAGTATAGATGACGTCTATAGTGAAGATGACAGCTATAGTATAGATGACGACTATAGTATAGATGACGTCTATGGTATAGAAAACATCTATAGTATAGATGACGTCTATAGTATAGATGACGTCTATAGTATAGATGACGTCTATAGTATAGATGACGTCTATAGTATAGATGACGTCTATAGTATAGATGACGTCTATAGTATAGATGACGTCTATAGTATAGATGACGTCTATAGTATAGATGACGTCTGTAGTATAGATGACGTCTATAGTATAGATGACGTCTGTAGTATAGATGACGTCTATAGTATAGATGACGTCTATAGTATAGATGACGTCTATAGTATAGATGACGTCTATAGTATAGATGACGTCTATATATAGATGACGTCTATAGTTTAGATGACGTCTATAGTATAGATGACGTATTTATATAGATGACGTCTATATATAGATGACGTCTATAGTTTAGATGACGTCTATAGTATAGATGACGTCTATATATAGATGACGTCTATATATAGATGACGTCTATAGTATAGATGACGTCTATAGTAGAGATGACGTCTATAGTAGAGATGACGTCTATAGTAGAGATGAAGTCCATAGTAGAGATGACGTCTATAGTATAGATGACGTCTATAGTATAGATGACGTCTATAGTATAAATGACGTCTATAGTATAGATGACGTCTATAGTATAGATGACGTCTATAGTATAGATGACGTCTATAGTATAGATGACGTCTATAGTATAGATGACGTCTATAGTATAGATGACGTCTATAGTATAGATGACGTCTATAGTATAGATGACTTCTATAGTATAGATGACGTCTATAGTATAGATGACGTCTATAGTATAGATGACTTCTATAGTATAGATGACGTCTATAGTATAGATGGCGTCTATAGTATAGATGACGTCTATAGTATAGATGACGTCTATAGTATAGATGACGTCTATAGTATAGATGACGTCTATAGTGTAGATGACGTCTATAGTATAGATGACGTCTATAGTATAGATGACGTCTATAGTGTAGATGACGTCTATAGTGTAAATGACGTCTATAGTATAGATGACGTCTATAGTATAGATACAGCTATAGTATAGATGACGTCTATTGTATAGATGACAGCTATAGTATAGATGACAGCTATAGTATAGATGACGTCTATAGTATTGATGATGTCTATAGTATTGATAACGTCTATAGTATTGATGACTTCACGTCTATAGTATAGATGACGTCTATAGTATAGATGACATCTGTAGTATAGATGACGTCTATAGTATAGATGACGTCTATAGTGTAGATGACGTCTATAGTATAGACGACGTCTATAGTATAGATGACAGCTATAGTATAGATGACAGCTATAGTATAGATGACGTCTATTGTATAGATGACAGCTATAGTATAGATGATGTCTATAGTATAGATGACGTCTATAGTATAGATGACGTCTATAGTATAGATGACGTCTATAGTATAGATGACGTCTGTAGTATAGATGACGTCTATAGTATAGATGACGTCTATAGTATAGATGACGTCTATAGTATAGATGACGTCTATAGTATAGATGACGTCTATAGTATAGATGACGTCTATAGTATAGATGACGTCTATAGTATAGATGACGTCTATAGTATAGATGACGTCTATAGTATAGATGACGTCTATAGTATAGATGACGTCTATAGTATAGATGACGTCTATAGTATAGATGACGACTATAGTATAGATGACGTCTATAGTATAGATGACGTCTATAGTATAGACGACATCTATAGTATAGATGACGTCTATAGTATAGACGACATCTATAGAAAAAATGACGACATTTGTATAGACGATATCTATAGTATAGATGACGACTATAGTATAGATGACGTCTATGGTATAGATGACGACTATAGTATAGATGACGTCTATGGTATAGATAACGTCTATAGTATAGATGACGTCTATAGTATAGATGACGTCTATAGTATAGATGACGTCTATAGTATAGATGACGTCTATAGTATAGATGACGTCTATAGTGAAGATGACAGCTATAGAATCGATGACAGCTATAGTATAGATGACGTCTATAGTATACATGACGTCTATAGTATAGATGACGTCTATAGTAGTGATGACTTCTATAGTAGTGAAGACGTCTATAGTATAGATTACGTCTATAGTATAGATGACGTCTATAATATAGATGATGTCTATAGTATAGATGACGTCTATAGTATAGATGACGTCTATAGTATAGATGACGTCTATAGTATAGATGACGTCTATAGTATAGATGACGTCTATAGTATAGATGACGTCTATAGTATAGATGACGTCTATAGTATAGATGACGTCTATAGTATAGATGACGTCTATAGTATAGATGACGTCTATAGTATAGATGACGTCTATAGTATAGATGACGTCTATAGTATAGATGACGTCTATAGTATAGATGACGTCTATAGTATAGATGACGTCTATAGCATAGATGACGTCTATAGTATAGATACAGCTATAGTATAGATGACGTCTATTGTATAGATGACAGCTATAGTATAGATGACAGCTATAGTATAGATGACGTCTATAGTATTGATGATGTCTATAGTATTGATAACGTCTATAGTATTGATGACTTCACGTCTATAGTATAGATGACGTCTATAGTATAGATGACATCTGTAGTATAGATGACGTCTATAGTATAGATGACGTCTATAGTGTAGATGACGTCTATAGTATAGACGACGTCTATAGTATAGATGACAGCTATAGTATAGATGACAGCTATAGTATAGATGACGTCTATTGTATAGATGACAGCTATAGTATAGATGACGTCTATAGTATAGATGACGTCTATAGTATAGATGACGTCTATAGTATAGATGACGTCTATAGTATAGATGACGTCTATAGTATAGATGACGTCTATAGTATAGATGACGTCTATAGTATAGATGACGTCTATAGTATAGATGACGTCTATAGTATAGATGACGTCTATAGTATAGATGACGACTAGTATAGATGACGTCTATAGTATAGATGACGTCTATAGTATAGATGACGTCTATAGTATAGATGACGTCTATAGTATAGATGACGTCTATAGTATAGATGACGTCTATAGTATAGATGACGTCTATAGTATAGATGACGTCTATAGTGTAGATGACGTCTATAGTATAGATGACGTCTATAGTTTAGATGACAGCTATAGTATAGATGACGTCTATTGTATAGATGACAGCTATAGTATAGATGACGTCTATAGTATAGATGACGTCTATAGTATAGATGACGTCTATAGTATAGATGACGTCTATAGTATAGATGACGTCTATAGTATAGATGACGTCTATAGTATAGATGACGTCTATAGTATAGATGACATTTATAGTATTGATGACGTCTATAGTACTTATGATGTCTATAGTATTGATGACGTCTATTGTATAGATGACGTCTTTAGTATAGACGACATCTATAGTATAGATGACGTCTATAGTATAGATGACGTCTATAGTATAGACGACATCTATAGTATAAATGACGACTATTATATAGACGACATCTATAGTATAGATGACGTCTATAGTATAGATGACGTCTATAGCATAGATGACGTCTATAGTATAGATGACGTCTATAGTATAGATGACGTCTATAGTATAGATGACGTCTATAGCATAGTTGACGTCTAGAGTATAGATGAGGTCTATTGTATAGATGACATTTATAGTATTGATGACGTCTATAGTATTGATGATGTCTATAGTATCGATGACGTCTATAGTATTGATGACGTCTATAGTGTAGATGACGTCTATAGTATAGATGACGTCTATAGTATAGATGACGTCTATAGTATAGATGACGTCTATAGTATAGATGACGTCTATAGTATAGATGACGTCTATAGTATAGATGACGTCTATAGTGTAGATGATGTCTATAGTGTAGATGACGTCTATAGTGTAGATGACGTCTATAGTATAGATGACGTCTATAGTGTAGATGATGTCTATAGTGTAGATGACGTCTATAGTGTAGATGACGTCTATAGTATAGACGACATCTATAGTATAAATGACGACTATTATATAGACGACATCTATAGTATAGATGACGACTATAGTATAGATGACGTCTATAGTATAGATGACGTCTATAGCATAGATGACGTCTATAGTATAGATGACGTCTATAGTATAGATGACGTCTATAGTATAGATGACGTCTATAGTATAGATGACGTCTATAGCATAGTTGACGTCTAGAGTATAGATGAGGTCTATTGTATAGATGACATTTATAGTATTGATGACGTCTATAGTATTGATGATGTCTATAGTATCGATGACGTCTATAGTATTGATGACGTCTATAGTGAAGATGACAGCTATAGTATAGATGACAGCTATAGTATAGATGACGTCTATAGTATACATGACGTCTATAGTATAGATGACGTCTATAGTAGTGATGACTTCTATAGTAGTGATGACGTCTATAGTATAGATGACGTTTATAGTATAGATTACGTCTATAGTATAGATGACGTCTATAGTATAGATGACGTCTATAGTATAGATGACGTCTATAGTATAGATGACGTCTATAGTATAGATGACGATTATAGCATAGATGACGATTATAGCATAGATGACGTCTATAGTATAGATGACGTCTATAGTATAGATGAAGTCTATAGTATAGATGACGTCTATAGTATAGATGACGTCTATAGTATAGATGACGTCTATAGTATAGATGACATCTATAGTATAGATGACGTCTATAGTATAGATGACGTCTATAGTATAGATGACGTCTATAGTATAGATGACGTCTATAGTATAGATGACGTCTATAGTATAGATGACGTCTATAGTATAGATGGCGTCTATAGTATAGATGACGTCTATAGTATAGATGACGTCTGTAGTATAGATGACGTCTATAGTATAGATGACGTCTGTAGTATAGATGACGTCTATAGTATAGATGACGTCTATAGTATAGATGACGTCTATAGTATAGATGACGTCTGTAGTATAGATGACGTCTATAGTATAGATGACGTCTGTAGTATAGATGACGTCTATAGTATAGATGACGTCTGTAGTATAGATGACGTCTATAGTATAGATGACGTCTGTAGTATAGATAACGTCTATAGTATAGATGACGTCTATAGTATAGATGGCGTCTATAGTATAGATGACGTCTATAGTATAGATGACGTCTGTAGTATAGATGACGTCTATAGTATAGATGACGTCTGTAGTATAGATGACGTCTATAGTATAGATGACGTCTGTAGTATAGATAACGTCTATAGTATAGATGACGTCTATAGTATAGATGACGTCTATAGTATAGATGACGTCTATATATAGATGACGTCTATAGTTTAGATGACGTCTATAGTATAGATGACGTCTTTATATAGATGACGTCTATATATAGATGACGTCTATAGTTTAGATGACGTCTGTAGTATAGATGACGTCTATATATAGATGACGTCTATAGTATAGATGACGTCTATAGTAGAGATGACGTCTATAGTAGAGATGACGTCTATAGTAGAGATGAAGTCCATAGTAGAGATGACGTCTATAGTATAGATGACGTCTATAGTATAGATGACGTCTATAGTATAGATGACGTCTATAGTATAGATGACGTCTATAGTATAGATGACGTCTATAGTATAGATGACGTCTATAGTATAGATGACGTCTATAGTATAGATGACGTCTATAGTATAGATGACGTCTATATACTATAGATGACGTCTATAGTATAGATGACGTCTATAGTATAGATGACTTCTATAGTATAGATGACGTCTATAGTATAGATGACGTCTATAGTATAGATGACTTCTATAGTATAGATGACGTCTATAGTATAGATGACGTCTATAGTATAGATGACGTCTATAGTATAGATGACGTCTATAGTATAGATGACGTCTATAGTATAGATGACGTCCATAGTATAGATGACGTCCATAGTAGAGATGACGTCTATAGTATAGATGACGTCTATAGTATAGATGACGTCTATAGTATAGATGACGTCTATAGTATAGATGACGTCTATAGTATAGATGACGTCTATAGTATAGATGACGTCTATAGTATAGATGACTTCTATAGTATTGATGACGTCTATAGTATAGATGACTTCTATAGTATAGATGACTTCTATAGTATAGATGACGTCTATAGTATAGATGACGTCTATAGTATAGATGACGTCTATAGTATAGATGACGTCTATAGTATAGATGACGTCTATAGTATAGATGACGTCTATAGTATAGATGACGTCTAAAGAATAGATGATGTCTATAGTATAGATGACGTCTATAGTATAGATGACGTCTGTAGTATAGATGACGTCTATAGTATAGATGACGTCTGTAGTATAGATGACGTCTATAGTATAGATGACGTCTGTAGTATAGATGACGTCTATAGTATAGATGACGTCTGTAGTATAGATGACGTCTATAGTATAGATGACGTCTATAGTATAGATGACGTCTATAGTATAGATGACGTCTATAGTATAGATGACGTCTATAGTATAGATGACGTCTATAGTATAGATGACGTCTATAGTATAGATGACGTCTATAGTATAGATGACGTCTATGTATAGATGACGTCTATAGTATAGATGACGTCTATGTATAGATGACGTCTATAGTATAGATGACTTCTATAGTATAGATGACGTCTATAGTATAGATGACGTCTATAGTATAGATGACGTCTATAGTATAGATGACGTCTATAGTATAGATGACGTCTATAGTATAGATGACGTCTATAGTATAGATGACGTCTATAGTATAGATGACGTCTATAGTATAGATGACGTCTATAGTATAGATGACGTCTATAGTATAGATGACGTCTATAGTGTAGATGACGTCTATAGTATAGATGACGTCTATAGTATAGATGACGTCTATAGTATAGATGACGTCTATAGTATAGATGACGTCTATAGTGTAGATGACGTCTATAGTATAGATGACGTCTATAGTATAGATACAGCTATAGTATAGATACAGCTATAGTATAGATGACGTCTATTGTATAGATGACAGCTATAGTATAGATGACGTCTATAGTATAGATGACGTCTATAGTATAGATGACGTCTATAGTATAGATGACGTCTATAGTATAGATGACATTTATAGTATTGATGACGTCTATAGTATTTATGATGTCTATAGTATTGATGACGTCTATAGTATTGATGACGTCTATTGTATAGATGACGTCTATAGTATAGACGACATCTATAGTATAGATGACGTCTATTGTATAGATGACGTCTATAGTATAGACGACATCTATAGTATAGATGACGTCTATAGTATAGATGACGTCTATAGTATAGATGACGTCTATAGTGTAGATGACGTCTATAGTATAGATGACGTCTATACTATAGACGACATCTATAGTATAAATGACGACTATTATATAGATGACGTCTATAGTATAGATGACGTCTATAGCATAGATGACGTCTGTAGTATAGATGACGTCTATAGTATAGATGACGTCTATAGCATAGTTGACGTCTAGAGTATAGATGACGTCTATTGTATAGATGACATTTATAGTATTGATATAGACGTCTATAGTATTGATGATGTCTATAGTATCGATGACGTCTATAGTATTGATGACGTCTATAGTGAAGATGACAGCTATAGTATAGATGACAGCTATAGTATAGATGACGTCTATAGTATACATGACGTCTATAGTATAGATGACGTCTATAGTAGTGATGACTTCTATAGTAGTGATGACGTCTATAGTATAGATGACGTCTATAGTATAGATTACGTCTATAGTATAGATTACGTCTATAGTATAGATGACGTCTATAGTATAGATGACGTCTATATTAGAGATGACGTCTATAGTATAGATGACGTCTATAGTATAGGTGACGTCTATAGTATAGATGACGTCTATAGTATAGATGACGTCTATAGTATAGATGACGTCTATAGTATAGATGACGATTATAGTATAGATGACGATTATAGCATAGATGACGTCTATAGTATAGATGACGTCTATAGTATAGATGACGTCTATAGTATAGATGACTTCTATAGTATAGATGACTTCTATAGTATAGATGACGTCTATAGTATAGATGACGTCTATAGTATAGATGACGTCTATAGTATAGATGACGTCTATAGTATAGATGACGTCTATAGTATAGATGACGTCTATAGTATAGATGACGTCTATAGTATAGATGACGTCTATAGTATAGATGACGTCTATAGTATAGATGACGTCTATAGTATAGATGACGTCTATTGTATAGATGACGTCTATAGTATAGATGACGTCTATAGTATAGATGACGTCTATAGTATAGATGACGTCTATAGTATAGATGACGTCTATAGTATAGATGACGTCTATAGTATAGATGACGATTATAGTATAGATGACGATTATAGCATAGATGACGTCTATAGTATAGATGACGTCTATAGTATAGATGACGTCTATAGCATAGATGACGTCTATAGGATAGATGACGTCTATAGTATAGATGACGTCTATAGTATAGATGACGTCTATAGTATAGATGAAGTCTATAGTATAGATGACGTCTATAGTATAGATGACGTCTATAGTATAGATGACGTCTATAGTATAGATGACGTCTATAGTATAGATGACGTCTATAGTATAGATGACATCTATAGTATAGATGACGTCTATAGTATAGATGACGTCTATAGTATAGATGACGTCTATAGTATAGATGACGTCTATAGTATAGATGACGTCTATAGAATAGATGATGTCTGTAGTATAGATGATGTCTATAGAATAGATGATGTCTGTAGTATAGATGATGTCTATAGTATAGATGACGTCTATAGTATAGATGACGTCTATAGTATAGATGGCGCCTATAGTATAGATGACGTCTATAGTATAGATGACGTCTATAGTATAGATGACGTCTATAGTTTAGATGACGTAGTATAGATGACGTCTATAGTTTAGATGACGTCTATAGTATAGATGACGTCTACATATAGATGACGTCTATATATAGATGACGTCTATAGTTTAGATGACGTCTATAGTATAGATGACGTCTATATATAGATGACGTCTATATATAGATGACGTCTATAGTATAGATGACGTCTATAGTAGAGATGACGTCTATAGTAGAGATGAAGTCCATAGTAGAGTTGACGTCTATAGTATAGATGACGTCTATAGTATAGATGACGTCTATAGTATAGATAACGTCTATAGTATAGATGACGTCTATAGTATAGATGACGTCTATAGTATAGATGACGTCTATAGTATAGATGACGTCTATAGTATAGATGACGTCTATAGTATAGATGACGTCTATAGTATAGATGACGTCTATAGTATATATGACGTCTATAGTATAGATGACTTCTATAGTATAGATGACGTCTATAGTATAGATGACGTCTATAGTATAGATGACGTCTATAGTATAGATGACGTCTATAGTATAGATGACGTCTCTAGTATAGATGACGTCTATAGTATAGATGACGTCTATAGTATAGATGACGTCTATAGTATAGATGACAGCTATAGTATAGATGACGTCTATTGTATAGATGACGTCTATAGTATTGATGATATCTATAGTTTTGATAACGTCTATAGTATTGATGACGTCACGTCTATAGTATAGATGACGTCTATAGTATAGATGACGTCTGTAGTATAGATGACGTCTATAGTATAGATGACGTCTATAGTGTAGATGACGTCTATAGTATAGACGACGTCTATAGTATAGATGACAGCTATAGTATAGATGACAGCTATAGTATAGATGACGTCTATTGTATAGATGACAGCTATAGTATAGATGACGTCTATAGTATAGATGACGTCTATAATATAGATGACGTCTATAGTATAGATGACATTTATAGTATTGATGACGTCTATAGTATTGATGATGTCTATAGTATTGATGACGTCTATAGTATTGATGACGTCTATTGTATAGATGACGTCTATAGTATAGACGACATCTATAGTATAGATGACGTCTATAGTATAGACGACATCTATAGTATAAATGACGACTATTGTATAGACGACATCTATAGTATAAATGACGACTATTGTATAGACGACATCTATAGCATAGATGACGTCTATAGCATAGATGACGTCTATAGTAAAGATGACGTCTATAGTATAGATGACGTCTATAGTATAGATGACGTCTATAGTATAGATGACGTCTATAGTATAGATGACATCTATAGTATAGATGACATCTATAGTATAGATGACGTCTATAGTATAGATGACGTCTATAGTATAGATGACGTCTATAGTATAGATGACGTCTATAGTATAGATGACGTCTATAGTATAGTTGACGTCTATAGTATAGTATCTATATATAGTATCTATAGTATAAATGACGACTATTGTATAGACGACATCTATAGTATAGATGACGTCTATAGTATAGATGACGTCTATAGTATAGATGACGTCTATAGTATAGATGACGTCTATAGTATAGATGACGTCTATAGCATAGATGACGTCTATAGTATAGATGACGGCTATAGTATAGATGGCGTCTATAGTATAGATGACGTCTATAGTATAGATGAGGTCTATAGTATAGATGACGCCTGTAGTATAGATTACGTCTATAGTATAGATGACGTCTGTAGTATAGATGGCGTCTATAGTATAGATGACGTCTGTAGTATAGATGACGTCTATAGTATAGATGACGTCTGTAGTATAGATGACGTCTATAGTATAGATGACGTCTATAGTATAGATGACGTCTATAGTATAGATGACGTCTTTAGTATAGGTGACGTCTATAGTATAGATGACGTCTATCGTATAGATGACGTCTATAGTATAGATGACGTCTATAGTATAGATGACGTCTATAGTATAGATGACGTCTATAGTATAGATGACGTCTATAGTATAGATGACTTCTATAGTATAGATGACGTCTATAGTATAGATGAGGTCTATAGTATAGATGACGTCTATAGTATAGATGACGTCTATAGTATAGATGACGTCTATAGTTTAGATGACGTCTATAGTATAGATGACGTCTATAGTATAGATGACGTCTATAGTATAGATGACGTCTATAGTATAGATGACGTCTATAGTAAAGATGACGTCTATAGTATAGATGACGTCTATACTATAGATGACGTCTATAGTATAGATGACGTCTATAGTATAGATGACGTCTATAGTATAGATGACGTCTATAGTATAGATGACGTCTATAGTATAGATGACGTCTATAGTATAGATGACGTCTATAGTATAGATGACGTACATAGTATAGATGACGTCTATAGTATAGATGACGCCTATAGTATAGATGACGTCCATAGTATAGATGACGTCTATAGTATAGATGACGTCTTTAGTATATATGAAGTCTATAGTATAGATGACGTCTGTAGTATAGATGACATTTATAGTATTGATGACGTCTATAGTATAGATGACGTCTATAGTATAGATGACGTCTTTAGTATAGGTGAAGTCTATAGTATAGATGACGTCTATCGTATAGATGACGTCTATAGTATAGATGACGTCTATAGTATAGATGACGTCTATAGTATAGATGACGTCTATAGTATAGATGACGTCTATAGTATAGATGACTTCTATAGTATAGATGACGTCTATAGTATAGATGAGGTCTATAGTATAGATGACGTCTATAGTATAGATGACGTCTATAGTATAGATGACGTCTATAGTTTAGATGACGTCTATAGTATAGATGACGTCTATAGTATAGATGACGTCTATAGTATAGATGACGTCTATAGTATAGATGACGTCTATAGTAAAGATGACGTCTATAGTATAGATGACGTCTATACTATAGATGACGTCTATAGTATAGATGACGTCTATAGTATAGATGACGTCTATAGTATAGATGACGTCTATAGTATAGATGACGTCTATAGTATAGATGACGTACATAGTATAGATGACGTCTATAGTATAGATGACGCCTATAGTATAGATGACGTCCATAGTATAGATGACGTCTATAGTATAGATGACGTCTATAGTATAGATGACGTCTATAGTATAGATGACGTCTATAGTATAGATGACGTCTATAGTATAGATGACGTCTATAGTATAGATGACGTCTATAGTATAGATGACGTCTATAGTATAGATGACGTCTATAGTTTAGATGACGTCTATAGTAGAGATGACGTCTATAGTATAGATGACGTCTATAGTATAGATGACGTCTGTAGTATAGATGACGTCTATAGTATAGATGACGTCTATAGTATAGATGACGTCTATATATAGATGACGTCTATAGTTAAGATGACGTCTATAGTTTAGATGACGTCTATAGTTTAGATGACGTCTATAGTATAGATGACGTCTATATATAGATGACGTCTATAGTATATATGACGTCTATAGTATAGATGACGTCTATAGTATAGATGACATCTATAGTATAGATGACGTCTATAGTATAGATGACGTCTATAGTATAGATGACGTCTATAGTATAGATGACGTCTATAGTATAGATGACGTCTATAGTATAGTTGACGTCTATAGTATAGACGACATCTATAGTATAAATGACGACTATTGTATAGACGACATCTATAGTATAGATGACGTCTATAGTATAGATGACGTCTATAGTATAGATGACGTCTATAGCATAGATGACGTCTATAGTATAGATGACGTCTATAGTATAGATGGCGTCTACAGTATAGATGACGTCTATAGTATAGATGAGGTCTATAGTATAGATGACGCCTGTAGTATAGATGACGTCTATAGTATAGATGACGTCTGTAGTATAGATGGCGTCTATAGTATAGATGACGTCTGTAGTATAGATGACGTCTATAGTATAGATGACGTCTGTAGTATAGATGACGTCTATAGTATAGATGACGTCTATAGTATAGATGACGTCTATAGTATAGATGACGTCTATAGTATAGATGACGTCTTTAGTATAGGTGACGTCTATAGTATAGATGACGTCTTTAGTATAGGTGACGTCTATAGTATAGATGACGTCTATAGTATAGATGACGTCTATAGTATAGATGACGTCTATAGTAAAGATGACGTCTATAGTATAGATGACGTCTATACTATAGATGACGTCTATAGTATAGATGACGTCTATAGTATAGATGACGTCTATAGTATAGATGACGTCTATAGTATAGATGACGTCTATAGTATAGATGACGTACATAGTATAGATGACGTCTATAGTATAGATGACGCCTATAGTATAGATGACGTCCATAGTATAGATGACGTCTATAGTATAGATGACGTCTATAGTATAGATGACGTCTTTAGTATATATGAAGTCTATAGTATAGATGACGTCTGTAGTATAGATGACATTTATAGTATTGATGACGTCTATAGTATTGATGATGTCTATAGTATTGATAACGTCTATAGTATTGATGACGTCACGTCTATAGTATAGATGACGTCTATAGTATAGATGACGTCTGTAGTATAGATGACGTCTATAGTATAGATGACGTCTATAGTATAGATGACGTCTATAGTATAGATGACGTCTATAGTATAGATGACGTCTATAGTATAGATGACGTCTATAGTATAGATGACGTCTATAGTATAGATGACGTCTATAGTATAGATGACGTCTATAGTGTAGATGACGTCTATAGTATAGATGACGTCTATAGTATAGATGACAGCTATAGTATAAATGACGTCTATTGTATAGATGACAGCTATAGTATAGATGACGTCTATAGTATAGATGACATTTATAGTATTGATGACGCCTATAGTATTGATGATGTCTATAGTATTGATGACGTCTATAGTATTGATGACGTCTATTGTATAGATGACGTCTATAGTATAGACGACATCTATAGTATAGATGACGTTTATAGTATAGACCACATCTATAGTATAGATGACGACTATTGTATAGACGACATCTATAGTATAGATGACGACTATTGTATAGACGACATCTATAGTATAGATGACGACTATAGTATAGATGACGTCTATAGTATAGATGACGTCTATAGTATAGATGACGTCTATAGCATAGATGACGTCTATAGTATAGATGACGTCTATAGTATAGATGACGTCTATAGTATAGATGACGTCTATAGTATAGATGACGTCTATAGTATAGTTGACGTCTATAGTATAGATGACGTCTATAGTATAGATGACGTCTATAGTATAGATGACGTCTATAGTATAGATGACGTCTATAGTTTAGATGACGTCTATAGTAGAGATGACGTCTATAGTATAGATGACGTCTATAGTATAGATGACGTCTGTAGTATAGATGACGTCTATAGTATAGATGACGTCTATAGTATAGATGACGTCTATATATAGATGACGTCTATAGTTTAGATGACGTCTATAGTTTAGATGACGTCTATAGTTTAGATGACGTCTATAGTTTAGATGACGTCTATAGTATAGATGACGTCTATATATAGATGACGTCTATAGTATATATGACGTCTATAGTATAGATGACGTCTATAGTAGAGATGACGTCTATAGTATAGATGACGTCTATAGTATAGATGACGTCTATAGTATAGATGACGTCTATAGTATAGATGACGTCTATAGTATAGGTGACGTCTATAGTATAGATGACGTCTATAGTATAGATGACGTCCATAGTATAGATGACGTCTATAGTATAGATGACGTCTATAGTATAGATGACGTCTATAGTATAGATGACTTCTATAGTATAGATGACTTCTATAGTATAGATGACGTCTATAGTATAGATGACGTCTACAGTATAGATGACGTCTATAGTATAGATGACGGTGGTCAAAGGATAGACATGTGCACTCAAGAGGATACAAGCATCCACAGGTTTTCTAAACCCACCTCTGTCTATCAACTCCTACTCTCACCTCCCCGTGGTGAACACCGGGTGCCTAGTACCTCAACTGGAGATTGGGTTCCAACCCCTTTGGAAGGTTGTTGGGGGTAGCAGACGAGAGAGGGGGGGAGGAGTGTTCCCACTAAGGCACTTCTCCTTGCATCCGGACGGCAGCGGAGGAATTCCCCAGATGGAATCAACGGTGGCGTCCATAGTTCCAGTCAGGCCGAACTACTTAGTGAACACCTTATATGGGCTACTACGACGTATTCGGAGCTCAGGCCTATAAGGAGCGGGCTATCCGGCTCTCCGTCCTTAGAGCTAAGCAAAGGATCTGGTCCTCCAGGTTGGGGGTCGTGCCGTCGGGGTGACTTCCCGGCCACGTAAAGAAACACCAGTCACGAAGCGGAAACAAGCCTCGGATTCGGACGGATTTACTGTTGACGACCAATGCAAACGAGAAAAGGACAACGAGCTCCGGATCTGCACGTGGAATGTTAGGTCCCTTAACAGACCACGTGCAGCCGAGCAACTAGCGGAGGCCCTTAACGACTGCAAGGCAGACATTACTGCCATCCAAGAAATGCGGTGGGACGGGCCGGGCAAAAGAAGGATGAAAAACTGCGACATCTACTACGGCGACTGCTATCGGCATCAAAGACAGCGCCTATTTGGATGTGGTTTCGTTGTTGGAGGCAGACTTAGGCAAAAAGTCTTGAGCTTCAACCCTGTAAGCGAGCGCCTCGCGACGATCCGCATCAAGGCTAAATTCGCCAACATTAGCCTGATATGCGCACATGCCCCCACAGAGGAGAAAGATGACGAGACCAAAGATATGTTCTACGAGCTCCTGGACAAAACTTATGAGCAGTGCCCTAGCTACGACATTAAAATTGTCCTAGGCGATTTTAATGCCAAGCTAGGAAGGGAGGGCATCTTTGGTCGTACTGTCGGAAAGTATAGCCTGCACGACACGACCTCCGATAACGGATTCAGGCTGATCGACTTTGCTGCGGGGCGACACGTTGTGGTAGCTAGTACACAGTTCCCGCATCTCAATATCCACAAAGGGACATGGAGATCTCCCGATCAATCAACCGTCAACCAGATTGACCATATTGCGATCGACGCAAGGCACTCCTCCAGTATCATGGATGTCCGAACTTTCCGAGGGGCCAACATTGACTCAGATCACTACCTTGTTGTAGCCAAGGTACGGCTGCGGATATCCCGACCAGCGCCAAGTAATGGAAATACTGTGAGGAAGTTTGACGTCGGCCGACTACAATCGCAAGAGATCGCCAGGTCCTTCTCCAACCGAGTCTCTCAAAACCTTCTACGAAGTCCTATGCAACCAGCATCAAGTATTGATAGCCAGTGGCAACATTGCCAAAATGCCATCAGAGACGCCGCCTCTGAAGTGCTGGGTTTCACACGGCGACCACAACGAAACCCCTGGTTTGACGATGAATGCCGGCAAGCACATTCAGCTAAACAGGAAGCATACAAAGCGGCGCTGCACAGAAGGACTAGAGCTGCTCGCGAGCTCTACGAGCAGAGGAGGAGAGAGGAGCACCGGCTTCTCCGAAGGAAAAAGAGAGAGCACGAGAAGCGCGCGGTTGAAGAGATAGAGAGATGTTACAACAGGAATGAGGTTAGAAAGTTTTACCAAAGGATCAAAAGGTCCTGCCAAGGGTATAAACTTCGAACTGAAGCCTGTAAGGACCATCAAGGGAACATCGTTGTAGAATCGCAGTCGGTGCTGAGGATTTGGAAAGACCACTTCTGCAGACTGTATAACGGCGAGGAAGAACCAAATACCGCTGTCAGGCAGAACGAACCATTCAACCCGGGCGAAGACGTTACCGACGAAGCATACGAACGATACCGCCCACCCGACCTGGAGGAGGTGAAAGTAGCTGTGTCTAAGCTCAAGTGCAACAAAGCAGCCGGAGCAGACGGCCTAGCTGCCGAACTTTTTAAATCCGCTGGCGATGAGCTGGTTAGGAGCATGCACCAGCTCATCTGCAAGATATGGTCGGAAGAAAGTATGCCCGACGAATGGAACCTCAGCATTGTTTGCCCGATCCTGAAGAAAGGAGACCCTCTGAGTTGTGCCAACTACAGAGGCATAAGTCTTCTTAACATCGCATACAAGATCTTTTCTGCTGTACTGTGTGAACGCCTGAAGCCGTTTGTCAACAATCTGATAGGCACATATCAGTGTGGCTTTAGGCCAGGAAAGTCCACCATCGATCAAATATTCACACTGCGGCAGATCTTGGAGAAAACCCAGGAATTCCAAATCGATACACACCACCTCTTCATCGATTTCAAGGCCGCGTATGACAGCATCTATAGAGACGAGCTATATAGCGCAATGTCTAGTTTTGGCATCCCTGCCAAACTCGTCAGTCTGTGCAGGATGACGATGGAAAACTCACGCTGTTCCGTCAAGGTCGGCAAGGACCTCACCGACCCCTTTGATGTCAAAAAAGGATTTAGACAAGGCGACGCGCTGTCATGCGACTTCTTTAACATCATACTTGAGAGAATTGTGCAGAACTCTCGCGCCAACACCAGAGGTACAATCTTTCAAAAGTCCGTTCAACTACTTGCATACGCAGACGACATTGACATAATCGGTAGAACAAAGCGTGATGTCAGTGAAGCCTTCGTGAGTATTGGGACGGAAGCGGCGAATATGGGTTTAGCAGTCAATGAGGGCAAAACCAAGTATATGCTGTCATCAAGAAAAGACACCCAACACCGACGTCTTGGACAAAACATCACCATCGACAGCTATAACTTTGAGGTAGTTAGGGACTTTGTCTACCTTGGTTCCGCTATCAATTCAGACAATGACACCAGCGCTGAAATCAAACGAAGGATAACTCTTGCCAATCGCTGTTTCTTTGGGCTAAGAAGGCAATTGAGTAGCAAAGCCCTCTCTCGAGCAACTAAAGTGTCCATGTATAAGACCCTCATCATCCCAGTCCTGCTTTACGGTGCAGAAGCATGGACTCTGTCAAAGGCGGATGAAAACACTTTAGGCTGCTTCGAGAGGAAAATTCTTCGGACGATTTACGGTCCCGTCTGCATAGACGGAGAGTGGAGGAGGAGATATAACATCGAACTGTACGGGCTGTACAGCGATACCGACCTAGCCAAAAGAGTCAAAACACAACGTCTACGATGGCTGGGTCATTTAGAGCGGATGGACACCAACGCCCCGGCCCGGAAAATCTTCGAATCCACACCGCAGGGACGACGCGGTAGAGGAGCACCGAGACTCAGGTGGCGCACGCAAGTGGAAGGGGACCTCAGCCAACTTCGCGTGCGAAACTGGAGACGGCTAGCTAGAGACAGAGCTGGCTGGCGAAGCTTGTTGGCCGAGGCCCAGGTCCACCCCGGACTGTAGCGCCACCTTAAGTAAGTAAGTAAGTATAGATGACGTCTATAGTATAGATGACGTCTATAGTATAGATGACGTCTATAGTATAGATGACGTCTATAGTATAGATGACGTCTATAGTATAGATGACGTCTATAGTATAGATGACGTCTATAGTATAGATGACGTCTATAGTATAGATGACGTCTATAGTATAGATGACGTCTATAGTATAGATGACGTCTATAGTATAGATGACGTCTATAGTATAGATGACGTCTATAGTATAGATGACGTCTATAGTATAGATGACGTCCATAGTATAGATGACGTCCATAGTATAGATGACGTCTATAGTATAGATGACGTCTATAGTATAGATGACGTCTATAGTATAGATGACGTCTATAGTATAGATGACGTCTATAGTATAGATGACGTCTATAGTATAGATGACGTCTATAGTATAGATGACGTCCATAGTATAGATGACGTCCATAGTATAGATGACGTCTATAGTATAGATGACGTCTATAGTATAGATGACGTCTATAGTATAGATGACGTCTATAGTATAGATGACGTCTATAGTATAGATGACGTCTATAGTATAGATGACGTCTATAGTATATATGAAGTCTATAGTATAGATGACGTCTATAGTATAGATGACGTCTATAGCATAGATGACGTCTATAGTATAGATGACATTTATAGTATTGATGACGTCTATAGTATTGATGATGTCTATAGTATTGATGACGTCTATAGTATAGATGACGTCTATAGTATAGACGACATCTATAGTATAGATGACGTCTATAGTATAGACGACATCTATAGTATAGATGACGACTATAGTAGAGATGACGTCTATAGTATAGATGACGACTATAGTAGAGATGACGTCTATAGTATAGATGACGTCTGTAGTATAGATGACGTCTATAGTATAGATGACGTCTATAGTATAGATGACGTCTATAGTATAGATGACGTCTATAGTGTAGATGACGTCTATAGTATAGATGACGTCTATAGTATAGATGACAGCTATAGTATAGATGACAGCTATAGTATAGATGACAGCTATAGTATAGATGACAGCTATAGTATAGATGACAGCTATAGTATAGATGACGTCTATAGTATAGATGACGTCTATAGTATAGATGACATTTATAGTTTAAATGACGTCTATAGTATTGATGACGTCTATAGTATAGATGACATCTATACTATAGACGACTTCTATAGTATAAATGACGACTATTGTATAGACGACATCTATAGTATAAATGACGACTATTGTATAGACGACATCTATAGTATAGATGACGACTATAGTATAGATGACGTCTATGGTATAGATGACGTCTATAGTATAGATGACGTCTATAGTATAAATGACGTCTATAGTATAGATGACGTCTATAGTATAGATGACGTCTATAGTATAGATGACAGCTATAGTATAGATGACGTCTATAGTATAGATGACAGCTATAGTATAGATGACAGCTATAGTATAGATGACAGCTATAGTGTAGATGACGTCTATAGTATAGATGACGTCTATAGTATAGATGACGTCTATAGTATAGATGACGTCTATAGTATAGATGACGTCTATAGTATAAATGACGTCTATAGTATAGATGACGTCTATAGTATAGATGACGTCTATAGTATAGATGACGTCTATAGTATAGATGACGTCTATAGTATAGATGACGTCTATAGTATAGATGACTATGACCGACCCCTTTGATGTCAAAAAAGGATTTAGACAAGGCGACGCGCTGTCATGCGACTTCTTTAACATCATACTTGAGAGAATTGTGCAGAACTCTCGCGCCAACACCAGAGGTACAATCTTTCAAAAGTCCGTTCAACTACTTGCATACGCAGACGACATTGACATAATCGGTAGAACAAAGCGTGATGTCAGTGAAGCCTTCGTGAGTATTGGGACGGAAGCGGCGAATATGGGTTTAGCAGTCAATGAGGGCAAAACCAAGTATATGCTGTCATCAAGAAAAGACACCCAACACCGACGTCTTGGACAAAACATCACCATCGACAGCTATAACTTTGAGGTAGTTAGGGACTTTGTCTACCTTGGTTCCGCTATCAATTCAGACAATGACACCAGCGCTGAAATCAAACGAAGGATAACTCTTGCCAATCGCTGTTTCTTTGGGCTAAGAAGGCAATTGAGTAGCAAAGCCCTCTCTCGAGCAACTAAAGTGTCCATGTATAAGACCCTCATCATCCCAGTCCTGCTTTACGGTGCAGAAGCATGGACTCTGTCAAAGGCGGATGAAAACACTTTAGGCTGCTTCGAGAGGAAAATTCTTCGGACGATTTACGGTCCCGTCTGCATAGACGGAGAGTGGAGGAGGAGATATAACATCGAACTGTACGGGCTGTACAGCGATACCGACCTAGCCAAAAGAGTCAAAACACAACGTCTACGATGGCTGGGTCATTTAGAGCGGATGGACACCAACGCCCCGGCCCGGAAAATCTTCGAATCCACACCGCAGGGACGACGCGGTAGAGGAGCACCGAGACTCAGGTGGCGCACGCAAGTGGAAGGGGACCTCAGCCAACTTCGCGTGCGAAACTGGAGACGGCTAGCTAGAGACAGAGCTGGCTGGCGAAGCTTGTTGGCCGAGGCCCAGGTCCACCCCGGACTGTAGCGCCACCTTAAGTAAGTAAGTAAGTATAGATGACGTCTACAGTATAGATGACGTCTATAGTATAGATGACGTCTATAGTATAGATGACGTCTATAGTATAGATGACGTCTATAGTATAGATGACGTCTATAGTATAGATGACGTCTATAGTATAGATGACGTCTATAGTATAGATGACGTCTATAGTATAGATGACGTCTATAGTATAGATGACGTCTATAGTATAGATGACGTCCATAGTATAGATGACGTCCATAGTATAGATGACGTCCATAGTATAGATGACGTCTATAGTATAGATGACGTCTATAGTATAGATGACGTCTATAGTATAGATGACGTCTATAGTATAGATGACGTCTATAGTATAGATGACGTCCATAGTATAGATGACGTCCATAGTATAGATGACGTCTATAGTATAGATGACGTCTATAGTATAGATGACGTCTATAGTATAGATGACGTCTATAGCATAGATGACGTCTATAGTATAGATGACATTTATAGTATTGATGACGTCTATAGTATTGATGATGTCTATAGTATTGATGACGTCTATAGTATAGATGACGTCTATAGTATAGACGACATCTATAGTATAGATGACGTCTATAGTATAGACGACATCTATAGTATAGATGACGACTATAGTAGAGATGACGTCTATAGTATAGATGACGACTATAGTAGAGATGACGTCTATAGTATAGATGACGTCTGTAGTATAGATGACGTCTATAGTATAGATGACGTCTATAGTATAGATGACGTCTATAGTATAGATGACGTCTATAGTGTAGATGACGTCTATAGTATAGATGACGTCTATAGTATAGATGACAGCTATAGTATAGATGACAGCTATAGTATAGATGACAGCTATAGTATAGATGACAGCTATATTATAGATGACAGCTATAGTATAGATGACGTCTATAGTATAGATGACGTCTATAGTATAGATGACATTTATAGTTTAAATGACGTCTATAGTATTGATGACGTCTATAGTATAGATGACATCTATACTATAGATGACGTCTATAGTATAGATGACGTCTATAGTATAGATGACGTCTATAGTATAGATGACGTCTATAGTATAGATGACGTCTATAGTACATATGACGTCTATAGTACATATGACGTCTATAGTATAGATGACGTCTATAGTATAGACGACATCTATAGTATAGATGACGTCTATAGTATAGACGACATCTATAGTATAGATGACGTCTATATTATAGACGACTTCTATAGTATAAATGACGACTATTGTATAGACGACATCTATAGTATAAATGACGACTATTGTATAGACGACATCTATAGTATAGATGACGACTATAGTATAGATGACGTCTATGGTATAGATGACGTCTATAGTATAGATGACGTCTATAGTATAAATGACGTCTATAGTATAGATGACGTCTATAGTATAGATGACGTCTATAGTATAGATGACAGCTATAGTATAGATGACGTCTATAGTATAGATGACAGCTATAGTATAGATGACAGCTATAGTATAGATGACAGCTATAGTGTAGATGACGTCTATAGTATAGATGACGTCTATAGTATAGATGACGTCTATAGTATAGATGACGTCTATAGTATAGATGACGTCTATAGTATAAATGACGTCTATAGTATAGATGACGTCTATAGTATAGATGACGTCTATAGTATAGATGACGTCTATAGTATAGATGACGTCTATAGTATAGATGACGTCTATAGTATAGATGACGTCTATAGTATAGATGACGTCTATAGTATAGATGACGTCTATAGTATAGATGACGTCTATAGTACAGATGACGTCTATAGTATAGATGACGTCTATAGTATAGATGACGTTTATAGTATAGATGACGTCTATAGTATAGATGACGTCTATAGTATAGATGACGTCTATAGTATAGATGACAGCTATAGTATAGATGACAGCTATAGTATAGATGACAGCTATAGTATAGATGACGTATATTGTATGGATGACGTCTATAGTTTAGATGAAGTCTATAGAATAGATGACGTCTATAGCATAGATGACGTCTATAGTATAGATGACGTCTATAGTATAGATGACGTCTATAGTATGGATGACGTCTATAGTATAGATGACGTCTATAGTATAGATGACGTCTATAGTATAGATGACGTCTATAGTATAGATGACGTCTATAGTATAGATGACGTCTATAGTATAGATGACGTCTATAGTATAGATGACGTCTATAGTATAGATGACGTCTATAGTATAGATGACGTCTATAGTATAGATGACGTCTATAGTATAGATGAAGTCTATAGTATAGATGAAGTCTATAGTATAGATGAAGTCTATAGTATAGATGACGTCTATAATATAGATGACATTTATAGTATTGATGACGTCCATAGTATTGATGACGTCTATAGTATTGATGACGTCTATAGTATAGACGACATCTATAGTATAGATGACGTCTATAGTATAGACGACATCTATAGTATAGATGACTTCTATAGTATAGACGACATCTATTGTATAGATGACGTCTATAGTATAGATGACGTCTATAGTATAGATGACTTCTATAGTATAGATGACGTCTATAGTATAGATGACGTCTATAGTATAGAAGACGTCTAAAGTATAGATGACGTCTATAGTATCGATGACGTCTATAGTATAGATGACGTCTATAGTATAGACGACATCTTAAGCATAGATGACGAGTATAGCATAGATTACGTCTATGGTATAGATGACGTCTATAGTATAGATGACGTCTATACTATAGATGACGTCTATAGTATAGATGACGTCTATAGTATAGACGACATCTATAGTATAGATGACGACTATAGTATAGATGACGTCTATAGTATAGATGACGTCTATAGTATAGATGACGACTATAGTATAGATGACGTCTATAGTATAGATGACGTCTATAGTATAGACGACATCTATAGTATAGATGACGAGTATAGCATAGATTACGTCTATGGTATAGATGACGTCTATAGTATAGATGACGTCTATAGTATAGATGACTTCTATAGTATAGATGATGTCTATAGTATAGATGACGTCTATAGTATAGAAGACGTCTAAAGTATAGATGACGTCTAAAGTATAGATGACGTCTATAGTATCGATGACGTCAATAGTATAGATGACGTCTATAGTATAGATGACGTCTAAAGTATAGATGACGTCTATAGTATAGATGACGTCTACAGTGTAGATGACGTCTATAGTATAGATGACGTCTATAGTATAGATGAAGTCTATAGTTTAGATGACGTCTATATTATAGATGACGTCTATAGTATAGATGACGTCTATAGTATAGATGACATCTATAGTATAGATGACGTCTATATTATAGATGACGTCTATAGTATAGATGACGTGTATAGTATAGGTGACGTCTATAGTATAGATGACGTCTATGGTATAGATGACGTCTATAGTATAGATGACGTCTATAGTATAGATGACGTCTATAGTATAGATGGCTTCTATAGTATAGATGACGTCTATAGTATAGATGGCTTCTATAGTATAGATGACGTCTATAGTATAGAAGACGTCTATAGTTTAGATGACGTCTATAGTATAGATGACGTCTATAGTATAGATGACGTCTAGAGTATAGTTGACGTCTATAGTATAGATGAGGTCTATAGTATAGATGACGTCTATAGTATAGATGAAGTCTATAGTACAGATGACGTCTATAGTATAGATGAAGTCTATAGTACAGATGACGTCTATAGTATAAATGACGTCTATAGTATAGATGACGTCTATAGTATACATGACGTCTATAGTTTAGATGACGTCTATAGTATAGATGACTTCTATAGTATAGATGACGTCTATAGTATAGATGACGTCTATAGTGTAGATGACGTCTATAGTATAGATGACGTCTATAGTACAGATGACGTCTATAGTATAGATGACGTCTATAGCATAGAGGACGTTTATAGTATAGATGACGTCTATAATATAGATGACGTCTATAGCATAGATGACGTCTATAGTATAGATGACGTCTATAGCATAGATGATGTCTATAGTATAGATGAAGTCTATAGCATAGATGACGTCTATAGCATAGATGACGTCTATAGTATAGATGACGTCTATAGTATAGATGACGTCTATAGTATAGATGACGTCTATAGTATAGATGACGTCTATAGTATAGATGACGTCTATAGTTTAGATGACGTCTGTAGTATAGATTACGTCTATAGTATAGATGACGTCTATAGTATAGATGACGTGTATAGTATAGATGATGTATATTGTATAGATGACGTATATTGTATAGATGACGTCTATAGTATAGATGACGTCTATAGTATAGATGACGTCTATAGTATAGACAACGTCTATAGTATAGATGACGTCTATGGTATAGATGACGTCTATAGTATAGATGAAGTCTAAAGTATAGATGACGTCTATAGTATAGATGACGTCTATAGTATTGATGACGCCCATAGTATTGATGACGTCTATAGTATTGCTGATGTCTATAGTATAGACGTCATCTTTACTATAGACGTCATCTATACTATAGACGTCATCTATACTATAGACGTCATCTATACTATAGACGTCATCTATACTATAGACGTCATCTATACTATAGACGTCATCTATACTATAGACGTCATCTATACTATAGACGTCATCTATACTATAGACGTCATCTATACTATAGACGTCATCTATACTATAGACGTCATCTATACTATAGACGTCATCTATACTATAGACGTCATCTATACTATAGACGTCATCTATAATATAGACGTCATCTATACTATAGACGTCATCTATACTATAGACGTCATCTATACTATAGACGTCATCTATACTATAGACGTCATCTATACTATAGACGTCATCTATACTATAGACGTCATCAATACTATAGACGTCATCTATACTATAGACGTCATCTATACTATAGACGTCATCTTTACTATAGACGTCATCTATACTACAGACGTCATCTATACTATAGACGTCATCTATACTATAGACGTCATCTAAACTATAGACGTCATCTATACTATAGACGTAATCTATACTATAGACGTCATCTATACTATAGACGTCATCTATACTATAGACGTCATCTAAACTATAGACGTCATCTATACTATAGACGTCATCTATACTATAGACGTCATCTATACTATAGACGTCATCTATAATATAGACGTCATCTTTACTATAGACGTCATCTATACTATAGAAGTCATCTATACTATAGATGTCATCTATACTATAGACGTCATCTATACTATAGACGTCATCTATAATATAGACGTCATCTAAACTATAGACTTCATCTATACTATAGACGTCATCTATACTATAGACGTCATCTACACTGTAGACGTCATCTATACTATAGACGTCATCTATACTTTAGACGTCATCTATACTATAGACGTCATCTATACTATTGACGTCATCGATACTATAGACGTCATCTATACTTTAGACGTCATCTATACTTTAGACGTCTTCTATACTATAGACGTCATCTATACTATAGACATCATCTATACTATAGAAGTCATCTATACTATAGACGTCATCTATACTATAGACGTCATCTATACCATAGACGTAATCTATGCTATACTCGTCATCTATACTATAGATGTCGTCTATACTATAGACGTCATCTATACTATAGACGTCATCTATACTATAGACGTCATCTATACTATAGACGTCATCTAAACTATAGACGTCATCTATACTATAGACGTAATCTATACTATAGACGTCATCTATACTATAGACGTCATCTATACTATAGACGTCATCTATACTATAGACGTCATCTATACTATAGACGTCATCTATACTATAGACGTCATCTATACTATAGACGTCATCTATACTATAGACGTCATCTATACTATAGACGTCATCTATACTTTAGACGTCATCTATACTATAGACGTCATCTATACTATAGACGTCATCTATACTATAGACGTCATCTATACCATAGACGTCATCTATACTATAGACGTCACCTATACTATACACGTCATCTATACTATAGACGTCATCTATAATATAGACGTCATCTATACTATAGATGTCATCTTTACTATAGACGTCATCTATACTATAGACGTCATCTATAATATAGACTTCATCTAAACTATAGACGTCATCCATACAATATACGTCATCTATACTATAGCTGTCATCTATACTATAGCTGTCATCTATACTATAGCTGTCATCTATACTATAGCTGTCATCTATACTATAGACGTCATCTATACTATAGACGTCATCTATACTATAGACGTCATCTATACTATAAACGTCATCTATACTATAGACGTCATCTATACTATAGACGTCATCTATACTATAGACGTCATCTATACTATAGACGTCATCTATACTATAGACGTCATCTATACTTTAGACGTCATCTATACTATAGACGTCATCTATACTATAGACGTCATCTATACTATAGACGTCATCTATACTATAGACGTCATCTATACTATAGACGTCATCTATACTATAGACGTCATCTATACTATAGACGTCATCTATACTATAGACGTCATCTATACTATAGACGTCATCTATACTATAGACGTCATCTATACTATAGACGTCATCTATACTATAGACGTCATCTACACTATAGCTGTCATATATACTATAGACGTCATCTATACTATAGACGTCATCTATACTATAGACGTCATCTATACTATAGCTGTCATCTATACTATAGACGTCATCTATACTATAGACGTCATCTATACTATAGACGTCATTTATACTATAGACGTCATCTATACTATAGACGTCATCTATACCATAGACGTCATCTATACTATAGTCGTCATCTATACTATAGATGTCGTCTATACAATAGTCGTCATTTATACTATAGATGTCGTCTATACAATAGTCGTCATTTATACTATAGATGTCGTCTATAATATAGACGTCATCTATACTATAGATGTCGTCTATACTATAGACGTCACCTATACTATAGATGTAGTCTATACTATAGACGTCATCTATACTATAGACGTCATATGTACTATAGACGTCATATGTACTATAGACGTCATCTATACTATAGACGTCATCTATACTATAGACGTCATCTATACTATAGACGTCATCTATACTATAGACGTCATCTATAGTATAGATGTCATCTATACTATAGACGTCATCAATACTATAGACGTCATTTAAACTATAAATGTCATCTATACTATAGACGTCATCTATACTATAGACGTCATCTATACTATAGCTGTCATCTCTACTATAGCTGTCATCTATACTATAGCTGTCATCTATACTATAGCTGTCATCTATACTATAGCTGTCATCTATACTATAGACGTCATCTATACTATAGACGTCATCTACACTATAGACGTCATCTATACTATAGACGTCTATAGTATGGATAACGTCTATAGTATAGATGACGTCTATAGTATAGATGACGTCTATAGTATAGATGACGTCTATAGTATAGATGACGTCTATAGTATAGATGACGTCTATAGTATAGATGACGTCTATAGTATAGATGACGTCTATAGTATAGATGACATTTATAGTTTAAATGACGTCTATAGTATTGATGACGTCTATAGTACATATGACGTCTATAGTATAGATGACGTCTATAGTATAGATGACGTCTATAGTATAGATGACGTCTATAGTATAGATAACGTCTATAGTATAGATGACGTCTATAGTATAGACAACGTCTATAGTATAGATGACGTCTATGGTATAGATGACGTCTATAGTATAGATGAAGTCTATAGCATAGATGACGTCTATAGCATAGATGACGTCTATAGTATAGATGACGTCTATAGTATAGATGACGTCTATAGTATAGATGACGTCTATAGCATAGATGACGTCTATAGTATAGATGACGTCTATAGTATAGATGACGTCTATAGTATAGATGACGTCTATAGTATAGATGACGTCTATAGTATAGATGACGTCTATAGTATAGATGAAGTCTATAGCATAGATGACGTCTATAGCATAGATGACGTCTATAGTATAGATGACGTCTATAGTATAGATGACGTCTATAGTATAGATGACGTCTATAGTATAGATGACGTCTATAGTATAGATGACGTCTATAGTTTAGATGACGTCTGTAGTATAGATTACGTCTATAGTATAGATGACGTCTATAGTATAGATGACGTGTATAGTATAGATGATGTATATTGTATAGATGACGTATATTGTATAGATGACGTCTATAGTATAGATGACGTCTATAGTATAGATGACGTCTATAGTATAGACAACGTCTATAGTATAGATGACGTCTATGGTATAGATGACGTCTATAGTATAGATGAAGTCTAAAGTATAGATGACGTCTATAGTATAGATGACGTCTATAGTATTGATGACGCCCATAGTATTGATGACGTCTATAGTATTGCTGATGTCTATAGTATAGACGTCATCTTTACTATAGACGTCATCTATACTATAGACGTCATCTATACTATAGACGTCATCTATACTATAGACGTCATCTATACTATAGACGTCATCTATACTATAGACGTCATCTATACTATAGACGTCATCTATACTATAGACGTCATCTATACTATAGACGTCATCTATACTATAGACGTCATCTATACTATAGACGTCATCTATACTATAGACGTCATCTATACTATAGACGTCATCTATACTATAGACGTCATCTATAATATAGACGTCATCTATACTATAGACGTCATCTATACTATAGACGTCATCTATACTATAGACGTCATCTATACTATAGACGTCATCTATACTATAGACGTCATCTATACTATAGACGTCATCAATACTATAGACGTCATCTATACTATAGACGTCATCTATACTATAGACGTCATCTTTACTATAGACGTCATCTATACTACAGACGTCATCTATACTATAGACGTCATCTATACTATAGACGTAATCTATACTATAGACGTCATCTATACTATAGACGTCATCTATACTATAGACGTCATCTAAACTATAGACGTCATCTATACTATAGACGTCATCTATACTATAGACGTCATCTATACTATAGACGTCATCTATACTATAGACGTCATCTATACTATAGACGTCATCTATACTATAGACGTCATCTATACTATAGACGTCATCTATACTATAGACGTCATCTATAATATAGACGTCATCTTTACTATAGACGTCATCTATACTATAGGCGTCATCTATACTATAGACGTCATCTATACTATAGACGTCATCTATACTATAGACGTCATCTATACTATAGGCGTCATCTATACTATAGACGTCATCTATACTATAGACGTCATCTATACTATAGACGTCATCTATACTATAGACGTCATCTATACTATAGACGTCATCTATACTATAGACGTCATCTATACTATAGACGTCATCTATACTATAGACGTCATCTATACTATAGACGTCATCAATACTATAGACGTCATCAATACTATAGACGTCATCTATACTATGGACATCATCTATACTATAGACGTCATCTATACTATAGACGTCACCTATACTATAGACGTCATCTTTACTATAGACGTCATCTATACTATAGACGTCATCTATACTATAGACGTCATCTATACTATAGACGTCATCTATACTATAGACGTCATCTATACTATAGACGTCATCTATACTATAGACGTCATCTATACTATAGACGTCATCTATACTATAGACGTCATCTATACTATAGACGTCATCTATACTATAGACGTCATCTATACTATAGACGTCATCTATACTATAGACGTCATCTATACTATAGACGTCATCTATACTATAGACGTCATCTATACTATAGACGTTATCCATACTATAGACGTCTATAGTATAGATGACGTCTATAGTGTAGATGACGTCTATAGTATAGATGACGTCTATAGTATAGATGACAGCTATAGTATAGATGACAGCTATAGTATAGATGACAGCTATAGTATAGATGACAGCTATAGTATAGATGACAGCTATAGTATAGATGACGTCTATAGTATAGATGACGTCTATAGTATAGATGACATTTATAGTTTAAATGACGTCTATAGTATTGATGACGTCTATAGTATAGATGACATCTATACTATAGATGACGTCTATAGTATAGATGACGTCTATAGTATAGATGACGTCTATAGTATAGATGACGTCTATAGTACATATGACGTCTATAGTACATATGACGTCTATAGTATAGATGACGTCTATAGTATAGACTACATCTATAGTATAGATGACGTCTATAGTATAGATGACATCTATAGTATAGATGACGTCTATATTATAGATGACGTCTATAGTATAGATGACGTGTATAGTATAGGTGACGTCTATAGTATAGATGACGTCTATGGTATAGATGACGTCTATAGTATAGATGACGTCTATAGTATAGATGACGTCTATAGTATAGATGGCTTCTATAGTATAGATGACGTCTATAGTATAGAAGACGTCTATAGTTTAGATGACGTCTATAGTATAGATGACGTCTATAGTATAGATGACGTCTAGAGTATAGTTGACGTCTATAGTATAGATGAGGTCTATAGTATAGATGACGTCTATAGTATAGATGAAGTCTATAGTACAGATGACGTCTATAGTATAGATGAAGTCTATAGTACAGATGACGTCTATAGTATAAATGACGTCTATAGTATAGATGACGTCTATAGTATACATGACGTCTATAGTTTAGATGACGTCTATAGTATAGATGACTTCTATAGTATAGATGACGTCTATAGTATAGATGACGTCTATAGTATAGATGACGTCTATAGTATAGATGACGTCTATAGTACAGATGACGTCTATAGTATAGATGACGTCTATAGCATAGAGGACGTTTATAGTATAGATGACGTCTATAATATAGATGACGTCTATAGCATAGATGACGTCTATAGTATAGATGACGTCTATAGCATAGATGATGTCTATAGTATAGATGAAGTCTATAGCATAGATGACGTCTATAGCATAGATGACGTCTATAGTATAGATGACGTCTATAGTATAGATGACGTCTATAGTATAGATGACGTCTATAGTATAGATGACGTCTATAGTATAGATGACGTCTATAGTATAGATGACGTCTATAGTATAGATGACGTCTATAGTATAGATGACGTCTATAGTTTAGATGACGTCTGTAGTATAGATTACGTCTATAGTATAGATGACGTCTATAGTATAGATGACGTGTATAGTATAGATGATGTATATTGTATAGATGACGTATATTGTATAGATGACGTCTATAGTATAGATGACGTCTATAGTATAGATGACGTCTATAGTATAGACAACGTCTATAGTATAGATGACGTCTATGGTATAGATGACGTCTATAGTATAGATGAAGTCTAAAGTATAGATGACGTCTATAGTATAGATGACGTCTATAGTATTGATGACGCCCATAGTATTGATGACGTCTATAGTATTGCTGATGTCTATAGTATAGACGTCATCTTTACTATAGACGTCATCTATACTATAGACGTCATCTATACTATAGACGTCATCTATACTATAGACGTCATCTATACTATAGACGTCATCTATACTATAGACGTCATCTATACTATAGACGTCATCTATACTATAGACGTCATCTATACTATAGACGTCATCTATACTATAGACGTCATCTATACTATAGACGTCATCTATACTATAGACGTCATCTATACTATAGACGTCATCTATACTATAGACGTCATCTATACTATAGACGTCATCTATACTATAGACGTCATCTATAATATAGACGTCATCTATACTATAGACGTCATCTATACTATAGACGTCATCTATACTATAGACGTCATCTATACTATAGACGTCATCTATACTATAGACGTCATCTATACTATAGACGTCATCAATACTATAGACGTCATCTATACTATAGACGTCATCTATACTATAGACGTCATCTTTACTATAGACGTCATCTATACTACAGACGTCATCTATACTATAGACGTCATCTATACTATAGACGTCATCTAAACTATAGACGTCATCTATACTATAGACGTAATCTAAACTATAGACGTCATCTATACTATAGACGTAATCTATACTATAGACGTCATCTATACTATAGACGTCATCTATACTATAGACGTCATCTAAACTATAGACGTCATCTATACTATAGACGTCATCTATACTATAGACGTCATCTATACTATAGACGTCATCTATAATATAGACGTCATCTTTACTATAGACGTCATCTATACTATAGGCGTCATCTATACTATAGACGTCATCTATACTATAGACGTCATCTATACTATAGACGTCATCTATACTATAGGCGTCATCTATACTATAGACGTCATCTATACTATAGACGTCATCTATACTATAGACGTCATCTATACTATAGACGTCATCTATACTATAGACGTCATCTATACTATAGACGTCATCTATACTATAGACGTCATCTATACTATAGACGTCATCAATACTATAGACGTCATCAATACTATAGACGTCATCTATACTATGGACATCATCTATACTATAGACGTCATCTATACTATAGACGTCACCTATACTATAGACGTCATCTTTACTATAGACGTCATCTATACTATAGACGTCATCTATACTATAGACGTCATCTATACTATAGACGTCATCTATACTATAGACGTCATCTATACTATAGACGTCATCTATACTATAGACGTCATCTATACTATAGACGTCATCTATACTATAGACGTCATCTATACTATAGACGTCATCTATACTATAGACGTCATCTATACTATAGACGTCATCTATACTATAGACGTCATCTATACTATAGACGTCATCTATACTATAGACGTCATCTATACTATAGACGTTATCCATACTATAGACGTCTATAGTATAGATGACGTCTATAGTGTAGATGACGTCTATAGTATAGATGACGTCTATAGTATAGATGACAGCTATAGTATAGATGACAGCTATAGTATAGATGACAGCTATAGTATAGATGACAGCTATAGTAGAGATGACAGCTATAGTATAGATGACGTCTATAGTATAGATGACGTCTATAGTATAGATGACATTTATAGTTTAAATGACGTCTATAGTATTGATGACGTCTATAGTATAGATGACATCTATACTATAGATGACGTCTATAGTATAGATGACGTCTATAGTATAGATGACGTCTATAGTATAGATGACGTCTATAGTATAGATGACGTCTATAGTACATATGACGTCTATAGTACATATGACGTCTATAGTATAGATGACGTCTATAGTATAGACTACATCTATAGTATAGATGACGTCTATAGTATAGACGACATCTATAGTATAGATGACGTCTATATTATAGACGACATCTATAGTATAAATGACGACTATTGTATAGACGACATCTATAGTATAAATGACGACTATTGTATAGACGACATCTATAGTATAGATGACGACTATAGTATAGATGACGTCTATGGTATAGATGACGTCTATAGTATAGATGACGTCTATAGTATAAATGACGTCTATAGTATAGATGACGTCTATAGTATAGATGACGTCTATAGTATAGATGACAGCTATAGTATAGATGACGTCTATAGTATAGATGACGTCTATAGTATATATGACAGCTATAGTGTAGATGACGTCTATAGTATAGATGACGTCTATAGTATAGATGACGTCTATAGTATAGATGACGTCTATAGTATAGATGACGTCTATAGTATAGATGACGTCTATAGTATAGATGACGTCTATAGTATAGATGACGTCTATAGTATAGATGACGTCTATAGTATAGATGACGTCTATAGTATAGATGACGTCTATAGTATAGATGACGTCTATAGTATAGATGACGTCTATAGTATAGATGACGTCTATAGTATAGATGACGTCTATAGTATAGATGACGTCTATAGTATAGATGACGTCTATAGTATAGATGACGTCTATAGTATAGATGACGTCTATAGTATAGATGACGTCTATAGTATAGATGACGTCTATAGTATAGATGACGTCTAAAGTATAGATGACGTCTATAGTATAGATGACGTCTATAGTATAGATGACGTCTATAGTATAGATGACGTCTATAGTATAGATGACGTTTATAGTATAGATGACGTCTATAGTATAGATGACGTCTATAGTATAGATGACGTCTATAGTATAGATGACAGCTATAGTATAGATGACAGCTATAGTATAGATGACAGCTATAGTATAGATGACAGCTATAGTATAGATGACAGCTATAGTATAGATGACGTATATTGTATGGATGACGTCTATAGTTTAGATGAAGTCTATATTATAGATGACGTCTATAGTATAGATGACGTCTATAGTAAAGATGACATCTATAGTATAGATGACGTCTATATTATAGATGACGTCTATAGTATAGATGACGTGTATAGTATAGGTGACGTCTATAGTATAGATGACGTCTATGGTATAGATGACGTCTATAGTATAGATGACGTCTATAGTATAGATGACGTCTATAGTATAGATGACGTCTAAAGTATAGATGACGTCTATAGTATAGATGACGTCTATAGTATAGATGACGTCTATAGTATAGATGACGTCTATAGTATAGATGACGTCTATAGTATAGATGACGTCTATAGTATAGATGACGTCTATAGTATAGATGACGTCTATAGTATAGATGACGTCTATAGTATAGATGACGTCTATAGTATAGATGACGTCTAAAGTATAGATGACGTCTATAGTATAGATGACGTCTATAGTGTAGCTGACGTCTATAGTATAGATGACGTCTATAGTATAGATGACGTCTATAGTATAGATGACGTCTATAGTATAGATGACGTCTATAGTATAGATGACGTCTATAGTATAGATGACGTCTATAGTATAGATGACGTCTATAGTATAGATGAAGTCTATAGTATAGATGAAGTCTATAGTATAGATGACGTCTATAATATAGATGACATTTATAGTATTGATGACGTCCATAGTATTGATGACGTCTATAGTATTGATGACGTCTATAGTATAGACGACATCTATAGTATAGATGACGTTTATAGTATAGACGACATCTATAGTATAGATGACTTCTATAGTATAGACGACATCTATTGTATAGATGACGTCTATAGTATAGATGACGTCTATAGTATAGATGACTTCTATAGTATAGATGACGTCTATAGTATAGATGACGTCTATAGTATAGAAGACGTCTAAAGTATAGATGACGTCTATAGTATCGATGACGTCTATAGTATAGATGACGTCTATAGTATAGACGACATCTATAGCATAGATGACGTCTATAGTATAGATGACGTCTATACTATAGATGACGTCTATAGTATAGATGACGTCTATACTATAGATGACGTCTATAGTATAGATGACGTCTATAGTAAAGACGACATCTATAGTATAGATGACGACTATAGTATAGATGACGTCTATAGTATAGATGACGTCTATAGTATAGATGACGACTATAGTATAGATGACGTCTATAGTATAGATGACGTCTATAGTATAGACGACATCTATAGTATAGATGACGAGTATAGCATAGATTACGTCTATGGTATAGATGACGTCTATAGTATAGATGACGTCTATAGTATAGATGACTTCTATAGTATAGATGATGTCTATAGTATAAATGACGTCTATAGTATAGAAGACGTCTAAAGTATAGATGACGTCTATAGTATCGATGACGTCAATAGTATAGATGACGTCTATAGTATAGATGACGTCTAAAGTATAGATGACGTCTATAGTATAGATGACGTCTACAGTGTAGATGACGTCTATAGTATAGATGACGTCTATTGTATAGATGAAGTCTATAGTTTAGATGATGTCTATATTATAGATGACGTCTATAGTATAGATGACGTCTATAGTATAGATGACATCTATAGTATAGATGACGTCTATATTATAGATGACGTCTATAGTATAGATGACGTGTATAGTATAGGTGACGTCTATAGTATAGATGACGTCTATGGTATAGATGACGTCTATAGTATAGATGACGTCTATAGTATAGATGACGTCTATAGTATAGATGACTTCTATAGTATAGATGACATCTATAGTATAGATGACGTCTATAGTATAGAAGACGTCTATAGTTTAGATGACGTCTATAGTATAGATGACGTCTATAGTATAGATGACGTCTAGAGTATAGTTGACGTCTATAGTATAGATGAGGTCTATAGTATAGATGACGTCTATAGTATAGATGAAGTCTATAGTACAGATGACGTCTATAGTATAGATGACGTCTATAGTATAGATGACGTCTATAGTCTAAAGTATATAAAGTATAGATGACGTCTATAGCATAGATGACGTCTATAGCATAGATGACGTCTATAGTAAAGATGACGTCTATAGTATAGATGACGTCTATAGTATAGATGACGTCTATAGTATAGATGACGTCTATAGTATAGACGACATCTATAGTATAGACGACGTTATAGTATAGATGACGTCTACAGTATAGATGACGTCTATAGTAAAGATGACGTCTATAGTATAGACGACATCTATAGTATAGACGACGTTATAGTATAGATGACGTCTATAGTATAGACGACATCTATAGTATAGACGACGTTATAGTATAGATGACGTCTATAGTATAGATGACGTCTATAGTAAAGATGACGTCTATAGTATAGATGACGTCTATAGTATAGATGACGTCTATAGTAAAGATGACGTCTATAGTATAGATGACGTCTATAGTATAGACGACATCTATAGTATAGACGACGTTATAGTATAGATGACGTCTATAGTATAGACGACATCTATAGTATAGACGACGTTATAGTATAGATGACGTCTATAGTATAGATGACGTCTATAGTATAGATGACGTCTATGGTATAGATGACGTCTATAGTATAGATGACGTCTATAGTATAGATGACGTCTATAGTATAGACGACATCTATAGTATAGACGACGTTATAGTATAGATGACGTCTATAGTATAAATGACGTCTATAGTATAGATGACGTCTATAGTAGAGATGATGTCTATAGCATAGATGACGTCCATAGTATAGATGACGTCCATAGTAAAGATAACGTCCGTCTATAGTATTGATGACGTCTATAGTATAGATGACGTCTATAGTATTGATGACGTCTATAGTATAGATGACGTCTATAGAATAGATGACGTCTATAGTATGGATGACGTCTATAGTATAGATGACGTCTATAGTATAGATGACGTCTATAGTATAGATGACGTCTATAGTATAGATGACGTCTATAGTATGGATGACGTCTATAGTATAGATGACGTCTATAGTATGGATAACGTCTATAGTATAGATGACGTCTATAGTATAGATGACGCCTATAGTATAGATGACGTCTATAGTATAGATGACGTCTATAGTATAGATGACGTCTATAGTATAGATGACGTCTATAGTATAGATGACGTCTATAGTATAGATGACGTCTATAGTATAGATGACGTCTATAGTATAGATGACGTCTATAGTATAGATGACGTCTATAGTATAGATGACGTCTATAGTATAGATGACGTCTATAGTATAGATGACGTCTATAGTATAGATGACGTCTATAGTATAGGTGACGTCTATAGTATAGATGACGTCTATAGTATAGATGACGTCTATAGTATAGATGACGTCTATAGTATAGATGACGTCTATAGTATTGATGACGTCTATAGTATAGATGACGTCTATAGTATAGATGACGTCTATAGTATAGATGACGTCTATAGTATAGATGACGTCTATAGTATAGATGACGTCTATAGTATAGATGACGTCTATAGTATAGATGACGTCTATAGTATAGATGACGTCTATAGTATAGATGACGTCTATAGTATAGGTGACGTCTATAGTATAGATGACGTCTATAGTATAGATGACGTCTATAGTATAGGTGACGTCTATAGTATAGGTGACGTCTATAGTATAGATGACGTCTATAGTATAGATGACGTCTATAGTATAGATGACGTCTATAGTATAGATGACGTCTATAGTATAGATGACGTCTATAGTATAGATGACGTCTATAGTAAAGATGACGTCTATATTATAGATGACGTCTATAGTATAGATGACGTCTATAGTATAGATGACGTCTATAGTATAGATGACGTCTATAGTATAGATGACGTCTATAGTATAGATGACGTCTATAGTATAGATGACGTCTATAGTATAGATGACGTCTATAGTATAGATGACGTCTATAGTTTAGATGACGTCTATAGTATAGATGACGTCTATAGTATAGATGACGTCTATAGTATAGATTACGTCTATAGTATAGATGACGTCTATAGTTTAGATGACGTCTATAGTATAGATGACGTCTATAGTATAGATGACGTCTATAGTAAAGATGACGTCTATAGTATAGATGACGTCTATAGTATAGATGACGTCTATAGTATTGATGACGTCTATAGTATAGATGACGTCTATAGTAAGATGACGTCTATAGTATAGATGACGTCTATAGTATAGATGACGTCTATAGTATAGATGACGTCTATAGTATAGATGACGTCTATAGTTTAGATGACGTCTGTAGTATAGATTACGTCTATAGTATAGATGACGTCTATAGTATAGATGACGTGTATAGTATAGATGATGTATATTGTATAGATGACGTATATTGTATAGATGACGTCTATAGTATAGATGACGTCTATAGTATAGATGACGTCTATAGTATAGACAACGTCTATAGTATAGATGACGTCTATGGTATAGATGACGTCTATAGTATAGATGAAGTCTAAAGTAGTATAGATGACATCTATAGTATAGATGACGTCTATAGTATAGATGACGTCTATAGTATAGATGACGTCTATAGTATAGATGACGTCTATAGTATAGATGACGTCTATAGTATAGATGACGTCTATAGTATATATGACGTCTATAGTATAGATGACGTCTATAGTAAAAATGACGTCTATAGTAAAGATGACGTCTATAGCATAGATGACGTCTATAGTATAGATGACGTCTATAGTATAGATGACGTCTATAGTATAGATGACGTCTATAGTATAGATGACGTCTATAGTATAGATGACGTCTATAGTATAGATGACGTCTATAGTATAGATGACGTCTATAGTATAGATGACGTCTATAGTATAGATGACGTATGGATGACGTCTATAGTATGGATGACGTCTATAGTATAGATGACGTCTATAGTATAGATGACGTCTATAGTATAGATGACGTCTATAGTATAGATGACGTCTATAGTATTGATGACGTCTATAGTATTGATGACGTCTATAGTATAGATGACGTCTATAGTATAGATGACGTCTATAGTATAGATGACGTCTATAGTATAGATGACGTCTATAGTATAGATGACGTCTATAGTATAGATGACGTCTAGAGTATAGATGACGTCTATAGTATAGATGACGTCTATAGTATAGATGACGGCTATAGTATAGATGACGTCTATAGTATAGATGACGTCTATAGTATAGATGACGTCTATAGTATAGATGACGTCTATATTATAGATGACGTCTATAGTATAGATGACGTCTATAGTATAGATGACGTCTATAGTAAAGATGACGTCTATAGTATAGATAACGTCTATAGTATAGATGACGTCTATTGCAGAGATGACGTCTATGGTATAGGTGACGTCTATGGTATAGGTGACGTCTATAGTATAGATGACGTCTATAGTATAGGTGACGTCTATAGTATAGATGACGTCTATAGTATAGATGACGTCTATAGTATAGATGACGTCTATAGTATAGATGACGTCTATAGTATAGATGACGTCTATAGTATAGATGACGTCTATAGTATAGATGACGTCTATAGTATAGATGACGTCTATAGTATAGATGACGTCTATAGTATAGATGACGTCTATAGTATAGATGACGTCTATAGTATAGATGACGTCTATAGTGTAGATGACGTCTATAGTATTGATGACGTCTATAGTATAGATGACGTCTATAGCATAGATGACGTCCATAGTATAGATGACGTCTATAGTATAGATGACGTTTATAGTATAGATGACGTCTATAGTATAGATGACATCTATAGTATTGATGACGTCTATAGTATTGATGACGTCTATAGTATAGATGACGTCTATAGTATAGATGACGTCTATAGTATAGATGACGTCTATAGTATAGATGACGTCTATAGTATAGATGACGTCTATAGTATAGATGACGTCTATAGTATAGATGACGTCTATCGTAAAGATGACGTCTATAGTATAGATGACGTCTATAGTATAGATGACGTCTATAGTATAGATGACGTCTATAGTATAGATGACGTCTATAGTATAGATGACGTCTATAGTATAGATGACGTCTATAGTATAGATGACGTCTATAGTATAGATGACGTCTATAGTATAGATGACGTCTATAGTATAGATGACGTCTATAGTATAGATGACGTCTATAGTATAGATGACGTCTATAGTATAGATGACGTCTATAGTATAGATGACGTCTATAGTATAGATGACGTCTATAGTATAGACGACATCTATAGTATAGATGACGTCTATCGTAAAGATGACGTCTATAGTATAGAAGACGTCTATAGTATAGATGACGTCTATAGTATAGATGACGTCTATAGTATAGATGACGTCTATAGTATAGATGACGTCTATAGTATTGATGACGTCTATAGTGTTGATGACGTCTATAGTATAGATGACGTCTATAGTATAGATGACGTCTATAGTATAGATGACGTCTATAGTATAGATGACGTCTATAGTATAGATGACGTCTATAGTATAGATGACGTCTATAGTATAGATGACGTCTATAGTACAGATGACGTCTATAGTATAGATGACGTCTATAGAATAGATGACGTCTATAGTATAGATGACGTCTATAGTAAAGATGACGTCTATAGTATAGATAACGTCTATAGTATAGATAACGTCTATAGTATAGATAACGTCTATAGTATAGATGACGTCTATTGCAGAGATGACGTCTATGGTATAGGTGACGTCTATAGTAAAGATGACGTCTATAGTATAGATGACGTCTATAGTATAGATGACGTCTATAGTATAGATGACGTCTATAGTATAGATGACGTCTATAGTATAGATGACGTCTATAGTATAGATGACGTCTATAGTATAGATGACGTCTATAGTATAGATGACGTCTATAGTATAGATGACGTCTATAGTATAGATGACGTCTATAGTATAGATGACGTCTATAGTATAGATGACGTCTATAGTATAGATGACGTCTATAGTATAGATGACGTCTATTGTATAGATAACGTCTATAGTATAGATGATGTCTATTGTATAGATGACGTCTATAGTATAGATGACGTCTATAGTATAGATGACGTCTATAGTATAGATGACGTCTATAGTATAGATGACGTCTATAGTATAGATGACGTCTATAGTATAGATGACGTCTATAGTATAGATGACGTCTATAGTATAGATGACGTCTATAGTATAGATGACGTCTATAGTATAGATGACGCCTATAGTATAGATGACGTCTATAGTATAGATGACGTCTATAGTAAAGATGACGTCTATAGTATAGATGACGTCTATAGTATAGATGAGGTCTATAGTATAGATGACGTCTATAGTAAAGATGACGTCTATAGTATTGATGACGTCTATAGTATAGATGACGTCTATAGTATTGATGACGTCTATAGTATAGATGACGTCTATAGTATAGATGACGTCTATAGTAGAGATGACGTCTATAGTATAGATGACGTCTATAGTAGAGATGATGCCTATAGCATAGATGACGTCCATAGTATAGATGACGTCCATAGTAAAGATAACGTGAATAGTATAGATGACGTCTATAGTATAGATGACGTCTATAGTATAGACGACGTCTATAGTATAGATGACGTCTATAGTATTGATGACGTCTATAGTATGGATGACGTCTATAGTATAGATGACGTCTATAGTATAGATGACGTGTATAGTATAGATGACGTCTATAGTATAGATGACGTCTATAGTATAGATGACGTCTATAGTATAGATGACGTCTATAGTATAGATGACGTCTATAGTAAAGATGACGTCTATAGTATAGATGACGTCTATAGTATAGATAACGTCTATAGTATAGACGACATCTATAGTATAGACGACGTTATAGTATAGATGACGTCTATAGTATAGATGACGTCTATAGTATAAATGACGTCTATAGTATAGATGACGTCTATAGTAGAGATGATGACTATAGCATAGATGACGTCCATAGTATAGATGACGTCCATAGTAAAGATAACGTCCATAGTGTAGATGATGTCCATAGTATAGATGACGTCTATAGTATAGATGACGTCTATAGTATAGATGACGTCTATAGTATAGATGACGTCCATAGTATAGATGACGTCTATAGTATAGATGACGTCTATAGTATAGATGACGTCTTTAATATAGATGACGTCTATAGTATAGATGACGTCTATAGTATAGATGACGTCTATAGTATAGATGACGTCTATAGTATAGATGACGTCTATAGTATAGATGACGTCTATAGTATAGATGACGTCTATAGTATAGATGACGTCTATAGTATAGATAACGTCTATAGTATAGATGACGTCTATAGTATTGATGACGTCTATAGTATTGATGACGTCTATAGTATAGATGACGTCTATAGTATAGATGACGTCTATAGTATAGATGACGTCTATAGTATAAATGACGTCTATAGTATAGATGACGTCTATAGTATAGATGACGTCTAGAGTATAGATGACGTCTATAGTATAGATGACGGCTATAGTATAGATGACGTCTATAGTATAGATGACGTCTATAGTATAGATGACGTCTATAGTATAGTTGACGTCTATATTATAGATGACGTCTATAGTATAGATGGCGTCTATAGTATAGATGACGTCTATAGTAAAGATGACGTCTATAGTATAGATAACGTCTATAGTATAGATGACGTCTATTGCAGAGATGAGGTCTATGGTATAGGTGGCGTCTATAGTATAGATGACGTCTATAGTATAGGTGACGTCTATAGTATAGATGACGTCTATAGTATAGATGACGTCTATAGTATAGATGACGTCTATAGTATAGATGACGTCTATAGTATAGATGACGTCTATAGTATAGATGACGTCTATAGTATAGATGACGTCTATAGTATAGATGACGTCTATAGTATAGATGACGTCTATAGTATAGATGACGTCTATAGTGTAGATGACGTCTATAGTATTGATGACGTCTATAGTATAGATGACGTCTATAGCATAGATGACGTCCATAGTATAGATGACGTCTATAGTATAGATGACGTTTATAGTATAGATGACGTCTATAGTATAGATGACATCTATAGTATTGATGACGTCTATAGTATTGATGACGTCTATAGTATAGATGACGTCTATAGTATAGATGACGTCTATAGTATAGATGACGTCTATAGTATAGATGACGTCTATAGTATAGATGACGTCTATAGTAAAGATGACGTCTATAGTATAGATGACGTCTATAGTATAGATGACGTCTATAGTATTGATGACGTCCATAGTAAAGATAACGTCCATAGTATAGATGACGTCCATAGTATAGATGACGTCCATAGTAAAGATAACGTCCATAGTATAGATGACGTCTATAGTATAGATGACGTCTATAGTATAGATGACGTCTATAGTATAGATGACGTCTATAGTGTAGATGACGTCTATAGTATAGATGACGTCTATAGTATAGATGACGTCTATAGTATAGATGACGTCTATAGCATAGATGACGTCCATAGTATAGATGACGTCCATAGTAAAGATAACGTGAATAGTAAAGATGACGTCTATAGTATAGATGACGTCTATAGTATAGACGACGTCAATAGTATAGATGACGTCTATAGTATTGATGACGTCTATAGTATGGATGACGTCTATAGTATAGATGACGTCTATAGTATAGATGACGTGTATAGTATAGATGACGTCTATAGTATAGATGACGTCTATAGTATAGATGACGTCTATAGTAAAGATGACGTCTATAGTATAGATGACGTCTATAGTATAGATAACGTCTATAGTATAGACGACATCTATAGTATAGACGACGTTATAGTATAGATGACGTCTATAGTATAGATGACGTCTATAGTATAAATGACGTCTATAGTATAGATGACGTCTATAGTAGAGATGATGACTATAGCATAGATGACGTCCATAGTATAGATGACGTCCATAGTAAAGATAACGTCCATAGTGTAGATGATGTCCATAGTATAGATGACGTCTATAGTATAGATGACGTCTATAGTATAGATGACGTCTATAGTATAGATGACGTCTATAGTATAGATGACGTCTATAGTATAGATGACGTCTTTAATATAGATGACGTCTATAGTATAGATGACGTCTATAGTATAGATGACGTCTATAGTATAGATGACGTCTATAGTATAGATGACGTCTATAGTATAGATGACGTCTATAGTATAGATGACGTCTATAGTATAGATAACGTCTATAGTATAGATGACGTCTATAGTATTGATGACGTCTATAGTATTGATGACGTCTATAGTATAGATGACGTCTATAGTATAGATGACGTCTATAGTATAGATGACGTCTATAGTATAGATGACGTCTATAGTATAGATGACGTCTATAGTATAGATGACGTCTATAGTATAGATGACGTCTATAGTATAGATGACGTCTAGAGTATAGATGACGTCTATAGTATAGATGACGTCTATAGTATAGATGACGGCTATAGTATAGATGACGTCCATAGTATAGATGACGTCTATAGTATAGATGACGTCTATAGTATAGATGACGTCTATATTATAGATGACGTCTATAGTATAGATGGCGTCTATAGTATAGATGACGTCTATAGTAAAGATGACGTCTATAGTATAGATAACGTCTATAGTATAGATGACGTCTATAGTATAGGTGACGTCTATAGTATAGATGACGTCTATAGTATAGATAACGTCTATAGTATAGATGACGTCTATAGTATTGATGACGTCTATAGTATTGATGACGTCTATAGTATAGATGACGTCTATAGTATAGATGACGTCTATAGTATAGATGACGTCTATAGTATAGATGACGTCTATAGTATTGATGACGTCTATAGTATAGATGACGTCTATAGTATAGATGACGTCTATAGTATAGATGACGTCTATAGTATAGATGACGTCTATAGTATAGATGACGTCTATAGTATAGATGACGTCTATAGTATAGATGACGTCTATAGTATAGATGACGTCTATAGTATAGATGACGTCTATAGTATAGGTGACGTCTATAGTATAGATGACGTCTATAGTATAGGTGACGTCTATAGTATAGATGACGTCTATAGTATAGATGACGTCTATAGTATAGATGACGTCTATAGTATAGATGACGTCTATAGTATAGATGACGTCTATAGTATAGATGACGTCTATAGTATAGATGACGTCTATAGTATAGATGACGTCTATATAGTGTAGATGACGTCTATAGTATTGATGACGTCTATAGTATAGATGACGTCTATAGCATAGATGACGTCCATAGTATAGATGACGTCTATAGTATAGATGACGTTTATAGTATAGATGACGTCTATAGTATAGATGACATCTATAGTATTGATGACGTCTATAGTATTGATGACGTCTATAGTATAGATGACGTCTATAGTATAGATGACGTCTATAGTATAGATGACGTCTATAGTATAGATGACGTCTATAGTATAGATGACGTCTATAGTATAAATGACGTCTATAGTATAGATGACGTCTATAGTATAGATGACGTCTATAGTATAGATGACGTCTATAGTATTGATGACGTCCATAGTAAAGATAACGTCCATAGTATAGATGACGTCCATAGTATAGATGACGTCCATAGTAAAGATAACGTCCATAGTATAGATGACGTCTATAGTATAGATGACGTCTATAGTGTAGATGACGTCTATAGTATAGATGACGTCTATAGTATAGATGACGTCTATAGTATAGATGACGTCTATAGTATAGATGACGTCTATAGTATAGATGATGTCTATAGTATAGATGACGTCTATAGTATAGATGATGTCTATAGTAAAGACGACATCTATAGTATAGATGACGTCTATAGTATAGATGACGTCTATAGTATAGATGACGTCTATAGTATAGATGACGTCTATAGTATAGATGACGTCTATAGTATAGATGACGTCTATAGTATAGATGACGTCTATAGTATAGATGACGTCTATAGTATTGATGACGTCTATAGTATTGATGACGTCTATAGTATAGATGACGTCTATAGTATAGATGACGTCTATAGTATAGATGACGTCTATAGTATAGATGACGTCTATAGTATAGATGACGTCTATAGAATAGATGACGTCTATAGTATAGATGACGTCTATAGTATAGATGACGTCTATAGTATAGATGACGTCTATAGAATAGATGACGTCTATAGTATAGATGACGTCTATAGTATAGATAACGTCTATAGTATAGATAACGTCTATAGTATAGATAACGTCTATAGTATAGATGACGTCTATTGCAGAGATGACGTCTATGGTATAGGTGACGTCTATAGTAAAGATGACGTCTATAGTAAAGATGACGTCTATAGTATAGGTGACGTCTATAGTATAGATGACGTCTATAGTATAGATGACGTCTATAGTATAGATGACGTCTATAGTATAGATGACGTCTATAGTATAGATGACGTCTATAGTATAGATGACGTCTATAGTATAGATGACGTCTATAGTATAGATGACGTCTATAGTATAGATGACGTCTATAGTATAGATGACGTCTATAGTATAGATGACGTCTATAGTGTAGATGATGTCTATTGTATAGATGACGTCTATAGTATAGATGACGTCTATAGTATAGATGACGTCTATAGTATAGATGACGTCTATAGTATAGATGACGTCTATAGTATAGATGACGTCTATAGTATAGATGACGCCTATAGTATAGATGACGTCTATAGTATAGATGACGTCTATAGTAAAGATGACGTCTATAGTATAGATGACGTCTATAGTATAGATGACGTCTATAGTATTGATGACGTCTATAGTATAGATGACGTCTATAGTATTGATGACGTCTATAGTATAGATGACGTCTATAGTATAGATGACGTCTATAGTAGAGATGACGTCTATAGCATAGATGACGTCTATAGTAGAGATGATGCCTATAGCATAGATGACGTCCATAGTATAGATGACGTCCATAGTAAAGATAACGTGAATAGTATAGATGACGTCTATAGTATAGATGACGTCTATAGTATAGATGACGTCTATAGTATAGATGACGTCTATAGTATTGATGACGTCTATAGTATGGATGACGTCTATAGTATAGATGACGTCTATAGTATAGATGACGTCTATAGTATAGATGACGTCTATAGTATAGATGACGTCTATAGTATAGATGACGTCTATAGTATAGATGACGTCTATAGTAAAGATGACGTCTATAGTATAGATGACGTCTATAGTATAGATGACGTCTATAGTATAGACGACATCTATAGTATAGACGACGTTATAGTATAGATGACGTCTATAGTATAGATGACGTCTATAGTATAAATGACGTCTATAGTATAGATGACGTCTATAGTAGAGATGATGTCTATAGCATAGATGACGTCCATAGTATAGATGACGTCCATAGTAAAGATAACGTCCATAGTGTAGATGATGTCCATAGTATAGATGACGTCTATAGTATAGATGACGTCTATAGTATAGATGACGTCTATAGTATAGATGACGTCTATAGTATAGATGACATCTATAGTATAGATGACGTCTATAGTATAGATGACGTCTATAGTATAGATGACGTCTATAGTATAGATGACGTCTTTAGTAGAGATGACGTCTATAGTATAGATGACGTCTTTAGTATAGATGACGTCTATAGTATAGATGACGTCTATAGTATAGATGACGTCTATAGTATAGATGACGTCTATAGTATAGATGACGTCTATAGTATTGATGACGTCTATAGTATAGATGACGTCTATAGTATAGATGACGTCTATAGTATAGATGACGTCTATAGTATAGACGACGTTCTAGTATAGATGACGTCTATAATATAGATGACGTCTATAGTATAAATGACGTCTATAGTATAGATGACGTCTATAGTAGAGATGATGTCTATAGCATAGATGACGTCCATAGTATAGATGACGTCCATAGTAAAGATAACGTCCATAGTGTAGATGATATCCATAGTATAGATGACGTCCATATTATAGATGACGTCTATAGTATAGATGACATCTATATAATAGATGACGTCTATAGTATTGATGACGTCTATAGTATAGATGACGTCTATAGTATTGATGACGTCTATAGTATAGATGACGTCTATAGAATAGATGACGGCTATAGATGACGTCTATAATATAGATGACGTCTATAGTATAGATGACGTCTGTAGTATAGATGACGTCTATAGTATAGATGACGTCTATAGTATAGATGACGTCTATAGTATAGATGACGTCTATAGTATAGATGACGTCTATAGTATAGATGACGTCTATAGTATAGATGACGTCTATAGTATAGCTGATGTCCATAGTATAGATGATGTCCATAGTATAGATGACGTCTATAGTATTGATGACGTCTATAGTATTGATGACGTCTATAGTATAGATGACGTCTATAGTATAGATGACGTCTATAGTATAGATGACGTCTATAGTATAGATGACGTCTATAGTATAGATGACGTCTATAGTATAGATGACGTCTATAGTATAGATGACGTCTATAGTATAGATGACGTCTATAGTATAGATGACGTCTATAGTATAGATGACGTCTATAGTATAGATGACGTCTATAGTATAGATGACGTCTATAGTATAGATGACGTCTATAGTATAGATGACGTCTATAGTATAGATGACGTCTATAGTATAGATGACGTCTATAGTATAGATGACGTCTATAGTATAGATGACGTCTATAGTATAGATGACGTCTATAGTATAGATGACGTCTATAGTATAGATGACGTCTATAGTATAGATGACGTCTATAGTATAGATGACGCCTATAGTATAGATGACGTCTATAGTATAGATGACGCCTATAGTATAGATGACGTCTATAGTATAGATGACGTCTATAGTATAGATGACGTCTATAGTATAGATGACGCCTATAGTATAGATGACGTCTAGAGTATAGATGACGTCTATAGTAAAGATGACGTCTATAGTATAGATGACGTCTATAGTAAAGATGACGTCTATATTATAGATGACGTCTATAGTATAGATGACGTCTATAGTATAGATGACGTCTATAGTATAGATGACGTCTATAGTATAGATGACGTCTATAGTATAGATGACGTCTATAGTATAGATGACGTCTATAGTATAGATGACGTCTATAGTAAAGATGACGTCTATAGTATAGATGACGTCTATAGTAAAGACGACGTCTATAGTATAGATGACGTCTATAGTATAGATGACGTCTATAGTATTGATGACGTCTATAGTATAGATGACGTCTATAGTATTGATGACGTCTATAGTATAGATGACGTCTATAGTATTGATGACGTCTATAGTATAGATGACGTCTATAGTATAGATTACGTCTATAGTATAGATGACGTCTATAGTATAGATGACGTCTATAGTATAGATGACGTCTATAGTATAGATGACGTCTATAGTACAGATGACGTCTATAGTATAGATGACGTCTATAGTAAAGATGACGTCTATAGTATAGATGACGTCTATAGTATAGATGACGTCTATAGTATAGATGACGTCTATAGTATAGATGACGTCTATAGTATAGATGACGTCTATAGTATAGATGACGTCTATAGTATAGATGACGTCTATAGTATAGATGACGTCTATAGTATAGATGACGTCTATAGTATAGATGACGTCTATAGTATAGATGACGTCTATAGTACAGATGACGTCTATAGTATAGATGACGTCTATTGCAGAGATGACGTCTATAATAAAGATGACGTCTATAGTAAAGATGACGTCTATAGTATAGATGACGTCTATAGTATAGGTGACGTCTATAGTATATGTGACGTCTATAGTATAGGTGACGTCTATAGTATAGGTGACGTCTATAGTATAGATGACGTCTATAGTATAGATGACGTCTATAGAATAGATGACGTCTATAGTATAGATGACGTCTATAGTATAGATGACGTCTATAGTAAAGATGACGTCTATAGTATAGATGACGTCTATAGTATAGATGACGTCTATAGTATAGATGACGTCTATAGTATAGATGACGTCTATAGTATAGATGACGTCTATAGTATAGATGACGTCTATAGTATAGATGACGTCTATAGTATAGATGACGTCTATAGTATAGATGACGTCTATAGTATAGATGACGTCTATAGTATAGATGACGTCTATAGTATAGATGACGTCTATTGCAGAGATGACGTCTATAGTATAGATGACGTCTATAGTATAGATGACGTCTATAGTATAGATGACGTCTATAGTATAGATGACGTCTATAGTATAGGTGACGTCTATAGTATAGGTGACGTCTATAGTATAGATGACATCTATAGTATAGATGACGTATATAGTATAGATGACGTCTGTAGTATAGATGATGTCTATAGTATAGATGACGTCTATAGTATAGATGACGTCTATAGTATAGATGACGTCTATAGTAAAGATGACGTCTATAGTATAGATGACGTCTATAGTAAAGATGACGTCTATAGTATAGATGAGGTCTATAGTATAGATGACGTCTATAGAATAGATGACGTCTATAGTATAGATGACGTCTATAGTATAGATGACGTCTATAGTCTATAGTATAGATGACGTCTATAGTATAGATGACGTCTATAGTATAGATGACGTCTATAGTATAGATGACGTCTATAGTATAGATGACGTCTATAGTATAGATGACGTCTATAGTACAGATGACGTCTATAGTATAGATGACGTCTATTGCAGAGATGACGTCTATAGTTTAGATGACGTCTATATTATAGATGACGTCTATAGTATAGATGACGTCTATATTATAGATGACGTCTATAGTATTGATGACGTCTATAGTATAGATGACGTCTATAGTATAGATGACGTCTATAGTATAGATGACGTCTATAGTATAGATGACGTCTATATTGTAGATGACGTCTATAGTATAGATGACGTCTATAGTATTGATGACGTCTATAGTATAGATGACGTCTATAGTATAGATGACGTCTATAGTTTAGATGACGTCTATACAGGGTGTTTCCAAATTCGATGCAAATATTTTGACACAAGATTCTTGGGTATATTTGAAGAAAAAAATTATTCTACAGTATGAGCCTATCTCAAATTTTGATACCACTTATTGGGAATTTAAGAAAACACCTACTTTGAGGTACCTTGACCCATACTAACACAAATATCTCCGCTAACACTTACAACAGGTACTTCATTTAGGACTTAAATTTTAGAAGAAATAGTACTCCTTTTAACTGCATTAAAATAAAATTGATGACTTTTTTAACTTTCGAGATATTTGCTTTTAAGTCGGATCCTTTTTCCCTGCCCATGACATTTTTTTGACTTTCAAGACACATTTCTGCGAAAAATGCGTTATAAACATATCGGTATTTTTTTTTCTAGTGCACCTAACAATACTTAATAAAAATTGCTAAGACAAGTTGCCCGAAAAACCCACAGATTTTATGATACTTGGGAAATTCCATAACAGGTAAAATTATGAAAAACTCCTTTCACGAAGCCGCGACAGGTATAAGGTGGAAATATGATTTGTTACCTACTTTTATAACAGCGATTGACACCAAAAACGATTTTTTGACTATGTATTAATAATTTACGTAGGCTTTAGAGCATGCATTTTTATTAGACTACCATATAAAAAGGTAATTTCCCTATCAATTTTCTGTTAAATCCCAAAAAGGATTAAGTTTGAGGTTGGTCGCCTAGTTGGAAAACTTACCTAATGTAAATTGTATAAAAGGTTAGAAAACAAAATTAAATCCATCAAAGTCATTTTTGAAGCCGAAGTGACACAACAGTTGTTAAGAAACCCTACTTAAAATGGCATCTTTTACAAACGAAGAATACGCCGATTTTATCTACGTTTATGGGATGTGCAACGGAAGTTCTATTAGAGCACAACAAAGATACCATCAGCTTTATCCTAACCGAAGAGTACCTAATCCCCGCGTATTTACAAATTCGTTTCGAAGACTTCGGGAAACGGGATCTGTTTCAACAAGACGACCTAACGCAGCAGCTTCACCTGGAAGAATTGCAGTTGATGAAAGAATACTGGAAGCGGTTGCAAATGATCCATCAATCAGCATCAGGCGCTTATCCTTGCGATTTAATGTTTCAACACATAAAATTGTTCGTCTCCTGCATACGGAAAACTTGTATCCATACCACCATACACCTGTGCAGGAACTGCTTCCGAGTGATTTGGAGCCGAGACTTGAGTTTTGCAACTGGTTGTTAGAGCGGAACTTGGATGACAACGGTTTTATAAGCAGAATCCTATGGACGGACGAATCTCAATTTACTAGAGATGGGACTACAACTTTACACAATCTACACACATGGGCTGCGGAAAACCCACACACAAGGAGAGAGTCATCATTTCAACACAGATTTAGCGTCATTTTGTGGGCAGGTGGTATTGGAAACAACTTAATCAGTCCCTTCAAACTGCCTTCCACACTGAATTCTGCAAACTATCTGGAATTTTTGCGCAATGATTTAACAGATCTACTGGAGGATGTTCCGGTAACTCAACGAGCTTCGTCATATTTTCAACAGGATGGAGCCCCAGCCCACTTTGGTCGCGAGGTTAAGAATTGGCTGGATGAAAAGTACGCTGGTCGTTGGATAGGAAGAAATCGACCAGTTCACTGGCCTGCAAGATCTCCAGACCTTACAATTATGGATTTTTTGTATGGGGGAGAATGAAAGAACTTGTTTATTCTACAGAAATATCAACTCTAAATGATTTAGAAGATCGCATTCTCCAAGCCTCGTCTGAGGCAGGAGTTATCCTCAATAAACGTTGACAGCGCAATCCAAAAGCGAGCTCTAGCATGCATACAAAATGGAGAAGGACACTTTGAACACCTTATTTGATTGTAGAGTTAACTTAATGAAATAAAAAAAAACATAAACCAAACACAAGCATTTTTATTCAGAATAATAGGAATTGAACACTATGAATCGAGTTTTTCATAATTTTACCTGCTATGGAATTTCCCAAGTATCATAAAATCTGGGGGTTTTTCGGGTAACTTGTCTTAGCAATTTTTATAAAATATTGTTAGGTGCACTAGAAAAAAAAAATTACCGATATGTTTATTACGCATTTTTCGCAGAAATGTGTCTTGAAAGTCAAAAAAATGTCATGGGCAGGGAAAAAGGATCCAACTTAAAAGCAAATATCTCGAAAGTTAAAAAAGTCATCAATTTTATTTTAATGCAGTTAAAAGGAGTACTATTTCTTCTAAAATTTAAGTCCTAAATGAAGTACCTGTTGTAAGTGTTAGCGGAGATATTTGTGTTAGTATGGGTCAAGGTACCTCAAAGTAGGTGTTTTCTTAAATTCCCAATAAGTGGTATCAAAATTTGAGATAGGCCCATACTGTAGAACAATTTTTTTCTTCAAATATACCCAAGAATCTTGTGTCAAAATATTTGCATCGAATTTGGAAACACCCTGTATTATAGATGACGTCTATAGTATAGATGACGTCTATATTATAGATGACGTCTATAGTATTGATGACGTCTATAGTATAGATGACGTCTATAGTATAGATGACGTCTATAGTATAGATGACGTCTATAGTATAGATGACGTCTGTAGTATAGATGACGTCTATAGTAAAGATGACGTCTATAGTATAGATGACGTCTATAGTATAGATGACGTCTATAGTATAGATGACGTCTATAGTATTGATGACGTCTATAGTATAGATGACGTCTATAGTATTGATGACGTCTATAGTATAGATGACGTCTATAGTATAGATGACGTCTATAGTATAGATGACGTCTATAGTATAGATGACGTCTATAGTATAGATGACGTCTATAGTATAGATGACGTCTATGTTATAGATGACGTCTATAGTATAGATGACGTCTATATTATAGATGACGTCTATAGTATAGATGACGTCTATAGTAAAGATGACGTCTATAGTATAGATGACGTCTATAGTATAGATGACGTCTATAGTAAAGATGACGTCTTTAGTATAGATGACGTCTATAGTATAGATGACGTCTATAGTATAGATGACGTCTATAGTATAGATGACGTCTATAGTATAGATGACGTCTATAGTATAGATGACGTCTATAGTATAGATGACGTCTATAGTATAGATGACGTCTATAGTAAAGATGACGTCTATAGTACAGATGACGTCTATTGCAGAGATGACGTCTATAGTATAGATGACGTCTATAGTATAGATGACGTCTATAGTATAGATGACGTCTATAGTATAGATGACGTCTATAGTATAGATGACGTCTATAGTAAAGATGACGTCTAAAGTATAGATGACGTCTATAGTATAGATGACGTCTATAGTATAGATGACGTCTATAGTATAGATGACGTCTATAGTAAAGATGACGTCTATAGTATAGATGACGTCTATAGTAAAGATGACGTCTATAGTATAGATGACGTCTATAGTATAGATGACGTCTATAGTATAGATGACGTCTATAGTATAGATGACGTCTATAGTATAGATGACGTCTATAGTATAGATGACGTCTATAGTAAAGATGACGTCTATAGTATAGATGACGTCTATAGTAAAGATGACGTCTATAGTATAGATGACGTCTATAGTATAGATGACGTCTATAGTATAGATGATGTCTATAGTATAGATGACGTCTATAGTATAGATGACGTCTATAGTATAGATGACTTCTATAGTATAGATGACGTCTATAGTATAGATGACGTCTATAGTATAGATGACGTCTATAGTATAGATGACGTCTATAGTATAGATGACGTCTATAGTATAGATGACGTCTATAGTATAGATGACGTCTATAGTATAGATGACGTCTATAGTATAGATGACGTCTATAGTATAGATGACGTCTATAGTATAGATGACGTCTATAGTATAGATGACTTCTATAGTACAGATGACGTCTATAGTATAGATGACGTCTATTGCAGAGATGACGTCTATAGTAAAGATGACGTCTATAGTATAGATGACGTCTATAGTAGAGATGACGTCTATAGTATAGGTGACGTCTATAGTATAGGTGACGTCTATAGTATAGGTGACGTCTATAGTATAGGTGACGTCTATAGTATAGATGACGTCTATAGTATAGATGACGTCTATAGTAAAGATGACGTCTATAGTATAGATGACGTCTATAGTAAAGATGACGTCTATAGTATAGATGACGTCTATAGTATAGATGACGTCTATAGTATAGATGACGTCTATAGTATAGATGACGTCTATAGTATAGATGACGTCTATAGTATAGATGACGTCTATAGTATAGATGACGTCTATAGTATAGATGACGTCTATATTGTAGATGACGTCTATAGTATAGATGACGTCTATAGTATTGATGACGTCTATAGTATTGATGACGTCTATAGTATAGATGACGTCTATAGTATAGATGACGTCTATAGTATAGATGACGTCTATATTATAGATGACGTCTATAGTATAGATGACGTCTATATTATAGATGACGTCTATAGTATTGATGACGTCTATAGTATAGATGACGTCTATAGTATAGATGACGTCTATAGTATAGATGACGTCTATAGTATAGATGACGTCTATAGTATAGATGACGTCTATAGTATAGATGACGTCTATAGTAAAGATGACGTCTATAGTATAGATGACGTCTATAGTATAGATGACGTCTATAGTATAGATGACGTCTATAGTATAGATGACGTCTATAGTATAGATGACGTCTATATTGTAGATGACGTCTATAGTATAGATGACGTCTATAGTATTGATGACGTCTATAGTATTGATGACGTCTATAGTATAGATGACGTCTATAGTATAGATGACGTCTATAGTATAGATGACGTCTATATTATAGATGACGTCTATAGTATAGATGACGTCTATAGTATAGATGACGTCTATAGTCTATAGTATAGATGACGTCTATAGTATAGATGACGTCTATAGTATAGATGACGTCTATAGTACAGATGACGTCTATAGTATAGATGACGTCTATTGCAGAGATGACGTCTATAGTATAGATGACGTCTATAGTATAGATGACGTCTATAGTATAGATGACGTCTATAGTATAGATGACGTCTATAGTATAGATGACGTCTATAGTATAGATGACGTCTATAGTAAAGATGACGTCTATAGTATAGATGACGTCTATAGTATAGATGACGTCTATAGTATAGATGACGTCTATAGTATAGATGACGTCTATAGTATAGATGACGTCTATATTGTAGATGACGTCTATAGTATAGATGACGTCTATAGTATTGATGACGTCTATAGTATTGATGACGTCTATAGTATAGATGACGTCTATAGTATAGATGACGTCTATAGTATAGATGACGTCTATATTATAGATGACGTCTATAGTATAGATGACGTCTATATTATAGATGACGTCTATAGTATTGATGACGTCTATAGTATAGATGACGTCTATAGTATAGATGACGTCTATAGTATAGATGACGTCTATAGTATAGATGACGTCGTTAGTATAGATGACGTCTGTAGTATAGATGACGTCTATAGTAAAGATGACGTCTATAGTATAGATGACGTCTATAGTATTGATGACGTCTATAGTATAGATGACGTCTATAGTATTGATGACGTCTATAGTATAGATGACGTCTATAGTATTGATGACGTCTATAGTATAGATGACGTCTATAGTATATCTGACGTCTATAGTATAGATGACGTCTATAGTATAGATGACGTCTATAGTATAGATGACGTCTATAGTATAGATGACGTCTATAGTATAGATGACGTCTATAGTATAGATGACGTCTATAGTATAGATGACGTCTATAGTATAGATGACGTCTATAGTATAGATGACGTCTATAGTATAGATGACGTCTATAGTAAAGATGACGTCTTTAGTATAGATGACGTCTATAGTATAGATGACGTCTATAGTATAGATGACGTCTATAGTATAGATGACGTCTATAGTATAGATGACGTCTATAGTATAGATGACGTCTATAGTATAGATGACGTCTATAGTATAGATGACGTCTATAGTACAGATGACGTCTATTGCAGAGATGACGTCTATAGTATAGATGACGTCTATAGTATAGATGACGTCTATAGTATAGATGACGTCTATAGTATAGATGACGTCTATAGTATAGATGACGTCTATAGTATAGATGACGTCTATAGTATGGGTGACGTCTATAGTATAGGTGACGTCTATAGTATAGATGACGTCTATAGTATAGATGACGTCTATAGTATAGATGACGTCTATCGTATAGATGACGTCTATAGTATAGATGACGTCTAAAGTATAGATGACGTCTATAGTATAGATGACGTCTATAGTATAGATGACGTCTATAGTATAGATGACGTCTATAGTATAGATGACGTCTATAGTATAGATGACGTCTATAGTATAGATGACGTCTATAGTATAGATGACGTCTATAGTATAGATGACGTCTATAGTATAGATGACGTCTATAGTCTATAGTATAGATGACGTCTATAGTATAGATGACGTCTATAGTATATATGACGTCTATAGTATAGATGACGTCTATAGTATAGATGACGTCTATAGTACAGATGACGTCTATAGTATAGATGACGTCTATTGCAGAGATGACGTCTATAGTATAGATGACGTCTATAGTATAGATGACGTCTATAATATAGATGACGTCTATAGTATTGATGACGTCTATAGTATAGATGACGTCTATAGTATAGATGACGTCTATAGTATAGATGACGTCTATAGTATAGATGACGTCTATAGTATAGATGGCGTCTATAGTATAGATGACGTCTATAGTATAGATGACGTCTATAGTATAGATGACGTCTATAGTACAGATGACGTCTATTGCAGAGACGACGTCTATAGTATCGATGACGTCTATAGTATAGATGGCGTCTATAGTACAGATGACGTCTATAGTATAGATGACGTCTATTGCAGAGATGACGTCTATAGTATAGATGACGTCTATAGTATAGATGACGTCTATAGTATTGATGACGTCTATAGTATAGATGACGTCTATAGTATAGATGACGTCTATAGTATAGATGACGTCTATAGTATAGATGACGTCTATAGTATAGATGACGTCTATAGTATAGATGACGTCTATAGTATAGATGACGTCTATAGTAGAGATGACGTCTATAGTATAGATGACGTCTAAAGTATAGATGACGTCTATGGCATAGATGACGTCTATAGTATAGATGACGTCTATAGTATAGATGACGTCTATAGTATAGATGACGTCTATAGTATAGATGACGTCTATAGTAAAGATGACGTCTATAGTATAGATGACGTCTATAGTAAAGATGACGTCTATAGTATAGATGACGTCTATAGTATAGATGACGTCTATAGTATAGATGACGTCTATAGTATAGATGACGTCTATAGTAAAGATGACGTCTATAGTATAGATGACGTCTATAGTATAGATGACGTCTATAGTACAGATGACGTCTATAGTACAGATGACGTCTATAGTATAGATGACGTCTATTGCAGAGATGACGTCTATAGTATAGATGACGTCTATAGTATAGATGACGTCTATAGAATAGATGACGTCTATAGTATAGACGACATCTATAGTATAGATGACGTCTATAGTATAGATGACGTCTATAGTATAGATGACGTCTATAGTATAGATGACGTCTATAGTATAAATGACGTCTATAGTATAGATGACGTCTATAGTAGAGATGATGTCTATAGCATAGATGACGTCCATACTATAGATGACGTCCATAGTAAAGATGACGTCTATAGTATAGATGACGTCTATAGTATAGATGACGTCTATAGTATAGATGACGTCTATAGTATAGATGACGTCTATAGTATAGATGACGTCTATAGCATAGATGATGCCTATAGCATAGATGACGTCTATAGTATAGATGACGTCTATAGTATAGATGACGTCTATAGTATAGATGACGTCTATAGTATTGATGACGTCTATAGTATAGATGACGTCTATAGTATAGATGACGTCTATAGTATAGATAACGTCTATAGTATAGATGACGTCTATAGTATAGATAACGTCTATAGTATAGATGACGTCTATAGTATAGATGACGTCTATAGTATAGATGACGTCTATAGTATAGATGACGTCTATAGTATAGATGATGTCTAAAGTATAGATGACGTCTATAGTATAGATGACGTCTATAGTATAGATGACGTCTATTGTATAGATGACGTCTATAGTATAGATGACGTCTATAGTATAGATGACGTCTATAGTAAAGATGACGTCAATAGTATAGATGACGTCTATAGTATAGATGACGTCTATAGTATAGATGACGTCTATAGTATTGATGACGTCTATAGTATAGATGACGTCTATAGTATAGATGACGTCTATAGTATAGATGACGTCTATAGTATAGATGACGTCTATAGTAGAGATGACGTCTATAGTATAGATGACGTCTATAGTAGAGATGATGCCTATAGCATAGATGACGTCCATAGTAAAGATAACGTGAATAGTATGGATGACGTCTATAGTATAGATGACGTCTATAGTATAGATGACGTCTATAGTATAGATGACGTCTATAGTATAGATGACGTCTATAGTATAGATGACGTCTATAGTATAGATGACGTCTATAGTATAGATAACGTCTATAGTATAGATAACGTCTATAGTATAGATGACGTTTATAGTATAGATGACGTCTATAGTATAGATGACGTCTATAGTATAGATGCAGTCTATAGTATAGATGCCGTCTATAGTATAGATGACGTCTATAGTATAGATGACGTCTATAGTATAGATGACGTCTATAGTATAGATGACGTCTATAGTATAGATGACGTCTATAGTATCGATGACGTCTATAGTATAGATGACGTCTATAGTTTAGATGACGTCTATAGTATAGATGACGTCTACAGTATTGATGACGTCTATAGTATAGATGACGTCTATAGTATAGATGACGTCTATAGTATAGATGACGTCTATAGTATAGATGACGTCTATAGTATAGATGACGTCTATAGTAGAGATGACGTCTATAGTATAGATGACGTCTATAGTATAGATGGCGTCTATAGTATTGATGACGTCTATAGTATGGATGACGTCTATAGTATAGGTGACGTCTATAGTATTGATGACGTCTATAGTATTGATGACGTCTATAGTATGGATGACGTCTATAGTATAGGTGACGTCTATAGTATAGATGACGTCTATAGAATAGATGACGTCTATAGTATGGATGACGTCTATAGTATAGATGACGTCTATAGTATAGATGACGTCTATAGTATAGATAACGTCTATAGTATAGATGACGTCTATAGTAGATATGACGTCTATAGTATAGATGATGTCTATAGTATAGATGACGTCTATAGTAGAGATGACGTCTATAGTATAGATGACGTCTATAGTAGAGATGATGCCTATAGCATAGATGACGTCCATAGTATAGATGACGTCCATAGATGACGTCTATAGTATAGATGACGTCTATAGTATAGATGACGTCTATAGTATAGATGACGTCTATAGTATAGATGACGTCTATAGTATAGATGACGTCTATAGTATAGATGACGTCTATAGTATAGATGACGTCTATAGTAGAGATGACGTCTATAGTATAGATGACGTCTATAGTATGGATGACGTCTATAGTATAGGTGACGTCTATAGTATTGATGACGTCTATAGTATAGATGACGTCTATAGAATAGATGACGTCTATAGTATGGATGACGTCTATAGTATAGATGACGTCTATAGTATAGATGACGTCTATAGTATAGATGACGTCTATAGTATAGATAACGTCTATAGTATAGATGACGTCTTTAGTATAGATGACGTCTATAGTAGAGATGACGTCTATAGTATAGATGACGTCTATAGTAGAGATGATGCCTATAGCATAGATGACGTCCATAGTATAGATGACGTCCATAGTAAAGATGACGTCTATAGTATAGATGACGTCTATAGTATAGATGACGTCTATAGTATAGATGACGTCTATAGTATTGATGACGTCTATAGTATAGATGACGTCTATAGTATAGATGACGTCTATAGTATAGATGACGTCTATAGTATTGATGACGTCTATAGTATAGATGACGTCTATAGTATAGATGACGTCTATAGTATAGATGACGTCTATAGTATAGATGACGTCTATAGTAGAGATGACGTCTATAGTATAGATGACGTCTATAGCATAGATGATGCCTATAGCATAGATGACGTCCATAGTATAGATGACGTCCATAGTAAAGATGACGTCTATAGTATAGATGACGTCTATAGTATAAATGACGTCTATAGTATAGATGACGTCTATAGTAGAGATGATGTCTATAGCATAGATGACGTCCATACTATAGATGACGTCCATAGTAAAGATAACGTCCATAGTATAGATGATGTCCATAGTATAGATGACGTCCATAGTATAGATGACGTCTATAGTATAGATGACGTCTACAGTATAGATGACGTCTATAGTATTGATGACGTCTATAGAATAGATGACGTCTATAGTATGGATGACGTCTATAGTATAGATGACGTCTATAGTATAGATGACGTCTATAGTATAGATAACGTCTATAGTATAGATGACGTCTATAGTATAGATGACGTCTATAGTATAGATAACGTCTATAGTATAGATGACGTCTATAGTATAGATAACGTATATAGTATAGATGACGTCTATAGTATAGATGACGTCTATAGTATAGATGACGTCTATAGTATAGATGACGTCTATAGTATAGATGATGTCTAAAGTATAGATGACGTCTATAGTATAGATGACGTCTATAGTATAGATGACGTCTATTGTATAGATGACGTCTATAGTATAGATGACGTCTATAGTATAGATGACGTCAATAGTATAGATGACGTCTATAGTATAGATGACGTCTATAGTATAGATGACGTCTATAGTATTGATGACGTCTATAGTATAGATGACGTCTATAGTATAGATGACGTCTATAGTATAGATGACGTCTATAGTATAGATGACGTCTATAGTAGAGATGACGTCTATAGTATAGATGACGTCTATAGTAGAGATGATGCCTATAGCATAGATGACGTCCATAGTAAAGATAACGTGAATAGTATGGATGACGTCTATAGTATAGATGACGTCTATAGTATAGATGACGTCTATAGTATAGATGACGTCTATAGTATAGATGACGTCTATAGTATAGATGACGTCTATAGTATAGATGACGTCTATAGTATAGATAACGTCTATAGTATAGATAACGTCTATAGTATAGATGACGTTTATAGTATAGATGACGTCTATAGTATAGATGACGTCTATAGTATAGATGCAGTCTATAGTATAGATGCCGTCTATAGTATAGATGACGTCTATAGTATAGATGACGTCTATAGTATAGATGACGTCTATAGTATAGATGACGTCTATAGTATAGATGACGTCTATAGTATAGATGACGTCTATAGTATAGATGACGTCTATAGTATAGATGACGTCTATAGTATAGATGACGTCTATAGTTAAGATGACGTCTATAGTATAGATGACGTCTACAGTATTGATGACGTCTATAGTATAGATGACGTCTATAGTATAGATGACGTCTATAGTATAGATGACGTCTATAGTATAGATGACGTCTATAGTATAGATGACGTCTATAGTAGAGATGACGTCTATAGTATAGATGACGTCTATAGTATAGATGGCGTCTATAGTATTGATGACGTCTATAGTATGGATGACGTCTATAGTATAGGTGACGTCTATAGTATTGATGACGTCTATAGTATTGATGACGTCTATAGTATGGATGACGTCTATAGTATAGGTGACGTCTATAGTATAGATGACGTCTATAGAATAGATGACGTCTATAGTATGGATGACGTCTATAGTATAGATGACGTCTATAGTATAGATGACGTCTATAGTATAGATAACGTCTATAGTATAGATGACGTCTATAGTATAGATGACGTCTATAGTATAGATGATGTCTATAGTATAGATGACGTCTATAGTAGAGATGACGTCTATAGTATAGATGACGTCTATAGTAGAGATGATGCCTATAGCATAGATGACGTCCATAGTATAGATGACGTCCATAGATGACGTCTATAGTATAGATGACGTCTATAGTATAGATGACGTCTATAGTATAGATGACGTCTATAGTATAGATGACGTCTATAGTATTGATGACGTCTATAGTATAGATGACGTCTATAGTATTGATGACGTCTATAGTATAGATGACGTCTATAGAATAGATGACGTCTATAGTATTGATGACGTCTATAGTATAGATGACGTCTATAGTATAGATGACGTCTATAGTATAGATGACGTCTATAGTTAAGATGACGTCTATAGTATAGATGACGTCTATAGTATAGATGATGTCTATAGTATAGATGACGTCTATAGTAGAGATGACGTCTATAGTATAGATGACGTCTATAGTAGAGATGATGCCTATAGCATAGATGACGTCCATAGTATAGATGACGTCCATAGATGACGTCTATAGTATAGATGACGTCTATAGTATAGATGACGTCTATAGTATAGATGACGTCTATAGTATAGATGACGTCTATAGTATAGATGACGTCTATAGTAGAGATGACGTCTATAGTATAGATGACGTCTATAGTATGGATGACGTCTATAGTATAGGTGACGTCTATAGTATTGATGACGTCTATAGTATAGATGACGTCTATAGTATAGATGACGTCTATAGTATAGATGACGTCTATAGTAAAGATGACGTCAATAGTATAGATGACGTCTATAGTATAGATGACGTCTATAGTATAGATGACGTCTATAGTATTGATGACGTCTATAGTATAGATGACGTCTATAGTATAGATGACGTCTATAGTATAGATGACGTCTATAGTATAGATGACGTCTATAGTAGAGATGACGTCTATAGTATAGATGACGTCTATAGTAGAGATGATGCCTATAGCATAGATGACGTCCATAGTAAAGATAACGTGAATAGTATGGATGACGTCTATAGTATAGATGACGTCTATAGTATAGATGACGTCTATAGTATAGATGACGTCTATAGTATAGATGACGTCTATAGTATAGATGACGTCTATAGTATAGATGACGTCTATAGTATAGATAACGTCTATAGTATAGATAACGTCTATAGTATAGATGACGTTTATAGTATAGATGACGTCTATAGTATAGATGACGTCTATAGTATAGATGCAGTCTATAGTATAGATGCCGTCTATAGTATAGATGACGTCTATAGTATAGATGACGTCTATAGTTTAGATGACGTCTATAGTATAGATGACGTCTACAGTATTGATGACGTCTATAGTATAGATGACGTCTATAGTATAGATGACGTCTATAGTTTAGATGACGTCTATAGTATAGATGACGTCTACAGTATTGATGACGTCTACAGTATTGATGACGTCTATAGTATAGATGACGTCCATAGTATAGATGACGTCTATAGTATAGATGACGTCTATAGTTTAGATGACGTCTATAGTATAGATGACGTCTACAGTATTGATGACGTCTATAGTATAGATGACGTCTATAGTATAGATGACGTCTATAGTATAGATGACGTCTATAGTATAGATGACGTCTATAGTATAGATGACGTCTATAGTAGAGATGACGTCTATAGTATAGATGACGTCTATAGTATAGATGGCGTCTATAGTATTGATGACGTCTATAGTATGGATGACGTCTATAGTATAGGTGACGTCTATAGTATTGATGACGTCTATAGTATTGATGACGTCTATAGTATGGATGACGTCTATAGTATAGGTGACGTCTATAGTATAGATGACGTCTATAGAATAGATGACGTCTATAGTATGGATGACGTCTATAGTATAGATGACGTCTATAGTATAGATGACGTCTATAGTATAGATAACGTCTATAGTATAGATGACGTCTATAGTATAGATGACGTCTATAGTATAGATGATGTCTATAGTATAGATGACGTCTATAGTAGAGATGACGTCTATAGTATAGATGACGTCTATAGTAGAGATGATGCCTATAGCATAGATGACGTCCATAGTATAGATGACGTCCATAGATGACGTCTATAGTATAGATGACGTCTATAGTATAGATGACGTCTATAGTATAGATGACGTCTATAGTATAGATGACGTCTATAGTATAGATGACGTCTATAGTATAGATGACGTCTATAGTAGAGATGACGTCTATAGTATAGATGACGTCTATAGTATGGATGACGTCTATAGTATAGGTGACGTCTATAGTATTGATGACGTCTATAGTATAGATGACGTCTATAGAATAGATGACGTCTATAGTATGGATGACGTCTATAGTATAGATGACGTCTATAGTATAGATGACGTCTATAGTATAGATGACGTCTATAGTATAGATAACGTCTATAGTATAGATGACGTCTTTAGTATAGATGACGTCTATAGTAGAGATGATATAGTAAAGATGACGTCTATAGTATAGATGACGTCTATAGTATAGATGACGTCTATAGTATAGATGACGTCTATAGTATTGATGACGTCTATAGTATAGATGACGTCTATAGTATAGATGACGTCTATAGTATAGATGACGTCTATAGTATTGATGACGTCTATAGTATAGATGACGTCTATAGTATAGATGACGTCTATAGTATAGATGACGTCTATAGTATAGATGACGTCTATAGTAGAGATGACGTCTATAGTATAGATGACGTCTATAGCATAGATGATGCCTATAGCATAGATGACGTCCATAGTATAGATGACGTCCATAGTAAAGATGACGTCTATAGTATAGATGACGTCTATAGTATAAATGACGTCTATAGTATAGATGACGTCTATAGTAGAGATGATGTCTATAGCATAGATGACGTCCATACTATAGATGACGTCCATAGTAAAGATAACGTCCATAGTATAGATGACGTCCATAGTATAGATGACGTCTATAGTAGAGATGACGTCTATAGTATAGATGACGTCTATAGTAGAGATGATGCCTATAGCATAGATGACGTCCATAGTATAGATGACGTCCATAGTAAAGATGACGTCTATAGTATAGATGACGTCTATAGTATAGATGACGTCTATAGTATAGATGACGTCTATAGTATTGATGACGTCTATAGTATAGATGACGTCTATAGTATAGATGACGTCTATAGTATAGATGACGTCTATAGTATAGATGACGTCTATAGTATAGATGACGTCTATAGTATTGATGACGTCTATAGTATAGATGACGTCTATAGTATAGATGACGTCTATATTATAGATGACGTCTATAGTATAGATGACGTCTATAGTATAGATGACGTCTATAGTATAGATGACGTCTATAGTATAGATGACGTCTATAGCATAGATGATGCCTATAGCATAGATGACGTCTATAGTATAGATGACGTCTATAGTATAGATGACGTCTATAGTATAGATGACGTCTATAGTATTGATGACGTCTATAGTATAGATGACGTCTATAGTATAGATGACGTCTATAGTATAGATGACGTCTATAGTATAGATGACGTCTATAGTATAGATGACGTCTATAGTATTGATGACGTCTATAGTATAGATGACGTCTATAGTATAGATGACGTCTATAGTATAGATAACGTCTATAGTATAGATGACGTCTATAGTATAGATAACGTCTATAGTATAGATGACGTCTATAGTATAGATGACGTCTATAGTATAGATGACGTCTATAGTATAGATGACGTCTATAGTATAGATGATGTCTAAAGTATAGATGACGTCTATAGTATAGATGACGTCTATAGTATAGATGACGTCTATTGTATAGATGACGTCTATAGTATAGATGACGTCTATAGTATAGATGACGTCTATAGTAAAGATGACGTCAATAGTATAGATGACGTCTATAGTATAGATGACGTCTATAGTATAGATGACGTCTATAGTATTGATGACGTCTATAGTATAGATGACGTCTATAGTATAGATGACGTCTATAGTATAGATGACGTCTATAGTATAGATGACGTCTATAGTAGAGATGACGTCTATAGTATAGATGACGTCTATAGTAGAGATGATGCCTATAGCATAGATGACGTCCATAGTAAAGATAACGTGAATAGTATGGATGACGTCTATAGTATAGATGACGTCTATAGTATAGATGACGTCTATAGTATAGATGACGTCTATAGTATAGATGACGTCTATAGTATAGATGACGTCTATAGTATAGATGACGTCTATAGTATAGATAACGTCTATAGTATAGATAACGTCTATAGTATAGATGACGTTTATAGTATAGATGACGTCTATAGTATAGATGACGTCTATAGTATAGATGCAGTCTATAGTATAGATGCCGTCTATAGTATAGATGACGTCTATAGTATAGATGACGTCTATAGTATAGATGACGTCTATAGTATAGATGACGTCTATAGTATAGATGACGTCTATAGTATAGATGACGTCTATAGTATAGATGACGTCTATAGTTTAGATGACGTCTATAGTATAGATGACGTCTACAGTATTGATGACGTCTATAGTATAGATGACGTCTATAGTATAGATGACGTCTATAGTATAGATGACGTCTATAGTATAGATGACGTCTATAGTATAGATGACGTCTATAGTAGAGATGACGTCTATAGTATAGATGACGTCTATAGTATAGATGGCGTCTATAGTATTGATGACGTCTATAGTATGGATGACGTCTATAGTATAGGTGACGTCTATAGTATTGATGACGTCTATAGTATTGATGACGTCTATAGTATGGATGACGTCTATAGTATAGGTGACGTCTATAGTATAGATGACGTCTATAGAATAGATGACGTCTATAGTATGGATGACGTCTATAGTATAGATGACGTCTATAGTATAGATGACGTCTATAGTATAGATAACGTCTATAGTATAGATGACGTCTATAGTATAGATGACGTCTATAGTATAGATGATGTCTATAGTATAGATGACGTCTATAGTAGAGATGACGTCTATAGTATAGATGACGTCTATAGTAGAGATGATGCCTATAGCATAGATGACGTCCATAGTATAGATGACGTCCATAGATGACGTCTATAGTATAGATGACGTCTATAGTATAGATGACGTCTATAGTATAGATGACGTCTATAGTATAGATGACGTCTATAGTATAGATGACGTCTATAGTATAGATGACGTCTATAGTATAGATGACGTCTATAGTAGAGATGACGTCTATAGTATAGATGACGTCTATAGTATGGATGACGTCTATAGTATAGGTGACGTCTATAGTATTGATGACGTCTATAGTATAGATGACGTCTATAGAATAGATGACGTCTATAGTATGGATGACGTCTATAGTATAGATGACGTCTATAGTATAGATGACGTCTATAGTATAGATGACGTCTATAGTATAGATAACGTCTATAGTATAGATGACGTCTTTAGTATAGATGACGTCTATAGTAGAGATGACGTCTATAGTATAGATGACGTCTATAGTAGAGATGATGCCTATAGCATAGATGACGTCCATAGTATAGATGACGTCCATAGTAAAGATGACGTCTATAGTATAGATGACGTCTATAGTATAGATGACGTCTATAGTATAGATGACGTCTATAGTATTGATGACGTCTATAGTATAGATGACGTCTATAGTATAGATGACGTCTATAGTATAGATGACGTCTATAGTATTGATGACGTCTATAGTATAGATGACGTCTATAGTATAGATGACGTCTATAGTATAGATGACGTCTATAGTATAGATGACGTCTATAGTAGAGATGACGTCTATAGTATAGATGACGTCTATAGCATAGATGATGCCTATAGCATAGATGACGTCCATAGTATAGATGACGTCCATAGTAAAGATGACGTCTATAGTATAGATGACGTCTATAGTATAAATGACGTCTATAGTATAGATGACGTCTATAGTAGAGATGATGTCTATAGCATAGATGACGTCCATACTATAGATGACGTCCATAGTAAAGATAACGTCCATAGTATAGATGATGTCCATAGTATAGATGACGTCCATAGTATAGATGACGTCTATAGTATAGATGACGTCTACAGTATAGATGACGTCTATAGTATTGATGACGTCTATAGAATAGATGACGTCTATAGTATGGATGACGTCTATAGTATAGATGACGTCTATAGTATAGATGACGTCTATAGTATAGATAACGTCTATAGTATAGATGACGTCTATAGTATAGATGACGTCTATAGTATAGATAACGTCTATAGTATAGATGACGTCTATAGTATAGATAACGTATATAGTATAGATGACGTCTATAGTATAGATGACGTCTATAGTATAGATGACGTCTATAGTATAGATGACGTCTATAGTATAGATGATGTCTAAAGTATAGATGACGTCTATAGTATAGATGACGTCTATAGTATAGATGACGTCTATTGTATAGATGACGTCTATAGTATAGATGACGTCTATAGTATAGATGACGTCAATAGTATAGATGACGTCTATAGTATAGATGACGTCTATAGTATAGATGACGTCTATAGTATTGATGACGTCTATAGTATAGATGACGTCTATAGTATAGATGACGTCTATAGTATAGATGACGTCTATAGTATAGATGACGTCTATAGTAGAGATGACGTCTATAGTATAGATGACGTCTATAGTAGAGATGATGCCTATAGCATAGATGACGTCCATAGTAAAGATAACGTGAATAGTATGGATGACGTCTATAGTATAGATGACGTCTATAGTATAGATGACGTCTATAGTATAGATGACGTCTATAGTATAGATGACGTCTATAGTATAGATGACGTCTATAGTATAGATAACGTCTATAGTATAGATAACGTCTATAGTATAGATGACGTTTATAGTATAGATGACGTCTATAGTATAGATGACGTCTATAGTATAGATGCAGTCTATAGTATAGATGCCGTCTATAGTATAGATGACGTCTATAGTATAGATGACGTCTATAGTATAGATGACGTCTATAGTATAGATGACGTCTATAGTATAGATGACGTCTATAGTATAGATGACGTCTATAGTATAGATGACGTCTATAGTATAGATGACGTCTATAGTTAAGATGACGTCTATAGTATAGATGACGTCTACAGTATTGATGACGTCTATAGTATAGATGACGTCTATAGTATAGATGACGTCTATAGTATAGATGACGTCTATAGTATAGATGACGTCTATAGTATAGATGACGTCTATAGTAGAGATGACGTCTATAGTATAGATGACGTCTATAGTATAGATGGCGTCTATAGTATTGATGACGTCTATAGTATGGATGACGTCTATAGTATAGGTGACGTCTATAGTATTGATGACGTCTATAGTATTGATGACGTCTATAGTATGGATGACGTCTATAGTATAGGTGACGTCTATAGTATAGATGACGTCTATAGAATAGATGACGTCTATAGTATGGATGACGTCTATAGTATAGATGACGTCTATAGTATAGATGACGTCTATAGTATAGATAACGTCTATAGTATAGATGACGTCTATAGTATAGATGACGTCTATAGTATAGATGATGTCTATAGTATAGATGACGTCTATAGTAGAGATGACGTCTATAGTATAGATGACGTCTATAGTAGAGATGATGCCTATAGCATAGATGACGTCCATAGTATAGATGACGTCCATAGATGACGTCTATAGTATAGATGACGTCTATAGTATAGATGACGTCTATAGTATAGATGACGTCTATAGTATAGATGACGTCTATAGTATTGATGACGTCTATAGTATAGATGACGTCTATAGTATTGATGACGTCTATAGTATAGATGACGTCTATAGAATAGATGACGTCTATAGTATTGATGACGTCTATAGTATAGATGACGTCTATAGTATAGATGACGTCTATAGTATAGATGACGTCTATAGTTAAGATGACGTCTATAGTATAGATGACGTCTATAGTATAGATGATGTCTATAGTATAGATGACGTCTATAGTAGAGATGACGTCTATAGTATAGATGACGTCTATAGTAGAGATGATGCCTATAGCATAGATGACGTCCATAGTATAGATGACGTCCATAGATGACGTCTATAGTATAGATGACGTCTATAGTATAGATGACGTCTATAGTATAGATGACGTCTATAGTATAGATGACGTCTATAGTATAGATGACGTCTATAGTAGAGATGACGTCTATAGTATAGACGACGTCTATAGTATGGATGACGTCTATAGTATAGGTGACGTCTATAGTATTGATGACGTCTATAGTATAGATGACGTCTATAGTATAGATGACGTCTATAGTATAGATGACGTCTATAGTAAAGATGACGTCAATAGTATAGATGACGTCTATAGTATAGATGACGTCTATAGTATAGATGACGTCTATAGTATTGATGACGTCTATAGTATAGATGACGTCTATAGTATAGATGACGTCTATAGTATAGATGACGTCTATAGTATAGATGACGTCTATAGTAGAGATGACGTCTATAGTATAGATGACGTCTATAGTAGAGATGATGCCTATAGCATAGATGACGTCCATAGTAAAGATAACGTGAATAGTATGGATGACGTCTATAGTATAGATGACGTCTATAGTATAGATGACGTCTATAGTATAGATGACGTCTATAGTATAGATGACGTCTATAGTATAGATGACGTCTATAGTATAGATGACGTCTATAGTATAGATAACGTCTATAGTATAGATAACGTCTATAGTATAGATGACGTTTATAGTATAGATGACGTCTATAGTATAGATGACGTCTATAGTATAGATGCAGTCTATAGTATAGATGCCGTCTATAGTATAGATGACGTCTATAGTATAGATGACGTCTATAGTTTAGATGACGTCTATAGTATAGATGACGTCTACAGTATTGATGACGTCTATAGTATAGATGACGTCTATAGTATAGATGACGTCTATAGTTTAGATGACGTCTATAGTATAGATGACGTCTACAGTATTGATGACGTCTACAGTATTGATGACGTCTATAGTATAGATGACGTCCATAGTATAGATGACGTCTATAGTATAGATGACGTCTATAGTTTAGATGACGTCTATAGTATAGATGACGTCTACAGTATTGATGACGTCTATAGTATAGATGACGTCTATAGTATAGATGACGTCTATAGTATAGATGACGTCTATAGTATAGATGACGTCTATAGTATAGATGACGTCTATAGTAGAGATGACGTCTATAGTATAGATGACGTCTATAGTATAGATGGCGTCTATAGTATTGATGACGTCTATAGTATGGATGACGTCTATAGTATAGGTGACGTCTATAGTATTGATGACGTCTATAGTATTGATGACGTCTATAGTATGGATGACGTCTATAGTATAGGTGACGTCTATAGTATAGATGACGTCTATAGAATAGATGACGTCTATAGTATGGATGACGTCTATAGTATAGATGACGTCTATAGTATAGATGACGTCTATAGTATAGATAACGTCTATAGTATAGATGACGTCTATAGTATAGATGACGTCTATAGTATAGATGATGTCTATAGTATAGATGACGTCTATAGTAGAGATGACGTCTATAGTATAGATGACGTCTATAGTAGAGATGATGCCTATAGCATAGATGACGTCCATAGTATAGATGACGTCCATAGATGACGTCTATAGTATAGATGACGTCTATAGTATAGATGACGTCTATAGTATAGATGACGTCTATAGTATAGATGACGTCTATAGTATAGATGACGTCTATAGTATAGATGACGTCTATAGTAGAGATGACGTCTATAGTATAGATGACGTCTATAGTATGGATGACGTCTATAGTATAGGTGACGTCTATAGTATTGATGACGTCTATAGTATAGATGACGTCTATAGAATAGATGACGTCTATAGTATGGATGACGTCTATAGTATAGATGACGTCTATAGTATAGATGACGTCTATAGTATAGATGACGTCTATAGTATAGATAACGTCTATAGTATAGATGACGTCTTTAGTATAGATGACGTCTATAGTAGAGATGATATAGTAAAGATGACGTCTATAGTATAGATGACGTCTATAGTATAGATGACGTCTATAGTATAGATGACGTCTATAGTATTGATGACGTCTATAGTATAGATGACGTCTATAGTATAGATGACGTCTATAGTATAGATGACGTCTATAGTATTGATGACGTCTATAGTATAGATGACGTCTATAGTATAGATGACGTCTATAGTATAGATGACGTCTATAGTATAGATGACGTCTATAGTAGAGATGACGTCTATAGTATAGATGACGTCTATAGCATAGATGATGCCTATAGCATAGATGACGTCCATAGTATAGATGACGTCCATAGTAAAGATGACGTCTATAGTATAGATGACGTCTATAGTATAAATGACGTCTATAGTATAGATGACGTCTATAGTAGAGATGATGTCTATAGCATAGATGACGTCCATACTATAGATGACGTCCATAGTAAAGATAACGTCCATAGTATAGATGACGTCCATAGTATAGATGACGTCTATAGTAGAGATGACGTCTATAGTATAGATGACGTCTATAGTAGAGATGATGCCTATAGCATAGATGACGTCCATAGTATAGATGACGTCCATAGTAAAGATGACGTCTATAGTATAGATGACGTCTATAGTATAGATGACGTCTATAGTATAGATGACGTCTATAGTATTGATGACGTCTATAGTATAGATGACGTCTATAGTATAGATGACGTCTATAGTATAGATGACGTCTATAGTATAGATGACGTCTATAGTATAGATGACGTCTATAGTATTGATGACGTCTATAGTATAGATGACGTCTATAGTATAGATGACGTCTATATTATAGATGACGTCTATAGTATAGATGACGTCTATAGTATAGATGACGTCTATAGTATAGATGACGTCTATAGTATAGATGACGTCTATAGCATAGATGATGCCTATAGCATAGATGACGTCTATAGTATAGATGACGTCTATAGTATAGATGACGTCTATAGTATAGATGACGTCTATAGTATTGATGACGTCTATAGTATAGATGACGTCTATAGTATAGATGACGTCTATAGTATAGATAACGTCTATAGTATAGATGACGTCTATAGTATAGATAACGTCTATAGTATAGATGACGTCTATAGTATAGATGACGTCTATAGTATAGATGACGTCTATAGTATAGATGACGTCTATAGTATAGATGATGTCTAAAGTATAGATGACGTCTATAGTATAGATGACGTCTATAGTATAGATGACGTCTATTGTATAGATGACGTCTATAGTATAGATGACGTCTATAGTATAGATGACGTCTATAGTAAAGATGACGTCAATAGTATAGATGACGTCTATAGTATAGATGACGTCTATAGTATAGATGACGTCTATAGTATTGATGACGTCTATAGTATAGATGACGTCTATAGTATAGATGACGTCTATAGTATAGATGACGTCTATAGTATAGATGACGTCTATAGTAGAGATGACGTCTATAGTATAGATGACGTCTATAGTAGAGATGATGCCTATAGCATAGATGACGTCCATAGTAAAGATAACGTGAATAGTATGGATGACGTCTATAGTATAGATGACGTCTATAGTATAGATGACGTCTATAGTATAGATGACGTCTATAGTATAGATGACGTCTATAGTATAGATGACGTCTATAGTATAGATGACGTCTATAGTATAGATAACGTCTATAGTATAGATAACGTCTATAGTATAGATGACGTTTATAGTATAGATGACGTCTATAGTATAGATGACGTCTATAGTATAGATGCAGTCTATAGTATAGATGCCGTCTATAGTATAGATGACGTCTATAGTATAGATGACGTCTATAGTATAGATGACGTCTATAGTATAGATGACGTCTATAGTATAGATGACGTCTATAGTATAGATGACGTCTATAGTATAGATGACGTCTATAGTTTAGATGACGTCTATAGTATAGATGACGTCTACAGTATTGATGACGTCTATAGTATAGATGACGTCTATAGTATAGATGACGTCTATAGTATAGATGACGTCTATAGTATAGATGACGTCTATAGTATAGATGACGTCTATAGTAGAGATGACGTCTATAGTATAGATGACGTCTATAGTATAGATGGCGTCTATAGTATTGATGACGTCTATAGTATGGATGACGTCTATAGTATAGGTGACGTCTATAGTATTGATGACGTCTATAGTATTGATGACGTCTATAGTATGGATGACGTCTATAGTATAGGTGACGTCTATAGTATAGATGACGTCTATAGAATAGATGACGTCTATAGTATGGATGACGTCTATAGTATAGATGACGTCTATAGTATAGATGACGTCTATAGTATAGATAACGTCTATAGTATAGATGACGTCTATAGTATAGATGACGTCTATAGTATAGATGATGTCTATAGTATAGATGACGTCTATAGTAGAGATGACGTCTATAGTATAGATGACGTCTATAGTAGAGATGATGCCTATAGCATAGATGACGTCCATAGTATAGATGACGTCCATAGATGACGTCTATAGTATAGATGACGTCTATAGTATAGATGACGTCTATAGTATAGATGACGTCTATAGTATAGATGACGTCTATAGTATAGATGACGTCTATAGTATAGATGACGTCTATAGTATAGATGACGTCTATAGTAGAGATGACGTCTATAGTATAGATGACGTCTATAGTATGGATGACGTCTATAGTATAGGTGACGTCTATAGTATTGATGACGTCTATAGTATAGATGACGTCTATAGAATAGATGACGTCTATAGTATGGATGACGTCTATAGTATAGATGACGTCTATAGTATAGATGACGTCTATAGTATAGATGACGTCTATAGTATAGATAACGTCTATAGTATAGATGACGTCTTTAGTATAGATGACGTCTATAGTAGAGATGACGTCTATAGTATAGATGACGTCTATAGTATAGATGACGTCTATAGTATAGATGACGTCTATAGTAGAGATGACGTCTATAGTATAGATGACGTCTATAGCATAGATGATGCCTATAGCATAGATGACGTCCATAGTATAGATGACGTCCATAGTAAAGATGACGTCTATAGTATAGATGACGTCTATAGTATAAATGACGTCTATAGTATAGATGACGTCTATAGTAGAGATGATGTCTATAGCATAGATGACGTCCATACTATAGATGACGTCCATAGTAAAGATAACGTCCATAGTATAGATGATGTCCATAGTATAGATGACGTCCATAGTATAGATGACGTCTATAGTATAGATGACGTCTACAGTATAGATGACGTCTATAGTATTGATGACGTCTATAGAATAGATGACGTCTATAGTATGGATGACGTCTATAGTATAGATGACGTCTATAGTATAGATGACGTCTATAGTATAGATAACGTCTATAGTATAGATGACGTCTATAGTATAGATGACGTCTATAGTATAGATAACGTCTATAGTATAGATGACGTCTATAGTATAGATAACGTATATAGTATAGATGACGTCTATAGTATAGATGACGTCTATAGTATAGATGACGTCTATAGTATAGATGACGTCTATAGTATAGATGATGTCTAAAGTATAGATGACGTCTATAGTATAGATGACGTCTATAGTATAGATGACGTCTATTGTATAGATGACGTCTATAGTATAGATGACGTCTATAGTATAGATGACGTCAATAGTATAGATGACGTCTATAGTATAGATGACGTCTATAGTATAGATGACGTCTATAGTATTGATGACGTCTATAGTATAGATGACGTCTATAGTATAGATGACGTCTATAGTATAGATGACGTCTATAGTATAGATGACGTCTATAGTAGAGATGACGTCTATAGTATAGATGACGTCTATAGTAGAGATGATGCCTATAGCATAGATGACGTCCATAGTAAAGATAACGTGAATAGTATGGATGACGTCTATAGTATAGATGACGTCTATAGTATAGATGACGTCTATAGTATAGATGACGTCTATAGTATAGATGACGTCTATAGTATAGATGACGTCTATAGTATAGATGACGTCTATAGTATAGATAACGTCTATAGTATAGATAACGTCTATAGTATAGATGACGTTTATAGTATAGATGACGTCTATAGTATAGATGACGTCTATAGTATAGATGCAGTCTATAGTATAGATGCCGTCTATAGTATAGATGACGTCTATAGTATAGATGACGTCTATAGTATAGATGACGTCTATAGTAGAGATGACGTCTATAGTATAGATGACGTCTATAGTATAGATGGCGTCTATAGTATTGATGACGTCTATAGTATGGATGACGTCTATAGTATAGGTGACGTCTATAGTATTGATGACGTCTATAGTATTGATGACGTCTATAGTATGGATGACGTCTATAGTATAGGTGACGTCTATAGTATAGATGACGTCTATAGAATAGATGACGTCTATAGTATGGATGACGTCTATAGTATAGATGACGTCTATAGTATAGATGACGTCTATAGTATAGATAACGTCTATAGTATAGATGACGTCTATAGTATAGATGACGTCTATAGTATAGATGATGTCTATAGTATAGATGACGTCTATAGTAGAGATGACGTCTATAGTATAGATGACGTCTATAGTAGAGATGATGCCTATAGCATAGATGACGTCCATAGTATAGATGACGTCCATAGATGACGTCTATAGTATAGATGACGTCTATAGTATAGATGACGTCTATAGTATAGATGACGTCTATAGTATAGATGACGTCTATAGTATAGATGACGTCTATAGTATAGATGACGTCTATAGTAGAGATGACGTCTATAGTATAGATGACGTCTATAGTATAGATGGCGTCTATAGTATTGATGACGTCTATAGTATGGATGACGTCTATAGTATAGGTGACGTCTATAGTATAGATGACGTCTATAGTAGAGATGACGTCTATAGTATAGATGACGTCTATAGTATAGATGGCGTCTATAGTATTGATGACGTCTATAGTATGGATGACGTCTATAGTATAGGTGACGTCTATAGTATTGATGACGTCTATAGTATTGATGACGTCTATAGTATTGATGACGTCTATAGTATGGATGACGTCTATAGTATAGGTGACGTCTATAGTATAGATGACGTCTATAGTATAGATGACGTCTATAGTATAGATGACGTCTATAGTATAGATGACGTCTATAGTAGAGATGACGTCTATAGTATAGATGACGTCTATAGTATAGATGGCGTCTATAGTATTGATGACGTCTATAGTATGGATGACGTCTATAGTATAGGTGACGTCTATAGTATTGATGACGTCTATAGTATTGATGACGTCTATAGTATGGATGACGTCTATAGTATAGGTGACGTCTATAGTATAGATGACGTCTATAGAATAGATGACGTCTATAGTATGGATGACGTCTATAGTATAGATGACGTCTATAGTATAGATGACGTCTATAGTATAGATAACGTCTATAGTATAGATGACGTCTATAGTATAGATGACGTCTATAGTATAGATGATGTCTATAGTATAGATGACGTCTATAGTAGAGATGACGTCTATAGTATAGATGACGTCTATAGTAGAGATGATGCCTATAGCATAGATGACGTCCATAGTATAGATGACGTCCATAGATGACGTCTATAGTATAGATGACGTCTATAGTATAGATGACGTCTATAGTATAGATGACGTCTATAGTATAGATGACGTCTATAGTATAGATGACGTCTATAGTAGAGATGACGTCTATAGTATAGATGACGTCTATAGTATGGATGACGTCTATAGTATAGGTGACGTCTATAGTATTGATGACGTCTATAGTATAGATGACGTCTATAGAATAGATGACGTCTATAGTATGGATGACGTCTATAGTATAGATGACGTCTATAGTATAGATGACGTCTATAGTATAGATGACGTCTATAGTATAGATAACGTCTATAGTATAGATGACGTCTTTAGTATAGATGACGTCTATAGTAGAGATGACGTCTATAGTATAGAATACGTCTATAGTAGAGATGATGCCTATAGCATAGATGACGTCCATAGTATAGATGACGTCCATAGTAAAGATGACGTCTATAGTATAGATGACGTCTATAGTATAGATGACGTCTATAGTATAGATGACGTCTATAGTATTGATGACGTCTATAGTATAGATGACGTCTATAGTATAGATGACGTCTATAGTATAGATGACGTCTATAGTATTGATGACGTCTATAGTATAGATGACGTCTATAGTATAGATGACGTCTATAGTATAGATGACGTCTATAGTATAGATGACGTCTATAGTAGAGATGACGTCTATAGTATAGATGACGTCTATAGCATAGATGATGCCTATAGCATAGATGACGTCCATAGTATAGATGACGTCCATAGTAAAGATGACGTCTATAGTATAGATGACGTCTATAGTATAGATGACGTCTATAGTATAGATGACGTCTATAGTATAGATGACGTCTATAGTATTGATGACGTCTATAGTATAGATGACGTCTATAGTATAGATGACGTCTATAGTATTGATGACGTCTATAGTATAGATGACGTCTATAGTATAGATGACGTCTATAGTATAGATGACGTCTATAGTATAGATGACGTCTATAGTAGAGATGACGTCTATAGTATAGATGACGTCTATAGTATAGATGACGTCTATAGTATAGATGACGTCTATAGTATAGATGACGTCTATAGTATAGATGACGTCTATAGTATAGATGACGTCTATAGTATTGATGACGTCTATAGTATTGATGACGTCTATAGTATAGATGACGTCTATAGTATAGATGACGTCTATAGTATAGATGACGTCTATAGTATAGATGACGTCTATAGTATAGATGACGTCTATAGTATAGATGACGTCTATAGTATAGATGACGTCTATAGTATAGATGACGTCTATAGTATAGATGACGTCTATAGTATAGATGACGTCTATAGTATAGATGACGTCTATAGTATAGATGACGTCAATAGTAGAGATGACGTCTATAGTATAGATGACGTCTATAGTAGAGATGATGCCTATAGCATAGATGACGTCCATAGTAAAGATAACGTGAATAGTATAGATGACGTCTATAGTATAGATGACGTCTATAGTATGGATGACGTCTATAGTATAGGTGACGTCTATAGTATTGATGACGTCTATAGTATAGATGACGTCTATAGAATAGATGACGTCTATAGTATGGATGACGTCTATAGTATAGATGACGTCTATAGTATAGATGACGTCTATAGTATAGATGACGTCTATAGTATAGATGACGTCTATAGTATAGATGACGTCTATAGTATAGATGACGTCTATAGTATAGATGACGTCTATAGTATAGATGACGTCTATAGTATAGATGACGTCTATAGTATAGATGACGTCTATAGTATAGATGACGTCTATAGTATAGATGACGTCTATAGTAGAGATGATGCCTATAGCATAGATGACGTCCATAGTATAGATGACGTCCATAGTAAAGATGACGTCTATAGTATAGATGACGTCTATAGTATAGATGACGTCTATAGTATAGATGACGTCTATAGTATAGATGACGTCTATAGTATTGATGACGTCTATAGTATAGATGACGTCTATAGTATAGATGACGTCTATAGTATAGATGACGTCTATAGTATAGATGACGTCTATAGTATAGATGACGTCTATAGTATAGATGACGTCTATAGTATTGATGACGTCTATAGTATTGATGACGTCTATAGTAAAGATGACGTCTATAGTATAGATGACGTCTATAGTATAGATGACGTCTATAGTATAGATGACGTCTATAGTATAGATGACGTCTATAGTATAGATGACGTCTATAGTATAGATGACGTCTATAGTATAGATGACGTCTATAGTATAGATGACGTCTATAGTATAGATGACGTCTATAGTATAGATGACGTCTATAGTATAGATGATGTCTAAAGTATAGATGACGTCTATAGTATAGATGACGTCTATAGTATAGATGACGTCTATTGTATAGATGACGTCTATAGTATAGATGACGTCTATAGTATAGATGACGTCTATAGTAAAGATGACGTCAATAGTATAGATGACGTCTATAGTATAGATGACGTCTATAGTATAGATGACGTCTATAGTATTGATGACGTCTATAGTATAGATGACGTCTATAGTATAGATGACGTCTATAGTATAGATGACGTCTATAGTATAGATGACGTCTATAGTAGAGATGACGTCTATAGTATAGATGACGTCTATAGTAGAGATGATGCCTATAGCATAGATGACGTCCATAGTAAAGATAACGTGAATAGTATGGATGACGTCTATAGTATAGATGACGTCTATAGTATAGATGACGTCTATAGTATAGATGACGTCTATAGTATAGATGACGTCTATAGTATAGATGACGTCTATAGTATAGATGACGTCTATAGTATAGATAACGTCTATAGTATAGATAACGTCTATAGTATAGATGACGTTTATAGTATAGATGACGTCTATAGTATAGATGACGTCTATAGTATAGATGCAGTCTATAGTATAGATGCCGTCTATAGTATAGATGACGTCTATAGTATAGATGACGTCTATAGTATAGATGACGTCTATAGTATAGATGACGTCTATAGTATAGATGACGTCTATAGTATAGATGACGTCTATAGTATAGATGACGTCTATAGTATAGATGACGTCTATAGTTTAGATGACGTCTATAGTATAGATGACGTCTACAGTATTGATGACGTCTATAGTATAGATGACGTCTATAGTATAGATGACGTCTATAGTATAGATGACGTCTATAGTATAGATGACGTCTATAGTATAGATGACGTCTATAGTAGAGATGACGTCTATAGTATAGATGACGTCTATAGTATAGATGGCGTCTATAGTATTGATGACGTCTATAGTATGGATGACGTCTATAGTATAGGTGACGTCTATAGTATTGATGACGTCTATAGTGTTGATGACGTCTATAGTATGGATGACGTCTATAGTATAGGTGACGTCTATAGTATAGATGACGTCTATAGAATAGATGACGTCTATAGTATGGATGACGTCTATAGTATAGATGACGTCTATAGTATAGATGACGTCTATAGTATAGATAACGTCTATAGTATAGATGACGTCTATAGTATAGATGACGTCTATAGTATAGATGATGTCTATAGTATAGATGACGTCTATAGTAGAGATGACGTCTATAGTATAGATGACGTCTATAGTAGAGATGATGCCTATAGCATAGATGACGTCCATAGTATAGATGACGTCCATAGATGACGTCTATAGTATAGATGACGTCTATAGTATAGATGACGTCTATAGTATAGATGACGTCTATAGTATAGATGACGTCTATAGTATAGATGACGTCTATAGTAGAGATGACGTCTATAGTATAGATGACGTCTATAGTATGGATGACGTCTATAGTATAGGTGACGTCTATAGTATTGATGACGTCTATAGTATAGATGACGTCTATAGAATAGATGACGTCTATAGTATGGATGACGTCTATAGTATAGATGACGTCTATAGTATAGATGACGTCTATAGTATAGATGACGTCTATAGTATAGATAACGTCTATAGTATAGATGACGTCTTTAGTATAGATGACGTCTATAGTAGAGATGACGTCTATAGTATAGATGACGTCTATAGTAGAGATGATGCCTATAGCATAGATGACGTCCATAGTATAGATGACGTCCATAGTAAAGATGACGTCTATAGTATAGATGACGTCTATAGTATAGATGACGTCTATAGTATAGATGACGTCTATAGTATTGATGACGTCTATAGTATAGATGACGTCTATAGTATAGATGACGTCTATAGTATAGATGACGTCTATAGTATTGATGACGTCTATAGTATAGATGACGTCTATAGTATAGATGACGTCTATAGTATAGTTTTAAGTTTAAGTTTGAGTTTATTTCTTCTTATAAAATATTTAAAGATTACAAATTTTTGAAAAGAACTTTAAATCTAACATACCTACATACAAGAAAGAATCAGGTCATTCTGTATTTTAACATCAATAAATGAAAAAATAGTGTTGAATGCCTTTAATAGGCTTACAAATTCAAAATTAAGATTATTTGGGTGGGGTGACCCTTAAATAGTGAAATGACAAAATAATTTTGAGCAAAAGAAAATTTTTACAACAAAAATGTATTATGAACATATAAACAAAATACAATAAATATAAATAAAATGCAATCCAAGATGATTTAAATAAGTACAAACTAACGATAATTTATTCTGAATACATATTTAAAAAATACCAGTTACTACCAAAAGTAAGAGAGAATATTTCTTTTACGGAGCAATATTTTCCTTTTTATTATTTTTAATTATCGTCTTATGAGTGACTCCAGACTAGAATAACTGTAATCAAACAGCCAAAGTTTAACATGCTTTATAAACATACCCGACACAGATATCGTCCTGATCGATATCTGTGTCGGGTATGTTTATAAAGCATGTTAAACTTTGGCTGTTTGATTACAGTTATTCTAGTCTGGAGTCACTCATAAGAAGATAGATGACGTCTATAGTATAGATGACGTCTATAGTAGAGATGACGTCTATAGTATAGATGACGTCTATAGCATAGATGATGCCTATAGCATAGATGACGTCCATAGTATAGATGACGTCCATAGTAAAGATGACGTCTATAGTATAGATGACGTCTATAGTATAAATGACGTCTATAGTATAGATGACGTCTATAGTAGAGATGATGTCTATAGCATAGATGACGTCCATACTATAGATGACGTCCATAGTAAAGATAACGTCCATAGTATAGATGATGTCCATAGTATAGATGACGTCCATAGTATAGATGACGTCTATAGTATAGATGACGTCTACAGTATAGATGACGTCTATAGTATTGATGACGTCTATAGAATAGATGACGTCTATAGTATGGATGACGTCTATAGTATAGATGACGTCTATAGTATAGATGACGTCTATAGTATAGATAACGTCTATAGTATAGATGACGTCTATAGTATAGATGACGTCTATAGTATAGATAACGTCTATAGTATAGATGACGTCTATAGTATAGATAACGTATATAGTATAGATGACGTCTATAGTATAGATGACGTCTATAGTATAGATGACGTCTATAGTATAGATGACGTCTATAGTATAGATGATGTCTAAAGTATAGATGACGTCTATAGTATAGATGACGTCTATAGTATAGATGACGTCTATTGTATAGATGACGTCTATAGTATAGATGACGTCTATAGTATAGATGACGTCTATAGTAAAGATGACGTCAATAGTATAGATGACGTCTATAGTATAGATGACGCTATAGTATAGATGACGTCTATAGTATTGATGACGTCTATAGTATAGATGACGTCTATAGTATAGATGACGTCTATAGTATAGATGACGTCTATAGTATAGATGACGTCTATAGTAGAGATGACGTCTATAGTATAGATGACGTCTATAGTAGAGATGATGCCTATAGCATAGATGACGTCCATAGTAAAGATAACGTGAATAGTATGGATGACGTCTATAGTATAGATGACGTCTATAGTATAGATGACGTCTATAGTATAGATGACGTCTATAGTATAGATGACGTCTATAGTATAGATGACGTCTATAGTATAGATGACGTCTATAGTATAGATAACGTCTATAGTATAGATAACGTCTATAGTATAGATGACGTTTATAGTATAGATGACGTCTATAGTATAGATGACGTCTATAGTATAGATGCAGTCTATAGTATAGATGCCGTCTATAGTATAGATGACGTCTATAGTATAGATGACGTCTATAGTATAGATGACGTCTATAGTATAGATGACGTCTATAGTATAGATGACGTCTATAGTATAGATGACGTCTATAGTATAGATGACGTCTATAGTATAGATGACGTCTATAGTTTAGATGACGTCTATAGTATAGATGACGTCTACAGTATTGATGACGTCTATAGTATAGATGACGTCTATAGTATAGATGACGTCTATAGTATAGATGACGTCTATAGTATAGATGACGTCTATAGTAGAGATGACGTCTATAGTATAGATGACGTCTATAGTATAGATGGCGTCTATAGTATTGATGACGTCTATAGTATGGATGACGTCTATAGTATAGGTGACGTCTATAGTATTGATGACGTCTATAGTATTGATGACGTCTATAGTATGGATGACGTCTATAGTATAGGTGACGTCTATAGTATAGATGACGTCTATAGAATAGATGACGTCTATAGTATGGATGACGTCTATAGTATAGATGACGTCTATAGTATAGATGACGTCTATAGTATAGATAACGTCTATAGTATAGATGACGTCTATAGTATAGATGACGTCTATAGTATAGATGATGTCTATAGTATAGATGACGTCTATAGTAGAGATGACGTCTATAGTATAGATGACGTCTATAGTAGAGATGATGCCTATAGCATAGATGACGTCCATAGTATAGATGACGTCCATAGATGACGTCTATAGTATAGATGACGTCTATAGTATAGATGACGTCTATAGTATAGATGACGTCTATAGTATAGATGACGTCTATAGTATAGATGACGTCTATAGTAGAGATGACGTCTATAGTATAGATGACGTCTATAGTATGGATGACGTCTATAGTATAGGTGACGTCTATAGTATTGATGACGTCTATAGTATAGATGACGTCTATAGAATAGATGACGTCTATAGTATGGATGACGTCTATAGTATAGATGACGTCTATAGTATAGATGACGTCTATAGTATAGATGACGTCTATAGTATAGATAACGTCTATAGTATAGATGACGTCTTTAGTATAGATGACGTCTATAGTAGAGATGACGTCTATAGTATAGATGACGTCTATAGTAGAGATGATGCCTATAGCATAGATGACGTCCATAGTATAGATGACGTCCATAGTAAAGATGACGTCTATAGTATAGATGACGTCTATAGTATAGATGACGTCTATAGTATAGATGACGTCTATAGTATTGATGACGTCTATAGTATAGATGACGTCTATAGTATAGATGACGTCTATAGTATAGATGACGTCTATAGTATTGATGACGTCTATAGTATAGATGACGTCTATAGTATAGATGACGTCTATAGTATAGATGACGTCTATAGTATAGATGACGTCTATAGTAGAGATGACGTCTATAGTATAGATGACGTCTATAGCATAGATGATGCCTATAGCATAGATGACGTCCATAGTATAGATGACGTCCATAGTAAAGATGACGTCTATAGTATAGATGACGTCTATAGTATAGATGACGTCTATAGTATAGATGACGTCTATAGTATTGATGACGTCTATAGTATAGATGACGTCTATAGTATAGATGACGTCTATAGTATAGATGACGTCTATAGTATTGATGACGTCTATAGTATAGATGACGTCTATAGTATAGATGACGTCTATAGTATAGATGACGTCTATAGTATAGATGACGTCTATAGTAGAGATGACGTCTATAGTATAGATGACGTCTATAGTATAGATGACGTCTATAGTATAGATGACGTCTATAGTATAGATGACGTCTATAGTAAAGATGACGTCTATAGTATAGATGACGTCTATAGTATTGATGACGTCTATAGTATTGATGACGTCTATAGTATAGATGACGTCTATAGTATAGATGACGTCTATAGTATAGATGACGTCTATAGTATAGATGACGTCTATAGTATAGATGACGTCTATAGTATAGATGACGTCTATAGTATAGATGACGTCTATAGTATAGATGACGTCTATAGTATAGATGACGTCTATAGTATAGATGACGTCAATAGTAGAGATGACGTCTATAGTATAGATGACGTCTATAGTAGAGATGATGCCTATAGCATAGATGACGTCCATAGTAAAGATAACGTGAATAGTATAGATGACGTCTATAGTATAGATGACGTCTATAGTATGGATGACGTCTATAGTATAGGTGACGTCTATAGTATTGATGACGTCTATAGTATAGATGACGTCTATAGAATAGATGACGTCTATAGAATAGATGACGTCTATAGTATGGATGACGTCTATAGTATAGATGACGTCTATAGTATAGATGACGTCTATAGTATAGATGACGTCTATAGTATAGATGACGTCTATAGTATAGATGACGTCTATAGTATAGATGACGTCTATAGTATAGATGACGTCTATAGTATAGATGACGTCTATAGTATAGATGACGTCTATAGTATAGATGACGTCTATAGTATAGATGACGTCTATAGTAGAGATGATGCCTATAGCATAGATGACGTCCATAGTATAGATGACGTCCATAGTAAAGATGACGTCTATAGTATAGATGACGTCTATAGTATAGATGACGTCTATAGTATAGATGACGTCTATAGTATTGATGACGTCTATAGTATAGATGACGTCTATAGTATAGATGACGTCTATAGTATAGATGACGTCTATAGTATAGGTGACGTCTATAGTATAGATGACGTCTATAGTATTGATGACGTCTATAGTATAGATGACGTCTATAGTATTGATGACGTCTATAGTATAGGTGACATCTATAGTATTGATGACGTCTATAGTATAGATGACGTCCATAGTAAAGATGACGTCTATAGTATAGATGACGTCTATAGTATAGATGACGTCTATAGTATAGATGACGTCTATAGTATTGATGACGTCTATAGTATAGATGACGTCTATAGTATAGATGACGTCTATAGTATAGATGACGTCTATAGTATAGGTGACGTCTATAGTATAGATGACGTCTATAGTATTGATGACGTCTATAGTATAGATGACGTCTATAGTATTGATGACGTCTATAGTATAGATGACGTCTATAGTAAAGATGACGTCTATAGTATAGATGACGTCTATAGTATAGATGACGTCTATAGTATAGATGACGTCTATAGTATAGATGACGTCTATAGTATTGATGACGTCTATAGTATAGATGACGTCTATAGTATTGATGACGTCTATAGTATAGATGACGTCTATAGTATAGATGACGTCTATAGTATAGATGACGTCTATAGTAAAGATGACGTCTATAGTATAGATGACGTCTATAGTACAGATGACGTCTATAGTATAGATGACGTCTATAGTATTGATGACGTCTATAGTATAGATGACGTCTATAGTATAGATGACGTCTATAGTATAGATGACGTCTATAGTATAGGTGACGTCTATAGTATAGGTGACGTCTATAGTATAGATGACGTCTATAGTATAGATGACGTCTATAGTATAGATGACGTCTATAGTATAGATGACGTCTATAGTATAGATGACGTCTATAGTATAGATGACGTCTATAGTATAGATGACGTCTATAGTATAGATGACGTCTATAATATAGATGACGTCTATAGTATAGATGACGTCTATAGTATAGATGACGTCTATAGTATAGATGACGTCTATAGTATAGATGACGTCTATAGTATAGATGACGTCTATAGTAAGGATGACATCTATAGTATAGATGACGTCTATAGTATAGATGACGTCTATAGTATAGATGACGTCTATAGTATAGATGACGTCTATAGTATAGATGACGTCTATAGTAGAGATGATGTCTATAGCATAGATGACGTCCATAGTATAGATGACGTCTATAGTAAAGATAACGTCCATAGTATAGATGACGTCCATAGTATAGATGACGTCCATAGCATAGATGACGTCTATAGTATAGATGACGTCTATAGTATATATGACGTCTATAGTATTGATGACGTCTATAGTATAGATGACGTCTATAGAATAGATGACGTCTATAGTATGGATGACGTCAATAGTATAGATGGCGTCTATAGTATAGATGACGTCTATAGTATAGATGACGTCTATAGTATAGATGACGTCTATAGTATAGATGACGTCTATAGTATAGATGACGTCTATAGTACAGATGACGTCTATAGTAAAGATGACGTCTATAGTAAAGATGACGTCTATAGTATAGATGACGTCCATAGCTTAGATGACGTCCATAGTATAGATGACGTCTATAGTATAGATGACGTCTATAGTATAGATGACGTCTATAGTATAGATGACGTCTATAGTATAGATGACGTCTATAGTATAGATGACGTCTATAGTATAGATGACGTCTATAGTATAGATGACGTCTATAGTATAGATGACGTCCATAGTATAGATGACGTCTATAGTATAGATGACGTCTATAGTATAGATGACGTCTATAGTATAGATGACGTCTATAGTATAGATGACGTCTATAGTATAGATGACGTCTATAGTATAGATGACGTCTATAGTATTGATGACGTCTATAGTATAGATGACGTCTATAGTATAGATGACGTCTATAATATAGATGACGTCTATAGTATAGATGACGTCTATAGTAAAGATGACGTCTATAGTATAGATGACGTCTATAGTATAGATGACGTCTATAGTATTGATGACATCTATAGTATTGATGACGTCTATAGTATAGATGACGTCTATAGTATAGATGACGTCTATAGTATAGATGACGTCCATAGTATAGATGACGTCTATAGTATAGATGACGTCTATAGTATAGATGACGTCTATAGTATAGATGACGTCTATAGTATAGATGACGTCTATAGTATAGATGACGTCTATAGTATAGATGACGTCTATAGTATAGATGACGTCTATAGTATTGATGACGTCTATAGTATAGATGACGTCTATAGTATAGATGACGTCTATAGTATAGATGACGTCTATAGTATTGATGACGTCTATAGTATAGATGACGTCTATAGTATAGATGACGTCTATAGTATAGATGACGTCTATAGTATTGATGACATCTATAGTATTGATGACGTCTATAGTATAGATGACGTCTATAGTATAGATGACGTCTATAGTATAGATGACGTCTATAGTATTGATGACGTCTATAGTATAGATGACGTCTATAGTATAGATGACGTCTATAGTATAGATGACGTCTATAGTAAAGATGACGTCTATAGTATAGATGACGTCTATAGTATAGATGACGTCTATAGTATAGATGACGTCTATAGTATTGATGACGTCTATAGTATAGATGACGTCTATAGTATAGATGACGTCTATAGTATAGATGACGTCTATAGTATAGATGACGTCTATAGTATAGATGACGTCTATAGTATTGATGACGTCTATAGTATGGATGACGTCTATAGTATAGGTGACGTCTATAGTATTGATGACGTCTATAGTATAGATGACGTCTATAGAATAGATGACGTCTATAGTATGGATGACGTCTATAGTATAGATGACGTCTATAGTATAGATAACGTCTATAGTATAGATGACGTCTATAGTATAGATGACGTCTATAGTATAGATGACGCCTATAGTATAGATGACGTCTATAGTATTGATGACGTCTATAGTATGGATGACGTCTATAGTATAGGTGACGTCTATAGTATTGATGACGTCTATAGTATAGATGACGTCTATAGAATAGATGACGTCTATAGTATGGATGACGTCTATAGTATAGATGACGTCTATAGTATAGATAACGTCTATAGTATAGATGACGTCTATAGTATAGATGACGTCTATAGTATAGATGACGTCTATAGTATAGATCACGTCTATAGTATAGATGACGTCTATAGTAGAGATGATGCCTATAGCATAGATGACGTCCATAGTATAGATGACGTCCATAGTAAAGATGACGTCTATAGTATAGATGACGTCTATAGTATAGATGACGTCTATAGTAGAGATGATGTCTATAGCATAGATGACGTCCATAGTATAGATGACGTCTATAGTAAAGATAACGTCCATAGTATAGATGACGTCTATAGTAAAGATAACGTCCATAGTATAGATGACGTCCATAGTATAGATGACGTCTATAGTATAGATGACGTCTATAGTATTGATGACGTCTATAGTATAGATGACGTCTATAGTATTGATGACGTCTATAGTATAGATGACGTCTATAGTATAGATGGCGTCTATAGTATAGATGACGTCTATAGTATAGATGACGTCTATAGTATAGATGACGTCTATAGTATAGATGACGTCTATAGTATATATGACGTCTATAGTATAGATGACGTCTATAGTGTAGATGACGTCTATAGTATAGATGACGTCTATAGTATGGATGACGTCTATAGTATAGATGACGTCTATAGTATAGATGACGTCTATAGTATAGATGACGTCTATAGTGTAGATGACGTCTATAGTGTAGATGACGTCTATAGTATAGATGACGTCTAAAGTATAGATGACGTCTATAGTATAGATGACGTCTATAGTATAGATGACGTCTATAGTATAGATGACGTCTATAGTATAGATGACGTCTATAGTATAGATGACGTCTATAGTATAGATGACGTCTATAGTATAGATGACGTCTATAGTATAGATGACGTCTATAGTATAGATGACGTCTATAGTATAGATGACGTCTATAGTATAGATGACGTCTATAGTAAAGATGACGTCTGTAGTAAAGATGACGTCTATAATATAGATGACGTCTATAGTATAGATGACGTCTATAGTATAGATGACGTCTATAGTATAGATGACGTCTATATTATAGATGACGTCTAAAGTATAGATGACGTCTATATTATAGATGACGTCTATAGTATAGATGACGTCTATAGTATAGATGACGTCTATAGTATAGATGACGTCTATAGTATAGATGACGTCTATAGTATAGATGACGTCTATAGTATAGCTGACGTCTATAGTATAGATGACGTCTATAGTATAGACGACATCTATAGTATAGATGACGTCTATAGTATAGACGACGTCTATAGTATAGACGACGTCTATAGTATAGATGACGTATATAGTATAGACGACGTCTATAGTATAGATGACGTCTATAGTATAGATGACGTCTATTGCAGAGATGACGTCTATAGTATAGATGACGTCTATATTATAGATGACGTCTATAGTATAGATGACGTCTATAGTATAGATGACGTCTATAGTATAGATGACGTCTATAGTATAGATGACGTCTATAGTATAGATGACGTCTATAGTATAGATGACGTCTATAGTATAGATGACGTCTATAGTATAGATGACGTCTATAGTATAGATGACGTCTATAGTATAGATGACGTCTATAGTATAGATGACGTCTATAGTATAGATGACGTCTATAGTATAGATGACGTCTATAGTATAGATGACGTCTATTGCAGAGATGACGTCTATAGTATAGATGACGTCTATAGTATAGATGACGTCTATAGTATAGGTGACGTCTATAGTATAGATGACGTCTATAGTATAGATGACGTCTATAGTATAGATGACGTCTATAGTATAGATGACGTCTATAGTATAGATGACGTCTATATTATAGATGACGTCTATAGTGTAGATGACGTCTATAGTATAGATGACGTCTATAGTATAGATGACGTCTATAGTATAGATGACGTCTATAGTATAGATGACGTCTATAGTATAGATGACGTCTATAGTATAGATGACGTCTATAGTATAGATGACGTCTATAGTATAGATGACGTCTATAGTATAGATGACGTCTATAGTAAAGATGACGTCTATAGTAAAGATGACGTCTATAGTATAGATGACGTCTATAGAATAGATGACGTCTATAGTATAGATGACGTCTATAGTATAAATGACGTCTATAGTATTGATGACGTCTATAGTATTGATGACGTCTATAGTATAGATGACGTCTATAGTATAGATGACGTCTATAGTAGAGATGACGTCTATAGTATAGATGACGTCTATAGTATAGATGACGTCTATAGTATAGATGACGTCTATAGAATAGATGACGTCTATAGTATAGATGACGTCCATAGTAAAGATAACGTGAATAGTATAGATGACGTCTATAGTATAGATGACGTCTATAGTATAGATGACGTCTATAGTATGGATGACGTCTATAGTATAGATGACGTCTATAGTATAGATGACGTCTATAGTATAGATGACGTCTATAGTATAGATGACGTCTATATTATAGATGACGTCTATAGTATAGATGACGTCTATAGTATAGATGACGTCTATAGTATAGATGACGTCTATAGTATAGATGACGTCTATATTATAGATGACGTCTATAGTATAGATGACGTCTATAGTATAGATGACGTCTATAGTATAGATGACGTCTATAGTATAGATGACGTCTATAGTTTAGATGACGTCTATAGTATAGACGACGTCTATAGTATAGATGACGTCTATAGTATAGATGACGTCTATAGTATAGATGACGTCTATAGTATAGATGACGTCTATAGTATAGATGACGTCTATAGTATAGATGACGTCCATAGTATAGATGACGTCTATAGTATAGATGACGCCTATAGTATAGATGACGTCTATAGTATAGATGACGTCTATAGTAAAGATGACGTCTATAGTATTGATGACGTCTATAGTATAGATGACGTCTATAGTATAGATGACGTCTATAGTATAGATGAAGTCTATAGTATAGATGACGTCTATAGTATAGATGACGTCTATATTATAGATGACGTCTATAGTATAGATGACGTCTATAGTATAGATGACGTCTATAGTATAGATGACGTCTATAGTATAGATGACGTCTATAGTATAGATGACGTCTATAGTATAGATGACGTCTATAGTAAATATGACGTCTATAGTATAGATGACGTCTATAATATAGATGACGTCTATAGTATTGATGACGTCTATAGTATAGATGACGTCTATAGTATAGATGACGTCTATAGTATAGGTGACGTCTATAGTATAGGTGACGTCTATAGTATAGATGACGTCTATAGTATAGATGACGTCTATAGTATAGATGACGTCTATAGTATAGATGACGTCTATAGTATAGATGACGTCTATAGTATAGATGACGTCTATAGTATAGATGACGTCTATAGTATAGATGACGTCTATAGTATAGATGACGTCTATAGTATAGATGACGTCTATAGTATAGATGACGTCTATAGTATAGATGACGTCTATAGTATAGATGACGTCTATAGTATAGATGACGTCTATAGTATAGATGACGTCTATAGTATAGATGACGTCTATAGTATAGATGACGTCTATAGTAAAGATGACATCTATAGTATAGATGACGTCTATAGTATAGATGACGTCTATAGTATAGATGACGTCTATAGTATAGGTGACGTCTATAGTATAGATGACGTCTATAGTATAGATGACGTTTATAGTAGAGATGATGTCTATAGCATAGATGACGTCCATAGTATAGATGACGTCTATAGTAAAGATAACGTCCATAGTATAGATGACGTCCATAGTATAGATGACGTCCATAGCATAGATGACGTCTATGGTATAGATGACGTCTATAGTATAGATGACGTCTATAGTATTGATGACGTCTATAGTATAGATGACGTCTATAGAATAGATGACGTCTATAGTATGGATGACGTCAATAGTATAGATGGCGTCTATAGTATAGATGACGTCTATAGTATAGATGACGTCTATAGTATAGATGACGTCTATAGTATAGATGACGTCTATAGTATAGATGACGTCTATAGTATAGATGACGTCTATAGTATATATGACGTCTATAGTATAGATGACGTCTATAGTGTAGATGACGTCTATAGTATAGATGACGTCTATAGTATGGATGACGTCTATAGTATAGATGACGTCTATAGTATAGATGACGTCTATAGTATAGATGACGTCTATAGTGTAGATGACGTCTATAGTGTAGATGACGTCTATAGTATAGATGACGTCTATAGTATAGATGACGTCTATAGTATAGATGACGTCTATAGTATAGATGACGTCTATAGTATAGATGACGTCTATAGTATAGATGACGTCTATAGTATAGATGACGTCTATAGTATAGATGACGTCTATAGTATAGACGACGTCTATAGTATAGACGACGTCTATAGTATAGATGACGTATATAGTATAGACGACGTCTATAGTATAGATGACGTCTATAGTATAGATGACGTCTATTGCAGAGATGACGTCTATAGTATAGATGACGTCTATATTATAGATGACGTCTATAGTATAGATGACGTCTATAGTATAGATGACGTCTATAGTATAGATGACGTCTATAGTATAGATGACGTCTATAGTATAGATGACGTCTATAGTATAGATGACGTCTATAGTATAGATGACGTCTATAGTATAGATGACGTCTATTGCAGAGATGACGTCTATAGTATAGATGACGTCTATAGTATAGATGACGTCTATAGTATAGGTGACGTCTATAGTATAGATGACGTCTATAGTATAGATGACGTCTATAGTATAGATGACGTCTATAGTATAGATGACGTCTATAGTATAGATGACGTTTATAGTATAGATGACGTCTATAGTATAGATGACGTCTATAGTATAGATGACGTCTATAGTATAGATGACGTCTATAGTATAGATGACGTCTATAGTATAGATGACGTCTATAGTATAGATGACGTCTATAATATAGATGACGTCTATAGTATAGATGACGTCTATAGTATAGATGACGTCTATAGTAAAGATGACGTCTATAGTAAAGATGACGTCTATAGTATAGATGACGTCTATAGAATAGATGACGTCTATAGTATAGATGACGTCTATAGTATAAATGACGTCTATAGTATTGATGACGTCTATAGTATTGATGACGTCTATAGTATAGATGACGTCTATAGTATAGATGACGTCTATAGTAGAGATGACGTCTATAGTATAGATGACGTCTATAGTATAGATGACGTCTATAGTATAGATGACGTCTATAGAATAGATGACGTCTATAGTATAGATGACGTCCATAGTAAAGATAACGTGAATAGTATAGATGACGTCTATAGTATAGATGACGTCTATAGTATAGATGACGTCTATAGTATGGATGACGTCTATAGTATAGGTGACGTCTATAGTATAGATGACGTCTATAGTATAGATGACGTCTATAGTATAGATGACGTCTATATTATAGATGACGTCTATAGTATAGATGACGTCTATAGTATAGATGACGTCTATAGTATAGATGACGTCTATAGTATAGATGACGTCTATATTATAGATGACGTCTATAGTATAGATGACGTCTATAGTATAGATGACGTCTATAGTATAGATGACGTCTATAGTATAGATGACGTCTATAGTATAGATGACGTCTATAGTATAGACGACGTCTATAGTATAGATGACGTCTATAGTATAGATGACGTCTATAGTATAGATGACGTCTATAGTATAGATGACGTCTATAGTATAGATGACGTCTATAGTATAGATGACGTCCATAGTATAGATGACGCCTATAGTATAGATGACGTCTATAGTATAGATGACGTCTATAGTAAAGATGACGTCTATAGTATTGATGACGTCTATAGTATAGATGACGTCTATAGTATAGATGACGTCTACAGTATAGATGACGTCTATAGTATAGATGACGTCTATAGTATAGATGACGTCTATATTATAGATGACGTCTATATTATAGATGACGTCTATAGTATAGATGACGTCTATAGTATAGATGACGTCTATAGTATAGATGACGTCTATAGTATAGATGACGTCTATAGTATAGATGACGTCTATAGTATAGATGACGTCTATAGTATAGATGACGTCTATAGTATAGATGACGTCTATAGTATAGATGACGTCTATAGTATAGATGACGTCTATAGTATAGATGACGTCTATAGTATAGATGACGTCTATAGTATAGATGACGTCTATAGTATAGATGACGTCTATAGTATAGATGACGTCTATAGTATAGATGACGTCTATAGTATAGATGACGTCTATAGTATAGATGACGTCTATAGTATAGATGACGTCTATAGTATAGATGACGTCTATAGTAAAGATGACGTCTATAGTATTGATGACGTCTATAGTATTGATGACGTCTATAGTATAGATGACGTCTATAGTATAGATGACGTCTATAGTATAGATGACGTCTATAGTATTGATGACGTCTATAGTATAGATGACGTCTATAGTATAGATGACGTCTATAGTATAGATGACGTCTATAGTATTGATGACGTCTATAGTATAGGTGACGTCTATAGTATAGATGACGTCTATAGTATAGATGACGTCTATAGTATAGATGACGTCTATATTATAGATGACGTTTATAGTATAGATGACGTCTATATTATAGATGACGTCTATAGTATAGATGACGTCTATGGTATAGATGACGTCTAGTATAGATGACGTCTATAGTATAGATGACGTCTATAGTATAGATGACGTCTATAGTATAGATGACGTCTATAGTAAAGATGACGTCTATAGTAAAGATGACGTCTATAGTATAGATGACGTCTATAGTATAGATGACGTCTATAGTAATGATGACGTCTATAGTATAGATGACGGCTATAGTAAAGATGACGTCTATAGTATAGATGACGGCTATAGTATAGATGACATCTATAGTATAGATGACATCTATAGTATAGATGACGTCTATAGTATAGACGATATCTATAGTATAGATGACGTCTATAGTATAGATGACGTCTATAGTATAGACGACATCTATAGTATAGATGACGTCTATAGTATAGATGACGTCTATAGTAAAGATGACGTCTATAGTATAGATGACGTCCATAGCATAGATGACGTCCATAGCATAGATGACGTCCATAGTATAGATGACGTCTATAGTATAGATGACGTCTATAGTATAGATGACGTCTATAGTATAGATGACGTCTATAGTATAGATGACGTCTATAATATAGATGACGTCTATAGTATAGATGACGTCTATAGTATAGATGACGTCTATAGTATAGATGACGTCTATAGTATAGATGACGTCTATAGTATAGATGACGTCTATAGTATAGATGACGTCTATAGTATAGATGACGTCTATAGTATAGATGACGTCTATAGTATAGATGACGTCTATAGTATAGATGACGTCTATAGTATAGATGACGTCTATAGTATAGATGACGTCTATAGTATAGATGACGTCTATAGTATAGATGACGTCTATAGTATTGATGACGTCTATAGTATTGATGACGTCTATAGTATAGATGACGTCTATAGTATAGATGACGTCTATAGTAGAGATGACGTCTATAGTAGAGATGACGTCTATAGTATAGATGACGTCTATAGTATAGATGACGTCTATAGTATAGATGACGTCCATAGTAAAGATAACGTGAATAGTATAGATGACGTCTATAGTATAGATGACGTCTATAGTATAGATGACGTCTATAGTATGGATGACTGCTATAGTATAGGTGACGTCTATAGTATAGATGACGTCTATAGTATAGATGACGTCTATAGTATAGATGACGTCTATAGTATAGATGACGTCTATATTATAGATGACGTCTATAGTATAGATGACGTCTATAGTATAGATGACGTCTATAGTATAGATGACGTCTATAGTATAGATGACGTCTATAGTATAGACGACGTCTATAGTATAGATGACGTCTATAGTATAGATGACGTCTATAGTATAGATGACGTCTATAGTATAGATGACGTCCATAGTATAGATGACGTCCATAGTATAGATGACGTCTATAGTATAGATGACGCCTATAGTATAGATGACGTCTATAGTATAGATGACGTCTATAGTAAAGATTACGTCTATAGTATTGATGACGTCTATAGTATAGATGACGTCTATAGTATAGATGACGTCTATAGTATAGATGACGTCTATAGTATAGATGACGTCTATAGTATAGATGGAGTCTATATTATAGATGACGTCTATAGTATAGATGACGTCTATAGTATAGATGACGTCTATAGTATAGATGACGTCTATAGTATAGATGACGTCTATAGTATAGATGACGTCTATAGTATAGATGACGTCTATAGTATAGATGACGTCTATAGTATAGATGACGTCTATAGTATAGATGGCGTCTATAGTATAGATGACGTCTATAGTATAGATGACGTCTATAGTATAGATGACGTCTATAGTATAGATGACGTCTATAGTATAGATGACGTCTATAGTATAGATGACGTCTATAGTATAGATGACGTCTATAGTATAGATGACGTCTATAGTATAGATGACGTCTATAGTATAGATGACGTCTATAGTATAGATGACGTCTATAGTATAGATGACGTCTATAGTATAGATGACGTCTATAGTATAGATGACGTCTATAGTATAGATGACGTCTATAGTATAGATAAAGTCTATAGTATAGATGACGTCTATAGTATAGATAAAGTCTATAGTATAGATAACGTCTATAGTATAGATGACGTTTATAGTATAGATGACGTCTATAGTATAGATGACGTCTATAGTATAGATGCCGTCTATAGTATAGATGCCGTCTATAGTATAGATGCCGTCTATAGTATAGATGACGTCTATAGTATAGATGACGTCTATAGTATAGATGACGTCTATAGTATAGATGACGTCTATAGTATAGATGACGTCTATAGTATAGATGACGTCTATAGTATAGATGACGTCTATATTATAGATGATGTCTATAGTATAGATGACGTCTATAGTATAGATGACGTCTATAGTATAGATGACGTCTATAGTATAGATGATGTCTATAGCATAGATGACGTCCATAGTATAGATGACGTCCATAGTAAAGATAACGTCCATAGTATAGATGACGTCTATAGTATAGATGACGTCTATAGTATAGATGACGTCTATAGTATAGATGACGTCTATAGTATAGATGACGTCTATAGTAAAGATGACGTCTATAGTAAAGATGACGTCTATAGTATAGATGACGTCTATAGTATAGATGACGTCTATAGTATAGATGACGTCTATAGTATAGATGACGTCTACAGTATTGATGACGTCTACAGTATTGATGACGTCTATAGTATAGATGACGTCTATAGTATAGATGACGTCTATAGTATAGATAACTTTAGTATAGATGACGTCTATAGTATAGATGATGTCTATAGTATAGATGACGTCTATAGTAGAGATGACGTCTATAGTATAGATGACGTCTATAGTAGAGATGATGCCTATAGCATAGATGACGTCCATAGTATAGATGACGTCCATAGATGACGTCTATAGTATAGATGACGTCTATAGTATAGATGACGTCTATAGTATAGATGACGTCTATAGTATAGATGACGTCTATAGTAGAGATGACGTCTATAGTAGAGATGACGTCTATAGTATAGATGACGTCTATAGTATGGATGACGTCTATAGTATAGGTGACGTCTATAGTATTGATGACGTCTATAGTATAGATGACGTCTATAGAATAGATGACGTCTATAGTATGGATGACGTCTATAGTATAGATGACGTCTATAGTATAGATGACGTCTATAGTATAGATAACGTCTATAGTATAGATGACGTCTATAGTATAGATGATGTCTATAGTATAGATGACGTCTATAGTAGAGATGACGTCTATAGTATAGATGACGTCTATAGTAGAGATGATGCCTATAGCATAGATGACGTCCATAGTATAGATGACGTCCATAGATGACGTCTATAGTATAGATGACGTCTATAGTATAGATGACGTCTATAGTATAGATGACGTCTATAGTATAGATGACGTCTATAGTATAGATGACGTCTATAGTATAGATGACGTCTATAGTAGAGATGACGTCTATAGTATAGATGACGTCTATAGTATGGATGACGTCTATAGTATAGGTGACGTCTATAGTATTGATGACGTCTATAGTATAGATGACGTCTATAGAATAGATGACGTCTATAGTATGGATGACGTCTATAGTATAGATGACGTCTAAAGTATAGATGACGTCTATAGTATAGATGACGTCTATAGTAGAGATGACGTCTTAAGTATAGATGACGTCTATTGTATAGATGGCGTCTATAGTATTGATGACGTCTATAGTATTGATGACGTCTATAGTATTGATGACGTCTATAGTATGGATGACGTCTATAGTATAGGTGACGTCTATAGTATTGATGACGTCTATAGTATAGATGACGTCTATAGAATAGATGACGTCTATAGTATGGATGACGTCTATAGAATAGATGACGTCTATAGTATGGATGACGTCTATAGTATAGATGACGTCTATAGTATAGATGACGTCTAAAGTATAGATAACGTCTATAGTATAGATGACGTCTATAGTATAGATGACGTCTATAGTATAGATGATGTCTATAGTATAGATGACGTCTATAGTAGAGATGACGTCTATAGTATAGATGACGTCTATAGTAGAGATGATGCCTATAGCATAGATGACGTCCATAGTATAGATGACGTCCATAGATGACGTCTATAGTATAGATGACGTCTATAGTATAGATGACGTCTATAGTATAGATGACGTCTATAGTATAGATGACGTCTATAGTAGAGATGACGTCTATAGTATAGATGACGTCTATAGTATGGATGACGTCTATAGTATAGGTGACGTCTATAGTATTGATGACGTCTATAGTATAGATGACGTCTATAGAATAGATGACGTCTATAGTATGGATGACGTCTATAGTATAGATGACGTCTATAGTATAGATGACGTCTATAGTATAGATAACGTCTATAGTATAGATGACGTCTATAGTATAGATGACGTCTATAGTATAGATGACGTCTATAGTATAGATGACGTCTATAGTATAGATAACGTCTATAGTATAGATGACGTCTTTAGTATAGATGACGTCTATAGTAGAGATGACGTCTATAGTATAGATGACGTCTATAGTAGAGATGATGCCTATAGCATAGATGACGTCCATAGATGACGTCCATAGTAAAGATGACGTCTATAGTATAGATGACGTCTATAGTATAGATGACGTCTATAGTATAGATGACGTCTATAGTATGGATGACGTCTATAGTATAGGTGACGTCTATAGTATTGATGACGTCTATAGTATAGATGACGTCTATAGTATAGATGACGTCTATAGTATTGATGACGTCTATAGTATAGATGACGTCTATAGTATAGATGACATCTATAGTATAGATGACGTCTATAGTATTGATGACGTCTATAGTATAGATGACGTCTATAGTATAGATGACGTCTATAGTATAGATGACGTCTATAGTATAGATGACGTCTATAGTATAGATGACGTCTATAGTATAGATGACGTCTATAGTAAAGATGACGTCTATAGTATAGATGACGTCTATAGTATAGATGACGTCTATAGTATAGATGACGTCTATAGTATTGATGACGTCTATAGTACAGATGACGTCTATAGTATAGATGACGTCTATAGTATAGATGACGTCTATAGTATAGATGACGTCTATAGTATAGATGACGTCTATAGTATAGATGACGTCTATAGTATAGATGACGTCTATAGTATAGATGACGTCTATAGTATAGATGACGTCTATAGTATAGATGACGTCTATAGTATAGATGACGTCTATAGTATAGATGACGTCTATAGTAGAGATGATGCCTATAGCATAGATGACGTCCATAGTATAGATGACGTCCATAGTAAAGATGACGTCTATAGTATAGATGACGTCTATAGTATAGATGACGTCCATAGTATAGATGACGTCCATAGTAAAGATGACGTCTATAGTATAGATGACGTCTATAGTATAGATGACGTCTATAGTATAGATGACGTCTATAGTATTGATGACGTCTATAGTATAGATGACGTCTATAGTATAGATGACGTCTATAGTATAGATGACGTCTATAGTAAAGATGACGTCTATAGTATAGATGACGTCTATAGTATAGATGACGTCTATAGTATAGATGACGTCTATAGTATTGATGACGTCTATAGTATAGATGACGTCTATAGTATAGATGACGTCTATAGTATAGATGACGTCTATAGTATAGATGACGTCTATAGTATAGGTGACGTCTATAGTATAGGTGACGTCTATAGTATAGATGACGTCTATAGTATAGATGACGTCTATAGTATAGATGACGTCTATAGTATAGATGACGTCTATATAGATGACGTCTATAGTATAGATGAGGTCTATAGTATAGATGAGGTCTATAGTATAGATGAGGTCTATAGTATAGATGACGTCTATAGTATAGATGAGGTCTATAGTATAGATGACGTCTATAGCATAGGTGACGTCTATAGTATAAATGACGTTTATAGTATTGATGACGTTTATAGTATAGATGACGTCTATAGTATAGATTACGTCTATAGTATAGGTGACGTCTATAGTATAGATGACGTCTATAGTAAAGATGACGTCTATAGTAAAGATGACGTCTATAGTATAGATGACGTCTATAGTGAAGATGACGTCTATAGTATAGATGACGTCTATAGTATAGATGACGTCTATAGTATAGATGACGTCTATAGTAAAGATGACGTCTATAGTATAGATGACGTCTATAGTATAGATGACGTCTATAGTATAGATGACGTCTATAGTATAGATGACGTCTATAGTATAGATGAGGTCTATAGTATAGATGACGTCTATAGTATAGATGACGTCTATAGTATAGATGACGTCTTTAGTATAGATGACGTCTATAGTATAGATGAGGTCTATAGTATAGATGACGTCTATAGCATAGATGACGTTTATAGTATAGATGACGTGTCTATAGTATAGATGACGTGTCTATAGTATAGATGACGTCTATAGTATAGATGACGTCTATAGTATAGATGACGCCTATAGTATAGATGACGTCTATAGTATAGATGACGTCTATAGTATAGATGACGTCTATAGTATAGATGACGTGTCTATAGTATAGATGACGTCTATAGTATAGATGACGTCTATAGTATAGATGACGTCTATAGTATAGATGACGTCTATAGTATAGATGACGTCTATAGTAAAGATGACATCTATAGTATAGATGTAGTCTATAGTATAGATGACGTCTATAGTAGAGATGACGTCTATAGTATAGATGACGTCTATAGTATAAATGAGGTCTATAGTATAGATGAGGTCTATAGCATAGGTGACGTCTATAGTATAAATGACGTTTATAGTATTGATGACGTCTATAGTATAGATGACGTCTATAGTATAAATGAGGTCTATAGTATAGATGACATCTATAGTATAGATGACGTTTATAGTATAGATGACGTCTATAGTATAGATGAGGTTTATAGTATAGATGAGGTCTATAGTATAGATGACGTCTATAGTATACATGACGTCTATAGTATAGATGAGGTCTATAGTATAGATGACGTCTATAGCATAGATGACGTTTATAGTATAGATGACGTTTATAGTATTGATGACGTCTATAGTATTGATGACGTTTATAGTATAGATGACGTTTATAGTATTGATGACGTCTATAGTATAGTTGACGTCTATAGTATAGATGACGTCTATAGTATAGATGACGTCTATAGTACAGATGACGTCTATAGTATAGATGACGTCTATAGTACAGATGACGTCTATAGTATAGATGACGTCTATAGTATAGATGACGTCTATAGTATAGATGACGTCTATAGTATAGATGACGTCTATAGTATAGATGACGTCTATAGTATAGATGACGTCTATAGTATTGATGACGTCTATAGTATTGATGACGTCTATAGTATAGATGACGTCTATAGTATAGATGACGTCTATAGTATAGATGACGTCTTTAGTATAGATGACGTCTATAGTATAGATGACGTCTATAGTATTGATGACGTCTATAGTATAGACGACATCTATAGTATAGATGACGTCTATAGTATAGATGACGTCTTTAGTATAGATGACGTCTAAAGTATAGATGACGTCTATAGTATAGACGACATCTATAGTATAGATGACGTCTATAGTATAGATGACGTCTATAGTATAGATGACGTCTATAGTATAAATGACGTCTATAGTATAGAGCACGTCTATAGTATAGATGGCGTCTATAGTATAGATGACGTCTATAGTATTGATGGCGTCTATATTATAGATGACGTCTATAGTATTGATGACAACTATAGTATTGATGACGTCTATAGTATAGATGACGCCTATAGTATAGATGACGTCTATAGTATAGATGACGTCTATAGTATAGATGACGTCTATAGTATAGATGACGTCTATAGTATAGATGACGTCTATAGTATAGATGAAGTCTATAGTATAGATGACGTCTATAGTATAGATGACGTCTATAGTATAGATGACGTCTATAGTATAGATGAGGTCTATAGTATAGATGATGTCTATAGTATAGATGACGTCTTTAGTATAGATGACGTCTATAGTATAGATGACGTCTATAGTATAGATGAGGTCTATAGTATAGATGACGTCTATAGTACAGATGACGTCTATAGTATAGATGACATCTATAGTACAGATGACGTCTATAGTATAGATGACGTCTATAGTACAGATGACGTCTATAGTATAGATGACGTCTATAGTATTGATGACGTCTATAGTATAGACGACATCTATAGTATAGATGACGTCTATAGTATAGATGACGTCTTTAGTATAGATGACGTCTATAGTATAGATGACGTCTAAAGTATAGATGACGTCTATAGTATAGACGACATCTATAGTATAGATGACGTCTATAGTATAGATGACGTCTATAGTATAGATGACGTCTATAGTATAAATGACGTCTATAGTATAGAGCACGTCTATAGTATAGATGGCGTCTATAGTATAGATGACGTCTATAGTATTGATGGCGTCTATATTATAGATGACGTCTATAGTATTGATGACAACTATAGTATTGATGACGTCTATAGTATAGATGACGCCTATAGTATAGATGACGTCTGTAGTATAGATGACGTCTATAGTATAGATGACGTCTATAGTATAGATAACGTCTATAGTATAGATGACGTCTATAGTATAGATGACGTCTATAGTATAGATGACGTCTATAGTATAGATGACGTCTATAGTATAGATGACGTCTATAGTATAGATGACGTCTATAGTATAGATGACGTCTATAGTATAGATGACGTCTATAGTATAGATGACGTCTATAGTATAGATGACGTCTATAGTATAGATAACGTCTATAGTATAGATGACGTCTATAGTATAGATGACGTCTATAGTATAGATGACGTCTATAGTATAGATGACGTCTATAGTATAGATGACGTCTATAGTATAGATGACGTCTATAGTATAGATGACGTCTATAGTGTAGATGACGTCTATAGTGTAGATGACGTCTATAGTATAGATGAGGTCTATAGTATAGATGACGTCTATAGCATAGATGACGTTTATAGTATAGATGACGTGTCTATAGTATAGATGACGTGTCTATAGTATAGATGACGTCTATAGTATAGATGACGTCTATAGTATAGATGACGCCTATAGTATAGATGACGTCTATAGTATAGATGACGTCTATAGTATAGATGACGTCTATAGTATAGATGACGTCTATAGTATAGATGACGTCTATAGTATAGATGAAGTCTATAGTAAAGATGACGTCTATAGTATAGATGAAGTCCATAGTATAGATGACGTCTATAGTAGAGATGACGTCTATAGTATAGATGACGTCTATAGTATAAATGAGGTCTATAGTATAGATGAGGTCTATAGTATAGATGACGTCTATAGTATAGATGAGGTCTATAGTATAGATGAGGTCTATAGTATAGATGAGGTCTATAGTATAGATGACGTCTATAGTATAGATGAGGTCTATAGTATAGATGACGTCTATAGCATAGGTGACGTCTATAGTATAAATGACGTTTATAGTATTGATGACGTCTATAGTATAGATGACGTCTATAGTATAAATGAGGTCTATAGTATAGATGACGTCTATAGTATAGATGACGTTTATAGTATAGATGACGTCTATAGTATAGATGCGGTTTATAGTATAGATGAGGTCTATAGTATAGATGACGTCTATAGTATACATGACGTCTATAGTATAGATGAGGTCTATAGTATAGATGACGTCTATAGCATAGATGACGTTTATAGTATAGATGACGTTTATAGTATTGATGACGTCTATAGTATTGATGACGTTTATAGTATAGATGACGTTTATAGTATTGATGACGTCTATAGTATAGTTGACGTCTATAGTATAGATGACGTCTATAGTATAGATGACGTCTATAGTACAGATGACGTCTATAGTATAGATGACGTCTATAGTACAGATGACGTCTATAGTAAAGATGACGTCTATAGTACAGATGACGTCTATAGTATAGATGACGTCTATAGTATAGATGACGTCTATAGTATAGATGACGTCTATAGTATAGATGACGTCTATAGTATTGATGACGTCTATAGTATTGATGACGTCTATAGTATAGATGACGTCTATAGAATAGATGACGTCTATAGTATAGATGACGTCTTTAGTATAGATGACGTCTATAGTATAGATGACGTCTATAGTATTGATGACGTCTATAGTATAGACGACATCTATAGTATAGATGACGTCTATAGTATAGATGACGTCTTTAGTATAGATGACGTCTATAGTATAGATGACGTCTAAAGTATAGATGACGTCTATAGTATAGACGACATCTATAGTATAGATGACGTCTATAGTATAGATGACGTCTATAGTATAGATGACGTCTATAGTATAAATGACGTCTATAGTATAGAGCACGTCTATAGTATAGATGGCGTCTATAGTATAGATGACGTCTATAGTATTGATGGCGTCTATATTATAGATGACGTCTATAGTATTGATGACAACTATAGTATTGATGACGTCTATAGTATAGATGACGTCTATAGTATAGATGACGTCTATAGTATAGATGACGTCTATAGTATAGATGACGTCTATAGTATAGATGACGTCTATAGTATAGATGACGTCTATAGTATAGATGACGTCTATAGTATAGATGACGTCTATAGTATAGATGAAGTCTATAGTATAGATGACGTCTATAGTATAGATGACGTCTATAGTATAGATGACGTCTATAGTATAGATGACGTCTATAGTATAGATGACGTCTATAGTATAGATGACGTCTATAGTATAGATGAGGTCTATAGTATAGATGACGTCTATAGTATAGATGACGTCTTTAGTATAGATGACGTCTATAGTATAGATGACGTCTATAGTATAGATGAGGTCTATAGTATAGATGACGTCTATAGCATAGATGACGTTTATAGTATAGATGACGTGTCCATAGTATAGATGACGTGTCCATAGTATAGATGACGTCTATAGTATAGATGACGTCTATAGCATAGATGACGTCTATAGTATAGATGACGTCTATAGTATAGATGACGTCTATAGTATAGATGAAGTCTATAGTATAGATGACGTCTATAGTAAAGATGACGTCTATAGTATAGATGACGTCTATAGCATAGATGACGTTTATAGTATAGATGACGTGTCCATAGTATAGATGACGTGTCCATAGTATAGATGACGTCTATAGTATAGATGACGTCTATAGTATAGATGACGTCTATAGTATAGATGAGGTCTATAGTATAGATGACGTCTATAGTACAGATGACGTCTATAGTATAGATGACATCTATAGTACAGATGACGTCTATAGTATAGATGACGTCTATAGTACAGATGACGTCTATAGTATAGATGACGTCTATAGTATTGATGACGTCTATAGTATAGACGACATCTATAGTATAGATGACGTCTATAGTATAGATGACGTCTTTAGTATAGATGACGTCTATAGTATAGATGACGTCTAAAGTATAGATGACGTCTATAGTATAGACGACATCTATAGTATAGATGACGTCTATAGTATAGATGACGTCTATAGTATAGATGACGTCTATAGTATAAATGACGTCTATAGTATAGAGCACGTCTATAGTATAGATGGCGTCTATAGTATAGATGACGTCTATAGTATTGATGGCGTCTATATTATAGATGACGTCTATAGTATTGATGACAACTATAGTATTGATGACGTCTATAGTATAGATGACGCCTATAGTATAGATGACGTCTGTAGTATAGATGACGTCTATAGTATAGATGACGTCTATAGTATAGATAACGTCTATAGTATAGATGACGTCTATAGTATAGATGACGTCTATAGTATAGATGACGTCTATAGTATAGATGACGTCTATAGTATAGATGACGTCTATAGTATAGATGACGTCTATAGTATAGATGACGTCTATAGTATAGATGACGTCTATAGTATAGATGACGTCTATAGTGTAGATGACGTCTATAGTGTAGATGACGTCTATAGTATAGATGAGGTCTATAGTATAGATGACGTCTATAGCATAGATGACGTTTATAGTATAGATGACGTGTCTATAGTATAGATGACGTGTCTATAGTATAGATGACGTCTATAGTATAGATGACGTCTATAGTATAGATGACGCCTATAGTATAGATGACGTCTATAGTATAGATGACGTCTATAGTATAGATGACGTCTATAGTATAGATGACGTCTATAGTATAGATGACGTCTATAGTATAGATGAAGTCTATAGTAAAGATGACGTCTATAGTATAGATGAAGTCCATAGTATAGATGACGTCTATAGTAGAGATGACGTCTATAGTATAGATGACGTCTATAGTATAAATGAGGTCTATAGTATAGATGAGGTCTATAGTATAGATGACGTCTATAGTATAGATGAGGTCTATAGTATAGATGAGGTCTATAGTATAGATGAGGTCTATAGTATAGATGACGTCTATAGTATAGATGAGGTCTATAGTATAGATGACGTCTATAGCATAGGTGACGTCTATAGTATAAATGACGTTTATAGTATTGATGACGTCTATAGTATAGATGACGTCTATAGTATAAATGAGGTCTATAGTATAGATGACGTCTATAGTATAGATGACGTTTATAGTATAGATGACGTCTATAGTATAGATGAGGTTTATAGTATAGATGAGGTCTATAGTATAGATGACGTCTATAGTATACATGACGTCTATAGTATAGATGAGGTCTATAGTATAGATGACGTCTATAGCATAGATGACGTTTATAGTATAGATGACGTTTATAGTATTGATGACGTCTATAGTATTGATGACGTTTATAGTATAGATGACGTTTATAGTATTGATGACGTCTATAGTATAGTTGACGTCTATAGTATAGATGACGTCTATAGTATAGATGACGTCTATAGTACAGATGACGTCTATAGTATAGATGACGTCTATAGTACAGATGACGTCTATAGTAAAGATGACGTCTATAGTACAGATGACGTCTATAGTATAGATGACGTCTATAGTATAGATGACGTCTATAGTATAGATGACGTCTATAGTATAGATGACGTCTATAGTATTGATGACGTCTATAGTATTGATGACGTCTATAGTATAGATGACGTCTATAGAATAGATGACGTCTATAGTATAGATGACGTCTTTAGTATAGATGACGTCTATAGTATAGATGACGTCTATAGTATTGATGACGTCTATAGTATAGACGACATCTATAGTATAGATGACGTCTATAGTATAGATGACGTCTTTAGTATAGATGACGTCTATAGTATAGATGACGTCTAAAGTATAGATGACGTCTATAGTATAGACGACATCTATAGTATAGATGACGTCTATAGTATAAATGACGTCTATAGTATAGAGCACGTCTATAGTATAGATGGCGTCTATAGTATAGATGACGTCTATAGTATTGATGGCGTCTATATTATAGATGACGTCTATAGTATTGATGACAACTATAGTATTGATGACGTCTATAGTATAGATGACGCCTATAGTATAGATGACGTCTATAGTATAGATGACGTCTATAGTATAGATGACGTCTATAGTATAGATGACGTCTTTAGTATAGATGACGTCTATAGTATAGATGACGTCTATAGTATAGATGAGGTCTATAGTATAGATGACGTCTATAGCATAGATGACGTTTATAGTATAGATGACGTGTCCATAGTATAGATGACGTGTCCATAGTATAGATGACGTCTATAGTATAGATGACGTCTATAGCATAGATGACGTCTATAGTATAGATGACGTCTATAGTATAGATGACGTCTATAGTATAGATGAAGTCTATAGTATAGATGACGTCTATAGTAAAGATGACGTCTATAGTATAGATGACGTCTATAGTATAGATGACGTCTATAGTATAGATGACGTCTATAGTATAGATGAGGTCTATAGTATAGATGACGTCTATAGTATAGATGACGTCTTTAGTATAGATGACGTCTATAGTATAGATGACGTCTATAGTATAGATGAGGTCTATAGTATAGATGACGTCTATAGCATAGATGACGTTTATAGTATAGATGACGTGTCCATAGTATAGATGACGTGTCCATAGTATAGATGACGTCTATAGTATAGATGACGTCTATAGCATAGATGACGTCTATAGTATAGATGACGTCTATAGTATAGATGACGTCTATAGTATAGATGAGGTTTATAGTATAGATGAGGTCTATAGTATAGATGACGTCTATAGTATACATGACGTCTATAGTATAGATGAGGTCTATAGTATAGATGACGTCTATAGCATAGATGACGTTTATAGTATAGATGACGTTTATAGTATTGATGACGTCTATAGTATTGATGACGTTTATAGTATAGATGACGTTTATAGTATTGATGACGTCTATAGTATAGTTGACGTCTATAGTATAGATGACGTCTATAGTATAGATGACGTCTATAGTACAGATGACGTCTATAGTATAGATGACGTCTATAGTACAGATGACGTCTATAGTAAAGATGACGTCTATAGTACAGATGACGTCTATAGTATAGATGACGTCTATAGTATAGATGACGTCTATAGTATAGATGACGTCTATAGTATAGATGACGTCTATAGTATTGATGACGTCTATAGTATTGATGACGTCTATAGTATAGATGACGTCTATAGAATAGATGACGTCTATAGTATAGATGACGTCTTTAGTATAGATGACGTCTATAGTATAGATGACGTCTATAGTATAGATGACGTCTTTAGTATAGATGACGTCTATAGTATAGATGACGTCTATAGTATTGATGACGTCTATAGTATAGACGACATCTATAGTATAGATGACGTCTATAGTATAGATGACGTCTTTAGTATAGATGACGTCTATAGTATAGATGACGTCTAAAGTATAGATGACGTCTATAGTATAGACGACATCTATAGTATAGATGACGTCTATAGTATAGATGACGTCTATAGTATAGATGACGTCTATAGTATAAATGACGTCTATAGTATAGAGCACGTCTATAGTATAGATGGCGTCTATAGTATAGATGACGTCTATAGTATTGATGGCGTCTATATTATAGATGACGTCTATAGTATTGATGACAACTATAGTATTGATGACGTCTATAGTATAGATGACGCCTATAGTATAGATGACGTCTATAGTATAGATGACGTCTATAGTATAGATGACGTCTATAGTATAGATGACGTCTATAGTATAGATGACGTCTATAGTATAGATGACGTCTATAGTATAGATGACGTCTATAGTATAGATGACGTCTATAGTATAGATGAAGTCTATAGTATAGATGACGTCTATAGTATAGATGACGTCTATAGTATAGATGACGTCTATAGTATAGATGACGTCTATAGTATAGATGACGTCTATAGTATAGATGACGTCTATAGTATAGATGAGGTCTATAGTATAGATGACGTCTATAGTATAGATGACGTCTTTAGTATAGATGACGTCTATAGTATAGATGACGTCTATAGTATAGATGAGGTCTATAGTATAGATGACGTCTATAGCATAGATGACGTTTATAGTATAGATGACGTGTCCATAGTATAGATGACGTGTCCATAGTATAGATGACGTCTATAGTATAGATGACGTCTATAGCATAGATGACGTCTATAGTATAGATGACGTCTATAGTATAGATGACGTCTATAGTATAGATGAAGTCTATAGTATAGATGACGTCTATAGTAAAGATGACGTCTATAGTATAGATGACGTCTATAGCATAGATGACGTTTATAGTATAGATGACGTGTCCATAGCATAGATGACGTGTCCATAGTATAGATGACGTCTATAGTATAGATGACGTCTATAGTATAGATGACGTCTATAGTATAGATGACGTCTATAGTATAGATGACGTCTATAGTATAAATGATGTCTATAGTATTGATGACGTCTATAGTATAGATGACGTCTATATTATTGATGACGTCTATATTATAGATGACGTCTATAGTATAGATGACGTCTATAGTATAGATGACGTCTATAGTATAGATGACGTCTATAGTATAGATGACGTCTATAGTATAGATGACGTCTATAGTATAGATGACTTCTATATTATAGATGACGTCTATAGTATAGATGACGTCTATAGTATAGATGACGTCTATAGTATAGATGACGTCTATATTATAGATGACGTCTATGGTATAGATGACGTCTATATTATAGATGACGTCTATAGTATAGATGACGTCTATAGTATAGATGACGTCTATAGTATAGATGACGTCTATAGTATAGATGACGTCTATAGTATAGATGACGTCTATAGTATAGATGACGTCTATAGTATAGATGACGTCTAAAGTATAGATGACGTCTATAGTATAGATGACGTCTATAGTAAAGATGACGTCTATAGTATAGATGACGTCTTTAGTATAGATGACGTCTATAGTAAAGATGACGTCTATAGTATAGATGACGGCTATAGTATAGATGACGTCTATAGTATAGATGACGTCTATAGTAAAGATGACGTCTATAGCATAGATGACGTCTAAAGTATAGATGACGTCTATAGTATAGATGACGTCTATAGTATAGATGACATCTATAGTATAGATGACGTCTATAGTATAGATGACGACTATAGTATAGATGACGTCTATAGTATAGACGACATCTATAGTATAGATGACGTCTATAGTATAGATGACGTCTATAGTAGAGATGACGTCTATAGCATAGATGACGTCCATAGCATAGATGACGTCCATAGTATAGACGACATCTATAGTATAGATGACGTCCATAGTATAGATGACGTCTATAGTAGAGATGACGTCTATAGCATAGATGACGTCCATAGCATAGATGACGTCTATAGTATAGATGACGTCTATAGTATAGATGACGTCTATAGTATAGATGACGTCTATAGTATTGATGACGTCTATAGTATAGATGACGTCTATAGAATTGATGACGTCTATAGTATAGATGACGTCTATAGTATAGATGACGTCTATAGTATAGATGACGTCTATAGTATTGATGACGTCTATAGTATAGATGACGTCTATAGTATTGATGACGTCTATAGTATAGATGACGTCTATAGTATAGATGACGTCTATAGTATAGATGACGTCTATAGTATAGATGACGTCTATAGTATAGATGACGTCTATAGTATAGATGACGTCTATAGTATAGATGACGTCTATAGTATAGATGACGTCTATAGTATAGATGACGTCTATAGTATAGATGACGTCTATAGTATAGATGACGTCTATAGTATAGATGACGTCTATAGTATAGATGACGTCTATAGTATAGATGACGTCTATAGTATAGATGACGTCTATAGTATAGATGACGTCTATAGTATAGATGACGTCTATAGTATAGATGGCGTCTATAGTATAGATGACGTCTATAGTATAGATGATGTCTATAGTATAGATGATGTCTATAGTATAGATGACGTCTATAGTATAGATGACGTCTATAGTATAGATGACGTCTATAGTATAGATGATGTCTATAGTATAGATGACGTCTATAGTATAGATGACGTCTATAGTATAGATGACGTCTATAGTATAGATGATGTCTATAGTATAGATGACGTCTATAGTATAGATGACGTCCATAGTAAAGATAACGTCCATAGTATAGATGACGTCCATAGTATAGATGACGTCTATAGTATAGATGACGTCTATTGCAGAGATGACGTCTATTGCAGAGATGACGTCTATAGTAAAGGTGACGTCTATAGTATAGATGACGTCTATAGTATAGATGACGTCTATTGCATAGATGACGTCTATAGTATAGATGCTGTCCATAGTATAGATGACGTACATAGTAAAGATAACGTCCATAGTATAGATGACGTCCATAGAATAGATGACGTCCATAGTATAGATGACGTCCATAGTATAGATGACGTCTGTAGTATAGATGACGTCTATAGTATAGATGACGTCTATAGTATAGGTGACGTCTATAGTATAGATGGCGTCTATAGTATAGATGACGTCTATAGTATAGATGACGTCTATAGTATAGATGACGTCTATAGTATAGATGACGTCTATAGTATAGATGACGTCTATAGTATAGATGACGTCTATAGTATAGATGACGTCTATAGTATAGATGACGTCTATAGTATAGATGACGTCTATAGTATAGATGACGTCTATAGTATAGATGACGTCTATAGTATAGATGACGTCTATAGTATAGATGACGTCTATAGTATAGATGACGTCTATAGTATAGATGACGTCTATAGTGTAGGTGACGTCTACAGTAAAGATGACGTCTACAGTATAGATGACGTCTATAGTATAGATGACGTCTATAGTATAGATGGCGTCTATAGTATAGATGACGTCTAAAGCATAGATGACGTCTATAGTATAGATGACGTCTATAGTAAAGATGATGTCTATAGTATAGATGACGTCTATAGTAAAGATGACGTCTATAGTATAGATGACGTCTATAGTATAGATGACGTCTATAGTAAGGATGACGTCTATAGTATAGATGACGTCTATAGTAAAGATGACGTCTATAGTATAGATGACGTCTATAGTAAAGATGACGTCTATAGTATAGATGACGTCTATAGTATAGATGAGGTCTATAGTATAGATGAGGTCTATAGTATAGATGAGGTCTATAGTATAGATGACGTCTATAGTATAGATGACGTCTATAGTATAGATGAGGTCTATAGTATAGATGACGTCTATAGCATAGATGACGTTTATAGTATAGATGACGTTTATAGTATTGATGACGTCTATAGTATTGATGACGCATATAGTATAGATGACGTCTATAGTTTAGATGACGTCTATAGTATAGATGACGTCTATAGTATAGTTGACGTCTATAGTATAGATGACGTTTATAGTATAGATGACGTTTATAGTATTGATGACGTCTATAGTATAGATGACGTCTATAGTATAGATGACGTCTTTAGTATAGATGACGTCTATAGAATAGATGACGTCTATAGTATAGACGACATCTATAGTATAGATGACGTCTTTAGTATAGATGACGTCTATAGAATAGATGACGTCTATAGTATAAATGACGTCTATAGTATAGATGACGTCTATAGTATAGATGGCGTCTATAGTATAGATGACGTCTATAGTATAGATGGCGTCTATATTATAGATGACGTCTATAGTATTGATGACATCTATAGTATTGATGACGTCTATAGTATAGATGACGCCTATAGTATAGATGACGTCTATAGTATAGATGACGTCTATAGTATAGATGACGTCTATAGTATAGATGACGTCTATAGTATAGATGACGTCTATAGTATAGATGACGTCTATAGTATAGATGACGTCTATAGTATAGATGAGGTCTATAGTATAGATGACGTCTATAGTATAGATGACGTCTATAGTATAGATGACGTGTCTATAGTATCGATGACGTGTCCATAGTATAGATGACGTCTATAGTATAGATGACGTCTATAGTATAGATGACGTCTATAGTATAGATGACGTCTATAGTATAGATGACGTCTATAGTATAGATGACGTCTATAGTATAGATGAAGTCTATAGTATAGATGACGTCTATAGTAAAGATGACGTCTATAGTATAGATGACGTCTATAGTATAAATGAGGTCTATTGTATAGATGAGGTCTATAGTATAGATGACGTCTATAGTATAGATGAGGTCTATAGTATAGATGACGTCTATAGCATAGATGACGTCTATAGTATAGATGACGTTTATAGTATTGATGACGTCTATAGTATTGATGACGCCTATAGTATAGATGACGTCTATAGTTTAGATGACGTCTATAGTATAGATGACGTCTATAGTATAGATGACGTCTATAGTATAGATGACGTCTATAGTATAGTTGACGTCTATAGTATAGATGACGTCTATAGTATAGATGACGTCTATAGTATTGATGACGTCTATAGTATTGATGACGTCTATAGTATTGATGACGTCTATAGTATAGATGACGTCTATAGTATAAATGAGGTCTATAGTATAGATGAGGTCTATAGTATAGATGACGTCTATAGTATAGATGACGTCCATAGTATAGATGAGGTCTATAGTATAGATGACGTCTATAGTATAGATGAGGTCTATAGTATAGATGAGGTCTATAGTATAGATGACGTCTATAGCATAGATGACGTTTATAGTATAGATGACGTTTATAGTATTGATGACGTCTATAGTATTGATGACGCCTATAGTATAGATGACGTCTATAGTTTAGATGACGTCTATAGTATAGATGACGTCTATAGTATAGATGACGTCTATAGTATAGATGACGTCTATAGTATAGTTGACGTCTATAGTATAGATGACGTCTATAGTATAGATGACGTCTATAGTATAGATGACGTCTATAGTATAGATGACGTCTATAGTATAGATGACGTCTATAGTATAGATGACGTCTATAGTATAGATGACGTCTATAGTATAGATGACGTCTATAGTATAGATGACGTCTATAGTATAGATGACGTCTATAGTATAGATGACGTCTATAGTATAGATGACGTCTTTAGTATAGATGACGTCTATAGTATAGATGACGTCTATAGTATAGATGACGTCTATAGTATTGATGACGCCTATAGTATAGATGACGTCTATAGCATAGATGACGTCTATAGTATAGCTGATGTCTATAGTATAGCTGACGTCTATAGTATAGCTGACGTCTATAGCATAGATGACGTCTATAGTATAGATGACGTCTATAGTATAGATGACGTCTATAGTATAGATGACGTCTATAGTATAGATGACGTCTATAGTATTGATGACGTCTATAGTATGGATGACGTCTATAGTATAGGTGACGTCTATAGTATAGATAACGTCTATAGTATAGATGACGTCTATAGTATAGATGACGTCTATAGTATAGATGACGTCTATATTATAGATGACGTCTATAGCATAGATGACGTCTATATTATAGATGACGTCTATAGTATAGATGACGTCTATATTATAGATGACGTCTATAGTATAGATGACGTCTATATTATAGATGACGTCTATAGTATAGATGACGTCTATAGTCTAGATGACGTCTATAGTAGAGATGACGTCTTTAGTATAGATGACGTCTATAGTATAGATGACGTCTATAGTATAGATGACGTCTATAGTATAGATGACGTCTAAAGTATAGATGACGTCTATAGTAAAGATGACGTCTATAGTATAGATGACGTCTATAGTATAGATGACGTCTATAGTAAAGATGACGTCTATAGTATAGATGACGGCTATAGTATAGATGACGTCTATAGTATAGATGACGTCTATAGTAAAGATGACGTCTATAGTATAGATGACGTCTAAAGTACAGATGACGTCTATAGTATAGATGACGTCTATAGTATAGATGACGTCTATAGTATAGATGACATCTATAGTATAGATGACGTCTATAGTATAGATGACGACTATAGTATAGATGACGTCTATAGTATAGACGACATTTATAGTATAGATGACGTCTATAGTATAGATGACGTCTATAGTAGAGATGACGTCTATAGTATAGATGACGTCTATAGTATAGATGACGTCTATAGTATAGATGATGTCCATAGCATAGATGACGTCTATAGTATAGATGACGTCTATAGTATAGATGACGTCTATAGTATAGATGACGTCTATAGTATAGATGACGTCTATAGTATAGATGATGTCCATAGCATAGATGACGTCTATAGTAGAGATGACGTCTATAGTATAGATGACGTCTATAGTATAGATGACGTCTATAGTATAGATGACGTCTATAGTATAGATGATGTCCATAGCATAGATGACGTCCATAGTATAGATGACGTCCATAGTAAAGATAACGTCCATAGTATAGATGACGTCCATAGTATAGATGACGTCTATAGTATAGATGACGTCTATTGCAGAGATGACGTCTATTGCAGAGATGACGTCTATAGTAAAGGTGACGTCTATAGTACAGATGACGTCTATAGTATAGATGACGTCTATTGCATAGATGACGTCTATAGTATAGATGCTGTCCATAGTATAGATGACGTCCATAGTAAAGATAACGTCCATAGTATAGATGACGTCCATAGAATAGATGACGTCCATAGTATAGATGACGTCCATACTATAGATGACGTCTATAGTATAGATGACGTCTATAGTATAGATGACGTCTATAGTATAGATGGCGTCTATAGTATAGATGACGTCTATAGTATAGATGACGTCTATAGTATAGATGACGTCTATAGTATAGATGACGTCTATAGTATAGATGACGTCTATAGTATAGATGACGTCTATAGTATAGATGACGTCTATAGTATAGATGACGTCTATAGTATAGATGACGTCTAAAGCATAGATGACGTCTATAGTATAGATGACGTCTATAGTAAAGATGATGTCTATAGTATAGATGACGTCTATAGTAAAGATGACGTCTATAGTATAGATGACGGTGGTCAAAGGATAGACATGTAGTATAGATGACGTCTATAGTAAAGATGACGTCTATAGTATAGATGACGTCTATAGTATAGATGACGTCTATAGTATAGATGACGTCTATAGTAAAGATGACGTCTATAGTATAGATGACGTCTATAGTATAAATGAGGTCTATAGTATAGATGAGGTCTATAGTATAGATGACGTCTATAGTAAAGATGACGTCCATAGTATAGATGACGTCTATAGTGTAGATGACGTCTATAGTATAGATGACGTCTATAGCATAGATGACGTTTATAGTATAGATGACGTGTCTATAGTATAGATGACGTCTATAGTATAGATGACGTCTATAGTATAGATGACGTCTATAGTATAGGTGACGTCTATAGTATAGATGACGTCTATAGTAAAGATGACGTCTATAGTATAGGTGACGTCTATAGTATAGATGACGTCTATAGTAAAGATGACGTCTATAGTATAGATGACGTCTATAGTAGAGATGACGTCTATAGTAAAGATGACGTCTATAGTATAGATGACGTCTATAGTATAGATGACGTCTATAGTATAGATGACGTCTATAGTATAGATGACGTCTATAGTAAAGATGACGTCTATAGTATAGATGACGTCTATAGTATAGATGACGTCTATAGTATAGATGACGTCCATAGTATAGATGACGTCTATAGTATAGATGAGGTCTATAGTATAGATGACGTCTTTAGTATAGATGACGTCTATAGTATAGATGAGGTCTATAGTATAGATGACGTTTATAGCATAGATGACGTTTATAGTATAGATGACGTGTCTATAGTATAGATGACGTGTCTATAGTATAGATGACGTCTATAGTATAGATGACGTCTATAGTATACATGACGTCTATAGTATAGATGACGTCTATAGTATAGATGACGTCTATAGTATAGATGACGTCTATAGTATAGATGGCGTCTATAGTATAGATGACGTCTATAGTAAAAATGACGTCTATAGTATAGATGAAGTCTATAGTATAGATGACGTCTATAGTAAAGATGACGTCTATAGTATAGATGACGTCTATAGTATAACTGAGGTCTATAGTATAGATGAGGTCTATAGTATAGATGACGTCTATAGTATAGATGAGGTCTATAGCATAGATGACGTCTATAGTATAGATGACGTTTATAGTATTGATGACGTTTATAGTATTGATGACGTCTATAGTATTGATGACGTCTATAGTATAACTGAGGTCTATAGTATAGATGAGGTCTATAGTATAGATGACGTCTATAGTATAGATGAGGTCTATAGCATAGATGACGTCTATAGTATAGATGACGTCTATAGTAAAGATGACGTCTATAGTATAGATGACGTCTATAGTATAGATGACGTCTATAGTATAGATGACGTCTATAGTATAGATGACGTCTATAGTATAGATGACGTCTATAGTATAGATGACGTCTATAGTATAGATGACGTCTATAGTATAGATGACGTCTATAGTATAGATGACGTCTTTAGTATAGATGACGTCTATAGTATAGATGACGTCTATAGTATAGATGACGTCTATAGTATTGATGACGCCTATAGTATAGATGACGTCTATAGCATAGATGACGTCTATAGTATAGCTGATGTCTATAGTATAGCTGACGTCTTTAGTATAGCTGACGTCTATAGCATAGATGACGTCTATAGTATAGATGACGTCTATAGTATAGATGACGTCTATAGTATAGATGACGTCTAAAGTATTGATGACGTCTATAGTATAGATGACGTCTATAGTATTGATGACGTCTATAGTATGGATGACGTCTATAGTATAGGTGACGTCTATAGTATAGATAACGTCTATAGTATAGATGACGTCTATAGTATAGATGACATCTATAGTATAGATGACGTCTATATTATAGATGACGTCTATAGTATAGATCACGTCTATATTATAGATGACGTCTATAGTATAGATGACGTCTATATTATAGATGACGTCTATAGTATAGATGACGTCTATATTATAGATGACGTCTATAGTATAGATGACGTCTATAGTATAGATGACGTCTATAGTATAGATGACGTCTTTAGTATAGATGACGTCTATAGTATAGATGACGTCTATAGTATAGATGACGTCTATAGTATAGATGACGTCTAAAGTATAGATGACGTCTATAGTAAAGATGACGTCTATAGTATAGATGACGTCTATAGTATAGATGACGTCTATAGTAAAGATGACGTCTATAGTATAGATGACGGCTATAGTATAGATGACGTCTATAGTATAGATGACGTCTATAGTAAAGATGACGTCTATAGTATAGATGACGTCTAAAGTACAGATGACGTCTATAGTATAGATGACGTCTATAGTATAGATGACGTCTATAGTATAGATGACATCTATAGTATAGATGACGTCTATAGTATAGATGACGACTATAGTATAGATGACGTCTATAGTATAGACGACATTTATAGTATAGATGACGTCTATAGTATAGATGACGTCTATAGTAGAGATGACGTCTATAGTATAGATGACGTCTATAGTATAGATGACGTCTATAGTATAGATGATGTCCATAGCATAGATGACGTCTATAGTATAGATGACGTCTATAGTATAGATGACGTCTATAGTATAGATGACGTCTATAGTATAGATGACGTCTATAGTATAGATGATGTCCATAGCATAGATGACGTCTATAGTAGAGATGACGTCTATAGTATAGATGACGTCTATAGTATAGATGACGTCTATAGTATAGATGACGTCCATAGTAAAGATAACGTCCATAGTATAGATGACGTCCATAGTATAGATGACGTCTATAGTATAGATGACGTCTATTGCAGAGATGACGTCTATTGCAGAGATGACGTCTATAGTAAAGGTGACGTCTATAGTATAGATGACGTCTATAGTATAGATGACGTCTATTGCATAGATGACGTCTATAGTATAGATGCTGTCCATAGTATAGATGACGTCCATAGTAAAGATAACGTCCATAGTATAGATGACGTCCATAGAATAGATGACGTCCATAGTATAGATGACGTCCATAGTATAGATGACGTCTATAGTATAGATGACGTCTATAGTATAGATGGCGTCTATAGTATAGATGACGTCTATAGTATAGATGACGTCTATAGTATAGATGACGTCTATAGTATAGATGACGTCTATAGTATAGATGACGTCTATAGTATAGATGACGTCTATAGTATAGATGACGTCTATAGTATAGATGACGTCTATAGTATAGATGACGTCTATAGTACAGATGACGTCTATAGTATAGATGACGTCTATAGTATAGATGACGTCTATAGTATAGGTGACGTCTACAGTATAGATGACGTCTACAGTATAGATGACGTCTATAGTATAGATGACGTCTATAGTATAGATGACGTCTATAGTATAGATGACGTCTAAAGCATAGATGACGCCTATAGTATAGATGACGTCTATAGTAAAGATGATGTCTATAGTATAGATGACGTCTATAGTAAAGATGACGTCTATAGTATAGATGACGTCTATAGTATAGATGACGTCTATAGTAAAGATGACGTCTATAGTATAGATGACGTCTATAGTATAGATGACGTCTATAGTATAGATGACGTCTAAAGTAAAGATGACGTCTATAGTATAGATGACGTCTATAGTATAAATGAGGTCTATAGTATAGATGAGGTCTATAGTATAGATGACGTCTATAGTAAAGATGACATCCATAGTATAGATGACGTCTATAGTATAGATGACGTCTATAGTGTAGATGACGTCTATAGTATAGATGACGTCTATAGCATAGATGACGTTTATAGTATAGATGACGTGTCTATAGTATAGATGACGTCTATAGTATAGATGACGTCTATAGTATAGATGACGTGACTAGTATAGATGACGTCTATAGCATAGATGACGTCTATAGTATAGATCACGTCTATAGTATAGATGACGTCTATAGTATAGATGACGTCTATAGTATAGATGACGTCTATAGTATAGGTGACGTCTATAGTATAGATGACGTCTATAGTAAAGATGACGTCTATAGTATAGGTGACGTCTATAGTATAGATGACGTCTATAGTAAAGATGACGTCTATAGTATAGATGAAGTCTATAGTATAGATGACGTCTATAGTAAAGATGACGTCTATAGTATAGATGACGTCTATAGTATAGATGACGTCTATAGTATAGATGACGTCTATAGTATAGATGACGTCTATAGTATAGATGACGTCTATAGTATAGATGACGTCTATAGTAAAGATGACGTCTATAGTATAGATGACGTCTATAGTATAAATGAGGTCTATAGTATAGATGAGGTCTATAGTATAGATGACGTCTATAGTAAAGATGACGTCCATAGTATAGATGACGTCTATAGTATAGATGACGTCTATAGTGTAGATGACGTCTATAGTATAAATGACGTCTATAGCATAGATGACGTTTATAGTATAGATGACGTGTCTATAGTATAGATGACGTCTATAGTATAGATGACGTCTATAGTATAGATGACGTGACTACTATAGATGACGTCTATAGCATAGATGACGTCTATAGTATAGATCACGTCTATAGTATAGATGACGTCTATAGTATAGATGACGTCTATAGTATAGATGACGTCTATAGTATAGGTGACGTCTATAGTATAGATGACGTCTATAGTAAAGATGACGTCTATAGTATAGGTGACGTCTATAGTATAGATGACGTCTATAGTAAAGATGACGTCTATAGTATAGATGACGTCTATAGTATAGATGACGTCTATAGTAAAGACGTCATCTATACTATAGACGTCATCTATACTATAGACGTCATCTATACTATAGACGTCATCTATACTATAGACGTCATCTTTACTATAGACGTCATCTATACTATAGACGTCATCTATACTATAGACGTCATCTTTACTATAGACGTCATCTATACTATAGACGTCACCTATACTATAGACGTCATCTTTACTATAGACGTCATCTATACTATAGACGTCATCTATACTATAGACGTGATCTATACTATAGACGTCATCTATACTATAGACGTCATCTATACTAGTCACGTCATCTATGCTATAGACGTCATCTATACTATAGACGTCATCTATACTATAGACACGTCATCTATACTATAAACGTCATCTATGCTATAGACGTCATCTATACTATAGACGTCATCTACACTATAGACGTCATCTATACTATAGACGTCATCTATACTATGGACGTCATCTTTACTATAGACGTCATCTATACTATAGACCTCATCTATACTATAGACCTCATTTATACTATAGACGTCATCTATACTATAGACGTCATCTTTACTATAGACGTCATCTATACTATAGACGTCATCTATACTATAGACGTCATCTATACTATAGACGTCATCTTTACTATAGACGTCATCTATACTATAGACGTCATCTATACTATAGACGTCATCTTTACTATAGACGTCATCTATACTATAGACAACATCTTTACTATAGACGTCATCTATACTATAGACGTCATCTATGCTTTACACGTCATCTATACTATAGACGTCATCTATACTATAGACGTCATCTATACTGTAGACGTCATCTATACTGTAGACGTCACCTATACTATAGACGTCATCTATACTATAGACGTCATCTATACTATAGACGTCATCTGTACTATAGACGTCATCTATACTATAGACGTCATCTATACTATAGACGTCATCTATACTATAGACGTCATCTATACTATAGACGTCATCTATACTATAGACGTCATCTATACTATAGACGTCATCTATACTATAGACGTCATCTATACTATAGACGTCATCTATACTATAGACGCCATCTATACTATAGACGTCATCTATACTATAGACGTCATCTATACTATGGACGTCATCTATACTATGGACGTCATCTATTCTATGGACGTCATCTATTCTATGGACGTCATCTATACTATGGACGTTATCTTTACTATGGACGTCATCTATACTATGGACAGCATCTATACTATAGACGTCATCTATGCAATAGACGTCATCTATACTATAGACGTCATCTATACTATAGACGTCACCTTTACTATAGACGTCATCTCTGCAATAGACGTCATCTCTGCAATAGACGTCATCTATACTATAGACGTCATCTATACTATGGACGTCATCTATACTATGGACGTTATCTTTACTATGGACGTCATCTATACTATGGACGTCATCTATGCTATGGACATCATCTATACTATAGACGTCATCTATACTATAGACGTCATCTATACTATAGACGTCATCTATACTATAGACGTCATCTCTACTATAGACGTCATCTATGCTATGGACATCATCTATACTATAGACGTCATCTATACTATAGACGTCATCTATACTATAGACGTCATCTATA